>CM053030.1:191024567-191624567 GCA_028564925.1 Lithobates sylvaticus | reverse complement strand
AAGACACTTTAACACGATTTAAAGACAACAGTAGGTTGAATGCCAGTTTCAGATTTTCCTGCAAAGGAACCCGAGAGAGCCTGTACAGGCTCTCTCGGGTTCCTTTGCAGGAAAATCTGGAACTGGCATTTAGTTTTTAAATCGTGTTAAAGTGTCTTCACACACAGCATCCACACGTCTAAGTTGCTCATTTGTTTTTGTCTTCTCTTGTTCTACCGTGCTCTTTATCCTATATTACCATGAGTTGTAATGTATACTTATGTATTTTGTTGAATTTGTATGGTGTCTAGACACTCTACTTTTAATGCATTTATCTTTATGCTGTTTTTTTTTTTCAATAAATCTTTTTATACTTCTATCAATACTCTACCTTAAACTCTCTATTGGGCAAAAAACGGTGTGCCTTTAAAAGTCCACCACACCGGGGACATCCTCCTTTTCTACCTTTTTGGAGATGGGTCTCTTTGAACTACTTGCACCCAATCCAGGCAAGCATTTGTGACAGTTTTGGTAACATTACTGACACAGATTAGAAAACTGGTGGTAAGGGTTTGCCAGTGCTCAGAGTGAGACATATCGGTGCTCTGAAGCTGTCATTAGAATGACAGCTTCCCGCACAGGGCACTATCCCTGGCCCTATTAAGCTGCCGTTTGAGTGATGTCCCAGCCAAAAGTTATATGTAAACAAGGGGCTGGGGATTCTCGTGATGGCATTACACAAATATGGCCCACTCGGTGTGTGGAGCTTGATGACTAGTTCCCCATTAGGTCTACCTAACTTTTGATTGACCGTGCACAACAGTGGGTGATTTGACTAAATAGCAGCTATGGATCCACCCACTGCCATGTGCTGTCAATCAACAGCAAGCAGACCTGATGGGGAACAACTAGCCTCTCAGTTCCCCACCTGTCAATGTGATAGGTGCAGTGGCCGGGCAGAGAGCACACTGAAGAAGGGGGTGTCCAGTATGGACAGATCGTCCTCCATCCTGGGCTCTACCAGATTCATGTACCTGTCTACGATAGGTACATGAATGGGACGCAGCACGACAATTTCGGTGCCACAGACTAACAAAGTTCTAAAGGGTGTCTTTGAGACCCTTTATGAATTGACCCTTTTGAATTTCACCCCCCAAGTCTATCTTTACTGCTGAGACCTAGATACATGTTAGCACCACATATGCTGGTGGTGGCATAATGCATTATGAGTAAATCATCTGCATTGTATGCACATACTGCAGAACATTTCCTTTTTTTTCCTTTTATTTAAATAATGCTGGCACATAATAAAGCAGAGGATTGGAGGATATTTTTTCCATCTTCCAGGTAAATTAACAATGTATATTTACTGAATGTAAAAAAAAAAAGTTGACTTAAAATTTGGCCAACATATTGGTTATTTCTGTGCTCAAATCCTGGTAATAATGTTTTATAAGCAAAAAAGGCATTCAAATTGTAAACAGAAATTGTTTCATCCAACTCTGAATAGCTATTTATTCATCTTTAATCAGGATCAAAGTATGATTCATTGCAGGTGCATCTTCTCAATAGACAAATGGCTTTCATCCCTGCATGTCTTCTTTTTATGTCTACATTTTTATTTGAATTTGTATCACTATATTTTTTACATACAATACTATACATAATAAAAAGTAAAACTGTTTATTGGACAGTGGGCTACTATTATCTGGGCCCAAGTGAAAAAAAAAACACAAGCTGGGATTAATGGGACATCTGCATTTATAGATGTCTTTCTTGTTAGGAGAAGGACCATTGAGGCATGCATTTTCAAACCAAGCCTCAGTGCAGCCTCATACCCCAGAAATAAGATAGACTTCACAGCTATAATTTTAGTCTCAAAGACTACATTTCCACCTATAACTTGCATAGGTCTTCTGAAACTGTAAAATAACCTCTTTTGAATCTGGTGGCGGTGGGCCAAAAAAATACCGTTAGACCATTACATTGGCCGCCTTTGGGTCATCTTCTCCATTATATGATATGAATCTAATAATGTGTCATCCATTGTACATTATTCAGTATATAGCTAAATACAGTTTTTATTAGAGCTGAATTCTATTCAGGCTCTTGCAATTATATACAAGTATGTCTGGGAATACACTGATCATTACCAAATGTAATTTTGTAGTTAGCGGGAGTATGAAATGACATCGACTTTTAAAGAGAGCACCAGTAATGGGGAAAACTTGCTGCTGTCCTGACCCAGGATACTTGACCTGTGTGCTTAAAAAAACAATAATCCTAAATTACAAATTGCCACCTATTAATATTTACAGATATAATAAAATATATTATCCAGATATAAATAAAGGAATAGCAGTGGATGATTTGTGAAAATTAAACCTTTTTATGCACAAAGTTCAATTCCTATTTGTTCATCTAACTGAAAGGCAGTGAGGGGAGGGTAAGGACGGGGGCGCTCCAAAAAAACACCCTAGTGATGGGTGGCACCAGGGGTGGGGCCTTGCCCCTTTTTCGGCACCATTATCAGCGTGAATTCTCTTTTGGCAAATTGCCGAAAAGGGCATTTTAGACTGGTATGTTTCGGCAGCCAAAATTTCGGTGCATCCCTAATCAAAGCACTCTAAATGTCCGTTTAAAATTAGATGGGCAACTAGGTAAGACGTGGACATAGGAATAGTGGCTTTATTCCACCAAAAGCCTCCAGGCTCCTAGAAACAGGACAGGACTTAATACGCTTCTTGTAAAACAAGTTTGTTTTCTCTAGTTCACCTGAAAAACCTAACACTCCTCACCAAGTGTATGTAAGAATCTTTTGTCCCAAGAAACCAACCCTCTGTGTTCATAATGTAGCAGTGCAGTTGCTTGGCATGGGACCCAGAAACTAGTGGAGGTAACTGTAGTAAGCACCACTTTAGCGATTTCCAACTCTCAGGAAGATCTGACAGGTATGGAACATACATACTTTTCAAGATAGACCAATAATTCATCTTTAATTGATGAGGTCCCTTCATCTGAAACTGTGACTAAGGTTTACAGAAGGGACAAAATCTGAGATATCCATTTTGGATTTAATAACTCCTTGACTAACTTCCTGTTGAAAGAAGAGGTCCTTGGTTGACTCTGAAAGGAGAAGTCCTAGATCCTATATTTCGACTACTAGCAATTTATCAGCTTGCTTCTTACGGTCTAGCCTTAAAACAAAATATTCTAAACTCACCATAACTCCTGTAATAATCTTTTTGATTTGAAGTGAATTATTGACTTAAAACATTTCAGATTTGTCTCGAAACAAGTTGTTAAGAATGAGCTGGTTTCCAAACAGCAGATTTTCTAGAGGAAGGTTCATTATGTTTTGCAGTTGTGCCATTCTATAATTTATATGGTTTTGCATGAATATCTTTTGTGTACTTATCTCTGTCTGCTTTCCCTGAAATGCTTCCTAAGCTTGGTCACTGTGTAAGTACCTTCTGTGTCTTATCGCAGCTTCTCATTTTATTTTGTACTTCTTTTCTGTATTATCTTTGTATTTAGCAAGCACCTGTTTAACATTTCTTACATTTAGCATTAAACAAGTTTTTGTTGCATTCTTTTTTCCCCATTAATTTATTGGCACAGAATTTCCTCTGCCGCATGTTACATAGTCAGAGCTGCATAACTGATTGAGAACTGGCTTTCTCAGTCTATCATTTGAATACAAATGTCTTCTTTTGTGAAGCAGATAGTCATTTATTAGACTTATCAGTGCGTGAATATTCTCCAGTGTACCTGATTTATAGAACATTTTAATAGAACAAAAAAAACTTATGTAGCAAAGGATTGTGCAACTATCTCTGGTCAGAGAAAGAACGTAGCTCTATGGAAATATTTTTAATGAACTTGGTTAATTACATTAATATTTTTTCACGCATTATGTTTATTAACATCTACATCAAAAAAGTACAAATGTGCTTTGTTTTGCTCTGATTAGAAATACAAAAAATCGGACATTTTAAGCTATGGTGCCCATTAAGTGGCTCATGAAGAAACATGCATGTTTCTGGTAGCCTTGGGTTGCTTGTGTAAGCACATTGTTGGGACTTTTCTGTCTGCAAGGGGCGAAAAGGACTCCTCCTTTAGAATGTGTCTTTCAAATTGGTAATCTACAGCTTTCTGCAATTCTGAATATATTACACCTTGCTAAATGCTGGCTCTCTTTACAGCAGACAGTACATGTCACTGGGCACAAGTACACAAGCCCTTGTAGATTTGTGTTTAATGTGATATTCTAATGATCAGTGTTCCATATGCATTTCAAGCCACATTTATCATCAAGAAAAATGCAAATGTTAAAGCACAATTGATTGCTCAGTGTAAACCTGCTTGATACATTCCAGGTGCATCTCAACAAAAAGTATACATTCCCTTTTCTAAAGAAAGAAAAGCCCATCTCCCGCCAACGCGCTGCAGAGAATGATATTTGCTCTATGTGTGGAAGCATTGGAGTCGAGTTACTAAAACTGGAGAGTGCAACATTTGGTGCAACTGTGCATGGTAGCCAATCAGCTTCTAACTTTAGCTTGTTCGGTTAAGCTTTGAGAAACAAACCTGATAACTGATTGGTTTCTATGCAGAGCTGCTCTGGATTTTTCACTCTACAGTTTTAGTAAATCAACCCCAGTGTTCTCTCTGCAGAAGTCTGACACACGCCCTGCTTAGTTAGACATATACCTTGGCAATCAGTAAAGCTTATTCTCACTACGATTTTAGCTCCATAGGTTTGCAGGGACAGCACTGCTTCCATGCAGAGATCAAGGCTCCCTATCTGCAGTGAAGATGATTTTCTACTAGGGCTATGCCTGTGCCTGTTTTCTCAAGAAAACCAACTGTAGGAAGTTGCAAAAATAAAATAAATCCCTGCACTCTTGGCTGCAGCAGCTTTTTGACTTTTTCCTAAAAAGCAGCAGGAAGGGGTCACGAAGCATGTCAGAGGTGACCCCTACCGTTGTTTAATAAATTGGAAGAGTTGCTGCAGCCTGGGATGCAGCAATTTGTTTTTTCTTTTGACTAGTTTGCATAAATGTGCAAAATGCCAGACTGGCATCTGGGGATTTTGCAGTGAAGCATGTGGTGAGCCATTTACCTTGGGTGGTATACATATCTTATACATATCCGAAGTATGACTTTGCACATCATAATGCACCTGAACTGTATTTGGCTATTTTAAACTGAACGTTCAGGAGCAGCATTGGATAGTAAATCCATGTGCCAAGGCTACCAGGTATATTTTGGCTGTGTGTAATACCTTAGTTAGGAGATTGCTGTTTGGATCATTGCAATAAAAGCATTGTTTACTTAAATTTTTACTTTTTGAGCATTGTTTACCTTTGCATTTCATTTAATTGTTATAATAATACTTAAATGACAAGCTGTTAAACTGTGATTGACGAGAATTATAGAAAAGCAAGGTGTTTCTTAGCTGCATAATTTAATGCAATAAATTCTAAGGAGATTAAATGCTTGCTATTGTTACAAACATTTTGCATATAAATTATTTTATTAATAATGAAAAAAATAAATAAAAATATATAAATTTTATTTTATTAATAATGTTATGAAGATCTAGGTTAGTTACAAACCAAACCTAGACAGCATTTTAGTTTCTAAATTACAGTTCAACACCACTTGCTTTAGCTATGTGACTTCAAACTGGCAAAGATGATGGATCTTTGGCCTATAGTAGGGGTAATAACCTCCCTTAAAATGGGTGATTATATAGGTACTGCATCCTTCACTATATTGTACAATACAGACTAAACCCCTATGAGATAAAGACCTAGGACTTTCAAGATGCCCCACCATATACCAAGGTGTATATGGTGTGGTAACTTGAAAGTCCCCTATAGTATTTTATGTTTGGTATATTTATTTCTTGGTTTTAGTTACATACGTCACATATAACCTGTAGGTCACAAGTAGTAGTATATCTTCTTATTGTACTTGTACCTTGTATTTAGCTCAGATCAGGAGGAGCTCAAGTACTAGAAGGCTGCATAGCAGAGATTCATAACATCACCAGCTTGGATATCTCTGATAATGGTAAGTGAATAGTTTTGCATATGAATGAAGTTGAGGTGATGGCCCTGAAATCTATGAATGTTGGCAACCTGCACCAAACAATATCTGCTGAAGAAGCATAGAAGTAGCCAAGGACCATGCTGGATATTTTTGGCTTTTTTTCTATCGTCTTATTCAATGATTAGGTCTGTGGTGGAGTTGACTTGCCATGTTTATATTTATATCCTCATTTGACAGGAGGATCCAAGTGCATATTTTTACCCCCATAGTTGTTTAAACAAAATTTATCAGGTCATGTCTGTTTTTTGATAACCCTATAATGCCCATTTTTCTAAGCCTACCTGAACATCCACTAAGAAGTAGATGATAAGGTTTAATAAGAGTACTTTTAATCTGAGTACCAGGAAATTGGATAAGTTTGTAGTGGAGTGGTGTTACACCCATGGCGCTGTCATTTCGTGAAACTCAACAAATTCACAGCAATATGGCAACCCAGAAGCGTTCTGTATGCAGCTGGTGTGCAAAACTCCCCAAGAAATGTTATTTCCTTATGTGTTTGGCATACTGTTTTCGTGAGACATCTGCACTAATATACAAGTAAAGTGTTGGCATTCTATATAATAGGAATTATTATTTTTGATGACCTACTCTCAATGGGTTAACTTCCAAGGGATGCAGACACTGCAACTTTTCTCAATGAAACACTAAAATTAACCAGGTGGTTATAATGAACAAGGCCCTCCCATTTAGGAATCCATATGGCAAGGACATAATGGAACTATAGAGCTTTTTTGTTCTTAACAGAAAGAAATCTGCTACAAAATTTGTTAAAATACTTGCAATATACATAATCACCCAGAGGAGACTTATTTTTCTTCTCTTAAAGTGGTAGTAAACTCTGTAATACCACTTATACCTACAGGTAAGCATATAATAAGGCTTGCCTGTAGGGACTGTAAATATCTCCAAAACTGTAGGAGATATTCAGAGAGCATGCAGCCGATGACCTTCAGAGCCTGTGCCGGAATCTGTGGCTCCCACACGCATGAGTGGGAGTGACATCATTGTGGCTCCAGCCAATCGCATAACTGGAGCTCGGAATTTCCAGGAAGACAGTCAAGGGGAACATCTCAGCCCTCTCAGCCGTGACTGAGCTGGAGGGCTTTGTTCCAAGGTGAGTATTTATTTCATAATGCTTTTATGCAATGCATACTAGCACATTATGCCATTGCCTTGCAGGTTTTTTTTTTTTTTTTTTTTGAAAATCGGCAATTTACCACTGCTTTAACAAAAGTAGAGTTGGATAGGCAAGGTACAAAGTTCCTATGGCTCTTACTTTTATTGGCTTGGAGCATAGTTGAGTACAGCTCCACTTGTTTTCACAAAAAGGAAATTAATGACGAGTTAATCAGGTTTCATTGTCAGATTTTCATTGCATTTAGGATCATTATCCTATCATGTTGTCTGTGCAGTAAACATCAGTACAACAAGGAGATTTCTAATATGAATAATCTGATCCCCATTGTGTATTCAGTCTATTTGTCCTTTCTAGCAGAAAACCATTCTCTAAAGAGTAAACAATCGATTCTCTGATATAGGCTTGTTGAAAAGCTTGCTGAAATACAATTTCTAACTAAAATGTTGCTGCAGTACCAACCATCTCTTACCTTTCTGCTATTATTTTGATGGAACACTTATCTTTTCACAGGTTTGGAATCTGACCTTTCAACTTTAGTAGTGTGGCTTAGTAAAAACCGATCTATAAGACACCTAGCTCTAGGGAAGAATTTTAACAACATGAAATCCAAGTAAGTTTTTCTCTGTATTGCATGCTTTGTACAACTATGGTAGTCGATATTGTGCCACAAAAGCAATATGTCTTTTTTGTTTCTGTAGAAATCTAACCCCTGTTCTGGATAATTTGGTACATATGATACAAGATGAGGAATCGGTGAGTAATGCTTCTTGACCATCTGTCACAATGATCAAGCAAAGATTCTTGTGTGTGGGCCCCAACAGACTGACTCCTGAATGACCAATCTTGGAGGAAATGGTTATTCCCTGTTTCAAATTTTAAAACAAATTTACCAAGAGAAGGCCAGCTCCAAATATACGTTCCAGTTATTAACCCTCTATTCTCCGGAAAACATTCAAGGATGTGTGATCTAACGGTGCATGTTTATGCTGAGATTTTTAAGACAAAATATCTTGTGCCTGCACCTCTGACCACTTTCTAAAGTCTTTGGTTAACTTTATTTATGGGCGACAGGCTTAATTTAATAAAACATGCTAACTGCAGTGACCCATAGAATCCAGTCTGTGATAATATATTGATTAATGAAAGGTAAAATACAGTTGCTATTGCATTCCCAAAAAGTGTCAGTTAGTGCAGTTAGTGTTAGAATGTCCGGCGCAATATCGCAGTCCTGTTATAAGTCGTCGAACGCCGCCATTACTAGTAAAAAAAAAAAAAAAAAAACTTAAAAATATCCCATAGTTTGTAGACGCTATAACTTGCACAAACCAATCAATATACGCTTATTGGGATTTTTTTTTTCAAAAATATGTAGCAGAATACATACTGACCTAAACTGATGAAGAATTTTTATTTTTTTATATTTTTTATTGGATATGTTTTTATAGCAAAAAGTAAAAAATAAATATTTTTTGTTTTTTCAAAATGATTGGTCTTTTTTGTTTATAGTGCAAAAAATAAAAATACCACCAAAAGAAAGCCCTTTTTGTGGGACAAAAAGGACATACATCTTATTTGGGTACTATGTAGCACGTCCGCACAATTGTCAAAGTATAGCAGTGCTGTATCGCAAAAAATGGCCTGGTCATGAAGGAGTGTAAATCATCCGGAGGTCAAGTGGTTGACCTGTGTAAACCGCATGTAACTATAAAAAGCTCAGAAAACGCATAGCAGATTTTATATACAGTATATAAATACGAATGAGCAGTGGGTGGCTACATTAGTGAGGCATACACAAGTGAAAAAAATTAAAATAAAAATGGTGACCCAAAGAAAGCTGATCCTGCAAGAAATGGAGGGCAGCCCTTTCAAAAAGTACAAAATAAGCTGTTTTAAAGTGTTAGTAAACCCGTTTTACAAAGCCATAAATAGCATACTAGCTCATTATGCATCACTTACCTTAGATCGGGGCCCCTGACGCCGTCCTCATCTCCCCCTCTAGCCGCAGCCATCTCTCCACAGATACCTGGAAGGTTACTTCCGGGTATCGCCGGTCCGGCCATTCACAGCGCTGCTGCGGCGCTGTGATTGGCCAGAGCAGCGAAGACGTCGCTCCGCGCATGTCCGCGGGAGACTTCAAATCCGGCAAGCCGGATTTTGTGAATGGGGATTAGCCCTGTGAATGCACCGTTGTCTACGGCGTGCATGCGCTGTAGACAACGTTTTAAAACCTTTTGGCAAATATCTCCTAAACCGTGTAGGTTTAGGAGATATTTCTTGCTTACCTGTAGGTGCAAGTTGTAATGGAGGGTATACAACCACTTTAACCACTTTCAGACCGGACCAATTTGCAGCCAAAGGACCAGGCCCCTTTTTGCGATTCGGCACTGCGTCGCTTTAACTGACAATTGCGCGGTCGTGCGACGTGGCTCCCAAACAAAATTGACGTCCTTTTTTTCCCACAAATAGAGCTTTCTTTTGGTGGTATTTGATCGCCCCTGCGGTTTTTATTTTTTTTTGGGTCCAATCACAGGGAGCAGAGATCGGCGTCACTAGTTGCTAGGCATGGGGAGATTTAGCATGCATTGTATGGGTGCTGGGTTCTAAGACAGGTGGAGGTATTTCCTTTGGTAACCAAACCAGCGTTGCTTTATTTTTTTAACCTGCACATGATGACAGATGGAATATTACCAGTTACTGCCTATTTTTTATGAATCATGCCCGCTGTTGTCTGAAGCACACAGACATAGCCATGAGTACAGGCTGATTCTTCCATTGCAGACATTGAGCTCCGTGGAGTTATAAAAGGTTTGGAAATTTCACTCTTCCAAGAAGCTGATGTCAGAATAATTCCTGCAACAATAGCGTCCGTGTTTTGAGTTCTCTGGGAAATTTTGTTTTTTCTTGGATTGAAATTCTACTCCTATTAGCATATTTCTAAAGTAAATGCAACATGTAAGAATAACCTGCTGAAGAGTTTAAATATGCAAGAGAACCTCTGTTAAAATGCTGACTTTCCCCGCAGAGAGGGCTGCACATTTTTTACAGCTTCCTCCAGTTTTCTCAAAGCTTTCTCTTTCATCTGGTAATATCCTTTTTATTCACGCTCCTAATGTGTGTCTTCAGTGTTACTTTTCATCATGGAGAGAATGCCTCTGGCTCATTCACTATTAGATTCACATTTGCTTTATTTTCTTCTTATTCTTTTATTTTTTTGAGGTCAGTACTTTTCCAATATTTAATGCTTTGATGCAAATGAGTTTTTGTTCCCCTCTCTAAACAGTCCTATCTTGAAATGTTTCAATTTATAGTATACCATATCCTATAAATATTCTGCCAAATAAAAAATTGGCTTGTTTTGCCAGTATTGAAACACATACAGAATGATGTGGACTGTATAAATCTCCCAAAGCAGTATGGGACATATAGTAGAAGTCAAGGGTTTTATATCAGACATATATTGCAAAATGCCCCATGCAAAGATGTTTTTCTCTGTTGCAACACTTATATGATTGCTCCATTAGGCCCTTTCACACTTGGGTGGTGGGGGCATCGGCGGTAAAGCAGCGCTATATTTAGAGCTGCTTTACCATAATTTTAGTGGCACAATTCGGCCGCTAGCGGTGTGGTTTTAACCCCCGCTAGCAGGTGAAAAAGGGTTAAAACTGCCTGCAAAGCGGCGGTAAAGCCGCGATGCCCCATTGATTTCAATGGGTAGGAGTGGTTTAGGAGCCGTGAATACACCGCTCCTTCACTGCTCCAAAGATGCTGCTATCAGGACTTTTTTTACCGTCCTGCTAGCACACCGCTCCAGTGTGAAAGCCCTCCGGCTTTCACACTGGAGTGAAAGGAGACACTTTTTTCAGGCGCTATTTTTAGCGCTGTAGTGCCTGAAAAACGCCTCAGTGTGAAAGGGGCCTTACAGTGGTGCCACCAAATCAGAATTGTAGAATTGTATGTTGTATCTGTAAGCTTGGCTGTCAGATTTGTCGTCAATCTGATTAATTCTAATTTTTCATCTCCTTTTTTTGTTTAATCACTGGTCATCTAAATATATAAAATAAATGTATGTATTTCTATTTCTATCTAAAGGGAATTTAACAGGCTGAATACTTATAACACGTTAATAAATTTAGAGTTTTAAATTAAATGCTTATTGTTAAATTTATCAGTGTATTCACTCAAGATTCACCCAACTTTCAGCCAAGATTTTTTTAATTTGTATAATGTAAAAATGTGTGAATTGAAGATGAAAGTTGGTTTATTTTGGGTAAAATAATTTTGAAACCAACTTTAAGTATATAATCTAAAACTCTAATGTATTAAACCTGTATGTATATTCAGCCTGTTAAATTTCCTCTGCAGTTCACATTTACTAATACCTGCAGTCAACATTCCTCTGTGATATAGCTTGTTTAATAATTTTTTGTGTCTTCTAAATGAAAGTAACAGCAGTGTTCCTGATAGTAGAGATGAGATCTCAGAGCTAGAAGGGTTGTTCGACTAAGGAAATTCATCATGACATCTCCATTAAGTGTAAAGGACATTGATGGTGTACACTCCATACATAAGGTTCCTGTTACCTGATGCAGACCAGTGAATAGTCTCATTAAATTTAGTGTGTGTATAGAACTGTTAATGAAAAAATACCACTAAAACATTTAATTTTGTTGAAGAAAGGAGTAAAAAAAAGGATTAGAGCTTCTATCAGGCCATCTTTGTGTTGCCTAGATTTCCTTTTACTTCCTGTTAGGACTGTACTCTCTGCATTTTCAGTAGGATAGGGACGTGTTAAAATATCTTGCAGTATTTGCTGTCTGTGCCTTGGTTTTTCTTTTCCACTTTATCCAAAATTAAAAAAGATAATTGAGCTGGCGCTAGACTTGAAGGCCCCCTTACATTAAAAGCTGCATTAGCCCAATTCATCATTGCACGTTAAGGTGTGAGCTGCATTAAGACAAAATATTCTGAATGGGCTGGCAGTGCACCGCAATCCACAGCAAATTGGACATGCACCTCTTTTCACAGTGCAATGGATGACCTGTAAGTGACTGAGCTGTATGGTCCTATCTTTGTAAGAAGACTAGGTGCAGGTACATCTCTTATCAGTGAGTTGTTCTGCAATTGGTGTAGTATGGTGTCCCTGCTGCTCAGGGCTGAGTCACAGTACAGCTATAGAATGGGCTGGAGATAACTGCTTATTTTTATTTTTGTGGGGGTCTTGCCACCTGCACGCCTTCAATTGGTCAATATGAATTAGATTTTTTCTTATAGCTGGAATATTATTTAGTCATTTTATTTCTTGTTGTGCTGAAATTCAAATATTTCTTTCTTGGCCATACAAGAAATGCAGGATATAATGATATGTAGTAATTTTTTAGATTTTTTTATCAATTCTTGTTTAGGCGAGACACTAAAATGTGAAATGTGCCTGAATACTACATGACAAGCAAAATAATGTATTGTCTTTGCAGCCCTTGCAGTCATTGTCACTGGCAGACTCTAAGCTAAAGACAGATGTGACAATCATTATAAATGCTCTTGGTAGTAATACATCATTGACCAAAGTAGATATCAGCGGGAATGCCATGGGAGACATGGGAGCTAAGATGCTGGCTAAAGCTTTGCAGATCAACACGAAGCTCAGGTGAGTTCTGACTTTTCTTTATGTTCAATTTGGTTTTTATATTTTTAATATCCAAGTCTGTTAAAAATGGCAAGAGGTGTTTGCCCAGTCATTAGAATTTTTACTTTTTTCTACTTGTACCCTCAATATTTAAAGCTACACTCCAGGCAGATACAAAAAATAATTTAAAAAAATGAATTCAGTTTACATTGTTATATTAAGGCCGGTTTCACACTGGGGCGGTGGGGGCGTCGGCGGTAAAGCAGTGCTATATTTAGCACTGCTTTACCGTCGTTTTATCCGCGGTATTCGGCCGCTAGCTGGGTGGTTTTAACCCCCGCTAGTGGGCGAAAAAGGGTTAAAAACCCCCGCAAAATAAAGCTGGTCATAGATGGATCATCTTTTCTTTTGATCAGCCAGTTGGCTAATCAAACAAAAAATATGACCCAATTCTACCAGCCACACATTTGAGGTAGAGGAGGGAGGTCTCCCCACTGCACCAATGTATTCTGATGAAAGGACTCCCTCACCATCAGAGAACAATGATCAATGCAGCAGCCTGTGGGGAACTGCAGCATGGTGCTGTGGCAGTAATTACACAGACTCCAGTTTCAGAGAACAGAACTTGCAATAATGCAGAATCCAGTCATTTAAAACTGACTCGGTGTGAAGGCACCCGACTTGGGACAGCAACATGTAGCAGAGCAGGTCCCAAATGTACTGGCAGCGTCTGTCTTGAGGGGGGGAATGCGACCTGTCCAGTCTGGCCCTAAATGGGGAGATCTCCAGTTAGGATGGCGTGTCCCTATCCTTTCCCTACTTGTCAGGAACCTCTCCCTGCCACTAATCACTGTCCCCGTCAGACAGGTGACGAGTCCTTGCATTACCCATATGCGAAATGCGTGCCCCTAGCCTGGGAGCCAGGGTCTTAAATAGGCTCTGCCTGACCCAAGATGGCTGGTAGAATCAGATGGGACAGCAGCATCCAATCGGGTAGCTTCCCCAGTGACCCTGGAAACCGTAAAGGAACCATGTTCCTTTTACCTTCCTCACCCCTGCAATGTTGCTGCAGTTGAGTGCCACCTGCAGCGGAGAAAGCAGACTGCATCTGCCTACAAGCTGATTGGCTGCAGCACTGATCGAAGCATGTGTTTTAATAATATAGTGGGCCATGTTAGATACAGGTAGAGCTTACTGGGGTTCTTATGTCCCATTTGCCAGTGCATCATTTACCATCATCATTGTTTGTTTTTGTATATAATGCAGTTTAATATAACTACTTGTATTTCTGTGTTTTGGTAATAATGATAAACCCATTGAACGCGGTTAACTATCTAAACATTCTCCTTATGCAACTTGGTCTTAATATGCTTCTTTTTACATTTATAACCTGCCTTAAAATCAGATGTGCTTTTTCAGTGTGTCCTTTTTCTGCAGGTTTTCAAATGGCCAGCATTTTTTCTGTTTAGAGTAATGAAAGGTATTCTTGACAGTTCGAAGGATCACGTACAGTTCTAAGTGCTTTTTTTGGGCATTTCGCATTTTTCAGCACTCCCTCATTAGCAGCACTCAGACTTTTTTATGACTAGCTGCTATGTCTGTGCCATTCTGTTATTGAATGAAGCACTGGTCATATATTGGGTATGAGAGACATAGGAAGATCTCTCGTTGAGGCAACTAACATACCTGATCGTTATGCTGCAGGAAACCATTACTTTTCTCCCCTTCTCCACTTACATTTGTATGCAGACCAGCAGTGAGGGGTCCTTTCCATTTTTTTCCCTGCACAATAACAAGAGCATTCAGGGACATACAAGAGCTTGATTTTGCTTGGTTCCCATGTAAACTTCAGTTCATTTTATTGCAGATGTTAAGCTTTTACAGCTGGTGTTACTGAAATCCAGCAAGGACCCTGGTCTTATTATTGCTCCTTACAGTCTGAAAATAATATTGTACCTTCTGAACTGACACTTTTGCCTCCAAACCTAAAAATCACTATTGTTTGTATAATCATTCATGCTCATATCTTGAGGGTACTGGTATAAAAAGTAAAAACACATTCAAATGGTCTGTGCTAAAAAATCATTATATCTTTGGTTCTAATACTAAGTGTTACTAAACCCAGGAGCCTGCATTCACTATATCTGGTCACCCACAGTACACATAACATGGAAATGCAATTATTTTAGTAAATATAAACTACAAAATACCTTTCCTCATCAGCAGTATATAGCAGTCTTGGGACTATCAGTGTCTGATTAAAGCTTGTAGGAGGAGTTTTCATTCTACTCTGACTGACTGTCCTATGAGGATGATGAACCCATGACCCTCTGTCTGGACAGTGCTGATTGGCCCTGTGCTGATCACATGCACTCTCCCAAGAAAAAAAAAACACACCAAACTGAGCATGTGCAGAGTACCCCCAAGGCTCTCTACTAGCAGGAAATGATTAGGAGACAGTGGAAGAAGGGGAAGATTAAAGGAGACAGGACCAAACAGCCTTTTTACACAATGATTAACTCCTTAGGTTCCACAGTGAGTATAACCTGCATGTTTTACATACAGACTAATTTTTTCTGTTGAGGGTTTAGTAACACTTTAATATTGTTAGTGCTAGTTGTGATAGTGCAACATGTTTTAATCAAAGGAAAACCAGAAGCATTAAAGTTATAAAACAACAATAGTAAAGCATTACATGTAAGGTTAGTTCAGATCCCATACTTCTCATATACAAGTAGCACCATTTTAGTTGAAAAACAAGCTGTGGGGCAAATTCTCTGCCTATATGTAACATGTTCTTTGTGTTCTTATGGTAGGACTGTGATTTTGGACAAGAACAACATTACAGCACAAGGATTCCAGGACATCGCAGTAGCTCTAGAAAAGTAAGTATGGCAACGCTGCTGCAGTTAGTAATTTTGATGTAGCAGGAGAACATTTATCCATTCATTTATTTAATGTATTTTAGCTGGAGAAATGTTATCCAATAATTTATTTACGGTTATTTCACATTGCAAAGCAGAGTCCACAGAACATTTACATTCATCAATGTCTCTGTAGGAGGAACACACTCAAGCCAATTTTTAATGGAAGCCAATTAAAATTAATGTATGGGCAGGCAGAATGTACACAAGTTGATCAATCAACTTGGGTACAAGCAATCTGCTGGAGTTTACTTGCGATTATCACTAGCAACTGCTATAGCCGCTAGCAATAATGAATGTCTTGGCTGGAAGGATTCCCCTGTCAGCACTGTCTGTGTTGATGGGGGAATCGTGCAACTTTCATTTGCACTGTCCATTGCCTGCTTTAAAGGCTTGTGTCTTTCTCACCTTAATGCATCCTTTGCGTTAAGGTGAAAAAACACCTGGCAGTCACCGAATCCCCCCCTGCCCCTTCATCTTCTTTGGCGCCGTCCTTCTCTCCATGGAGTCCCGGCTTTAATTGGATAGATTGATAGCAGCGCAGCCCTTGGCTTCCACTGCTGTCAATCAAAATCAAATCCAATGACCCGTGGGTGGGGCAGAGTCATACATTCAGCTTCTATGGATACAGAATGAATGACTCGGGAGTGCGCCCGTGCGGTAAGCCCCTCGGGAGAGCTCTTCTCCTAGGGGGTTATCTAATGCAGGGAGGAGCCGCAAGAGCTGCTGAGGGACCCCAGAAGAGGATGTTCGTGGCCACTCTGTGCAAAACGAGCTGCACAGTGGAGGTAAGTAGGATATGTTTGTTAATTTAAAAAACAAACAAAGCTTTAGTATCACTTTGAAGGGGAATTGCAGTCTGCTCACATAATTTGTAATAAAAACATCTTTGCCATTCTGAAGCTTCCCTCCAACCACTTTGCATATTATTTTATATATACTGTGATTCTGCACTTGCCAAATATGCTGCAGAAATCTCCCTCCACTGAGTTTTAGCGCTAAAAAAAGCATCTGAAAACTGCCTCTCAAGCCACCCCAGTGTGAAAGCCCGAGCGCTTTCACACTGAGGCGGTGCACTTGCAGGACGGGGAAAAAAAGTCCTGCAAGCAGCATCGTGGGGGCGGTGTATACACCGCTCCCACACCGCCCCTGCCCATTGGAATGAATGGGAACCACTTCAGAAGCACATGAAAAGCGATTTGGAAGAGCCGCGTCACCGGTGCTTTTAACCACTTCAATACAGGGCACTTAAACACCTTCCTGCCCAGATCAATTTTGAGCTTTCACACTTTGAATGACAATTGCGCGTCATGCTACACTGTACCCAAATGAAATTTTTATAATTTTTTTCCCACAAAAAATCTGTTGGTGGTATTTGATCACCTCTACGTTTTTTTTTTTTTTTTTTTTTTGCTAAACAAATACATTTTGAAAAAAAAGTTTTTTTTTTTTTGTTTCGGTTTCAAAACTTTGTAAATAAGTAAGTTTTCTCCTTCACTGATGGGCATTGATGGGGGCTGCACTGAAGGGCACTGATAAGGCGGCACTGATGAGGTGGCACCATTGATGGGCACTGATAGGTGGCACTGATGGGTGACACGGATGGGCACCCCGCAACAACGATCGGCGCGATGTGCACCCCCCGGGGGCGCGCAGTGGCTCAAAATCCTGAGGACACCCCCTGAGACGTCCGGTCAGGATTTTGAAACCACTTTGCCGACGTCTTTTGCCTATAGGGGGGGCGGCAAGTGGTTAACCCATTTTAACCCCTTCTTTGGGCGTTAGAAGTGCAACGCTACTGCCTGAAAAGCGGTGTGAAAGTGCAGCTATAACAGCGGTAAAGTGCCGCTAAAACAAGCGACGCTTTACTGCCAACGCCGGCACCGCCCCAGTGTAGAGAGCTATGCATGATGTCATAAGCTTAGGCTAATGACCAGACAAGAAATAAGAAGGGGGTTGTATAAGGTATTTACTGGCAGAAAAAAGTTTTATTATCCAAAGTTAAAACAACAAGGGCAGAAGATTTAATAGATGGAAAGATGAAAAAATTTATGCAGGTCCACTTTAAGTACTATAAAACTTGTCTGTGCTCATCTCTGATTTTATACCTGGTTTCCTTTAAAAAGCTAACATTAGTGGCAAGTTACTGACGGTATAGGCTGTCACTACCTATTGCTGAAAGACTCGCTTTCGCCCTGCCCAGAGCCTTCCAAGCAAGAGCCATTTCACACCTTTCATTTTGGTGCAGTTTGGGTGCCGTATGTTAAAAAAGCACTTGCTATATTATATCTCTGATCTATTTTTCCAGCAAAACACACCATGTGATATTAAATGCAAAAACAAGAATTTATTATATTGCAGCTTACCAATCCAACTATTGGTCCTGCCAGTAACACACCACCTGTCTTAAGTCTGGAACACACAGGCCGAATATTGTCCGGTTCAACAGAAACCGGCTGACATTTGGCCCGTGTGTACAGCAGCCTGTCGGATAGAAGCAGGCCTAATGTCCCACTTCTGTCGAATGGGCATGCTGGAAAAACAGCAGCCGATCGGCTTTCGATCAACACATCTGGGGAGGGGGTAATGTTACGCCGCGTACACATGAGCGGATTTTCCATCCGACGGAATTCCGCTCAAGCTTGTCTTGCATACACAAGGTCACACAAAATTTCTCTGAACTTTCGACCGTCAAGAACGTGGTGACGTACGAAACTACGACAAGCCGAGAAAATCCGGAATCCGGAATCCGGCAGCAAAAGATGGAGCATACACACGTTCGCATTTTCCGACAAAAAGCTCCCATCAGAGTTTTGCTGGCGGCATTTCCGATCGTGTGTATGCAGGATTAGATGCACTAGCAGATGCAGATGATCTAGCAGATAAACGTGTTACATTACAAGTGGGCTCCTGCAGATGCCATCTCCAGCTCAGGTACCTCAGTACAGACCTTTTATTTAAGGAGCTGGGGAAAGTATCAATGGACCTTAATGCCCCATACACATGGTCGGAAATTCCGATGGAAAATGTCCAATCGGATCATGTTGTCGGAAAATCCGCCCGTGTGTGGGCTCCATCAGACTTTTTCCGTCCTGCTCTCAAATTTTCCGACAACAAAATCCGACCTGACTTTTTCCGATCGTGTGTAGAGAATTCCGACGGACAAAGTGCCACGCATGCTCAGATCAAATTAGGAGACCAAACCTATTGGCTAATAGCCTCTACGTAGTTCCGTCGTACGCAACGAACGTCACCACGTTCAGAATGATCGGATTTTCCGACAACTTTGTCTGACCGTGTGTATGCAGCACCAGTATCGGACAAAATCCGTCGGAAAAAATCTGATGGATTTTGTGGTCGGAATTTCCGACCGTGTGTACAGGGCATAACACATTAAAGTCAAACTCCATCTAACACTTTTAAGCACTTCAGCCCCAGATGATTTTACCCCCTTCCTGACCAGAGCACTTTTTATAATTTGGTACTGCGTCAATTTAACTGACAATTGCGCGGTCATGCAATGCTGTACCCAAATAAAACTTGCATATTTTTTTTCCCACAAATAGAGGTCTCTTTTGGTGGTATTTGATCACCTCTGTGGTTTTTATTTTTTGCGCTGTAAATAAAAAGAGCAACAATTTTGAGAAAAAAAAATAAAAAATAAATATCCCCAAAAATGTTTTAAAAAAACAGATCTCTTCATTAGTTTAGGTCACTATATATTCTTCTACATAAAAAAAAATCACAATAAGCATATATTGATTGGTTTGCGCAAAAGTTATAGCGTCTGCAAACTATGGGAAAGATTTATGGCTTTTTTTTTTTTTTTTTTTTTTTTACTAGTAATGGCGGTGATCTTTGATTTTTAGCGGCACTACGAAATTGCAGCAGACAGATCGGACACATTTTTGGGACCATTGACATTTATATAGCGATCAGTATGATAAAAATGCACTGATTACTGTGTAAATGTCACTGGTAGGGGAGGGGTTAACACTAGGGGGTGATCAAGGGGTTAAATGTGTGTTCCCTCAGTGTGTTCCAACTGTATGGGAATAGGACTGACTGGGGAAGGAGACCTATCGTTGTTCGGTAGGAACAAACTATAGCTCTTCTATCACCTGACAGAACAGTGATTTGTGTGTTTACACACACAAATCACTGTGCTGGCTCTCATGCACGCGATCGTGGGTGGCCGGCGGCGATCGCGGCCCCGCACATCGGGTCCCCCACCGTGCAGCACATGCCCTTTGACGGCTCCTGCACATTTACGTCAGCAGAATGGCACGGCTGGGCAAAAGCACGTACAGGTACGTCCCCTTTAAATTGCCCAGCCGTGGGTCGCGTGCCGCCGGCGGCGCACTCGCGACCCGGTCGGGAGCTCCGTGACCACGGCCGCGGGACCAGCGGACCCGATCGCCGCTGGTGTCCTGCGATCGGGTCACAGAGCTGAAGAACGGGGAGAGGTCTGTGTAAACAAACCTCTCCCCGCACTTCCTACACTGCCTGTCACTGATCGGCTGTTCCCTGTCATCGGGAAAGCCGATCAGTGACGTCAGACACGCCCCCTACTGTAAAAAAAAAAACACACGTCACAGACCTAACCCCTGCCCGCCCCCCAGTGGTTAACTCTTTCACTGCCAGTGTCATTTATACAGGAATCGATGCATTTAAATAGCATTGATTGCTGTATAAATGACAATGGTCCCAAAAATGTGTCAAAAATGTCCGATGTGTCTGCCATAATGTCGCAGTCCCAATAAAAATCGCTGATCGCCGCCATTACTAGTTAAAAAAAAAAAACATTAATAAAAATGCTATAAAACTATCCCCTATTTTGTAAACGCTATAACTTTTGCGCAAACCAATCAATAATCGCTAATTGCAATTTTCTTTTTACCAAAAATATGTAGAAGAATACGTATCGGCCTAAACTGAGGAAATATTTATATATATTTATATATATATATTTTTGGGGATATTTATTATAGCAAAAAGTTAAAAATATTGCATTTTTTTCAAAATTGTCGCTCTATTTTTGTTTACAGCGCAAAAAATAAAAACCGCAGGGGCAATCAAATACCACCAAAAGAAAGCTCTATTTGTGGGAAAAAAAGGACACCAATTTTGTTTGGGAGCCACGTCGCACGACCGCGCAATTGTCAGTTAAAGCGACGCAGTGCCGAATCGCAAAAAGGGGCCTGGTCCTTTGGCTGCAAATTGGTCCGGGGCTGAAGTGGTTAAAGGGGACGACGTACCCATACAGGGTTTTGTGCACCCGTGCCATTCTGCCACAGTATATCTGCGTGAAGGCGTGAGGCTAGCGATTTAAAGCAATTTTCCTTTCTTTTTGTTTTCTTTTTAAAGGGCGAATCTGCCTAATGGAAACAGAGACCTGCAAAAAAAAAAATCTGAAAGGTGTTCTAATCCACCTCCACTCTATCTAAAACTAAAAAAATGTTGCCTTTAATTACACTGTAAATGATAAATGTTCAGATTGCAGTTAAATGCATCTGGACACCCTGAAAGTGGATTTTCCTTCTCAGAAAGTGTAGCTTCTCTAACTTCATAATGGGTTTGTTATATGGCAATTTCGGTACAAACAGTGCTTAGAAAGGGTCGTTTTTTTTTTTTTCTTCTCTGAATTCTTGTCTTCACTGTGACACTCTCCTAGACGTTAGTGTGCGTGATTTGGCTTAGATGCGAACATTCCTGTCAGAATAACATTTCAATGCAGTGCTTTGTGTAACTTCTACAAGTAAAACCCACTGACTGAAAAGACCAGTGTTCTAGGCCGGATATATTGGTATGCTGGTGAAATAATTGGTAGTGAGTATGTATATATTTATTCAGTGCTACAAGAAATACAATTTAGCACACAAAAAAAAGGTAAAATCATTTTACACATTATAGGTTATTCTGTAATTTGCTATGAGGATGTATTTTATAGATCTACTGTACTTTTTAAAAATATCATATTTATATAAATCATCCTATTCATGTGTGTTAAGAAAAAAAATCATCCTTGATTCTATGTATCGTGTTAATTGCATATGTTCTAAGCAAATATGGCTGCCCCCATGTACATATTTAGTCTGCTTCCCGCTTTGCAGTGCTGAAGTGCTAAATGCAAACTAGACAGCTTTCCAAAGTCTAGAGGTGACTCGTTCAGCTAACTTGGTATTAAAGGGCCGTTCAAGTGCAAGTGTCCCTTTCTCCTTGATACATATAAGGGCTTTGTGTTTATAGGAACTACACCCTGCGATTTATGCCTATACCCATGAATGATGCTTCCCAAGCACTGAAAACCAACCCAGAGAAAACAGAAGAAGCTTTACAAAAGGTATTTAGACATCCGCCGCATTTACTTTATAACAAATCCCTTTCTTACCTAAATACTGTCCTTCTGTATGTAACATTATTTATTTTATAATGACTTGATGGTTTGTTTTTTTCTAAATTCACAGATAACTTTTCTATGTCTGTATTATTTCTCCAGTTTGCAGAATATGCAGTTTTGGGAAAAAAAAGTTCTGGAACACTTTGGATTCTAAACTGTAATCTTGTCTAAGAGTTCATGCACTTATGCCGCGTACACACGGTCGGAATTCTCATCGGAAAAAGCTCTGATGGTTTTCCTGTCGGAATTCTGACGGAATTTCGCTCAAACTGTCTTGTCTACACACGGTCACACCAAATTCCAAGGTCAATAATACCGCAGCATACAACACATTTGACGGCACTATAAAAGGGAAGTTTAATGCTTCCGAGCATGCGTTGAATTGTTTCCGAGCATGCGTCGGAATTTTGCGCGTCGGAATTGCATACACACAATCGGAAAATCCGATAGAAAGGTTTTCCGTCGGAAAAATTAAGAACAGGTTCTCAATCCAAAGTCCGTCGGAAATTCCGACAGAAAAAGACCGATGGGCATACACACGGTCGGAAAATCCGATGAAAAGCTCCCGGCAGACTGTTTTGATCGGAAATTCCAACCGTGTGTTCGCGGCATTAGGCATTTTTAAGCTTAGCGCAAGTCTCTCAGAGCTTTCCAAAACCTGGGGAGCCACACGTGCTGTGTACAGCCTGCCATTCTAGTTAATGGCTGTACAGGACCATTACTCTTGAAAAACCAAGATGCTCTTTTGCATCGTCATTTACCCACACATGCGTGTCCTACGTATTTTTCAAATGCAAAACTTCTGCATTTGGGAAAACTGCGTGTAGAAATGCAGTACTGCGCAAAAGGTTTTGTGTGAAAAAATGCTGTAAATTAAGCTTTCGCAAATAGGAGTGTTAATCATTTATTTTTATCAATTAACAAAGTGGAAAGTAAAGTGTGTAGGACATGGGAACCAGGCTAAGTGACTCAACTATGCACGAAAACATAGGAACTGGGATGCAGAAAATTGTCAGCGAGTGCTCTGTACTGATGAGTCAAAATTTAAAATATATTTAGCTGCAGCAAAAGGCAGTTTGTTTGCCAAAGGGCTGGAGAGCGGTACAATAATACGTGTTTGCAGACAACATTGAAGGTTCCTTGCAAGTTTGGGGCAGCATTTCTGCAAATGGAGTTGGCGATTTGGTCAGGATCAATGCTGAGAAACACGGGGAGATACTTATCCATCATGCCATACCATTACAGAGGTGTGCGATTGGCCCCAAATGTATTCTGCAGCAGGACAAAGACCCCAAACATAC
Source organism: Lithobates sylvaticus (assembly GCA_028564925.1). Lineage (NCBI taxonomy): Eukaryota > Metazoa > Chordata > Amphibia > Anura > Ranidae > Lithobates > Lithobates sylvaticus. The sequence goes on along the minus strand of CM053030.1, from coordinate 191,601,082 downwards.
AGCCAATGTCATTAAGAAATATCTTCAGCATAAAGAAGAATAAAAAGTCCTGGAAGTGATGGTTTGACTCCCTCAGAGCCTTGATCTCAACATCGAGTCTGTTTGGGTATTACATGAAGAGACAGAAGGATTTGAGGCAGCCTACATCTTCAGAAGATCTGTGGTTAGTTCTCCAAGATGTTTGGAACAACCTATCTGCCGAGTTCCTTCAAAAACTGTATGCAAGTGTACCTAGAGGAATTGAATAACTGAAGCTGTTTTAAAGGCAAAGAGTGGTCACACCAAATATTGATTTTGTATTGGATTTCTCTTCTGTTCCTTTACTTTCCATTTTGTTAATTGATAAAAATAAACTAACACTTCTCTTTCATAAAGCATTATTACTTTACACCTGCCTAAGACTTTTGCACAGTATTGTATATTATTTTTAAATGATTACATAACTGGCTGAAATTGTGTTTTTAATATCTATATAGAGTTGCAGTGCTATACTGTTAGGAATAGTAGCTAAGCTCTCAATTTGAATCTGCAAATATAAGTGTTGCTAGATACCATCAAAAACCAAACAGTATAAAAGCAGTGTGTAATTTGAAACATGAATTTCATGCTCCCTTGATAGCATTTGATACATGTATAGGGATACAATTACACATTATCTCTCATAACAATTGATACAAGATCCCATTAATGGCAAAATCTGATACGTCTACTGCAAATGATCTCCTAATTGCTGGAACCGGATATGGCAGCCCACTATATATATTAATGTTGTCTTTCGGCTAACTAATGTCTTAAAGAAAACATAAAACCGCGCACACTGCCCCCAGCAGCTTCATACTTTCATTATTTGGAGTGGCTCCACCCACACAACTATGTCATTCATTTACATGAAAAAATTGCGAGGGACTGCAGTTCTCAATGGCGCACAGGTGCAGTGATGTCACTGTTCTTGTAGTCCATTGATACTTCCTCTAGCTTCAAAGCTTTCGGTCCGTACCTCAGTACAGACATGTGCTGAACAAATAGTCTGCAAGAGCCAAAGCATTACACCTGCGATCCGCTGATCATGGTTGCAATACTTTGCAGGCTCAAATATAAAAATAAATGAAGATTTTTGTTTTTTACACTACAGATGCATTTATAATATTTCTGCTACGTGGGGGGATTTTCCTTTAAAGTGGAGGGCCACCCAAAAAAAAACAATTGCATTACTAAAATAAAAAAAATGATTTCACTTACCTGAAATGCTGTTGCTAGGCAGTCTTCCTAATCTGCCTCTTTCTATTCCGCGGCGATTCCTCCTCTTCAGTGAGTGGCCCCGTTGCTCAGTAGGAAACAGGCAGTGAAGCCGCAAGGTTCCACTGCCTGTTTCCCTTCGTTAGGATGGAGGCGTCTGCAGCTGATCCGATGGACGGATCAGCCTCGGGGCGGCCGACATCGCGGGATCGTTGGACAGGTAAGTGTCCTTATTAAAATTCAGCAGCTACAGTGTTTTTAGCTGCTGACTTTAAAAAAAAAAAAAAAAAAGGATTGACTGGAACGCCCCTTTAAGTTGGTTAGTTGGTCTTACTCAATAAAAAATGGTAGTGAAGGAGCAGCAATGCAGCAACATATGGCACATTCACCCAGGGAAGGAGAGACTTTATCGAAGAAGGTTGCTAGCGACACAATTGTCAGTGTGACTTTGTTCTAAAGTATAACTAAAGGCAAAACTTTTTTTCTCGTTTTGGATAGCGTGGAGATGGGTAAGAGCATCTGTCAGTTTTTATTGCTGCCTGTACCCCCATTAGGGAGATTCACCCTCTATTTGTAATGTTTCCTTTACTTTCATCAAGTGAGAACAGTAAAGTCCCACATTTTGGGTTGTCACCAGAACAGGATTATAGGGGAAATTTTCCAATGAGGGCACTAATAATGGTGACCCTGGTGACAACCAGGATTCCCTCACTTTGGAAGGATTTTCTCTCAATTCAGTTATGGGAAAGGAAGTGAAGGGAAATCTCCCCAATGGGACACAGATGGCAAAAAAAAAAGCTGACAGACATTATAAGCCTCCCTTACTCTATCTAAAATAAAAAAAATAGTTTTGCCTTGAGTTCCACTTAAGTGCTTACTTTTAGGCACAGTATCCTTGACAACTGACCAGAATTCATCTTGTAATAGTCTGACTTTATCAAAGTTGAACCTTATTTGTAGCTAAGAGTAATTTCGCAATCATTTGGCTGCATACAGCTACCTGACAGGGCTTCCCCCTCAGGTGTCAGATTTGTGTACATAGTGTAAGGGTCAAGAGTGAGTACCGCACAGAGTGCAGAAGTCAGGTGTGTTTAACCACTTGCCGCCCGTCCATTGTCAAATGACGTCGGCAAAGTGGTTGCAAAATCCTGACAGGACGTCATATGAAGTCCTCAGGATTTTGAGCCGCTGCGCGCCCCGGGGGGCGCGCATCGCGGCGATCGTTGTTGCGGGGTGTCAGTCTGACACCCCGCAACTACGATCTTGGTAAAGAGTCTCCGACGGAGACTCTTTACCACGTGATCAGCCGTGTCCAATCACGGCTGATCACAGTGTAAATAGGAAAAGCCGGTAATCGGCTTTTCCTCACTCGCGTCTGTTAGACGCGAGTAGAGGAGAGCCGATCGGCTGCTCCTCTGACAGGGGGGGTCTGTGCTGATCGATTATCAGCGCAGCCCCCCCGAGGATGCCCACACTGGACCACCAGGGACGCCGCCAGACCACCAGGGATGTGCAATAAAAAGGTATGCCACCGGACCACCAGGGATGACACACAGTACCCCCAATGGATGCTAATCAGTGCCCCCAATGGATGCCAATCAGTGCCCACAATGGGCATCACTGATTGGCATGCATTATTGTTTGGCACTGATTGGCATCCATCAGTAAAAAACAATGCTGCCTATCAGTGCCTATCCGTGCCACCTATCAGTGCCTATCCGTGCCACCTATCAGTGCCTATTCGTGCCGCCTATCAGTGCCCATCCATGCCGCCTATCGTGCCCATCCATGCCGCCTATCAGTGCCCATCCGTGCCGCCTATCATTGCCCATCCGTGCCGCCTATCCATGCCCATCCGTGCAGCCTATCCATGCCAATCTGTGCCAGCTTGTGCCACCCATCAGTGCCCATCCGTGTCGCCCATCAGTGCCGCCTATCAGTGCCCATCAATGCCACCTCAGTGCCACTTCATTGGTGCCACCTCATCGGTGCCCATCAGTGCCGCCTTATCAGTGCCCATCAGTGCAGACCTATCAGTGCCCATCAGTGAAGGAGAAAACGTACTTATTTACAAAGTTTTGAAACTGAAACAAAAAAAACTTATTTTTTCAAAATTTTCGGTCTTTTTTTATTCGTTTAGCAAAAAATAAAAACCGCAGAGGTGATCAAATACCACCAAAAGAAAGCTCTATTTGTGGGAAAAAAATGATAAAAATTTAATTTGGGTACAGTGTTGCATGACCGCGCAATTGTCATTCAAAGTGTGAGAGCGCTGAAAGCTCAAAATTGGTCTGGGCAGGAAGGTGTTTAAGTGCCCTGTATTGAAGTGGTTAAAGTAAATAGAGCAGGGGTCAGAAGTATGTAACATACCCTCAACCTCCAATCAGTGGCTGGTAGGTGGGACCCAGAGTTTCTCATTCTTCCTTGAAGTTTCCAGCAGGATCCCTGGTGACAACTCTTGAGAATATAATGTTGCTGGATATAATGCAGTCCCATATGATGTTGCACTGAGGTTGCCCACAGGCTGCCCTGGGTCCCATCGGTTCAGCAGGGGGGTAATTTTTAAGAAAAATAAATGTTATGTTACTCAGCCCCTGTTCACATATATGCGGTGTAGGAAACGCAGCAAATCTTGAGCGTTTTCCACACTACACTGAAATCGCACGGTGTTCATGTGATCTGCCACCAGTTTCAATGTTAAATTAATGACGCCCCATAACAGATTGCGAAACGCAGTGCAATTGCAAGAATTGGATTGCATGTGTGTGAACCTTTTTTGTGTGGTGAGAATTGAGCCCATACAAAATGGATGGGCTCAAATCACACTGCAAATAATTGCATGTGATTTGAATAGGAATGCGATGGGATTCCTATCCGGATCGCATGCGGTGTCCCACACCGCACAAGTTTGTACCTAGGCTTAAGCTAAACCTGTCATAAGGTGAGTAATAGGGTGTTGCTTTCTTCTGTTAGAAGTGCTCAGTACTGACAGAGTGCGTGTTTTAGGTTCATACCTGTCATAGATCCCCCCTGCTTTTCCTGAGAATAGGAATGTCCAAAGCTCATTTTCACATACCGTATATAACTTTCATTAAAAAATGGCAAATTACCATTGAAAGAATATTGTATTTGATTTAAGTTTACTTGTCATTCCGTATTTTCCTTTTGAATAGTGTATTCTAATTGTAAATCACCTAAAATACATTGGAATATAAATAACAAATAGAGCCAGCCAGTCTAACTAAAGAATGAGATTTTATGTTTGATTGCTCTTGGTTTCTTTCCACCTCCCCCCTTTGTGTTATCAGGCTTACATAATAATAAAGAGCAAATGTGCAAAATTCAGTAAACTACATAGAAGAATCATCAGTCGTTTTCCATTCTTCAGACTGATGGCAGCTGATTGCATGCTATTGATTACTGCACTTTGCCCTGCCATCCTAAATTAGCCGTTTTCGAAAAAAATATAACAAGGCTAGCATACCAGCATATAGGGAAAACGTGAAGGCATTTTATTTCAGGTTTTAAAGAAACAAGTTGTGGAAAGGACAGTTCTTAATTTTTGAACCAAACAACGTTCTAAAAAGGCTTTATTTAATTGAGCTTATATTGCATGCATTCTTAGTTGTACGTTTTTCTTGTTTTTCTATTGTTCTCAAGTTGGAGATTTTGCTTTTTTTTTTAGTTCTTACTTGAAGAGGTTTAGAGGAGACAAGTGTGTTATTTATTATTTATTCTTGGTCAAAGGAGAATTATGAATGGAAACCAGAGGTTCCATTATTAAGTGTTCTGCTCAGGATGTAATGTCTGTGAGAACCTTTACACTTGAATTTCATTAGGTGCTGAGACGGTTTGTTAATGTTAATGAAGAAATCAATGTACTGTCATTAAACGCTGTTTAAGTGCCCCAGTAGCACAGCAAACCTTTTTATATATTTTCTTTTTCTCATAAACAATTGAGTCTTTCTTTTTAATGTTAAAATACAAAAGACTGAGCAGTATGCTTCTTGTCAGAGTATATTTTCTGTCTGTTCTTGTAATAATAGACTCTTATTGTACGTTTTTCTTTCAAGATTGAAAACTATTTGCTGAGGAACCATGAGACCAGGAAATACCTTCAGGAACAGGCCTATAGATTGCAGCAGAGTATTGTAACTAGCACTACACAGCAGGTGAGCTGCCTTATTGAAAAAGAGTAAGAGCATTCCATAAAACAAACATGTCATTTTCTTTGCTGTGTACATGACATGTATATGAAATAAGGAACCTTTTTTTCCTGGGACCATTCATGTGTCTGGAAGGTTTGGCATTTCTTCCAAAAACGTGTTATGTACAGTTGTAACCATCAGCTTACATGGCAGGATATGTATGCGGACAATTTAAAAGAACATATTAGCTAACAACAGACCAAACACATTTATTTTGTATGTGATTCAGATCTATTAGGCACCATTAAAACCTGAGCAATTTGAAGATTTACCAGAAGCGATTTAATGGTCGACCCTAGGATTTCTGTTATATTCAATGATGCCCATTCACACCTGAGCATTGTATCGCTTGAAGCTTATCGTTCAAAAAATTACATGAGCTTTTTTTGGGGCAGAGTCGAAGGTTTTGGCTCCCAAAGACTAGCGTTCTATTGGCAATAATAAAAAAAAATTTGCTTAAGGTCCTTCACTGCACTGTAACAGCAAGGTAAAATAAATGTATTTTATTAAGATTATTATTATTTTACATCTTTACAAAAATCAGCTTTGGATTGGGGCTTCTACCTTTATCTGGTAATTTTTGGTGAAGCCTGAGCAGACAGTCTAAAAGAAAATCACAATCCATTTTTATTGATTAACATCTAAGGGCAGACTGTGCATTTCCCCATGTCCCCAGCTTGGCTCATGTGCACAACTCTATTGGAGCTAGAGATAATCAGAGCTAGTGAGCTAGTGAACGTTGTGCCAGGCCCAGGATTAAATAGGATGATATCCATCAAACGGTACAGTGCGCTATTGCCTTTCTTTTCTGCAGTGGCCAGTTATTCTTGAATAGCACAGTTGATCAAAAAGTATGTACATTATAACAACTACATGTGTGTGTGTGTGTGTGTATATGTATGTGTGTGTGTGTATGTGTATATATATATATATATATATATATATATATATATATATATATATATATATATATATATATATATATATATATATATATATTATAGCTGCACGATTCTGGGAAAAATGAGGATCAGTGTGTGTGTGTGTGGCGTAACCTCCTCTTTCGCAGTCTCGATTCTTAGTGATTTTGTGTGTGTGTGTGCTATTAGATAGATAGATATATCTATCTATATATAGATGTGTGTCTGTGTGTGTGTATATAGAGATATATGTATGTGATAGAGAGATTATATATATATATATATATATATATATATGTATGTGATTATATTTATATATATCTATCTAATATATATCTCTATCTATCTCTATGAGAGAGAGCGAGATCAGGTACACCTTTTTAAAGGCCTTTTGGCATGATCAGCATGCACAAACTGCATGGAAGTAACCCCTTGTGCTCAATTCAATGACATGCTACCAGGCTGACTATTAATAACTAGTTTGTTTATCATAAAGATACATGCAGGCTGTTGTACACATTCTAATCTGCATCTAGTTATTGGGACTTAAAGTGGAACAACAATCCCACTATAAAAGCTGCTTGGAGACATCAGACCATTCCCTTTGTCAAAAAAGATATCCTAGCGGATTTTTCTTTCAGTTTCTTTATGTACACTCCAGGCTCATTGCCAATATCTGTATGATTCTAAGAATGTGCAGGAGTGACCTCATCAGTGGCTGGCCAGTGGGTGAAGATTCAAAAGCAGCGGCAAGAAGATGGTTGGGGACAGTGGTGAAACTGGATCCTAGACCTGTCATTGCAGGGATAAGGCAAAGTTTAACCAGAGTTGTGGCTGAAAACACATCTGTGTTCTACGAGGCCTAGAAACAAAGGGTACATCTTGGGATCAAGAACCATTTGAGGCATTCAAAATGGGTTTCCATTGACCCAGATATATTTAAGAAACTGGACTGGAAGTTTAGAAAATTCTACTGTATTATGCCAACTAACATGAAAGGTTAATGATATGTGTGCAGAAATGCAACTTTGTACCCGTTCCTTAGCTTTTCAAAGTTAAAGCTATGAGCAAGCTGATCTTTTTCCTTTTCATTTAGATTAGATTTCTGAGGTTAGTTTTTAAATGTTCTCATTTAAGGTTCAATGACAGAATGTTAAAAAGGCTCCACAGACATAAACGGGCAATAGTGTGAGTGTACAAACTGACCACACTCAAACGATTTTTTTCACTGCGCCTCTATAAGTCATAAGGTAGTGCTAACAATGTTTTATCTTTTATTAATTTCTAGATGATTGACAGAATTTGTGTCAAAGTCCAAGACCACCTAAACTCCTTGCGAAACTGTGGAGTGGATTTTGTCTTAGAAGATGTCAAGTCTGCTGAGAAAATAATGCGAGATGCAAAGAATTCAAAAACTGTAAGTGCACCTGCTAAAGATTTTGCTGTGCTGGCCTTATGACTTAAAGCGGAACTTCAGGCTAATGGTAAAGTGAACAGATGAAATTCATACATGAGAGCTATTTTACCTACCCAAAAGATTTGTACTTCTGTCCATTCAGTCCTGTTATTTACACCACTTTAAGCAGTGCACCAATGAGCTTATCTCTCTGTCACTCTGTTCTCTCCTCCTATCAGCATCTTTCTTGTACTGCAACACACCTAATTAGCTGCTCGCACTGCTTTCCCTCCCTAACTCTTCCCAGTTATACAGGCCTTGTAAGAAGCTGGTACTTGCACTACTTGCATCTGTAGTTCAGCTTTAAAAGTATACAGTATTCTAGTCTGTAAAGCAATTGGCATCTTCATTACTAATATGTGTCTGTTATCTTCTAGCTTTTGCCAAATTTATATCATCTCGGAGGTGCAGCATGGGCTGGAGCCAATAATTTACCTACCCCAATTCAAGAGACCTTAGAATCAATGGCAGTAGAGGTGACCAGAGTTGTTGATGAGCAGCTGAAGGTATAAATTAGCCATTATTTAAGTAATTTAGGCTGTATTTTACTTTAGAAACAGGAATTGGGAGAGTTGTATCTTTGGACTGCCACCCACTTCATGTCCTAGGTTTATTAGTATGAAAGTTTTAGGCATGAATCTGGAGTATCGGTTTCAGCCTACCACTGCACATTGCATTGTCCGACGGACAAAGTTCTATCTCCTGCTGGAAAAATTTTCCCACAACAAAGTCCGATCACACCAATTCCGATCGTGTGTAGCGAATTCCGACGGACAAAGTGCCACGCATGCTCAGATCACATTACAAGACCAAAGCTATTGGCTACTAGCCTCTACGTAGTCCCGTCGTAGGCAACAAACGGCACCACGTTCAGAATGATCGGATTTTCCGACAACTTTGTCCGACCGTGTGTATGCAACACCAGTGTCGGACTAAATCCGTCGGACCAAATCCGATGGATTTGGTGGTCGGATTTTCCGACCGTGTGTATGGGGCTTAACACTGCACATTGCATTAAAGATTTTAGTTGGGTGGTGCAGGGAACATGGGACTCTAGCCAACACACCGTGATCCTTCTAGGGATTGGTATGTATTAGTAGAAATGTTTCTCATGACCGCCCTTTTTGCACCAAATTCTCAAGTTTCGGTATGTCAATTTCAGAAAGGAAAAATCTCAGAACAGTATTATCTGGATTATTTATGTTAATCTCTTGAACATCATTATTAGACATTGCTTCCAAAAATTTGTATTTCTTTTTCATACATCATGGGACACAGAGTCGGGCTAATATTCATTACCTGCTGGGTTATACTCCATCTCCAGGTGAATGGACACCGGTAGACCAAAGGTCTTTAGACAGGAAGTGATCCCCTATATAACCCCTCCCACAAAGCACTTCAGTTTTTCACCAGTGTCTGCAAGGTGGATGGCACAGTTTGTTTGAGCTCTCTGAGTTCCAGGTCTCTAGTCCCACAAACGGTTCTTAAATGAATCAAGGGATTGACCGATCAGACCCATTTGACACCGGCTTTATATGCTTGGATAAATGGTACCCGAGGCTCGCAAAGAAGACTCAAGTTCCTGCAAGGTTTTGCCTGTAATCCGGCCTCCGGGCGATGGACCCTGCAAAATTGAATTCTGGACACTACAGCGCTAAGGCATTCCATCAGGGTGCTGTACAGGTCCAAGGGAGTGGACCCTAAACATGAAAAGGGCACCCAGTCCTTGAAGGTCCTCAAGTGACAGTAACCCGCCATGAAGGGTAAAGATTGGGCTCTCAGTTTCTAAGTGGCCCTGCGCCTGGACGAGTAAGTGAAACCCCTTTATTGTTGTGGGGTGTCCCGCGAATTGTAACAATCAGTCAAGCTAGCTAAAGGCTGGACACCTGTGTGCGGTGACCATATGGGGGAGTTTTGGGCTAGTTGTGGGTGTTTGCAAAAAGTACCTTTTTTGTTTGTCTGGCTGTTTTTTACCTGTATCATGGCGCACGTGCGCCATTTCGCCTTGGTTCAGCATGGCACACGTGCATTCGCAAAAGCACCGCTGTGCTGAGCAGTTGTTTGGTGGCCGTGGTGCACGTGTATTTGCTAAAGCGCCGCTGGACTTAGCAGTTTGTTTGGTGGCCATGGCGCACGCGGCTTTGTCGGCTTTGTCGCACATGCGTATTAGCCTTTACCTGGGCGCACAAATATTTGCGCTGTATGCAGGGACCGCGCACGTGCGTGCACACGCACGTACAGAACATTCCAGCGCTTATTTAAGCTGTGTAGGCCAAGCAATGCAGTGCTTCCAGAAGGCAGCTGTGGGACAGAGCAGGCTCTGAATAGACACTTGCAGCAGTTCATTTTTTCTTGCCCGGGTCACGTGAGTCACCAAGAGTTGCTTGGCAGGCTAAAGGTGCTTAGCAGGATTGTTACATAGGGGCTTGGTGAGCCCTATATAATGGTCTCCCTTCTGAGGTGTTTTTATACTACACCCAAGTACTCTTTTTGTGGCTAGTAAATGTCTTCAAAAAAGAGGTGCAGGACTAACACTACAGGAAAGGGCACACCTATGTTGTATCCCTAGTGTTGTATCCCCTGAAGGACCAGAGGCTTCCGGGCAATCTGAGCCGCTGTGCCTATCTGATATTGTGCCTACGCTGCTGCTTCACCCTTTATCACCAAGGATGAACTGTCCCCGGCCCTAGCCGGGTTAGAGCACAGGATTGCTGGCATGATTGCCTCCATCCCACAGGCTGGCAAGAAGCGTGACAGATCCCCCCTCCCCGGAGCCTCCTAGTCTGGAGCAGGACTGGGTTGAGGATGAGGAAGAGCTAAAAGCTCAGGATTCAGTGGCGTGCCCGGCAGATGAGTCTGCTTCGAAGAAATCTTGACAAGAAGAGATCCAGTTGTCTGCCTCTCAGTCGCAGAGGCTTTTGATCCTGACTCTGACTCTGAAATGGTTCGTTCTGCCTTTAAGTTGCCTCTACAGAGGTGACTAAGCACCCCCCTGGTCCTCTTTGGGGTCCCTGAGACCTCTTCAGGCCGCACAGGCTTTTCCCATACACCCCGTTGGAACAGGGGGTGTATGCTGATTGGGAACATCCTGACAGGATTATTGTTTTCCCTTTTTATATCCCATGGATGAAAAGTTTGTCAAAAAATAGAGCATGCCAGCCGTAGATGCAGCAGTCTCTTCCTTAAACAAGAACTTAACTTGTCCAGTAGATAACGCACAGGGCTTGAAAGACCCTGTTGACAAGAAATTGGAGTTATTATTAAAGGCTTCCTTTTCTTTGGCCAGTTCAGCTGTTACAGCAATTGGTATTTGCCAGTCCGTAAAGGATCAGGTCAACGGCCTGATAGGTCTAACCAGGAGGATTATCTGCCTGAAAATAAGACTGATATTCCTCGAGCGCTGTGTTTTGCTGTTGATGCCTTTTTAAAGGATTGAATACAGCAGGTTTCTCATTTGGCTCTCTTTTCTGTACATATGCGCAGACTTTTATGGCTTAAAAATTGGTCAGCCGAGCCTTGTAAAAAGTTATTGGCAGGTTTCCCTTTTCATGGGGAACGTTGATTTGGTGAGCATTTGGACAAATATATCCAAAAGATTTCTGGAGGCAAGAGTTCGCTACTTCCTGTGAAGAAACGCACCAGATGCCCCTCGTTTAAAACCTCAGGGACTGCTTCCTCAAATGTCTCATCGTCAAGGCGGTTCCGCCTCCAACAGGGCGCTAGGGCTAGGGGCAAGCCACAAGGCCAGGGCCAGAAAAAGCCCTGGGTACAAAATTATTTTAAACCCAGCACCAAGCCCTCCTTTTGAGGGGACGCCCCCTCTCCATCGGGTGGGTGAAGGTTGCTGCACTTTGCGGACATTTGGAGAACAACAATTCAGGACAAGTGGGGCACCTCAATTATATCTTGTGGTTACAAGCTGGAGTCATGGGGGGTTCCTCTTCAGAGGTTTTTAAGATACAGCATTCCCTCGGATCCTCCAAAAAGAAATGTATTGTTTCAGGCACTACATCATCTAGTGCATCAAGGAGTGATTGTAGAGGTTCCTGTATTCAAAAGGGGCACAGGGTTTTACTCAAACCTGTTTACGGTTCAGAAACTAAACGGGGACACAAGGCCCATTTTGGACCTAAGATCCCTGAACAAGTATCTATTGATAGTCCTTTCTGATGGAGTCTGTCCACTCAGTAGTAACCTCGCTCCAGAGGGGAGACTTTCTAGCCTCCATTGATATAAAAGACACGTATTTACGCGTACCTATTTTTCAGCCTCATCAGAGGTTCCTACGTTTTTGCAGTAGAGGAACGTCATTTTCAGTTTGTGGCTCTATCCTTCGGGCTTTCTACAGTTCCCCGGGTGTTCACAAAGGTCCTAGCACCAGTACTGGGTCTTTTAAGGGCCCAAGGGATCCTGGTGCTCGGTTATCTGAATGACCCCTTGCTCAGAGATCACTCATTACAGGCTCTAGAACAGAGCATAATATACACAGTGCAGTATTTGAAAAGCTTAGGCTGGGTCATAAATACCAAAAAGTCAGCCTTGAAACCAGCTCAAAGTCTAAAGTATTTAGGTCTGATCCTAGACACGGTCCAAGCAAGAGTATTCTTGCCACCTGTAAGGATCTGTGCCCTGAAGATTCAGGTGCGTCGGATAAGGGGCACCAGACATCCCTCCATTCGACTCTGTATGAGTCTTCTAGGGAGGCTGGTATCCTCCTTTGAGACAGTGCCCTATGCCCAGTTCCATTCCAGGCCGTACTGCATTCTTTGGACGTTGTTCAGGCAGTCAAAGTTTATTTGTCTAGATCTGCAGAGATCCAAGGATCAGACTCTTGGTAGAACAAAAAAAAAGGGCCCAAGAAGGGGCAGGCAACTTTCAAGGCTTCTATTGCCAATTGGATCCGTCAATTGATCATTCATTCCTACGGTCTGAAACATAAAGCTCCTTCCTTTAAGGTGAGAGCTCATTCTACCAAGGGTGTAGGAACCTCCTGGGCTTTTCGCCATCAGGTATCTGTGGCTCAGATTTGTAAGGCTGCTACCTGGTCTTCAGTGCATACGTTTACAAAATGTTATCAAGTGGATGGTCGAGCAGCCAAGGATTCGGCTTTCGGCCGCAGTGTACTGTAAGCTGCCGTATAAGTTCTGATGGCTATTATTTGGCAGGGTGTCTCCCTCCCCTCAAGGCTATTTCTCTGGGACATCCCATTAGGTAATGACTATTAGCCTGACTCTGTGTCCCATGATGTATTAAAAAGAAAATAGGATTTTTTTCATCATACTTACCTGTAAAATCCTTTTCTTTGAGTACATCATGGGACACAGAGATCCCTTCCCTCTTTTTTGAGGTTTCAGTGCTTGCTACAAAACTGAAGTGCTTCCTGTGTGGGAGGGCTTATATAGGGCATCACTTCCTGTCTAAAGACCTTTGGTCTACCAGTGTTCATTAACCTGGAGATAGAGTATAATCCAGCAATATTGGCAATATTAGCCTGACTCTGTGTCCCATGATTTACTCAAAGAAAAGTCTTGTTTTCATTTATGTTCTTTAATGCTTGCAAGTATATATGGCATATGTGCAGTTATATGTATGCTACAGGGGCCATGCATTTAAATCAATTTTGCATTAAAGTGAACAAATCTAGCTATCCAATAAGCCAATGTACTGAGTCCTCTTTACAACAGCATGCTTTTTTTTTTTTTTTTTTTTTTAGCCAGGCTATATAGTGGAAATAGATAAGTGGGTAATGACATCAAAGTGTAATGTTCTTCTGTATATTCTAATTGCCTATGTTCAATGTATAAAAATCTGCCAGCATGGGATTATCTATAAGCAGCCTAATGACCTCATTGGTATAAACGCTATTGAGTGGAGTCATCTGCATAAATAATTTGTGGAGAAAATGAACTGTCTTTCATTTTCCATAGATCATACACTTGTGGGAAAATTACCAATCTCCTATTAATGTTCTGGATTATTTTATTATTTATGGGTGTTTAAAGAATATTACAAATCATGTGTAGTACTATTTAAGTACTGTATGTGTAAAAGGACAATTTATTTGATATTTTTGAACTATTATTGATTAATGTGTTTATTCTGCAGAGTATACTGTCTGTCCTGTTTTGAAAAGATATCCAGAATGCCTTTCTGATTTCCAATTATGCTAATTATTTTTAATAGAAATATATTGTTTGGGCTGGTCTTGGGTTAGCCAAGGATGGCAGTCAAGACTTATAACAAAGCTATGACTGAAAGTATTGCTAAATAATTATTGATAATGAATAATTCTACATAACCTATGTGCAAGATCAAATGTTTAACTGGTGCAACCTGTTCTACTATGTTAGGTTCCATAGTGGAGGATACAAGGTCTATCTAGGGCTTTTTTTAGTCATGCCCCTTCCACACAAGCCGGCTTCTGTCGGACCGTGTACAGTACACATAGGCCGAATGTCAATAGATGTTTAATAGAAACATAATAATGTTCAAAAGAAACCGCCTGATGCCGTCCGTCATTCAGACCCTGTGTACTTGGCTTTAGTCCTCTCACAGGTGACTGAGGCATGTCATTTTATTAAATGGTTTGATATAGGAGGTAACAGAAGTAAAATGGTGTGATATAGGAGGAAACAGAAATAAAATGGTGTGCTATAGAAGTAAAATGAACATCTATGTTTTCAAATATGTTGCAGATATCTTGTGGCTTCTTAATGGAGACACACTGATATTAGGTATTACTGTTCCACAATATAATGCCAATTTTTTTTTCGTTCATTGACAGACACATTGCTCCATTATTCAGAACCATAGAGTTATATACCGCCCATTACAGGAGTAGGACACTAGGCAGAAAAAAAGACTTGACTATGCCTACAGACAGTCCTAGGTGGTATACACCCCCTCTGCTCTAAGGACCTAGTTCCCTGCTGGGATCTCCATGACCACCAATGCCAGTCTGTCCGGGTGAGAGGTGTCATGGGAGACTGAGCTCTGCTCAGAGTCGTTGGATGCTGGTGGAATCTAGACTACCGAGCAATATCCTGGAACTTCGAGCGATCAGACTATGTCTGGACCATGGACGTATGGCATTTGGGGGCTCCCAGTACGGATCCAGTTGGACAATGCAACGGAAGTGGCTTATGTCAATCACTAGGGCGGGGCAGATAGGGTGTTGGCAGCCCTGGCAGTTGCCAGTATTCTCCGGTGGGCAGAATTTCTTGTTCCGGCCCTCTCCGCTGTGCACAATCCAGTAGTGGAATATTGACAGGCGGATGCCTCAGTCAGCTAGGGTTGGACCACGGGGTGTGCCCTTCACCGGGCCGTGTTTCATCAGATGGGGCTCTCCTGAGGTAGATCTGTTTGTGTCCTGGCAGAATGGTACAAAGGTTTATGGAAAGATCACAAGATCCTCTGGTGGGCACCTCAATCACTCTGGTGGCCCATGGGGCCAGTAACGTTTTGCTCTACGCCTTTCCTCCTCTGCAGCTTCTGCTGTGGCTTTTGCGCAGGATCACGTCGGTCTGGGTATGCTGACCGGGTGCGTCGTTCCTTGGCGACTGCCTCTCAGGGAGGATCAACTGGCCCAAGGGCCATTATCCATCACTGGTTTTAATGGCCTGGCTGTGATGAGCCAGGTGCTGCAGTTCCGATGCTGCTGATGGCTAGAGGTTCTACCTCCGTATGTGGAAAGCGCATATATCCTGGTGTGAGTCACCGGGCATTCATCCTCGTTCTTTCTCGGTGGCTCCGATTTACGGCCTCCCTTTCATGGGGGGTTAAGCAGGAATGGGCCTCAAATACCATCAAGGGCCAGGTGTCAGCCTAAGTGGTCTTCTTCAGTGTCCCCTGGTCTCGCACTCCCTGGTGCGTACCTTTTTATTCAAGGGGTTCGACGCCTGGTTCCACCGGTGCAGTCTCTTCTACCGCCATGGGATCTGAACTTGGTGATTTTGGTTCTACAGAAGCCTCTCTTTTGTGCGATTCCACTGCTTCCTCTGTCTCTGAAGGTGGCCTCTTGGTGACTATCACCTCTGCTCGTGGGGTGTCGGAAATGTTGGCGTTATCTTGTCGTGCACCTTACCCAGTGTTACACAAGGTTAAGGTGGTTCTTTGTCCTTTTCCATCTTTCCTTCCTCGGATTTCCCTTTGAATAAGGAAATTGTGTTTCCTTCCTTGTGTCCCTGGTCAACACATCTTAAGGAATTTGCCTGATCTGCCCTGGATGTGGTTTGGGGGATTCGGGTGTATTTGGCAGCCACTGAGTCTTTTTGGAGGTCAAACTCACTGTGATCACAGATGGGCTAAGAAGGGGACTGTCTGCTTCTTCTGCAACCATTTCTGGATGGATCAGACAAATGATGACTCTGGCCTATTCTGTCAGGGATCGGGTTCCTCCTTTCCCTTTTACGGCGCATTCTTCTCGGGCGCTCCATTGTGCAAGTTTGCAAGGCGGCCACTTGGTCGTCGGTGTACACTTACACAACGTTCTACGAAGTGGATGCATCTGCGGGTGCCTCTTTTGGCCGCAAGGTTTTGCAGGCTGATGTTTAGAGGGTCTATTCCCTCTTGAAGGAGTATTGTTCAGGTTGGGTTCCATTTTTTTCTGTGTTGAGCTCCTGTTACCTGGTTGGCTCTTGTGTTAGCCTTGGGATTTTTCGTTTTCCCACCCCTACTGTTTGGCACTGCTTTAGGACGTCCCTATGATTCTGAATAATGGAGCACTGTGTCTGTCAATGAATGAAAGAAAAAATGGGTTAATTGACAGACACAGCACCCACCACTCTAAGGAGTTTTAATACTTCTGACACTGCTTGTTACTAAACTGAAGGCCTATAGCAGAGAGGGGGGTGTATTTATTTTTTCTGCCTAGTGTCCTACTCCTATAGGGGGCAGTATAATCCTATGGTTCTGAATAATAGAAATAGAGCGCTGTGTCTATCAATGAAATATAACCGATGAGAGAGTTGGGCCTAAAGTGTTTCCTTGCAGTAGAGACAGAATTTTGTCGTTTAAGTGATACTTGAAAGGTCCAGCATATAAATGTAGTGTCTAATTTTTTTCACCTTAAAGTGATTGTAAATCTCAGACATGAAATATGAACAAAGCATATCCTCCTATAGTACACACTCGGCATGAATCACTTCTGACAAGTTTTCCTGACAGCAAGAGAAAGAATGGTGACAGGGGAGGGACCTCCAGCTGATTGACAGCCTCAGCTCTGTTCCTGTTTGCTGTGTGAAGAGGGGTGTGTCCCTTCCATCCAATCAACTCTCAGAGCTCTCCTCACTGATCTCTGCAGAGTGTACTTTCAGCTCTCAGCCCCCTTTTTTCTGAACTCTGACAAGCTCAAAAATTCAGCACTTTGAACAGATGTAGAGAAGAGAGGGCTGCAGATAGACAGGTACAACTTATGTATGATGTGTTTCATCCCTGTGTAGCTTTGACCAGATAGGCTATTATTGGTAGCTCTTGGTCACCAGCAGAAGAGGCTGCTCATTCTAAGCCCTCGCTTAAAAATTCCACACCCTGTTTGCCATCGGACCCTTCATTACCTGTCAGTGAATTTCCCCTTTCTTGCCCATCAAGTTTCTGTAGGGCATCAAGGGAACACCCTCCTAACCCTCATGTACAGTTGTCAGTCCTAATAACATTATGTGTATGTTGAGTGTATGTTTTTACATATATAGATCAGTTTATTGCTTTTATATATTTAGTTTTTTCTCAACTAATGGTAAATGTAGCTTTAAAAAGTATTCCTCACTCTTTATTAGTTTGTTAAATACAATTACTGACATTCTACTGTTTGATGCTGGAACCTGCCCTTTGTCTGGCATTGTTTACGCTGTGCGGCTTCCATGTATCTCTTGTCATAGGTCACACCTGAGTTGCGCTGACAGTTGGGTATAATGAACATTTGCAGTGCATGTGGATATTTTGATTCCTGTTGGGTACAGTAGGTAATTTTAAAACCTGTGCACTGGTAATGGAATAATTGGGGCAAAAAGTATATTTCTGAAAAAGCACAGATGCTTCCAATAGGCAACCAGCCAAATACTATAATTTTGTTTTTATAACTTTTATTTCAAAAGGACCAGTATGATCCAAGGTTGCTGTAGGCACTCCACAATTCCTACCCTCCATTTTTTTGTCCAATGTGTTTTCATGCTTCCAAATTAATAACACTAGCCTGAACTGACTGTACAAAGTGTAGTGTGTAGGGATGAACCGATACTGGTACCGTTATTGGTGCCGATACCGAGCATTTGCGCGAGTATCGGTACTCGTGCAAATGCTCCCGATATCAAACCGATACATTGTTGTGCAATTAGCGTCAATGCAAAATCAATTGGTGCAAATCGCACTGCAAAGAATCGCATGCGATTTGAACAGAAATGCGTTGTGATCGGTTGGAGTTCCTTACAGGGCTGTAGATGTAGAGGCGGTCCACCACCATGCTGACATCACTTCCACTCTATACCCACGGCGAGACTGGGACACCTATGAAGATTTGGCATTGGGCCGGATATGTACTGCGAGTTCTAACATTTTTAATAAACTGCCCACTAGATGGCGCTTTTTTCTTTCTGTTCACACAGGAGCAGAGGAGGAAATCGTATGCAATTCGGACAAGAATCACACTTCATTCCTGTTCAAGTTGCATGCAATTCTTTGCAGTGCGATTTGCAGCAATTTATTTATTTTTATTGACTCAAATCGCACCATAAAAAAACGGTATCGGTGCAACCCTAGTAGTGTGTATACATCACATACAAAATATGTACTGGTAGGATGTCAACAAACTTAAAACTCATTTAGGTTATTTTTAATACTAGGATGCTCCACAATGACCTTAGGTAATCAGCATTTACATTTGAAATGTCACAAAGTTAAGTGAACGACATTCATAATTATGTCTCTGCTCGGTGGGTTCACTGAAGCCGCCTTGTTTCTTTCCCACACGAAGAATTGTGCATTATAATTAAATCCAACAATGGTAATGCAAATTAGGTGCTACATTAAAATTGTATTTGTCCAGCCTTTAAGAAAACAAACATGTTACTGTTCCAAAAAAAGTCTCTATGTATGTTCTTAATTTCCTAGGAAATTTACATATGTACAGTATGATTATGTAAATTAAAACGAGGGGGACGGATGTATTAACACTATCTGCATTTTAGTTTTTTGATTGCAACACGATTAATCTACCTTGTGTTTGATACTTATTCTCCAATAATAATCCATATACTACACATCCATTCTTGGAGGCCCTGTGATTTATTTTTCATGAAATTGTTTCTTACTGTGTTTTTCTGCCTCCTTGTAACTCCCTCTGTGAGCTCCTGACCCTCTCTGTAGGTTCTAGGTTCTGTTGGTTTATATGTTAGAAGAGGGTTTTTTTTTATTTTATATGTACTCCTATTTCTTGTAAATGGATTTTCACTGATGCAATCAGCATATTTTACACATGCTGGGTTATGTTAATGCCCAGTTCTGCAGTGCCATCCTCTGAATGCTAAAAAGGTTGGACTCCCAGTGAGTCACACTGGCTCAGAGGATAAGTTAGAAGAATAGCCTACCCAGGACCTACTTGCTCAGGCTCTCAAGCATGAAACATTCAAAGGTGTACAGTATACATTATTCCTTGTGTCTGAAGAGGCTGCTAAATCATCTTTACATATGTCAAACTTACTTTGCAGCTGGTTTTATCATTTCAATGTGGTGTTTTTTTCCCCTTAATTATCAAATAAATAGACATGCAAAATTAATGGTTGTAATTGCTTAAAACCGAACATTCTATTTTTAACAAAACTTAATTGGACAAATTACAATGTACATATCTCTTATATTATATGAACCATTTATATCAAAAGGGATAGAAATTAGTTTTAGGTGACTTTCACATATTTACATGCTTGTGCTTATTGCATATTATTTGTAACAAATGTAAAGATTAGGAATTGGCTCTTATTGGTTAGTGCAGTGGTCTCCAAACTGCAGACCTTTTACTAGCCTTTTTTCTGGTTCTAGGGTACTATTCTTCCCACTGACAAATAGCGTAATTTCATCCATGGGAGAGAGTCATCCTGGATCAGAAAAACACAACAGGATAATCAAAATATTCTGAGGCTCAATACAAATGTATAATCATGTACAAAGCCTGTACTGAGCCTTTAATATAATATGAAATCTAAATAACACAATCTAGAGTAAATAAGGCAGTTAGAAATGTAAGGAAATTAAGGGAGAAAAAAGTAAAGCTCAGCACTAGTCTCTCAGTAAGGTAATGCAATGCATGAAGATCTACCCTAAGGCAAGTCCTCCTTGTAATGCCATAACTCACAAACTTCAAGAGTGTCATGTAAGCATACTGTTAGGTTCTCCATCAGTTCAAAATGTACTGCTAGAAGCGATGGGGGTTGTGTTTTTTTTTTTTTTTTTTTTCTGGTTGAATGCCACCAGGCATCTAGTTGCAGTAAGGATCTGTGTAGTTAATCTAGCATTTTTTTGGAAAGACTAGTAGAGGCAAGCCTACAATGAAAAATTTAGGAATAAAGGAAATTCTTGAATCAAAGATGCAGTGAATAAGGGCATGAACCAATTCACAATAAGGCTAAATAAGCGGTCGCTGTCAAAATTATGTGGAAAAGAGAGCCTGTCTTTTTTACATCTCCAACAATGATTACTGGCTGTTGAGTGGATGGAGTAGAGAAATTCTGGGGTTTGATACCAGTGATAAAGTATCTTGTATAGGGTTTCTTTATAGAGTACAAATCAAACTTTTTGCTGCATGGGACCAAATGATTTGCCACACTTCAAAAGACAATTCTTCCTCCAGAATTACCTCCAAATCTGACCCTAACCTTTTTGGTGATCAGTACTATGCACTGATCACTGTATAAATGGCACTGGCAGGGAAGGGGTTAACACTAGTAGTGGTCAAAGGGTTAAGTGTTCCCTAGGGAGACGTTTTCCAAGACCCCTGTCATAATGGGCCGCCGGTGCGTTAGCGCCGCTCGTTCTTTGGAAGTGCTGCTTTTCAATGGAGCGATGCGCCTGCAAAAGCCAGTGTACGAAACAACGTACCATACGGCGTTTCATGCAGCCGAGCCAATTTGCTGCATTATAACTCAGGCGGCTGGTCGGCAACTGGTTAAACTGCCTGGGGCCTTAGAGAGATAGATAGATAGATAGATATATATATATATATATCTATCTATCTATCTCATTTTTTTTATTTCTTGGATGTGGTTTACTACCGTTTTTTTTTTTTTTTAAACTTCTATTCTTTAAGGCTACTTTCTTACTGTAGCTGCGCGGCTTATCGCTAAAGCACCACTCGTTTTAGCAGCGCTCCCAAAACGGGGAAATGGGGATGGATACCTGTCAAAAACGGGTACCTGCTACCCTCCGAAAGGTGCCAAATGTGGCTTTGGAGGGGGGAGTAGTGAGATAAGCTTCCACTTTTGGGTGGAACTCCGCTTTAAGTAAGAATACACATGACTTTTGTATTTAGACAATATTTGTTTAGCCCAAGGTTCAGCTTTACATTAAAGAACTCCTTAAAACACAACCTCAGAATAACATACTGAATGGTATTTACGGTTTGCGGTATACTCAGTTGACATAAGATGATGCTGGTGTGTGTAGAGAATGAATACATACATAATGTTTTCTTTTTTAAATGTATAATTTGTGACGCCAAAAAATCTGACTTGCATGAGAAATTATTCATGTGACTATACATCTCCCCTAACCTCATTAATCACCAGGGGATACTGCTATTTGGAAAATTACACATTCATGACACATAGAATCTGACCCCTACAACTGTCCCAGGCATTCTTGCTGAGGAGCCCTCTTCAAAGCTATGCAAATAGACTCGTCTTCATATCAAAGAAAATAGAAGATTTCAATATCTCTCATAGCTGAAAAAATAATAATCTCAGACCCGGGTTTTTTTTTTTTTTTTTCTACGAACAGGCATAATAAGTGAGATATTGTCATCGTTTTACCTACAGGGGACATGACATGAATGTAAACCAGCTGATTTATATTTCTTTCAGTCTTTTTTCAATGTGTAATAATTTCTAATGTATATCTAATCTATGTTGTAAGACGATTCTTTTATTCAAGTGTTATGGGATATGTAGTGAAATATACAAGCGTCATCTATTGTTCACCTATTTCTTTCTTCTTTCTCTAAATCGCCACCCTGACACTAAAAATACACGTTTTACGTATTCATATTCGAAAATACAACCAATTCTGTGTCATAAGGGGTTTCTAAAAGGGGTGAACAGCAGAAGGTGCCAGTTTTGTGATTAAAAATGGCTCCCTATTAGTTAGTACTGGAGAATGACAGTTTGTAATTTTCAATGTCAATCATGAGCATAAAGTATAAGATGTCAAAAAAATCTTTTTATTTGTCTCTTTGCTCATTCTATCTCAGTGTGCCTTTCAGTGAAAGATGTTATAAGTATATATCTTTATATGTCTGATAATGAACTGACAAAACTTTCGAGATAATATATTTAGCTGCTCAACTAATAATGACACAGCTAGTAGGCAGAATTTTCTGTATCCCAACAGTTTTTTTTTTTTAATTTTTTTTTATGCTCCTGTATAGGGCAATATGTTTGGTTTTAGCATCTAGAATCCAGTGCTAGTTATTTTGCTTTCTAAAGCTTTCAACAATAATAAGAAATAGAAATCATCAGGTTCTTCTAGGTGTCCTTAACAGTATACTCCCATAACCTACCTGCTACCTGAGCCCTAACCCTTAAAATAAGCAATTATTTCTTCACCCTGCTCCTAACACTCAACTCAAAGTCTAAGTGTGCACCCTTCATTCTTAACCCTGACCTGCTAACCCTTTCTCCCATTTAGGAAAAAAATAACTGGTTCTCATTATAACGTGTTTGCTCTTCTTCTAATCCATCTCTTTCCTGTGCTCCACTGCCACAACACCAAGTAAAAGTCCCTTTTAAACAATTTTTCAGTCTGTGCCAAACCTTGCATAGGGCTAAGGAACATACCCCACCCCCAGTGGTGTTGGGAGGGGGGGGGGGCTGGAGCCCCGAGGGGGCCCCCAAAAAGCCCCGGGTCTCAGGCATTCACAACTCTATTAGCCCTAAGCCCGAGCGGGGACTGATCCGACTCAGAGCGTGGCCGAGTGACATAGAAGGTCCCGCCTTCTGGAGCCTGCAGCACCTATGATGGACGTCCCACTGGTCCAATGCCGTGATCGCGGGACATGTAATGTCCATCATGGGTGCTGCAAGCTCCAGAAGGCAGGAATTACAATGCGGCCTCGTCACTATGAGAAGATCCCCGCTCGGGTGGATGGCTCTTCTCTCCTGTCTCTGACTGCCTGCTATCTTCTGGGATGGGCACGCTGGCACCGCACACTACGCCTGAGCTGCAGGAGGAGCCAGGAGGAGCCAGAAGTCACGGTCACCTAAAGTCTGACGTAATCTGTACTGGGTCAGGTAGGTCAGTGTATGTCAGTGTAATGGTCAGTGGATGTCAGGTAGGTCAGTGTGTGGGTCAGTGTAATGGTCAGGTAGGTCAGTTTTTAGTGGTCAGCATTGATGGGAATGGAAGCCAGGCAGCAACCAGCAGGTGAGCTTACCCACCCCACCCGTACACTATATTACCAAAAGCATTGGGACACCTTTACATGAACTTTAATGGCATCCCAGTCTTAGTCCGTAGTGTTTAATATTGAGTTGGCCCACTCTTTGCAGCTTTAACAGCTTCAACTCTTCTGGAAAGGCTGTCCACAAATTTTGAGGAGTCTGTCTATGGGAATATTTGACCATTCTTCCAGAAGCGCATTTGTGAGGTCAGGCACTGATGTTGGATGAGAAGACCTGGCTTGCAGTCTCAGCTCTAATTCATTCTAAAGGTGTTCTATAGGGTTAAAGTCGGGACTCTGTGCAAGCCAGTCCAGTTCCTCCACCCCAAACTTGCTCATCCATGTCTTTATGGACCTTGCTTTGTGCACTGGTGCACAGTCATGTTGAAACAAGAAGCCATCCCCAAACTGTTCCCACAAGGTTGGGAGCATGAAATGGTACAAAATGTATTGGTGTGCTGACACCTTAAGTGTTCCCTTCACTGGAACTAAGGAGCCAAGCCCAACTCTTGAAAAACCCCACACCATAATCCCCCCCTCCGCCAAATGATTTGCTCCAGTGCACAAACAAGGTCAATAAAGACATGGATGAGCAGGTTTTGGGTGGAGGAACTTGACTGGCCTGCACCGAGTCCTAACCTCAACCTGATAGAAACACCTTTGGGATAATTGGGAATTAGAGTGGAGATTGTGAGCCAGAAGAGTTATAGCTGCAAAGAGTGGGCCAACTCAATATTTAACCCTACGGACTAGGACTGGGATGCCATTAAAGTTCATGTGCACGTAAAGGCAGGCGTCTCAATACTTTTGGTAATATAGTGTATTTAATGGAGCCCTTGAGCACAGGTGGACACGTTAGCAGTTATTTAAAGAGATGGTCATACAAAGTCTTTGTGTTGTGCATTTAGTCATAGATTTTCCGAACGGACAAAAATTTCCCTGCGCACCTACCAGCTAGCCTGCAAAAAACAAAAAAATACAAACCTTGACCCTATCTAATAATTCACATTAAAAACAGAGGTTTTAGTTACTCACATTTGCATATATATGTGGAGGCTGCAGTGCCCAGGTCAAGGCTCCTCTGTGTACTGCGGGCCTAACTCTAGAATTTTGAGAGTCTCCAAGTTGGCGCACATATAGCAGTGGATAAATTGAGGGCAGATTTGCCTGGAGGGAGCTCATTCCTCCTCAAAGGCACAGGGACACATTGCATGCCCAGCTAGAGCACAATGGCAATTACTAAATGCACACACACCTAAGCTTACCACTGCAGAATTTAAGTGTAAAAAAAGAAATTAAACCTTGTATGTGAAATCCCTCTAGCAATTTCCTTCCCTTATTACTGCACCTTGTTCGAATCTAACAACTGTTCTGTGATGGAATCTAGCAATTAGAAGAGATTTATGGAGGAACTGCTTTAGAATAAAGATGCCCATATTATACTGCATTCAGAATAAAATTACTTCTTTGCAATTAGAGCTTGAATTTATTATACCTAAAATATTTGCTAAATCACTTTCAAGTAATGTTATTTTACAAAAAATGTGAAGTACCATAGAATTGTTTTCTAAACTTGGGTCAAATTATACTGGTCTAATTTATACTTTTCAAAGGTGGCGCCTAGGATAAGGGATTGCACATGGGCTTTGATTAATAATGTGATTGAGTCACATGACACTGGGAGGAGATTGACTCTGCAAAAACACACCAACCGCTTAGTTTCCTGTCTATCTGTGCCGTGCCTTTTGGGAGATGGAACAGACGCTGAAGGGCATTGCTGTCCTTAGAAGGTTCCACCTCCCGTGCACTACAGTGCTTTTAGTTGTGGTGACATAAAAAAGTGGCAGAATCATCTCTGGGCCAGAGTCTCAGTCCACAAAGTAGATGTGAACTCTGGAAGATACCTGAACAAAGATGATTCTTCTGGAAGAAAAAAGCGATAAAGGCATTATAAATGGATGGAGGGGATGCACTGTAATCTCTGTGAAAAGTAGTAAATATCTGTAAGCATTACACTTACGTTAACAAAAAAAGATATGATGCTAGGTAAAACTTAATGCACCCTAATGGGCTTTACATAACTAATCCTGATTTCTTGATGTTATCTTAGCAGTTCAAAATGTATTTGTATCCCCTGGTGGGCAGTCTGATATAATTTAAGCACTTATAGTCTCTCTTCCATCCATAGCATCTACTGGAATCAATGGTTGATGCAGCGGAGAACCTCTGTCCAAATGTGATGAAGAAAGCAAACATTCGTGAGGATCTCATTCAAGCCAGCACTGAGAAGATCTCAATTCCTCGCAACTTTGTAAAGAATGTCTTACTTGAGCAATCTGGAATAGATATTCTGAACAAAATGAGGTAAATATGATTTAAACACAGTGGAATTAAAGAATGTGTATATTTCATGTGAAAGAACTCTAATAGCATTTCTTCTGACCTCGTAACATAACCCTAATCTCATTTTAAAAAAACAGCAATGCTGTCACCAATCATTTGCTGCTTATTGGCCACCAGCCGGACCGCCCTATTAAATCATTGTAGCAAAACCTTGCATATGCAACAACCACACATGACGGTCCTTTGCACACACATCATATATATATATGTGTGTATGTGTGTGTGTGTGTGTATATATATATATATATATATATATATATATATATATATATATATATATATATATATATATATATATATATATATAATGTGTTAATAAATGCACATTTGCAGGAAAAAAATGTATTTTCTGCAGAGCATTGTACTTGCATTCAGTGGATCACAGGTGCAATGTCAGGCTTCTGCAGCCATGTTCTTCAGCTTTCTGCCCATACCTTGTTACAAGGCTGGAGGAAGTGTCAATGGACTATGAGTGCATCAGCACATTTGTAGTCCATTGAAACTACAAGCTATCTGCCACGCATGTATTTTATTTATTCATAGATCCTTGTAAATGAATGACTCAGCTGTGTGGGTAGAACCCTGCACAGCCGCACAGATTTTACGTGACATGAACTGCAAGAGAGGAACAGCTATCATTGGGGGGGGGGGGGGGGGGGTGACATGCAACTGGAACATGTACATGTCATATGGGTGTAACATTTTCTAAAGTTTAACTTTTCCTTTAAAAACATTGTTTGATATTGATAGGGAAAACTTTTACCTATTATTATAAAAAAAAAAATTATAAAAAAACACTGAAGGAGTATAAGTAGTTATGATGAAAACAAATGGAAAGACTGCAGATTGCAATTCTTTTTTTATCATTTTTAAGCAGTTTTGTAGCAGTTTTTTGCATTATTTAGAAAAACGTGGTTCTTGTTGCTGAAAAAAAATGCCATCGACAGCATGTCAGAGCATTTCCAGATTCATTAGAATGTGATTTGTGATTGCATTGATGGGTTATAACCAGTTACAACAACAGCATTGGAGCCAGCGACTAGTCTCTATGCAAATAATACATGGCATTAGTAGCCATGGTGCTACAGAATTGATTGTGTAATTGGTTTACCAAAACTGGAGAGTGCAAAATCTGGTGTTGCTGTGCAAGGTAGCCAATCAGCTTCTAACTTCAGCTTGTTAAATTAAGCTTTGACAAAAAAAAAAAAAAAAAAAATGGAAACTGATTGGGTTCTATGCAGAGCTGCACCATATTTAGCACTCTCCAGTTTTAGTAAATCAACCCCTGTGTGACAAGACTGAGTGAATAAACATTTTTACTCTGCATGGTTGCTTACCCATCATTTGCAGCTCTTCCATGTTCATCACAGATCTTGAATACCTCACCTCCACCAAATATAAGCTCTGTCTAATATAACACACAGGGGTGTGCGATCAGAGCATGTGGTTAAAGTTATACATTTTACATTTTTGTGCCCATGGATGAACCTGAATTTTCACATGCAGCAGAAAAGGCTTTTGCTTGAATCTACAATGTAATCCAATAATACGCTTCAGCCATCTGTTCTTGGGTAAACACTTGTATACACAACTCACAATGACAAATGTTTATTGCACATGCTGCTTTTAAATGCTTGGCTCAAATGAAGCTCATTTCCTTCTAATGAATGGGCATGGGCTGTAATGGAGGAATATTCGAAATAGGTTTATGAAATCATCATTAAAGCTGTACTTCAGAAGAACAGATAAATACGCAGCTGAAATATGTAAATGGGTATGGGTGCCTAGTGAAAGATTTGGGAATCTCTATGGCTAGGCTCATGATCTGGACATTTCCAGACCAGGGATCGCTGCAGTAGGACTCGGACACATCTTCTTTAAATTGGAAAGTGAATGGGGCTCGTGGTATTTGGGTCCATCCCTCTGTTCACTCTGCTCTCTCTTCCTGTTTGCATGTTAACAACCTACAAATCTGCACTGATGCAGAGCCGAATTGGCTCCTAGTGCAAGCCCTGCTTTTCCTAAGATGGTACTTTTATGTAGCACGTTACAGGGTGCTTCTGCAAATACTTTGGCTACTTAACTAGCTTCATTTAATTTTTTGTTTAAACCAATTTGAGTCCCAGATGCTGATATATTGCAGCACTGGGACAGCAGCTTTTTGTCTCGGTTCCGTTTTTAGTTTACTAACAATTTTTATTAGAACTTGTGATACATGAAGAATCAAAAAATACCGCAGAAAGTACATAGACTATATATAAGGAATATATATCACAGCTCTTGCATTCATATTTTGTTTATACAAATGAACAGTAACTCTCCCAAATTGATAAAATGAAAAAGAAAAAGATTTACAGAAAAAAACACAATGCAATAGTGCACACACTTCTGCCTCTCAAGTATATTCCCAGCCCAAATCTTCTTACAGACCTATCTGAGAAGGTGGCCCTTACTGATCCTGAAAAACTACATTCAACCATGTTATCAATCGACTCAAACTGTAAGACAACTCAATAAGAGGACCAGTTTTCCCATTTATGTACAAATAACGGTATGGTAAATTCTCGTAATTTTTATGGCTTCCATCTGTTGAAGACCTTGAGACCTGGAAACAGTGGGGGTACACCAATTCAAAGCTATTGCCCTAAAAAGGGTGTGGGTTAATCTTTGGCAAGGGGGTGGAATATCGGATAATTTTGCAGAAAAAAGGCACATTGGTAAAGTAAGTTGTAGACTAGTGATTTGAGTGTTTTTGATAGTGGTCTGCTGCCAAAAAGGTTTTAAGGCCTTACAGCTCCAAAAGGTATGGAGGAACATGCCCCTATCGGAACAGCCCCTAAAGCAGGACTCAAACTGTTGAAAAAAGGGCATGAATCTTGACTGGAGTAAGATACCATCCAATATTTAGTAACCGTTTCTTTGATAACTATATAGTGTGTACTCTTTTTGCATATTGGAAACCAATTTCATCCAGATTGGTTTCTGATTTCCTTTGAACCATCTGAATCTGCTCCCAATTTGGCAGCCCTGTGTGGCCCCAAGTGCGTACGGTCTCCTATAGGGGCCATGCAACTACACTTGCACAGCTGTCAAATTGGGAGCAGCGGCTGTGCCCCTGCAGCCTCTTCATACCAATTTAAATGAATGGGACTGCCTGCACTGGGATGAAGCCCCATGCAGGCAACCACAACCCTCATATGGACTTATGCTATAGTACACCTGTGTGAATGAGGCCAAAGCCTTGACCTTCAGTTTTTTTTTTTTATTCATTGTCACCAACCTGCTTATTAGACATTAAATCAACATGATCACACTTGTGATGCTTTTGCAATGACATCTTATAGGCACTGAAAATGCCATGGGTGCAATTACAGTGCATTTACAGCAAGCTTGTGGTGCGTTTCAATAGAAGTGAATTGATGCAAAGCATCAATGCCTGCCTGACTCTGCAGGCAGTGTTCATTTTGCCTTGACACGACACAAGGCAAAGCTAATGTTGTAGTGTGGATATCCATTCCCTGGCATTGATAAGCGGTCAGGAAGCAGTAAAAAACATGACCCAATCACCTATTTTTAATGCCTATGTGAAAGAGCCCTAAATCAATTGTACAAGCACTGAGAAGACATCTTGAACTGTAATGTAATTGTGGTCCAGTTGTGGGAAAATTCCTGAGAACAGCTGGAGTGGTTTGCTCAAATGTGAAGGTGCCTGTTGACATAGCAATTGTTGTCCAGTCCTTCAAAAATCATCTCACGAAAAGGGGTACTTTTTAGCCTATGCTCATTCTTCGCATCTGATCATTAATTGCCTCAATGGATAACTCCTGTCTTTTTTGAATTTATAGAATATTCTCTCAGGTTATATATTTTTTTTATTCCTAATAAGTTAATGCTTAGAGCCAGTTGTGTGCATTTGTTATCCATTCTCTCAAGTATTCATCTGTAAATTTAAAAAAAAAAAATGGGCCAGATATGTTTCATTGGCAGCATTAGGCAGTTTTTTCCAGTGAGTGCATTTACAAAGGATATGAATATTTCATGATTCTTAAAGTGTCACATCAGAAATAATAAGATAAGATGTGAGGCTTTTTCTTTGCCTTTTTCATTGCTGCCTCCAATGATAACATGGAGCTTATGGGTGCTTTGATGCTGATTAAAGGTTCAATCCAGAACAGCTGACCTGAAAATTGAGGCTTTAGTAGCCAAGCTTTCCTAAAGACCCTTCACTCAAGATTTCTGTGCTGTTTGCTTTCCTATACCTTAGCTGTGATTTTAATTTTAATGCAAGTGTCCAATATAAACTAAATAGCTGATAGGTGTCAAAATAATGTTAAATCACCCTGTTCATATAAATCTACCTGTAAAAGGACACCTAGAAAATCATGTAAATCTAGTTAATGGGGATTTACTAAGGACAAATACAGCCCTGGCCAAAAGTTTTGAGAATGACACAAATATTAATGTTCACGAAGTCTGCTGCTTGAGTGTTTTTAGATCTTTTTGTCAGATGTTACTATGGTATACTGAAGTATAATTACAAGCATTCCATAACTGTCAAAGGCTTTTATTGACAATTACAGTTTATGCACGGAGTCAATATTTGCAGTGTTGACCCTTCTTTTTCAAGACCTCTGCCATTCGCCCTGGTATGTTAATCAACTTCTGGGCCACATACTGACTGATGGCAGCCCATTCTTGCATAATCAATGCTTGGAGTTTTTTTAAATTTGTGTTTTTTTTTTTTTGTTCACCTGCTTCTTGATGATTGACCACAAGTTCTCAATGGGATTAATGTCTCAGGAGTTTCCTGGCCATGGACCAAAAATGTTGATGTTTTGTTCCCCAAGCCACTTAATTATGATTTTTTTCCTTATGGTATGGTGCACCATCACACTGGAAAAGGCATTGTTCTTCACCAAACTGTTCTTGGATGGTTGGGAGAAGTTGCTCTTGGAGGATGTTTTTTTACCATTCTTCAAGGCTGTGTTTTTAGGAAAAAATTGTGAGTGAGCCCACTTCCCTGGCTGAGAAGCAACCCCACACATGAATCGTCTCAGGATGCTTTACTGTTGGCATGACACAGGACTGATGGTAGCACTCACCTTTTCTTCTCCGGACAAGGTTTTTTCCCGGATACCCCAAACAATCGAAAAGAAGATTCATTAGCGAAAATAACTTTACCCCCAGTCCTCAGCAGTCTAATCTCTGTACCTTTTGGAGATTATTAGTCTGTTCCTGATGTTTTTACTGGAGAGAAGCGGCTTCTTTGCTGCCCTTCTTGACACCAGGCCATCCTCAAAGTCTTCGTCTCACTGTGCGTGCAGATGCACTCACACCTGCCTGCTGCCATTCCTGAGCAAGCTCTGCACTGGTGGTGCCCCCGATCCCGCTGCTGAATCAACTGTAGGATACAGTCCTGACAATTGAACCTCTCCTTGAAGTTCTTGATGATCTGATAAATGGTTGATTTAGGTACAATCATAGTAGAAGCAATATCCTTGCCTGTGAATGCCTTTTTGTGCAAAGTAATAGTGGCTGCACATGTTTTCTTGCAGGTACCATGGTTAACATGGGAAGAACAATGATTTCAAGCACCACCCTCCTTTTTAAAGCTTCCAGTCTGTTATTCTAACTCGGTCATCATTAGAGTGATTTCCAGCCTTGTCCTCGTAAACACTGACACCTGTGTTAACTGGAGAATCACTGACCTGATGTCAGCTGGTCCTTTTGTGGCAGGGCTGAAATGCAGTAGGGATGTTGTTTTTTTTTAATTTTTTGGGGGATTAAGTTAATTTTCATGGCAAAAAGGGACTTTTCAATAAATTGCAATTCATCTGC
This sequence comes from Lithobates sylvaticus, assembly GCA_028564925.1. NCBI lineage: Eukaryota > Metazoa > Chordata > Amphibia > Anura > Ranidae > Lithobates > Lithobates sylvaticus. Next base: position 191,569,381 of record CM053030.1, on the reverse strand, counting down.
TCACTCTTTATAACATTCTGGAGTATATTCAAATTTCCATCATAAAAACTGAGGCAGCAGACTTTGCGAAAATTAATATTTGTGTAACTTTCAAAACTTTTGGCCAGGGCTGTAGACTGTTCACTTTGCAAGTGAATTTTCTCTAGAGCTAAGCGAATAAAGTGACATTTCACTTTGTAAAGAATAATCAAGTGAAAGGCAAATTGTAAAACCATTTTTGCTTGCATATGATTGGATGATGGAAATTAGCAAAGCTTCACCTCAGCATTTTATAGGCTTGTTAAAGGAAGTGGGGGAAAAAAATGAATCTACCTGGCAGGATCAGCAGGTAATAAATCTTACAGGTGGAACTCGGAAAAACAACTGCTGTGTTACCGCTATTGATAGACTGCAGCATATATGTTTTTGTGGTTTTTTTTTTGGCCGCTTTAATTCTAGCTACTAACTTGAATTTTGTTGATGCCAAGAAGGTCGTTTCAATATACGTGTGCACATAGATCAAAATTGTATTAAGTTCTAACACCTGGAATAGGCTTAAGATATGTCCTTTTTTTTTTTTTTCTTTACAGTGAAGTTAAACTTACTGTAGCATCTTTCCTGTCTGACCGAATAGTTGATGAAATCTTAGATGCACTTTCAAGCAGCCATCACAAACTGGTAAGCATGTTCCTTCTGCGTTCAGCTGTTTATTTACAGTGAAAACTTGACCACATTATTCACGTGTCTCATTTAAAGTGTATCTATATCCAAAACGTTTTTTCCTATACATTGGGACAGAATGGGGAAGAGTTTTTCTGCGATCTGTGGCTCTGTTTGAGAAATTCCTCTCTTCCTGCCCTGGTTGCACATTTTTAGCAGAACAGGAAGTGGGAGTCTCTCTAACCTGCCATGAATAGCAGTAAAAGCTGGCAGGGGGTCTACTCCTTCCCGAGTGTTAACTGCTCAGCCACTGTACTGCTGGAGATGATTTCAAGTTTTATGGAATTTAATGCTGATTATATATGAATACTTCTTCGTCTGTGGTACTTGTGTAGCAAGAGCTACTTGATATAGCTTCAAAGATAATAAAGGGGCTGATTAATTTATAAGAAAATTAATGTTTTCATTTTACTCAAATTAAAAAGAGATGAAAAGTGAGTGTGGCTGCAAACAGTTTTAACATTTGCTTGAAGTAGAATTAAAGGCTTCTACCATATGTCTCTTACATTAGGATTGTCTGTGTATTAAGACAATTCAATGTCCACAAATTAATGGGGGGGGGGGGGAGTTCATAGTGCTATGGTGCAGATTTTTCTTTTTTACTTAAGCAGCCCATACACAGAGAAAATTTCCTTCCTGCAACCACGGGTCAGGCAGTCAGTTAGTGTTGACAGAGGAATCCCTCTCGCCAAACCATTGTATGCTCCGTGTATGGGCTGCTTAAGTAAAAAAAAGGAGGGGGGGGAGCCATGGCCAGCCTTACACACACCAATGCTATACCTTGGATGCAAAGAATATAAATTGGCCCTATCTGTGTTCCATTAATCTAACAATGCATATACTAATATAATGTCTTATTTGAACTTGCATGTGTATTTTTCCTTTAAGGGGAAAATCCTATCATAAGCTTTCTAAAATGAGTGACCAGTGGTTTACTCGTATTGATTGACACATGCATGTTCATTGATGTGTTATTGCAAGATAGTTCAAGCCCAACAGCAACCCTACTACAGGTTTGATTAACAGCATCAGACAATTGTACTATTCAATAAGGACCCAACAGGACCACAGAGATATCCAATGGTGTTTGATGGCTGCACCTTCATTTTTATATGTATTGTGACAGACTGAGACCCTGCCACTGTGAAAATGGAGGAGAATATGACACAGGATTCACATTAAGGGTTAATGCGAGGTTCCAAATTGCCTGCATCTTGTGTGAGTACACAAGTGTGCAGGGTTGTTATATACTCGGGCCTGAGGATAGCCCAGAGCTCTGTTTGGAGATGGCTCCCCATGTAGGAGACAGAATGTCTCACCCTGGGGTCAGAGATGCTACAGCCAGGAGTCAAGAGACAGGAGGTCTAACCCAGGGATCAGAGGTGCCCTAGTTAGGAGACAGAAGGTCTCGTTCCTGAAGTCAGGTTGGCTCCTCTAGGGTTGTCAGGAGAACCCCATATACAGAGGCCAGGGTTGGGCTGTGCAGCAGGGCACTGCGACTAAATGCTAAGAAAGGCATTAGAGCTGGACAACACAGTCAGAGGGACTGGTAAGAAGAGCAGCTGTGCTGCCAATTTTCGTTTGTACATATTGATGTGGAAGGACTCCTGCGTGGGCAACTGATGTCTATATGAACGTTCTGCTTTATTTATTAAAAATGGGCTGCCATGCCCTCAAATATATTTTGGACTGGCGCAACTAACCACCTACCACATGAGTATAATCTCCCCAATACCACCATATGTATTGTAATGCTCATATTTGTGACGCCTTTCCATGAAAGCCAAAGTGAAGGTATCGCTGTGCAGCAGTGCATGACATCATTGTTTTAACCCTGCAATGTACATTGCACTTAGGGGAAACTGGGTAATCTGGAAATATCTCATTACTGAAATCCCCAAAAGATATAATAAACCATCTAACGATTCAAAAGATATAATAAACCATCTAACGCTTCAACTTGCCAGCAGCTGACAGTTTGCCTACAAAACTGGTATGACTAACAGTTTTCTAGCTATCATATGCATAAATCTAGCTTTGTGTTACTACTCATTTTAAGTAACATTTTAAATATATAGGAAACAAAGGAAACGGGCCGGGTGTGAGAAAATGGAATCAAGCAAATAAATGTGATGACTGGATGTCTTTCCGCCAGGTCTTATAAATAAGCCCCACTTGTTTATAACTATATTTGTAATAGTGTGAATGCTTCAGTATAGTAATGCGCCTTCTGTATAGCAGCTATGGAGTTAAGAGTTTGAGGTAGTAGGTGAGACAATGAACATAAGACCACTGGGATATGGAGATTTGGTATCCTTCAGTGGCTGCTCTTAAGTAATTCTTACAGCAGATCCGATGCTTTTAGACAGAAGGTCCAGTGGGAGAAGCAGCTTAGGACGTGATGCTTCTGCCTGAAAAAACGCTCATGATCTCTCATTAAAATATATGCTGTCAGTGCTTCAAGATACACAGGTTCTAATATTACAGTGAAACCTAATAATTTGATTTAATAATATACATTCAAAGCTAGAAGTTCACTGCTGCTGTTTCATTCAAGAGGGACAGGAGTTATCAATATTTGACTCCTGAATTTTAAAGTATAGATCTGAGATGACTACCAGACAGCTGGATTTCAGTAAAGCCTGATGCACACTAATAGTTTTTTTTTTTTTTCATTCAACCCAGTGGGTTAAACTAAACAAAACTTCAAGCCCTGATTGGTGCCACTGTACCAACAATCCGATGTTGGTACAGTGATCACCCCTGATGTGCTATTGTGTTCTGCCCCCCCCCCCCCCCCCCCAGAACACTCTGGTCAGTGCTCTCAGCTGATTCTCTCATTGGCTGGAAGCGCTGATCGTGAGTCGGTCTGCTGCTGGTTTTCAAGCATGCTTGTCCGACATAAGCCAGCCGAACACGAGCCAAATGTTGGCTGTTTTTTATTGAACCAGCCGATGTCGCCCGACGTGTGTGCTAGGCTTTAGTCCACGTAGAGCCAGAAAACAATTTACTCAAAGGTCCCCAAATCAGGGGATTTGGCTCTGGCATTATAAATAAGTGTGTACATAGGAAAGACCTCATCAATCAATTTCAGAAACCTCTTCACAGTGGGGGAGTGAGGTCCTTTCCAGAGAAAAAGCAATAGGACCCTAGGAGTTTTAAGAACAGCAAAGCCCAAGCGTCCGTGAATTAATTTATGTCCAGTAGTCTTGTATCAGGGGGCAGGACTAATATATCTGCTGTATATATTTTATTAGATGTTAATACATAGTAGTCATTTAAGTAGTCATTTAAGCAGAATCTGCAGTTGAATATAACTAATGCTGCATGAGTGTAGGGTAGGGGTCTTCAAACTATGGCCCTCCAGTTGTTCAGGAACTACAATTCCCATCATGTCTAGTCATGTCTGTGAATGTTAGTTTTACAATGCCTCATGGGATGTGTAGTTCCGCAACAGCTGGAGGGCCATAGTTTGAGGATCCCTGGTGTAGGGTGAGTACTAAGACGCATCAAATATGCACTCTTCTCCTATCCACTGGCCTGGATATATAGAAAAACTCAGCCTTAGGTGAAGTTTCCAGAGTCATCTGGTTAATCATTTTATGTAATTTTATTTCTTATTCAAGCCAAAACATTTACATTTAGATTACAGTCACTTACAGTACTGAAGTCTCATGAGCAGTGAAAAATATAATGATGGTCTATACATTCATGTAGAAATGCTTTGCTGTTTCAAGTAAACAATAAAGGATTGCGCAGAAAATAATTTTGTTAACGTCTTTTCCTGTGTGTAAGCTACTTCTCTGCCAGAGGCCCAATTTGTGGGCATTCCTGTTGAGCGCAGGCAGAACTCAGTTGCCAGCGCCCATCATTCATAAAGATTTGTAGATATTTTTCTGGTTTTAATATTCTTGAGATAGTAGCAGACAGCAGAGTGATGGATTGTACACTACACACCTTGTGAAGAGCAGAAAGAATGAAGGCATTTTCTATGCTAAGCGGTTACTTATTTTTGTCCTGGACATCAATAATAGACAGCAGAGTAATGGCTTGTGCACAGCACAATAAGGAGCACACCATAGACCAAGGTGAGTGCTGATACTCCCCTCTTCCACTGCATAACAATTGAATCAGCATTGCTGTTGTGGAGCAAAGGCAGAGCTCCCTTAGTTCCACCCCAATCTGTTGTAAGCATGTCTATAGATATTTTCCTTGCGGTCGCTCTGACATACCCTGTGTCGGTGTGGTCTTGGGCAAGTAGTGCTAATCAGCACTACCTAATTTTCCTCCTTCTACAGAGCAACATAATTAGACCGCAATGGGGGAAAGGGGGCACTGTTGACCATGCTATTCTCTAGGATACAAAATGGGACAAATCGCACTTTGTCTCCTTTGGAACAGAGTAAAGAAAATGTTTGCGAAGTGAGGCTTCTTCTTTAACCTCTATTCTACTAGGATATGTTTTTGAACAGAGGATTGTTGGACTGTTATTTACCCAGTTAAATAGCAGCCAGGTGTATGTTCCACCCTGCATAGCCAGCTGTAACTCCACAACACTGTGGTGTGGTAGCACAGGCACTAAAATATGATGAAACACTGCTGATTCTGAATTAATATCTCTGAAATTTATAATTCTTGCATGCATCATGGGAGCAAACCGCACCTAATGCCTCTTTGTATACACATATGAAATCCTATTGATACGCTGGGATTTTTGACCATCATCTATGTGGTTTTCTCAAGGCAGTAATAGATTGGGGAATTTCTGAATCAACACAGAATGCTAGTCATCTATAGCCTGAATGCACGTGTTTGATAGATGTAAATGTCATATCACAATAAATACCTTTTGCACTCAACACAGGTAATTCCATGCTGAGCACCCACTTGGGAGGGTGCCAGGAGCATTACAAGAGGCAGATTCAAGCCACATATGGCATAAGAGCCAATGGTTGGGTAGTCAGCTCAACATTATTGCTAGAGCAATTAAGTCTCATTTATCACATTAATGAATTGCATGGATACCTTATAAACACATTTTAAAATTAATTGATTTTGAAAAACAATTTTTTTTTTGTTCCTGACAGATAATCCAATTTTATGTACAGATTTAACACCATAGTAAGGTAAACATCTATCATAGCTGGGTGTAATGAGAAAAAGTAATGGTTCCACAAAACATCATTTTAAAGTATGGCACCATACAATTGGCTTGTTATTAGATTGGAACAAGGTACAGAAAGGCACAGGCTGGCACAATGACTACATTGTGGCATAAATATTCACACTGATTCTCTTTAGCATATTTTCTTTAGTAGGTCTCTTATGCATTGTATGTATTTGATCAGCTATGCATTTGTTGTTAGAGGAGACAATTGATATTGTTGCATGGATGTGCTATCTGTATTGTTTTCTAGCACCAGAAAACTCAGTTTAGCATTGATCAGCTCTCTAAGTGCTGGATTTAATAATTGAGTCAGTTGTTCATTAAGTTGCTGCACAATTGCTCAAGGTAAAAGTCTGAAGACAAATTTTGTTATTTTTTGCTATGGATTTATGTAATTTTCCTTGACGTGTAACAGGTTGTCCATAATGGATTATCGCACTGTGCAATTATCATTAAAAAAATGTGAGATGAAGACTCAACTGGTGAGAGGATTCATTTAAGGTTTAACAACAGAAAATGGCTAAATCTTGTGAATTGTCCTACGAAAAGGATCTGCAATTTAGTTTAACCAGTCTTCTGATAAATATACCCCACCAGGCAATCTAGCCATTCTGCACACTATACATCCAGATATTTGACAAAGAGCAACAGTACATTGATAAAGACCTCCCTCTGCTTTCTTCTCCTGTCAGGACAATCTAAGGCTGGCCATACTTTTTTACAATTTTCTTGTACAATTTTCCTTTAGATTTTCCAAAACCATATAATATGAGGTCAAATCTTAACACTTTAAATTTTACTGCAATCAGACAGGCCCTTGCACTACATAGTTAAAGATTAACCTAAAGGAAATTGAATAAGAAAATTGTATAATGTATGGCCAGCTTAAGTGTGATCTTAGCAAGATGGATAAGCAAAATGCAGTGTAGTGGAGTCTGGTTGGCTCCAAGTGTTGCCCCTTTCTCTCCCAGCCTCTGTGCAAATCATTATAGAAGATCAATATTAGCTACTGTTATGACCTGTAGGTAAAAATACATTGAACTATTTTTTTAGCCACTTCAGCTCCCGAAAGGTTTTACCCCCTTCCTGACGAGGCCATTTTTTGCGATACGGCACTGCGTTGCTTTAACTGACAATTGCGCGGTTGTGCGAACTGTACTCAAATAAAATTGACGTCCCTTTTTCCCCACAAATGGAGATTTCTTTTGGTGGTATATGATCACCTCTGCGGTTTTTATTTTTTGTGCTATAAACAAAACAAAAGCGACAATTTTGAAAAAAAAAACAAAAAACAATATTTACTTTCTGCTGTAAAACATATCCAATAAAAATATTTAAAAAAAATCGAATTCCTTCATGAATTTAGGCCAATATGTATTCTGCTACATATTTTTGGTAACAAAAATCCCAATAAGCGTATATTGGTTAAGATAAAATGATAGCGTCTACAAAATAGGGGATATAGTTATGGCACTGATCAGCGATTCTTAGCAGGGACTGCGACATTGCGGTGGACAGATCAGACACATAACTGACACTTTTGACACTTTTTGGGGAACCATTGACATTATTACAGTGATCAGTGCTAAAAATAAGCACCGACACTGGATGAATGACACTGGAAAGGAAGGGGTTAACATCAGGGGCGATCAAAGGTTTAAGTGTGTTCCCTGTTTGTGCTTCCATGTTCCTGATTAGCAGGAACACAAGATCAGTGTCCATGCCTGACAGAACAGCTCTATCTATGTGGGGAGCGATCGCGGGTGGGTGGCCAGTTTCGCATCCGCCAGACCAGCTAATTGGCTCCCCCTGTGGCCAATCAGCGCGCAATGGTGATCTTAGAACTTTTTATTTATAATAGATGCTCTGTTTTCTGTCATTAGTATGTTTTCTAGTTCAGCCTAATTTACTGCATATGCAGAGTATTCAGTAATTTCAACTCGCTTTCAGGCTGAACATCTCACTAAGCGTGGAAAGCCTCTTCCACATCAAGAGTCTCTCGAGATCGAGACTTTGGAGGAGAAACCCGCCAAGCGTTCTACCATTACTATTGAGGACCTCACAGAAATGGAGCGCCTGGAGGATTTAGACACTTGCATGGTGAGTGATATTTACTAACACTGGTGAACACTTTTGTTTGTATAAGTGGCTGGTTTTGTAGTGGAGATTTAAATGCTTGAAAGCAAGCCTGTAATAAAAAAAAAAAAAAAGGCTTCCATTGCTGATCAGTTTCAGAAATTGCTAGTTGCCTGGCTGAATGCTCATCTAGATTACCTCAACGCTTTCAAAGTCACTGACTCAGAATAATTATGCAGTTTTGGAGTTCTGACTTCTCTTACTGCATGCATGTTCTAGGTCAGGGTATCAAGAGGGTTTAAATTCACGAACACACCCATGCTCACAAAGTTTGAATTGGATAAACTGGTGTCTTTATTCAACCTTACCAACTATGTAACTATATTCCATGTAGAAGGGGTCTATTTATTATTGTTTTCACACAACTTTCACCCAAGATTCAAACATTTTTCCAATTTAATCCAGTTGAATAATGTGTGAATCTTGGATAAAAACATTGATAAATAGAGTCCTAATTATTAAAATCAGTGGATTAACATGACTGCTGGACAACTAGAATTTTTATAGTAGTGATCAGTAATGGCAGCCCCATATTGTTTTTACGTTAAATTCGTATTTTCTTGTCTTTTTACAAAAACATTGGCATGATGGCAAGCATTGGTGTCTATAGTTTTTATATGTCTTAACATGTAAACGAGCCATAACAGAATAAGATGAGAGGAGGGGAATGGCCAAACCTAATGGATTATTCAGACAGAACAGGATAAATGATGTATTATGTATGAGCTTTCTTTGTCCATTCAACTGAACTCAGAAAATAGAGTAGAAATGTACCGGAAAAACGTATGCTATTGAATGATCTTAAAAGAGCCCACGCTGATGTGGCATTTATACAGAACGGTCCTTTAGAATGCCTCCATGCCTTTAGAAATCAATACTTCCCCGTGTCTTACCATGCCACCAATGTAGCAGCTAAATCCAAAGGAGTGTCTATACTCCTTTCGGGTAAAGTACCTTGGACATGTAACGATACTCTGGTGGACACTGAAGGCCGATATGTGTTGATTGGGGACATGCGGGTGACATTGGCCACCGTCTACACTCCTAATGGCCACCTCTACACTTCCCCATTCACATCAAGTGTGTGGATGGGGAAATTGAATAAAGAATACCCCCCAGTACTATTGGGACTTTTGAGGCAAACAATTGACAGAGAATAAGAAAATATCAATTTTATTAACAAAACAGATAAAAAACGGTGTACAACATCACCAATAGAAGTTAAAAGGAGGTATATATGACTGTTCCGAAACCACTGAAGGGAATCTAGCACAAAGTATGTCCCTTCTTTAGGGGCACTGTTACAAATGGATCACAGTATTCTAGAAAGAAGACCATATTTATCATAGCATGTGATAAGGGATATTTACAGAACAAAAGATCATTTGTGACAAGGGAATGACAGGTGTAGTGAGACTCGCCTACCAAGATCACAGTCAGCAGGACGGTCCCACCATGTGGTCAACGTCCGCAGCCACGTAATGATAGAGTACCCTATGCCCTGGATTGGACTGATAGGGTGGGTAGTGGGCCCCCACTGTTCCACACAAGAATCTCAGCAATGGCAACCGTGGATGGAGGTGCACTAAGCTGGGGATGGAGAAATCGGGTCATTGAATGAAAAAAATGAAAAAAGGTATGAGCTGCCTAAAGGATTTACAAATAAATGTTATGATGATCTAATAAACAATACTGATACTCCAGACCATACAATCAGAAAAACTGCAACACTACCAGTCAAGGAGACTCTAGAGATCTTCTGAGGTGTAGATGTTGCCTGTCCGGGAACCAGATAATTTACAACAACATCAATACCAATAACAATACCAGCATGATAACCCTACAGGTCCAGCACTAGCTTTCCACTTTCCTAAAATAATCAGAAAAAAGTCATTGCTATCTGTGAAGGTTTTGAACTGTGTAAGTAAAGTACTGTAATGCACTAGTACTTTCTTGTATCAAGATTATGAAGTACACAGAGAGCCATACATTTTATGCTCTAAATGCAAAAGGCGACAGGGTTATTACTTTTTTTCCAGCAAGTAAATTGGTTAATGAATTGGTTCATCAATATCGGCATTGGATTCTGTCACTGTACATCTTTAAATTGCAGTCCTGGTTTTGCCAAAGATTTTCAGTAAATGTGTCACGAATGCTTTTAAAGTTTAACATAGTTTTACAAATCCTACAATTCAGGTATAAGACCGACCTGTTTTTACGAAACTACATTTTGTTTTTCTCTCTTACAAAAATCCCTTAGTTTTTTTTTTTTTTTTTAAAGAAATTTGATTTGGATTTGATTTTGCATCCCCACATTCCAGGCAGCATACTGCTTAGCTTCCTATAAGTGAATCTGAGTGGCCTGTCCTCTAGCCATCTAGATTCATGAAAGGCTATGATAGCGCCAGTGGCACAGCCTCGGGGCTCATGACTTTTTTCACTTCATTAAGCCCTTCGATCAGCAGCTCCCTTGTTACACATGCCATTGAGAAGACGGCACATAATGCATTACTTTCACCTAATCCTTGTGGACAACAAACTTTGGTTAAATGGACAGGAGAACAAAAGGTAACCCTTTCTGATATAATGGGAGTTATGCACCATAAAAAAATGCCACTGTTTTGTATGAACTAGTATTAACAGATCTGTATACTGTTTTTGTCATAACAAAATCTTACTATTCCTAAATTATGTTAAATTAAGCTCACCCATGCATAGGCCAAATGGCAGAATAATATGTATTGTTTTGCCTGTGGGACCTATTGCATAATATTTAGCTTATCCCTAGTTTGGGGTATTTTATACATGTCCTGTCAGCTTAGGGACTACATACATCCAGTGGAGCATGCATTTAGCATTCTCTTTTGCTTCCAGGGAAAATTGTAAACTGCAGTTGCAAATGGCCCAGTACAAGTTCTCAATAGCCACAATATATTCTAAATATTTTATTACCTGTTTTTCACTGGTAAATACAAATACATGTCTTGTGGAAAGTGGAAAACTCATTGAAAATATATACTGTCTGTGCCCTTGTTCCCAGTCCATGACTATTGGTAGTTTGTATATTTCCCAGACACTGGTGCATAATGCAAAGGATATTCTGAATCCTCAGTGGACCCATGTAAGCATAGTAAAGCTGAGCTTGATTATGTCTTTTCTGACATTATGCAATGTCAGAAAAGAAGCTTCATTCAGACTTTAATCAGTAGTAAAGCATCAATATTTTAAAAATAAAAAAAAAATTGAAAAAAATTGCAACAAATGTTAATGGACATCTTATCAGCGTCTTTGGAAAGTGTAATTTGCTTGCAGTTGTTTCATATTCTATTTTATTAGGTCATTTTTGGGTGAGCTGATTTGTTCCAGATTTTTGTATTTTGTAATTTCATTTTAATCATCTAGAATTATTAATCCATTTTCAGTAAATTTTACCAAACTTGCAATTTAGTGATGCAATTAAATCATACCAAGATAGAGACATTTAATTGCATTTAACCACTTAAGGACCAAGCCTATTTTTCACACTTGTTAGCATTTTTCTTCCTCCAAACACGGAGAGTCCCCTTCTTCAAGAAGGCACGTGAACAGTCATGCCAATGAACATCGGGCTGGGAGAAAGTGTTTTGGGCAGATGAGACCAAAGTTGAGCTCTTTGGCATTAACTCGACTCGCCGTGTCTGGAGGAAGAAAAATGCTGCCTATGACTCTAAGCACACAATCCTTAGTCAAGCACGGAGGTGGAAACATGATGCTTTGGGGCTGTTTCTCTGTTAAAGGTACAGGTCAACTTTTTCCGCATTGAGGGGGCCCATGGACGGGGCCATGTAATGTAAAATCTTGGATGAGAACCTTCTTCCCTCCGTGGATGGGTCTTCCAGCATGACAATGACCCAAAACATACTGCCAAGGCAACAAAGGAGCGGCTCAAGAATAAGCACATCAAGGTCATGGAGTGGCCTAGTCAGTCTCCAGACCTTAATCCTATAGAACAGTGGTCCCCAACATTTTTGGCACCGTGGACCGGCTGCATGGATGAAAATTGTGCCAAGCCGTGGGGGGGGGGGGGTGGGGGGGGGGGGGCCCATTTGTTGGGGCAATGGCTGGTGTTGGCACTTCAATTATCACGGCACCATGGTTGATGTGGTGTCAGGCTGATTGAAGCGCATTATTTCTATTATTACATTGGAATATAAAATAGTTCAACTCACCATAATGCAGAATTAGTGGGAGCCCTGAGTGTCACTTGCCATGTCACCTGCCACCAGATGCAGCTTGTCACTTGCCATGCCGCCTGCCACCAAATGTGATTTGTCGCCTGCCACCAGATGCAAAATGTCACCTGCCACCAGATTCAGCTTGTCACTTGCCACGTCGCCTGCCACCAGATGCAGCTTTTCACTTGCCACGTTGCCTGCCACCAGATGCAGCTTTTCACTTGCCACGTTGCCTGCCAGCAGATGCAGCTTGTCACTTGCCACCAGATGCAGCTTTTCACTTGCCACGTTGCCTGCCACCAGATGCAGCTTTTCACTTGCCACGTTGCCTGCCAGCAGATGCAGCTTGTCACTTGCCACGTCGCCTGCCACCAGATGCAGCTTGTCACTTGCCACGTCGCCTGCCAGGGCCAACAGATGTGGCTTGTCACTGTATTGGTGCAGCACGGGGTCCATTTAACACAGAGGCAGGCCGGTGACAGAGGCAGGCACAGTGAGGGCAGGAGAGCAGTGATGCGGGACGGGCGGTGATAGATGTCCTCTCTGCTCCCCGCTGCCACACCTCTGACATTGAAGAGGCCCGGCTGTGAGGGCGGAACCAACTCCAAGAAACGTCTTGCCTCTGTGCTTGCCAACAAGGGTTTTTTCCACCAAGTACGAAGTCATGTTTTGCTTGGGGATCAAATACACATTTTACTCACGGAACTGCAATATATATATCAGTCACAGCATCATGACCACTTACCGTTAAAATTAATAACAATGATTATCTCATTACAATGGCATCTGATAGTGGGTATATTCGGCAGCAAGTGACATGTTGTCCCTAACGTTGATGTGCTGAAAGCTGAAAAAATGGGCAGGCCTAAGGATTTAAGCAGCTTTGACAAGGGCCAAATTGTAATGGCTAGACAACTGGGTTAGAGCAGGTATTTTTACTTGTTATGGATAGAGGAATTTGCTAATTAAATTGCGATGAGCAGAAGATTCTATTACTGTCTTTCCTCTACTTTCTCCAACTTGACCAGTCCTTCTGTTTACTTTGCTGTAGTCTATTTTTCCCAACTTAATTTCTTAGAAATGTGTTAGCTTTTTTTTCCTCGTTTTCCTTTTTTATTCATACTCTGTCCTCTTTCTTTTTGCTGCTTGGAGACTCTCTGCTGTAGAAGTGTAAGTACCTTTTTCTTTTCTCTTCCTTTTTCCATGTCCTTTTACTTTCATGCTTTATTTATCTCTCCCTAAATATCTGACTCATCCAGTGATTGCAAAGTCCTTCTACAGTTCTCTGAATTAGGGGGTTAGCACCTTTTGCTTACAGTTTGTAATTATCAGTGCTACATTTTCTGCATTATTTTTTTTTAAAAAGTTGTAAAGGTGAAATAAACAATATATTGCTCATTTTTCTATTTACTTAACTCACTCTGAGACAAAATGAAGCCTGACCGATAGCGTTTCATCTGATTTGTAATAGTAATGTGCAAAAAACCTGCAGGGTATTGTGGGCAGACATGAAACCAAAATTCTTAATTTTACAAACATGCACAAGGATTGTGCAGCACATGACAATTATGATTGGAACTCCATATTTTGGGGAAAATGGCTGGATATAGGATCAATGTAGGCTTCCCAATCTCCCATACGTGCTTTCCATAACAGGTAATCCCTGTTTTGCTTCCATAAACAGATAATGGATCTATTTTGTGGAACATGATTTCTGGGGCTTTCCAAGGATTTACATTTTTAAAGCAGTATTCCTATTTTTAGCAGGAATTCACAATTAGATGGTAGGCAGAAATAACAGTCAGTCCAAAGAGACTTTATCATCAAAACAAAAACAAATCCAGTTATATACCTGTAGTTTTTTCACTTTGAGTATGACAAAAGCTTCATGTTTGGACAAAATGGTTTAAGCAGACTAAACAGTAATAAAAAATAAATCCTACTTGTGTGATAAGTAACTGTGCTGTTATTTTTGCTGTCAAACCTTTGAAATAAGTTAATTCAGCAATCTGTAACTCACTGTATTGTGCAGCAATACAGACCTCTTAGGTCTGCTATGGTTCCAACCTATCTCTGAGCTCTAGCAAGTATATTTTAAAAGGGACCTATTAGCAGAGGATTAAGGCATCTAGCATTTGCATCTCATGAGAATGCAAAGTTTGACGCCAGGCCAGCCTTTATCAACCTTTTTTTTTTACCTGAGGGACCCTTGAAATTATTCCCAGGTCTTGGACAACCCCTGCTATAAAGCATTATACTTTACAGCTCATGATACATTTAATGTAATCAATACAATGAAGACATTTTTTAATTAAAAAGCATTGCATTGTGTATGTTACCGTCAGGCCAGACAACCTTGTTACCAACCAACTACAAACTTTTCCATAATATTCTTGTAATGAATAATAACTGCTAAAAAGAGAAGCGTAAAGTAAAAATTGAGGTGTCTTTTTTAACATTAGTTGTCTGTGTAGAATGACCCCTTACACTGGAGGTTAGTGGAAAATTGCCCCCTTGCATCTGTGGGGCATCCTCAAATGGAAGGTGGAGGAGCGCAAGGTCTCTAACATCCACCAGTTCCGTGATGTCATTGTGGAGGAGGACTCCAGTGGCAACCTGTGAAGCTCTGGTGAACTCCTTGCCCAAGAGGATTAAGGCAGTGCTGGAAAATGGTGGCCACACAAAATATTGACACTTTGGGCCCAATTTGGACATTTTCTTTTATGGGTGTACTCACTTTTGTTGCCAGCAGTTTAGACATTAATGGCTGTGCGTTAAGTTATTTTGAGGGGACAGCAAATTCACACTGTTATACTGTACAAGCTGTACACTCACTACTGCAAAGTGTAATTTCTTCAGTGTTGTCACATGAAATAAATATATACATATAATAAATTATTTACAAAAATGTGAGGAGTGTACTCACTTTTGTAAGATATTGTATGTTGTACGTATATTTGCGTGTGTATGTGTGTGTGTGTGTGTGTGTGTGCATATATATATATATATATATATATATATATATATATATATATATATATATATATATGTGTATGTGTGTATAATGTGTGTGTATGTGTGTGTGTGTGTATAATATATATATACTCCTTTTTTTTTTTATATATAAATGAGTGGTTGAAGAAGACACTTTGTAAGTGTTAAATACAGTATATCTTGAAAAAAATATTTGTCTTTATTGATTTTATTTTGTATTTGAGTAATGTACTCTTGATATTGGTGTTAACCACATAAACAATATATTTGTTTTAAGGGAAATTTTTTATATAATTACAGATGACTCCCAAGTCCAAGCGAAAGAGTATACACAGCAGAATGCTGCGTCCAGTGTCCAGAGCATTTGGTGAGTAAATTGGGCGACTACTTTATTATTCAGTAGAATAATCTCTATGGTAGTACTTGCTAAAAAGACACTGCAAGAGCTGTTTATTGCAAAATATGACATACAAGAACTGCAATTGCAGATAACCTGATTTTGCTTTTAAATTATGGCAGACAGAATTGGCATTGACTGTGTGGTGTCATTTTTTTTCGTTTGTAAGAAATGGAGTTTGATCTAGACAAAGCACTTGAGGATGTCCCAATACATTTTGAGGACCCTCCATACCCCTCCGTTAAACATGAAAAGAGAACTTCCAGTGTCATTGCGGAACTGCCATCAGAAGAAGCAAAAAAGCTTGAACACTTTACCAAATTACGACCAAAAAGAATGAAGAAGCAGCAACCCAGCAAATCCACTGTAAGTATTTATGTGAAAAACATATCAAAGCAGTTACATACTATATAAACAAGGTGTTTGTCTTTAAAAATGCAGTGCATGGGAAGAAGGCTTGTCTAAGTGGATAGCCTGGCCAGGTGTACGCTCCCTTCCTGTGGCATTATGACAAACTTTGGACCTCCTACATTTTACTTATTTTAGTTTTACTATTTTATTTATATTTTACTAGAATTGTTGTTCATGAAGAATGAACACTCTCAGCTGCAAAAGTCAACTTTTCTAGCAAAAGCATATTTCTTCCAAAACCCTAAGTTAGGGTGTTCTGTCATTCATCCTACAATACAAAAAAATATTTTATAGGTTACTTACATTTCACTGAATATTTCTATATCGTATAACATATAGTAATCAGATTAAAGATATGTGTTTGCTATAATATTTCTGTAAAATTTGATGTCTACCTCTCTTAAACTAACCTCTCAGGTAGATTTGTCATTATGATTTGCAGAGAGCTGACAAGGAGTTTTGTGCCCAGTTGTGTTCACCTTGTTGCTGGTTGAGAAGACGCTGGCCACTTCAACTATCACGCTTCAGTTCTTCCCAGCCTGAGCATCCAAACAGCTCTCAACTTCAATGGTAGAACACAGCATAAATAAATCTTCCTGCTGACAGCAAAGGAGTCATAGCCACAAATAGGGACTCAAACTCTAGAGGCGTAAATAGGAAGAAAGTGATGGCATATGGCAGAACATTCCTTTTTTGCCAAATTGTATAACAGTAATCACTGCTGATTATGTTTATACAGCTGGTCATGCCCATTGCTCATATTGTCAATGCTCCAGCTTTGTTTTTATAGATGAAACCTCATCATTTATGATTTCTTTTTCAGAATATGACATATATTGGAATATTCAACTCAATCACGTAAATTATGTAAAACTTGCTAAAGTATTGCAGCTTATGTGCATTGTCATGTTCAGAACCTAAAAACAAACATGTACACTATAGCAATTACATTTTTTGTGTACTTTACTTTCTGGCTTGATTGTATCAGAAATTCAATAATGTTCCTCTTTTATACTGTGTACATATATATGAATGCATGTCAAGCATATTAGTGTCTTAATAAATGTACACAGTTTGTAAGTGCAGTTAGTTATGCGTTAAATTTTTGGGGTCTGTAGACTGTAAGAAATTGCATTAAAGAGGCCCAGTCTGGTCTCTGAAGATTTGAAAGCATATATCTCTTCAGTGGGCCATTTCTCCTTCCTCCTGTTCCATTACAGTCCTGCAGCCTTCAAAAGCGCCTTCTGCATTCAACATTTCCAGGAGTGTCAGAAGCCTGTTGTTTTCCACTGTGTGCTGGTTCCTTTCTCCAACACCTACATTACTGCAATACTCCACAGTGATGTAGGGATCAGAGGATGGAACCAGCACAAGGTGGTGGGACACAGGCATGTGACACTCCCAGAAACAGGCTGCCCCATAGTCTTTTCCAAGTTACAGGGACATGCAAATTTTAAATATTTTGGTGACCTGTTTGGGTCTCTTCAATTTGCTATTGTTCTATTGTATATGTTTTAGATCCACTGTGCAGTCTCATAAAATGGTACATGGACCTCAACATGAGCAAGGTTGAGAACTCCTGCAGTAGTCATTGGCTTCTTTTGAGGTGTACTATCGCAATAGAAGCCCAGTCTGAAGTAACTCTTTAATCTGCAAATGTAGGCATTTGTAGGCGGTCAGAGAAAGACTATCACTCTAGAGCCTGTACTGTGTTACCCAAGCAGTCTGGTGCTGGATGTAGGAGTGGTTTGGCATGAAGATAGGATTTCTAGGCAGAAAGCAGGCCTCAGAAATGTGGCTATAGTTCAAAGTCCAAAGGTCAGTTCAGGCTAGCACCTGTAAAATTACTGGAATTTGTCCTCTGGCAATCAGCACCAAAAATTTGAAATGGCTCATTGGCTCAAAAAAAAAAATATCCATTACTGAAACCTGTTGCCTAGTTAATCCTGTTGTACAGTTTTAGAGACTGCCAGACAAGCTAAGTTATGCTTCAGTGAAGTTGATCATCCCCGTAAGGCTGCTATGCATGTCTTCCTTTGTGGAAGAAAATGCTCTTAGCATTATAATGGATCTGTCACCAAGTACATGAGCATGTGTGCTTTATGTACGCTTCAAAAGTAAAGGGTGGCTACCAATCAAACGATCCTAACTATGTATTGGCAGGCCAGGTCAAATCTGTATTGCATATCTTCCAGCTTCAGGGGCTAGATGATTCCAAAAAGAGTGCTTGGGATTCAGATCTTTAGACATACTTTGACACAGTCATTACCTAGAGACCAGGTAAAAAGCAGGATTTAAGAATTGCCCTACAGCATGCTCCGCTTGTTATTACCATGATGCTCTTAGGTTTCCAAATAAAGTGGCATTTTGGTGCAGAAAATCAAATATTCCACCACTTAGTGAGTGTAGAATATATTGGCTTAGTCATTTTTGTTATATAGCATTTAATACATACTTTTGATTCAGCTAATTTGTGAGTCCCAAAAAAAGTTAACATTGGCCAAAGAAACCATTAAGAATCTTAAAATGACAACAACTGTCGCCTGATTGGGGAGCTATCGCTACACTTCTACTTTGTATTACTTAGCTTGTGTATTCTGTTGCCTTGATCCTGTGCAGTTACTATATATAAAACATGTTTCATTTTAAAAGCAGTGCAATTTCCTGTTTTGTTTAGGTTGGCATTTTACAGACATTTATGTTTGAGCCATTAGCTTATATGGATTTACATTATGGTGCTGAACAAGGGCGCTTTACTTTACAAGCAGTAAAAATACTCCAGTGCCTGCAACTAAATTAATACATGGTTCATGTGCATTACATAAATATTTATTGATCCTAGTCCATCTATTTGCTATATATGCTGGTTCTATGATAGCTGATTTTGCAGAATATTTACTGTGTGTGTGTGTGTGTGTGTATGTGTGTGTATGTATATGTGTGTATGTATATATATGTGTGTGTGTGTGTATGTATATATATATATATATATATATATATATATATATATACACACACACACATACACACACACACACACACACACACACACACACACACACACACACACACACACACACACACACACACACACACACACACACACTGGTCTCAATAGAAAATATAAAAACTGAGAAAATGTACCATTTTAAGAAAAAAAGTAAGGTCATCTTTAAAATAATAGCAGCAATACGTCCCAAAAAAAGTTGGGACAGTGCAACAAAAAGCTGAGAAAGTAAATGGTACTAACAAGGAGGAGCTAGAAGAACATTTTGCAACTAATTAGGTTAATTGGCACCAAGTCAGTAACATTATTGGATATAAAAAGAGCATCTAAAGAATCAGAGTGTCTCAGAAATTAAGATGGGCAGAGGCTCACCAGATTAAAGATGGGCAGAGGTTCACTGTGTGATCGCTGCATCTAAAAATTGTTGAACAATTTTAGAATAATGTTCCTCAACGTAAAACTGCAAAGACATGTATCATATATCATCATCATCTACAGTACATAAGATCATCAAACGATACTGAGAATATGGAGAAAAAACTGTACAAGGGACAAGGCCAATTTTGGATGCCTGTGATCTTCAAGCCCTCAGACGGCACTGGATTAAAAACAGGCAGGATTCTATGATGGACATCACTGCATGGGCTCAGGAGTACTTCCAAAAATTGCAAATGCTCTATCATGCAAAGAAGAAGCCGCATCTGAACATATGATCCAGAAACGCCTCCACCTTCTCTGGGCCAAAGCTCATTTAAAATGATCTGTTGCAAAGTGGAAACCTGTTCTGTGGTCAAACTGAAAATATAAATGTGCTATTTTTTGCCAATCGTTGGCATCACGTCCGTGAACTTAAGAGAGGGACCTTCTGGCTTGTTACCACTGCTCAGTTCAAATGCTGGTACCTCTGATGGTATGGAGGTGCATCAGTGTGTATGGAATGCACAGCTTGCACATCTGGAAAGGTATTATCAATGCTGAAAGATATATCTAGGTTTTAGAGCAGCATAAGTTCCCATTCAGACGACATCTTTTTCAGGGAAGGCCTTGCATATTTCAACAGAACAATTCTAAACTGCATACTGCATCTATGACAACAGCATGGCTTCCTAGTAGAAGAGTCCAGGTGCTTAACTGGCCTGCCTGCAGTCCAGACCTTTCACCAATTGAAAATATTTGGCACATCTTGAAATTAACAATACAAGAAAAGACCCAGGACTGTTGAGCAGTTAGAATCCTATATCTGGCAAGAATGGGACAACATTCCTCTCCCACAATTCCAGAAACTAGTCTCTTCAGTTCCCAGATGATTGCGGAGTGTTGTTAGAGGGAATGCAATACCATGGTAAAAAATGGCCCTGTCCTAAAAAATTTTTAGATGTGTTGCTGTCGCCTGTTTCAAAATTACTTTCTTTTTATTCTAAAATAGTACATGCATTCAGTTATGTATTTTTTACATAGTGACCCAAATTTTGTGGAATTGGGGTTGTATTAATGTTAGCTATAAAGGATTTCTTTTCATGTCCATTAAAACTTGTTTTATTTTCCAGCAACCTGGGGCTGAGGTACCTGCAGATGGAGAAAATAATGGCCTCATGCTTAGAGTAGATGAAGGTGTGGATGAATTTTTCACCAAGAAGGTGACACGACTAGATTCAAAGTAGGTGTGATCATGGAACATAGCTTAGATTGTACTGGTAATGAATAGTCAAATTTGATGTGAAAAATTAATTACAAAAAAGTAAATTTTTAGGATGGCTTGGACAGGCAGATGTCTTTCTACCTATTGCTCTTATATTTCATAATCTTCTAAGACGCTTTTGGACCCACCCGTTTGTTCCTGACAGTGACAGTGATGCACACACTATAGTTTGCTCATTTATTCTTCTATGTGAAAAAGTGAAGGATGATGACTACTTTTGTACAGTGGAGGCATTTTTGATTGTCTGCTGAATGTCAGAAATTACCTGATTGTCAATGGCCATGTCAAAAACTGGAATCAGTACTCCTTTTCGGTCCATTTATCACCCTTAGGACAATGAAAGACTGTCACTTTAAGAACTCATGCACACTGGCAGTGAGGAGCGGTAAACTCCACAGTTGAGATGCATTTTTATAGCCCCCTGAACTGCTCCCTCTTTAGCTGCAGTGGCAGCGGCCTGGGGTGTACACATGCCTCACCACCACGTGCAATACACACAGTTGCAGCGTGCTAATGCTGGCTTCAAGGGGTTAAATCAGATGGTAAGCAGGCAATACAATGGCTCCTCACTTATTGTCAAATGCTCTCTGTGGAACAACCTGAATGCGGATAACTCTTCAGAGACCAAAGCTGGTGTGAATGAGCTTTTACCACTATACTGTTTAAATATCTCTGCACTCAGAACTGTGAATATGTGCACTTTGGCTTTAGAGGAACATGGTTTAGTGCATCATATTTGGGCAAAGGACATACCTTTGCTATACTCCAGTCGCACAGACCTTGAAAAATGTGTGTGCATAAAAAGTGGTTAAAGCGGAGTTCTACCCTGAATTTTTTTTACATAATCAGACCTTTAATCCTATAAAGAAATATTTGGGGGAATTTTTTTTTTTTTTTTACTTACCAGAAATGCCCTGTTGCTATGTAGTGCTCCTAATCTGCCACTTCCTGGTCCACGGCGCTCCTCGTCACTTCCTCCCTCCCCTGTGCTCTGTGAGGAGTACTCTGTTTAAAAATTTCATTATTTCCTGACATTAAATGACGCGATTTAGGGCGGTTGCCATAATGACGGGGCGGGACTTTTCTCCATCGCCGCCCATTGTTATGGCAGCTTTCAAAACAATCTGCGATACGGCCGACGGAGAATCGCGCATGCGCGATATCGAGAGGTGCATGCTGGTTACCCAGCATGCACCTCACCATCGCTAATCCCAGAAGAGGTATCGATTGGGCTTCACATGCCCACAATCATCATGGCAACGCCCAGAAGAGGATTTAATAAGTTGTATAAAATAAATATATTAGCAACATCCACTAGCAAATGTATACAATTGTGTCCGGAACTCTGCTTTAAGGAAAACCACTCATCACTACTTCTCCTTTATATTAGCACCTGCACAATGCAAATGAAGTACATTGGCAGGTGAATGAAAAGCTTAGTGTAATGTAAATACTTTAGATACTTAAAGGGTAACTCCAAAAAAAAATAGCAAAAAAATAAATAATATAGCATATACAATTGCGGCACAAGTCCTATTGTAATTGAATGTTATTAAAAATTACCTTCTTTTCAATCTGCAGCCGCTCTCATTTTCAGTAAAATAAAATGTGGCTACCTGGAGGCGTTCTGTACACAGAGCGTGTACAAGTACGCCCCCCACAAACATAATTTCCTGCTTGTGTGATTGGCTCACTGATTTTCAGAGAAGTCTACACTAACATAGTCAGCATTTGGGCATCCTCTGCAACAAAAATTTCATTTTTGTTAAGATACTCCCGATATGAAATCACATCTAAAGGGATGCAGTCCCTGCAGTTTTCCATATTAGAGCTCTGATTCTGCAGCAGCTGATTGATAATTATGAAATCACTCCCATTAGACTCACTTAGCACAGAGAAACACACATGGATTTCTTCAGAATAACAAAAGGTAGGAATCTGCAACAACGTTTGTTAAAATCCTTGCAATGTACAGAGATCACCCAGAGGGGAATTTCTTTTTCTCAACAAAAGTGGAGTTTCCCCTTAAGAATGGTCTAATGTTGCAATGCATTATACATCCAACAGGACAGCTAATAAATGTAGCTTTCCTTATAATTAAAGCTGAAGTCAAGGAAAATAGTGCCAGTTCTGAAAATGGTTTTGTAACCTTCAGGCTGGGTTCACACTGCTGCCGAATGCAGCTTGCAGCAGGGGTCCGGTGTGTCTCGGTTCTCTGTTTCAGGGACGAATTGGGGTCGAATTTTTGCCTGAATTATATGCAGTGCATACTAGCCCATTATGATATTGCCTTGCAGAAGGAAACTTTTTTTTTTTTTTTTATTATTATTACATGATTTTACTACCGCTTTAAAGAATAACATGGCTCCCAATCTTGTTGCTCTCACCTCTACATCAGTGAACATTGCTTTATAAATATTTTATGTCACTCTTTGTGTCCTCTACAGAAAAATCTAATAAAAGTAAAGATGTCTTCATATAAGCCTTAAAATTCCTTTTCTTTCTGAAATGAAATGTATTGAATAAACTGCATTGGCACGCAGTGCTAATCTTACAGCTCAGTTTAAGTAATTTTACCAAAGTCAAATGCACAAATATAAGTGAATTCTTGCTTTGGGTTTAATCTGTTGATGTTCTCTGTTAGCAGAAGATTAAGATGTTGCACACTGATGAAAATTGATGCTAAAGAAAAATTGGGGTGCATCATAACTGTCTTTTTCGGACAGTCTGACACAATTGAAGCATACGTAAACCCCAAAAGAAAAATGTTATATGTTGCAGCTTACCGATCCCTAGATAAATTTTCTTATCTTTTTTTGTTTATGTTCACCTTGTCTTCTGGACATTAACACCCTACTTTAGGCCCCTTTCACACTTATACGACTTGTCCCACGTTTTGGGATTGCAAAGTAGCATGACAAGTCGTTGTTCCATGATTTCCAATGACAACCATTCATATTAGTACGACTTCAAGTCGTTCCTGCACTACTTTGGTCCAATTTTGATGCCACTTACACAGGCATACCTTGAAATTGCGGCAAAATCAACTTTGAAGTTGCACAAGTGTGAAAGGGGC
Source organism: Lithobates sylvaticus (assembly GCA_028564925.1). Taxonomy (NCBI): domain Eukaryota; kingdom Metazoa; phylum Chordata; class Amphibia; order Anura; family Ranidae; genus Lithobates; species Lithobates sylvaticus. The sequence continues at coordinate 191,545,581 of CM053030.1, read as the reverse complement.
CTTAGGGCTTCTACACGTTGTCTTCCACTGTATCAGAAGGGAAGTAGTGTAGCCACTCTCAGAAAGTAGTATTGTCAACCTGCAGAAGGGGTAGTTTTAGATGGACTAGTAGATTTAGTTGAACTTTAAATAAGTAGTCAACAAATAAAACCTCAAGCTGACACTAAGCAGTTACAAAATCCTTTTTTTTTTCCTTTTTTAAGATGAATGTTTTAACTAAATTAATAAAATCTGATCATTGTAAGCCCCCCTGACAGTGTTAAATGGTTTGGCTCAACCATCTAACCATCACTTTTGCTGGACAGCTTATTCTTTTTAAGAAGGTTGAAAAATGAAAGAACTTACAGGCAGGGTAAACTGGTAACAAAACAATGTCAAAAAGAAGGCTCTAAAGATCAAATATTGCTGCGTGATTGCTGTTCACAGACTGCATCATATGACATTTTTTCTTTTTCTATAATTCCACTTTAAGAAAAGCAAGATGTCCTTTTTTAAAATTTGAAGAGCAAAAGACTAAATTGAAACTTCAGTATGTGGTTAGAGAATACTGTGAAATCCCTTTGAAAGTTTCCATCTTCATATTGCTGGGGCAGCCAGCAAGTGCTATTGAACACAATGGAAAATGTACTTCCCAGAGCATGTTGGCAGTATTTCGCGGATTATGTTGCTTGGTGACATGCTAAATGACTGAAACATCCAGCTGTGGAGCAAATGTTTCTGAATTAATCGAAGGTGGCTTGGTGATTTTGTTAAATTTAGATTTAACCACATCAGCTGCTCAAAGCTCCCTACCCTTTAAGTGGTCCAAAACAGCTGGAAATCGTCTTATCCAAATATATAGCTATCCCTAATAGTTTTCCCACTTTCATGGTTTTGTTCCATGTAAAAATTGACATTCAGTCATAGTCTAAACTACCGCTGAACACCAAAGGAGGACCAAGCATAATTAAAGGCATTTTAATTCTATGTCACATGGGGTTCCCCCTTAAGTCCGCAGCTAAAACACAAAATAAATGGCATTATGTATTTTTCTGTCTGCAAATCTTGACATCCAAGTTGGCAGTCTTGCCATACCAGATTATGATTTGTCATTTGTCTGGCAGTCTGACATTTTTTATCTTCTTCATCGGTCCTGATCTGAGACAACCAATATGTTTTAAATTGCCCTGCAGGATTTAGTTTGCAGCATTTCTACCAGGTCCCCTAAGATGTAATATGCATGCTTTAGAAATGTGAGATCTTACTTTTAACCCTTTATTGACCAGAGGTCATTGACTTCTAGATACCCGGACTAAATTACTAAATACTGTATCAGTATGCGCTAGTTAGCATGGCAATATCGTTATGGCTAATTGACTACCTGAATAATTAGAATTCGTTTTTTTAAAGACAAGTAAAGCTTTAGTATGATGCATTTTTTTTTTTTTAATAATCTACTTGTGTTTTTTTATATTTTAAGAAGCTGACAAGTGGAGAAACATGTTTTAAAAATGCAGTTTTTGTAATTTTACACCAATTTTAAGAACTTGATTATTTTATTTTTTCTCCTTATGCACAGTAAAATATGATGACAGCTCCGGCCTTATATTTTCACCACTGTGTGTGTGTGTGTGTGTGTGTCTCTCTCTCTCTCTCCGCCGCCTGAAATCGACATGATTGGCTGTCATGGTGATCACACGATTGGGAAACATGCTCGTTCTAAAATGGAGCGTAAATTAATGATCTCTCAGCATGGGGCGCAGTGCCGGAAGGCATTAATTCACAAATTGTGGCTGCAAATGGCTAACCCTGTAAAAGAAAAGTATCTAGACATGCATTTCTGACAATCTGTGTTTAAACTGCACCACTTGCTGTTTTAAGATAGAATTTCCTTCACTTTAGAGAGATTTATTTTCATTTCCTCTCGCGATTACTGGAAAAAAATGAAGAGAGAAATCTCCCTAATAGGACAAAGACAGCAAAAAACAAAAGAAAAAAGCAATGGGAATTTTAAACCCCCTTCCCTGCTTTATTCAAAATTGAAAGTTTGTAAAAAGTTAAAATATGGTTATCCTTTTCACCTCCACTTTTTTATGTAAAATGAAAAAATGCCCCTATCTAATGTTGATAGAATGAGGACATTTTGGAACGAGTCTTCCATGATCTGTAATGATGTACAAACCCTTATTAAATTGGATATACTTATCTGTGAGTTCACAATTCATTTATTTATTTTTTCAACGCACATTATTCTTTGGTTCTTCCAAAAAATACATAAATGTTCTATATTTTGATGAAGCTTGAAAGCTGAACTCCAAATATGAACATTATTGCATACTTACATTGGTCCAACTTGGACCAATGTAAGTATGCATATCTCTTACCCTGATGGGTGCTATTCCAGTGAGAACTGTGATTTTCCAGGTCCTGTACATTTGGCTTCTCCTCTGCACACTGGCCACACTGGTCACTCACTCGCTACTTACACCTTTCACAACTCAAAGGCATTCTTTGGTTGGTGTATATGTGTGTAAGCTGCGCTTGCCCTAAAAAAATATAAACGATCTCCTTTAAGAAATGCCTAATAAATCTTTCACATATGTATGGTATCCTAAATCGTAAACAAATAAATAAGTTGTCTGTATCCATAAAGTGCAGTTCAATATAAAAGTGCAATCCAAAAAGTGCTGAAATTTCTTCTCAAATACGAGGACTTGTCCATTAATGTGTATCCTCCAAACAGTTCACCTGTGCCCCTTTGGACCAAACTCACCAATAGTAGATGACCCCCTAAGTATAAACCAAGGAAGGTCAAAGATCGCTTGTGTCACAGATTCTCTGATTGGACAAGGTGGAGATTACAGCCCCTCCTCTCCACCTCATCCAATCATTTAAAAAAAGACAAGGCATTCCATGAATGGGAACAGTGCTGAGTGAGTAAGCAAATCCTTATGGCCTGTGTGCAGAGGAGAAACCACAAATTGATGACCCAGAAGATTGCAACGATTACTGTAGCAGTGCCAACTACTGCAGTTAGTGGGTCGGGAAGCCAGCCGCTGCATCCTTAACAGATGAGCGGTTTCCCCACTTACAGCTGTATGAAAAAAAGAGAATGTCACCAATGAAAAATAAATGAAAAAAATGGCGTGGGGTCAAACACCCTCCAGGACTGGTATGGATTTTAAGGGGAACCCCATGCTAAAATTTAATTTTAATTTTTTTAATTTAGGAGTTGTCAAAAACTGCCTACTGTCATTTATTACGCTACACTTTTTTTTGGTGAATGAATAGGGGTACTATGTACCATATAATCATTCACATGGGGGAGGGGGTGGGATCTGGGTGCCCCCTTGTTAAAGGTGGCTTCCAGATTCCGATAATCCCCCCCCCCCCCCCCCACCCGTAGACCCCCACAATCACTGACCAGGGTTGTGGGGAAGAGACCCTTGTCTCCATCAACATGTTGAGGGCATGTGGTTTGGTATGGGCAAGTGGCCTGGTCGCACACAAGTCACACCTAAATCGCATCTATATGATGTGGTGCGACTTTGATGTGACTTTTGAGGGTTTACATTGAGGTCTATGGACCTCAAGTCACATGTAAGTCAGACATAAGTAGTACAGTAACTACTTTGAAGTTACTGTGACTCGATGTCGCACAGATATGTTATCATTGGGGCCCAAAGTCGCATGACAAGTCGCACAAGTGTGAATGGACTCTTAATTTAATATTTTTCATTATACAGTATAGGAAGGAAAGATGTTAGCATGAGAGTCTTGCATCAGGTAGTGCCCCCTGTGGGTGGTATGAAAAAATACCCACTTTATGTCCTACATACAGGCAATGATGCATGCTGCTCCTAAAAATACTGAAAGAATGTAATGTATCATAGAGGTCTGTAAATTAATGGGTACTCACGAGTTGTAAGCGTGCTTCTTCCCGCAGAAGCCCTCCTGTATTAAATCCACATAATAACATTTACGTTTGCCAGCAGATTAGAAATATAATTGGCTTCATAATCCATAATTATAGCAGAACAGCCTTGTAGTGATTTTTGGTTTTCCCAGCAGTGGCTCTGCATATTAAATTCAAAACAATCACTCCACAGCCTTGTGAAGTAGGGATGCTGTGATAGGGAAACCCTTCCATTGTATTATTCTCTGATTGAGTCATGTACAGTGGATATAAAAGTCTACACACCCCTGTTAAAATGTCAGGTTTCTGTGATGTAAAAAAAATGAGACAGACAAATTGTTTCAGAACTTTTTTCCACCTTTTATACCAGGTTTCACATTTGTGCATTGAGACATTGAGACATGGCATGTGATTCACACCCGATCACATGCGATGTCTGTGATGTCTGTGGTGTCTGTCTGTGCAATGTGAGTTCAGCCATACTGTTGTATGGCGCATCTCTCCCGCAGGCAGTTCACACTGCCCTCTATGAGAACACCCATGTGATCCGATTTCAGTGCGGGAGGAAAAAAAAGTCCCTGCACCTTTTTTGTGCATAATCAATGTGCGTTACATTGATTATGCACAAAAAAGGCGCAGGGACTTATTGGAGCCTATTGGAGCCCCTGGCTCTAATCACCTGCTTCAAAAAAAAGGCTATTGGAATCCATGCATCCGGCACCCTGCATGTAGATTAGGGGGCCGGACGCATGGACAGAGGGGGCGGAACCCATGTGTCCCTAATGCAGGGCTTGACAAATTTGCTTGGACCCTAGGAGCCAGCTAAAAAAGTTAGGAGCCAGGTTTTTTTTAGTGGGCGTCGGTGCGGGCGACGGCGAAAAAGGGTTAAAACCCCCCGCAAGCGGCACTTTGCCAGCGGTATTGCCGCGTTGTCACATTGATTTCAATGGGTAGGAGCGGTGAATACACCGCTCCTTTACCGCTCCAAAGATGCTGCTAGCATGACTTTTATTTACCGTCCTGCTGGTGCACCGCTCCAGTGTGAAAGCCCTCGGGCTTTCACACTGGAGTGAAAGGACCCGCTTTTTTCAGGCGCTATACAGGCGCTATTTTTAGCGCTGTAGCGCCTGAAAAACGCTTTGGTGTGGAAAGAGGCCTAAGGGTCTGATCAGGTCCGCCTGAAAAACTGACAGGCGAACCTGATCAGACAGCCTGTGTAAAAGGGACCAAGCAGGGAGATTACAAATAATACATTTTTAATTTTAAGAAAAAAAAAATTATTTTTTTTACTTTTAAAAAATAAATAAAAATCAAAGCGATTATAAAAAAAAAAAAAAGGCTATATAAATTCAAACCAGCCCCACCACACTCACCGTTAGGCAAAAGGCGCCAGATGATGCCTGCAATCACTTCCTTCTCTTCTCTACTTTAGGAAGGAGATGGGCAGGCAGTGAGAAACAGGCAGGGCTTTGAAGCTCCATTAACATTGCATTAGCAATGTTAGAGGTGTTGCAATATCAACGGCCACCACCAGATGGCGCCATATTACATATTAGTGCTTCAGAAGGCCGCAAAGCCGCGGCCTAAATTACTGGCCGGCGCGCCCCCCGATTTGATCGCACGGCGGAGTCGGGGTCCGCAGGAAGACAGGATACCCCAGCTGTGTCGTCCCAGGCGCCAGGACCCCAATTCTAGTCGCCATGGCGCCCTGGCGACCGGGAATTGTCGAGCCCTGCCCTAATGGACGGGCCGCATGAGTCCCAGGGCCACATCCAGCCCTTTGGCTATGCCTAGCCGGCGCTCGTTGCCTCCACTGTCGGCATGCCTCTTTGAGCCTCTCTAAGGATGCTGACATGTCCATGTGGAGAGCTGCAAGAACTGGAAGAAGATGGCCTGAGAAGCTGATCGGTAAAGTAGGGAGGCTCGGTTCTGACAGGAGTGCGTTGCCTAGTTGTCCTGATGCTCTCCCACCACTCTGCTACCTGGTCAATGTCTTCCTGTTAGCGCCTGGACAATGCAAACACCAGGCGCCATGCACCTGTTCTTCACACCAGGTCAAGATCCCCAGAAATCCCCACTGTATCAACCTCAGGCTGTCTCCTTCCAGTCACAGTGCTTTTCAGAGGGCATTTGACAGGCAGCGAGTGGGTGTTATATTGTCTCCTTACCACCTGATTAACCCTATAATTCTGCACTACCACTGCGCAGTACTGCAGCAGTGGGTGAGTGCCACTTGTCAAACGCTGCACCCTGAACTAAAAATGCAGAAGCCGTGGCATGTGTTATTTTACGGTTTGGGTGAGTGGGTGGCTGGTGGGCAGTAAACCATGGCTCAGCCTTTCGTTTTTACTACCCCCCGACTGCCCATCTGAAAGAGACCTATTTCATGAGCAGTTGTACCTATTATTTCTAGCACCAGGTTTTTGTTTTCTATATGTTCTGTATGTTGTATGTACTTATGGACCTTCCCCGCTCCAAAATTGATATTGAGCAGAATTTTCAGTCCTCCACAACAGTCCCAGTTTCTCACATGGACTCTTGGGGAAAATGTATTGCCCACCCCCCGAAAAACAACTTTTTTTGTGATGAAGCCAGCAATCAGCATTAGATTTGCCTGGGAAGTTTGAATCTGATTGGCAAGTGTTACAAAAGGTCTTTAACCTATTTACGCCTGCACGACACATATGTGTGGCGGCAAAGGGGTGGGCTTTAATGCCCACTTGCCGCACATGTACCTCACGGGGCAGTTGATGTTTCTGTGCTGAGAGCGCATTCCCCGCACAGGGACCGAGCTGTCAAAAACAGCTCTTGGCCCCCACAATTTGGCATGTGACCACTGTGACATCCAATCACAGTGGTCATATGTAAGGATGCGCTCCGGCGTGTTCGCATAGGGCACGTGCAGAGCCCGCCAGGAAGTCGGCACTGCAGAGCGCTAATCACAGGCAGTGAGACATTTTCCTGATACGCCACTGCAGAGATCGGGAAATGTCTCACTGCTTGTGATTAGCGCAGCGCAGTGCCGACATCCTGGTGGGCTCTGCACGTGCCCTATGCGAACACGCCGGAGCTCATCCTTAGTCATATGCTCGCCAATCCTTCCCACCTCCCCGAGTGTCCAGAACCTTTTAAAGGGACACCGGAGCGGGCAGGAAGGGGTTAAATGGCATCTGTGCCCGGACTATGGACATTGCACTATTTACATGTTTTTAACAGGCTGTAAAAGAGCTTTAAATAAGCCTGAACTTTTATGTTAAGTTATTGATTCTCACGATTCTCAATCATCACAACAAAGACTCTAAAGTAACGTCTGTTTCTAACATCTTATTCTGTCAGATGTGTGACTGCTTCTAGAGATCCTGCTGGTGACAATTTTCCACAATCACCAGCAAATAGCTAGGAGGCTGCCTGTTTGTCCCTATGCAATCGCTCACCCTATCTGAGTCAGCAAGATGTCGCTCCATTGCTAGCTGTTAAGATTTAGCAGCAACAGAGTGACTTATCACTGCATCTGGCTACTGAGGGGGGCGATTCCATAGGGACACACAGACAGCCTCTTTCGTGATCCTGCTGCTGGCAATTTGTCTCTAGCGGCAGAATTGCCCATCTGACATTGACCTTCCTAATGATTTTTATCTATCTTTTCATAGGAAACACTCTTTCAAAGGTGCAGACGACAGCAGTGAAGGCGATGAAAAGAAGAGGAGAGAGTCCAGAAAGAGCGGCTTTCTCAATTTAATTAAATCTAGGTCCAAGTCTGAGCGTCCGCAAACTGTTACGGTGTCTGAAGAGCCCCTGTCTCCTAGACCCTCTGTCAAAAGCCCTGCTCCTGACAGTGGCAGAAAAGATAAAGTAACTGACACCAATGGAGCAGTGAGTTCAAGCGCAAGTGCTGCAAGTAGTGGTCCAAGCAGCAGTACAGAGAGGTCCGAGGAGCTAAAAACCCCAGACTCTATAGAGGAAATTCTACAAATTGATGATGTCACTAAACCTGAGCGGGCCGATAGCAAAAGCAGTCCACAAAGTGGAAGGAGATATGGAGTGCAAGTGATGGGGAGCGGGTTGCTAGCAGAGATGAAGGCCAAGCAGGAAAAAAGAGCCGCAAATAAGGTAGGTGCTTTAACCGCTTCAACCCCGGAAGATTTTACCCCCTTCCTGACCAGAGCACTTTTTGCGATTCGGCACTGCGTCGCTTTATCTGACAATTGCGACGTTGCACCCAAACAAAATTGATGTCCTTTTTTTCACACAAATAGAGCTTTCTATTGGTGGAATTTAATCACCTCTGCGATTTATATTTTTTTGCACTATAAACAAAAAAAGAGCGACAATTTTCAAAAAAACACAATATTTTTTACTTTTTGCTATAATAAATATCCCCCAAAAATATATAAAAAAAATAAAAATTCCTCAGTTTAGGCCGATATGTATCTTCTACATATTTTTTTAAAAAAAAAACGCAATAAGCGTATATTGATTGGTTTGCGCAAAAGTTATAGCGTCTACAATATAGGGGATAGTTTTATGGCATTTTTATTATTTACTTTTTTTTTTTTTTAATATTTTTTTTTTTTACTAATTGTGTTCCCTAATGTGTGTTATAACTGAAGGGGGGAGTGGACTGTGTAAAGGAAGAGAGAGATCGCTGTTCATACTATGTATGAACAGACAATCTGTCTCTTCTCCCCTCAGAGAACCGGCAACTGTGTGTTTACACACCGAGATCCCGGTTCTCCGTGCCACCTTGAGCGATTGCGGGAGCCCGGAAGTGATCGCGACTGCCGGGCACTCGTATCGGCTCTCATAGAAATACATAGAATTTTACATGTCTTGCGACTTGGGGTCTCACAAGTTGGATGCCAAGTTGCGGAAGTGTGAAATGAGCCTTAAAATGTGTTCTTGTGTTGTCATTTTATCCAAGTGCAAGTAACAACAAAGCTTAGCAATGATCATGCATTTGCTTCGGCAGCTGATAGCAATGTACATTGTATTGTGGAGTATCTGCGGATAATAGAGCATAAATTCCTCCCATCCAACTGTCTTTTTTTTTTTTTTTTTTGTATGGCATGCCTCCTTCTGAGACTGTACTATTGATTTATTTTTTCCAACCAAATATAGTATGTGTGTTCAGTTATGAAAACAGGTATTTTACTACTGCACAGAATATTACAGATTGAAGGACAGATTAAATACATTGGTTAACAATTTATTTTTGTCAACCGAGTTGCATTATTAGAGATATTAATGGAGTATTATTCCAAGTAAAGTATAATTAAGGTTGTTGTCCAACAGACATAGAATATACATATATGTATTTATACATCAAGGTTTTTCTAAGTCCCTTCCTAAACATAGAGTCTTGGATCAGGGTTTAACACTAGTGTATAGTGTATAGGAAACAAAAACAAAGGATCTGAATGATCCTTATTTGAAAGTAATAGTGCCAGGTTTGTCATTGCAATAAATCAGACTTTGACTGAATTTAGCCTTAAAGTGGTTGTGTAAACCTCAGACATGAAATGTGAACAAAGCATAGCCCTCTATAGTGTGTACTTGTCTTCATTAAGAGCACTAAGTGTAATAGAGGTCGACCGATATATCGGCCGATATTTGGCGTTTTTTAATTAATCGGCATTGGCCGATTGTTCTGCTAAAAAAGGCAGATGTTAAAACTTCAGCGAGACTTGCAAATTACTTCTGATAGAAGTCAATGCAAGTTGCCTGAAGTTTTCCCTGGCGCAACTTGTCTCTGGAGCAACTTGTCTGGGCAGCCTGCCAAGTGTGAGAAAAAGATACAATGTTTCTTCTTTATCAATGAACTCAACTCCATGTGGAGAAGTTCTCAGTTTAACCATTTAAAGCCTAAATCTTTTCTGACACTTGTTGCTTACAAGTAAAACTCCTGTATTTTCTGCTAGAAAATCACTTAGAACCCCCAAAAATTATATATATTTTTTTAGTAGAGACGCTAGGGAATAAAATAGCGGTTGTTGCAATATTTTATGTCACACGGTATTTGCGCAGCGGTCATTCAAACGCAATTTCTTGGGGAAAAAATACACTAATAAATTTAAAAAAACTAAAAGACAGCAGTTAGCCCATTTTTTTTCGTCCAAAAGTTTTGATTACCTGTTTTTGTACATTTAATATTTAAGATATAGTTTATTTTTTTATCTAAATTATACATACAAGTGAACTGATTGGAGGTTTTGTTTTGTTTAATAAAATGTAAGAAATTTTCTGAATCACTTATTACGTAAGGCTGCTTTCACACTGGTGCAGGCAGGCGTTGACGGTAAAACGCTGCTAGTTTTAGCGGCGCTTCAGTGTAATTTTAGCGGCGCTATTCGGCTGCTGGCGGGGCGCTTGTAACCCAGCTAGCGGCCAAGGAAGGAATTGAATGCACCCGTCTGGCGACGCTGCCGAATCGCTTTGCAGGCGCTTCGACAGTGGTGCCCATTCATTTCAATGGCCAGGAGTAGTGGAGGAGCGGTGTACACCACTCCAAAGGACATTTTTTTTTTTAACATCCTGCCAGCGCATTGGCTCAGTGTGAAAGCACACGGGCTTTCACACTGAGACTGCGAGGGGAGCCGTTTTGCAGGCATTTTACAGGCACTATTTTTAGCCCAAGAGCGCCTGAAAAATGCAGCGATTTCTAAATATCGGCATCGGCCAGAGAAAAACCCATATCGGTCGACCTCTAAAGTGTAATTTCTGTCTCTGCTATCAGCATGAGTCACGTCTGACAAGTTTTCCTGATACCAAGGGAAAAATGGTGCCACGGGAGGGACCTCCAGCAGATAGGCAGCCTCAGCCCTGTTCTTGTGAGCTGTGTAAAAAGGGGGTGTGTCCCTTCCCTCCAATCAGCTCTCGGAACTCTCCTCACTGAGCTCTGCAGAGTGTAGTTTCAGCTCCCCACCTTTTTTTTCTGAACTATCAGACATGCTTATAAATTCAGCACAGATGTAGAGAAGACTGTAGATAGACAGGTACAACTTATGCGGGAGGATTTGTTTCATATCTGTGTATTACCTGAGGATAGTCCCTTCACTGGGTATATGTAAGGGTGTACAACCACTTTAAAGTGTAATTCCACTTTTTCACACAAATAGTGTCTCTTTGATGTCACAGGGCATTCTACTCCAAATCCAATCCATTATACTCCAATTCCAATCCAAAGTGACAGGTTCTCTTGGTAGTCCTACTCCTACTGATGAATATTTTTATGCATGGTTAATGACGTTCTTTCTGGTCCCACACAGGCATGCTGATTGGCTACTGATTTCCTATGGGAAAAAGGTGCAAGGATCACAGCCCCACTATACCAGGATGTACTGGGTATTTCTAATGGTTCTGGCAGGCAAATGGAGAGGTGGGAGATTGTTGCAAAGTATCACAAGGCAGGTCTGTGTTTGTGTGTGTCTGCATGTATAAGGAAGGTAGGGGGAGTAGTGTTATCAGGAGAAGCAGTTTTTTAGGCGGACCTGATTGGACCCTGTATTGTCCTCTATGGAGCGGCAGATGTCGGCAAATGCATGTCTGCTGACACATACCGCCGTCTGATCCTGTCCGCCCAAAACAGATAGATGGTGGTCAAATTCCATCTAAATGCCCCATAGAGGAGAGCAGGACTGTGTCCGCTCTGCATAGTGCAGGGAGCATGGACCCGTCATCTGCCTGCTCAGCGGGTATCAGCAGAAAAATCCCCAGCCAAGCAAGTGGATTCCACATAGCGGAGGCATCCGTGTGAAAGGGGCTTAACGCAATCCAATTGTCTGCACTTGCTGGGTTGGAAGAACTAGATATACAATTGTTGTCTGATAAGTAAATGTATTTCACAAGAAGAGGTTGATGGAGGTATATACATCTGCTTGCACCCAGAGCTTTAATAGACCATTGCAGGATTCCTATTGAGTATTTATCTCTTGTATTCTTATCATCACATTGCTTTATTTTCATCTTGAAATATTTAGTCATTATCAACCACCACTATCACTGTCTCCTCGGTACCTGCTGGGAATTAAATATTTTAATTTATCATGTTTTTTTGTTGGGTGACGTGCCTGCCTGTCTGATCATCATTGTATTAAAAGCCTACATGTACAAGTGAATTAAAGTCTAGAACTTAACTACATCAATTAATAATTCATAGAGGATGCAGATAGTGGGGATGGCAGGGCTGCTGCTGAAATAACATCTAGTGCTGCAGGGCAATAATCTGATTAGAGAGGCAGCAGTGAAGGTTTCAAGTTCTCTGTCTCCATCTAGTGTTCTGTAAGGTGCAGCTTCTTGTTGCTTAGTTATCAGGGAATGTATTACAAGTGATCACAGGACCATTGCTCGCCTCTAACATGAATAAAATTTCATCTGTCAAGGTCATCCACTTTGACGAAGACCTTAATTCGAGTCATTCCAAGGAGACGTTCAGAGACCCTTTAGCTGAGCTTGCACAATGGCGTCATCATATGCCATAGCACTTTTTTTGTTTATAGCTACATACACAATAGGTCAGTGCCAGGGTTTGGGTCCTTGCCTGCCAACCTGATTTCACAAGACTCAAAATTCCAGGCTTTAAGACCAACAAGATTTATTTTTTTCTAATTTTAAACAAGGTAGTAGTACCACAGAGTCCTTGCAGACTTTGTTTAATTCACATCAGAGGATTGTATCCGCCTATAGCTTATATGTTTTCTCTGTGTTTTTTAACATTTCCTCTTGGAACCCCAATTTCCTTCCATGATATAACAGTATAGTTTCTGAGCTGTCTGGTTCTAAGCTGTGTATCGCATGCTTAGAGTGTGCAATTGTGGTAGGGACATCAAATAAAAACCCCTTTCGTGGGAGGAATAGTTGGGTGCTTTCACCAAAAAATTTGAACAAGTTAAAGAGGGATTGTACCTGCAAAAAAATGTTTTAAAAGCCAGCAGATACAAATACTGCAGCTGCTGACTATTGATAAATGGACACTTACCTGTCTCCCAGTTCCAGCGATGTCGGCAGCAGAGGCCGATCAATCCCTCAGCTCTCTGATGTTGCCGGTGCCATTCTCAGTGAGGGAATCAGGAAGTGTCGCCTTTGCGGCTTCACTTCCCAGCTCCCTACTGGGCATGCACGAGTCGCGCGGCGCAATGGAAGTGACGTAAACAGGAAGTGACGTAAACTCGCGTGGGAGTTTATGCCCGGAAGTAAGTGCAGATACCTGTCATAGACAGGTATCTGCACCCCCCTCCCCCCTGAAAGGTGCCAAATGTGACACAGGAGGGGGGGGGAGGGTTCCGAAAAATGAAAGTTCCACTTTAGGGTGGAATCCCGCTTTAAAGTGGTGTTTCCACCAAAAAAAAAAAGTAGCTTAAAATTCATAAATAAAATAAATAATTGAAAAAAAATTATTTAACTCCTCTAAATGCCTGTTGCTAGGGGTCCCTCGTAGTCTGCCTCCTTCAGTGCCTGGGCACTGACATCACTTCCCCTCAAGGCGCCGCACAGGCATCTGGGACCTGTCACGTGTGGGTGCCCGGCTATGAAGCCACAGCCGGGTGACCACAGTAAGAATGCCGGCGCCGCGAGCGGAGCGGGAAAAGAGGGGGGACTTCGTTCCCCTGCGTCGCTGAACCCTGGGACAGGTCAGTGTCCGATTATTAAAAGTCAGCAGCTGCAGTATTTGTAGCTGCTGACTTTTAAAAAAAATGTTTTAAGGGCACCCCACTTTAACATATATCAATTGAACAATTATTTACAGTATGTCTGCTGTTGATTTAATTGGAAAATAATTTGCTGTAGTACCCTCATAAACGCTGAATGTTAGCTGGGCCACGCGTGCTGGCAGTAGTCACAGTGTATAAGCCAGAATATCCACAGGACCAGGCCTTTTCTGGCACTTATTGTTTACAAGGAAAAATCTGTATTTTGTGCTTGAAAATTAGGTAGAACACCCAAACATTCTTTATATTATTTTTTAGCAGAGACATTAGAGAATAAAATGTGAATCTTTGCAATGTTTTATGTCCCACGGTATTTGTGCAGTGGTTTTTCAAACACAATTTTTTTTTAATCAATTTTAATGCAAGTTGTAGTGTTTCCTCCAGCCATGGTGGAAGCGCTGCAGGGGACCAGGGGTGTGCTGCGCGCTCTCTCCAGGTGGAGAAGGATTAGGGCATACCTGGTGTTGCTTTTTTGTTCTGCTGGCTAGCCCAACACCTCCCCTGGCGGGTGGGGGGTGTTCCAGTGCCTTTCCCTTCATCGAGTCCAGCGAGGGCAGAGGCCGGCGGAGGGTCCCGTGCCAATAGACCTTGGGCTGCAGGCAGAGTATGGGGCTGCACTAGGCAGTGCGGCGTCTCTGGCTTCCAGCCCGCGTCCTCTTCCAGGTCCCGAGTGGCGGGTGACGTCACTGCTTTATGGGCGGCACTTCCAGGGGCGCGTGCCAGGTTCCGGTTCCGGACGTTGGACTGCAGGAAGGGGAGGCGGCCTCGGCGGGTGCATTTCCGTCTTCACATCGGCAAAGGGACCTCAAATTTTTTTTAAATAAAAAGACTGCCAGACGTCTGCTGGAACCCTGGGAGAGATGGAGCCAGAGGAACCGGTGGCAGGAGCAACAAGCACCAGCCAGACCCAGGTAGGAGAGGCAGGTGGCCTCTGTTAGTTAACCTGGGCCATGTATGTTTTGTCCCTCCTTTCCCCCTTGTAGGGGGGGGGGGGCCTGCCTCACACTCCCCAGGTGACTTCTCTGAGTAATGTGGGTTTGTTTCTACAGCAGTGATTTTGTGGGATACGTTTTTTGTTCACTGACTGTTTTGGGATCTGCTGGAGATGAGATCCAATCTGTAATTGTATTGACGGTATGTTTTGTCTGCTTGGTGTATTTTCAGACAAAGGTTAAAGAAAAGACTAATGCCCTGTACACACGGTCGGATATTCTGATGGAAAAAGTCTGATCGGATTATGTTGTCGGAAAATCCGATCATGTGTGGGCTCTAGCGGAATTTCCGACGGAAAAAATTTGAGAGTAGGAGCTAAAATTTTCTGACAACAAAATCCGATCAGACTTTTTCCGATCGTGTGTAGAGAATTCCGACACACAAAGTGCCACGCATGCTCAGAAGAAATTTGGAGATGAAAGCTATTGGCTGCTGCCCTGTACGTAGTCCAGTCGTACGTTTTGTAAGTCACCTTGTTCGGAATGGTCGGAAATTTCGACAACTTTGTCCGACCGTGTGTGGGCAACACCAGTTTCGGACAAAATCCGTCGGAAAATATCAGATGGTTTTTGTGGTCGGAATGTCTGACCCTGTGTACGGGGGGCTTCCCCTCCCCCCAAAAAAAGATGTGCTTCATGTAAAGCATCCCTTAGGGAGTCTTGGACCAAGCCCTTGTGCAGGTCTTGCATAGCAGATTTGGTCAAAGAGGTCACCCTCTGCCCAACCTAGTGAGATGCTCACTTCATTCCAGGAGTTGGAAGACACCTTTCAGTCCTTCCGCTCCTATCTGGACAAACGTCCAGTGGCAAAATCAACAGATGGTTCCCCACCCTGCCCTCACACGTCCTCTGTAGCTCGGACAGTGGTTAGCGAGTCGGAGGAGGAGAAAAGTGGGTCTTCAGGGTCAGACAAGGGGGGGAAGGCCAAGAAAAGGGGCATCTTCCTCCCGTTACAGGTTGTCTTTGGAAGAGGTAGACGGCCTTTTAAAGACCATACACACAACCCTAAATATCAAGGAGGATAAGACCCAATTGTCACTGCACGACAAAATGTATCGGGGTATGGATGAGGTCAAGCATCGGGTGTTCCCGTTGCATGAGGCTATAAAGGGAGTGGAAGGACCGAGATAGGGCCCCCTTTTTCTCCAGGTCTCTTAAAAGGAGATTCCCTTTTGATGAAGATAGCAAGTTTGGAATAAGAGACCTAAACTTGACGCAGCTTACTCGCAAGTATCGCGTAACACCCACTTAGCTTTTGAGGACATGGGTGCCTTGAAGGACACTATAGACAAGAGGGCTGATTCTTTGTTAAAGAAGGCTTCAGATTCTACACTAGCCAATCTCAAACCAGCAATGGCCAGTGGTAGCCAGGAATTGAGAACACTGGTTGGAACAACTTAAAGGCCATATTGAGGCTGGGACCTCTCGCAGAGATTTGCTGGATACTCTGCCAGTCCTGCAAAAGGCAGTAGGTTATATGGCAGATCTCTTGGCTGAGTCAGTGAGGATGTCTGCAAGATCCTTAGCTTTGATTAATTCAGCTAGAAGTGCTTTGTGGGTAAAAACCTAGTCGGGCGATTCAGCATCCAAATCAAAGCTTTGTGGCCTACCCTTTGAAGGGGATCTGGTATTTGGCCCTGACTTTGACGCTGTCCTGGACAGAACAGCGGATAAGAAAGAAAAAAGCCTTTCCAGCCAAAAAGAAGGTTGCACCGCAAACTAAGAAAAATTGTCGTTCTTTTCACCAGACCCGGGATGCAAAGGAAACTGGACAGAAGAAACTGTGGCAGTCCCAAAGGGGTCGGGGGAGGACTGGGGTGTTTTGTCCCCTCAGTCAACCTGCAAAAACCCAGTGATGCTCTGTGGTAGGAAGGCTGCAGTCCTTTTTCCCACAGTGGGAGGGGGCAACATCCAGCCCGTTTATCCTTTAAAATGATCTTGGAGGGCTACGAGCTGGATTATTTGATTTATTTTCTGGGTCTCATAAGGGTTACGGAGCTTCTAAAAGCACGATTGGAAGGTGGCTTCAGATGGCTATGCACAAAGCTTATAGGGCTGGGGAAGTAGAAACACCCCCCCCCCCCCATTTTTTATCACTTTTATTCCTTTTACAAGGAATGTAAACATCCCTTGTGATAGAAATAAGGGATGACAGGTCCTCTTTATAGAGCAATCTGGGGTCTATATCTCTATGATCTTATGCTTTAACCACCTGCCTACTGGGCACTTTTACCCCCTTCCTGCCCAGGCCAATTTGTAGCACTTTGAATGGCAATTTCGTGGTAATGCAACACTGAAGCCATATGACATTTTTATAAATTTTTTCATACAATAAAGCTTTCTTTTGGTGGTATTTAATTACCACCGGGTTTATTTTTTATTTTCTGCGAAACAAACAAAAAAAAAGACAAAAAAAAACAATGTTTTATAGTTTGTTATAAAATTTTGCAAACATATAAGTTTTCTCCTTCACTGATGTGCTCTGATGAGGCTGTACTGATGGGCACAAATAGGCAGCACTGATGGCCACTGATAGGTGACACTGATGAGGAGGCACCAATTGACAGCACTGGTGGGCACAGTTGGGACTGCACTGATAATAAATACCCTGATTATCAGTGTCGATGTCCCTTTAACAAAAGCCAGTTATGGTCTCTCTCCTTCTCTCCTCACGCTGTCAGCGTGAGGAAAGAAAAGCCGATAAGTGGCTTGTGTTGACATCTGTGATGAGCTGTCATTGGACACAGTTGATCATGTGGTAAAGGGCTGCTATGATTGGGCCTTTACCTCAATCTGTGATCAGCTGAGTCCGAAGTACTCTGCAATTACAGAGCACGCTGCCCGCGTGCTGAAGGGAGGATCAATCACGGGAGGACATCAATAGGCACCCTCCCAGCAAAGTAAGCCCAAGCTGTAGCCATCATTCGGCTATATGGCGGGAAGGGGTTAAAAAAATGTTTACTTCCACACTTGACCGGAAATGATGTCATGACATTGCTCTGGTCCTCCTAGGTCATAGAGGTGATCAGACAATCTGGCCTCTCTTCACCTATGGCCAGCCGCGCAAATTGTCAGATTGTTTACGGGTCCCTCCCACTGCTTCTAAAACCAATCCAGTGGCTAATCAGCCACTGGGAACACTTTTATGAGAAAAAATACCGGGTTATGGCTGATATATATATATATATTTCATATATGTATATATATATATATATATATATATAATATAGTATATACGTATTGCGGTCTTGAAGTGGATATATTCAGTTCAGGATGATGTCTGCAGGTTCTGATGTCATATGTTGATTTTTACATGGCAAACCTTCTGCTAAGTGCCATTTTTATTGCCTGATATTGCATACAAACTTTATAATACCAGACTTACACTGGTCATGCTATGCTAGTATGTATATTTGTCAGGTACAAGGCAAGAAAGCTGATGATATCACAGCTGCACCCACTCCACTATTTAGTACAAATGTGCCCCAACGTTGGCAGCAACCATATGATAATCAAAACATACTTCTATAACCCAAGTTTATGTAATTTGTAAATTTTTGTTTTACAGAAAATTGGCAGTGATACCAGCAAAAACTCTCTAGATGTGGAGAAATCGGAAGGAAGTGGAACAGGTTTGTTTGATTTTATTGATGTTCAACAGCTGAAAATACTAACATGCGCAGCTAACTGTCAGTTACTACTATTAGTCTCTGATCTACCAAATTACAATATTGTCTCCAAAAATTGAAAATCTGATATTGAACAGGCAAACTGGGATTCACTGCTTCTCATGAATTTTCATGTACTAGTTCACTTGATCTGCAGAAAATAACACAAATCACGAATACTTCCAACTGGAATTTATCTTTATCTGTTCTACCATGAACTGGGAAATGGGTGCATGTGTATTCAAGTGGTTCGCCTATGCAATGTCAGATGCACTGATCAGTTTGTGAACATTTAGGCAGGGTTCACATTGGTAAGATAAACGCTCCGACATTGGGAGCTTATGTTGCGTGACATGTGCAAATCAATGATTCCCTATGAGAGCCGTCTTAACTGGTCCGACTTTGAAAATGCTCCCTGCACTACTTTGGTCCTACTTCAGCCCATTGAATATCATTGATTCGGATCCTCGTCCTAACCATCCGACTTGTGACATCCGACATGAAGATTACAGCAGCAGCAAAAGGAATTTATGTCACTCTGGAATTGTTTTGATTGGTCAAAGGACAAGTCCTACTATCTCAGAGTCTGAGCAAAATCCTATCTTGTTCATTCAAGTCAAATGGAAGTAGCACCGATGTAGGACAGATGTAGCAGGGCAAAGTAGGATGATAGTCGTACAACAGTCCTGTCGTATCAGTGTGAACCCAGCCTTAAACTGAATAGCACTACTCATTACATTATTACTTCTAACTTATACAAGCATATATGATTTAAGGTTTAACATTTTTATTTTTTTTAACACAAAAACAAAAAGATAGCCTGTGACTTTGTATGCATTCCTCATGTGTATACACAATTTATATTAAATAAAGTTATTTATAGCTTGATAACTGATAGCACAGATTTAAAAGAGCTGCACATACAAATTTATATAAAAACAAGAAAGGCTGACAGTATCTACACTCAGAATAATTTGTTGCTCATCACATCTCTCTGCCACTGACGCGTTTTGAATTTCTTTTCTTTCTCGGGGGGGGGGGGGGAGACTTAGTTCACACTATAAGAAATAAATGACAAAGTGAATATTCTACAATTGTACCCATACAATGTGAATATCACATCATAAAACGTACAACTCCAGAGCGACTAAAAGGTATATCAGCCAAAAACAAGGGAAAACCTGACAAGCCACCAATAAAACTGTATCTGTAAACAATGAAACAAAATACTCCATCCCCAGATGTATAATTTTTTGCTCTATTGTAGATTATTATTTGGAGAACAGTGTCCCTTTTAATATAAGAGAAGGGTCCAGTATTGGAATTGTACCTCATGCCCTTTAAATACAGGCTTTCCTTTGTTTTTGGCTGACATACACTTTGATCACTCTGAAATTGTAAGTTTGGTGACATGATGATCACATTATGTGGGTATAATTGTAGAACATACACTGCAAGTCAAAAATGGGTCTTGTATTCCTTAAAGTGTGAACAAAGTCTATATGAGGAAAAAAGAAATTTGAAATGTGTCAGGATTGCAGGGAGGCTTGATGAGTGTAGGTTTTGTCAGCTTGTGTGCCCAAATGTGTTGAGCAAATTATAATAAAGTGTTCTACTTACAATGTATGCCAGACAATATTTGCTTAGTAGCGCACGTTCATTTTGTTTGTCCCATGTCTACCTTGATTAAGATTTAAATACATATTTTACGCAAAATAAATCTGTTATGAATAACTTTTGCAGGAAGTAAATTCCCTATGACAAGAGGGGATTCTACCAACTCATCCCCAGAAAAAAGTGCCAAAAGCGAAGTCAAACCAGAGGCCAGCGTACGGTCCAAGAGTTCCTCTAGTACACCAACTAGTCCAAAGCCACCTCTTCAATCATCCAAGCCTTCTTTGACAGTGCGTCCGACTGTGCCTCAGAAGCCCAGAAGTAGTTCCCGCACTGGTAAGCCAGTTACCTATAACAAATGGCAAACAACACTTTCGTTATCGTACATGACAGGACACAGACCCACCGTATTGTTATTTACTCATAGGATTATAAGCCACCTACAGGTAATTGGGCACTGGCAAAAAAAGACAGCAAGTGCTCCTCTATATAACCCCTCCCATACAGGAAGTACCTCAGTTTCTTGGCCAGTGTCTAAAGGTGATGGTCACTGATGTGCAGCTCTTTGCACAAAACACTACCAGATGCTCAGATAGTTCCAGCAGGAATGAAGAGATTGTAATGTGACCTTTCGGCACTGGACTCTGCATACACGGAACTCTGCGCAGGACCCCAAGAAAGGGGAATCAAGTCCCTAAAGGTCTGGTATGACAATGCTCCACATGATGGGTGAAGATTGGACCTTTGATTTGTAAGTCTAGGTCTTGCAGCTGGAATGGCTAGTGCCTCGGTAAGCCTTCTGTACTTGATTACTGGGGATGATATTCACCTTGTTCCAAAGGTTTTAAGCTGCCTGTATAGCGTGTCCCTTCTCTCCACTAGAGGGAGATGGTGCAATGGCATTATAGACTGTGTCCTGAGGCTGGTTGCACAATAGGCTGCATTTTACATTGGGGCTTTGATTTGTGTTGACCACATTAAAAGTGTGCCCGCCATACATTTTTTTTCTCTCTCTGAGAATGGCGGGGCTGCCAGCAGTTCGAAGCAGTGCAACGGGCTGGTGTGCACCCGTCTTGTTCATGAGCGCACGCACACCATGATAATATCAGAGGCCGGGCTTGGTGGTGGCTGTGTTTGAAATCGAGCATGTACAGGCCACTATAACTGAGATGTAGAAAAGATAAAAGAAAGGCGTGTGGTCTAGTGCATGAATACTTAGAGAGAAGTTTATTTAAAACAGAATGTTATAGACTGAAAGTACTACGTATTCATAAATATAGATACATTACAATAATCTCACTTGGTACACAATAAAAAACACTGACCATAACGGGGCTAAAAAGTAAATGGTTAGCTGCCCATTCAAGGGCTAAATAATGGATAATTGGCTAATGCGTTTTGAGGATTTTCCTCTTCCTCGGAGCCTAAAAAGTATTATAAAACCAGGTCTGCTCTTCTTGCTAGAATCAGTAGGATGGATGGTGCAGCATTTGATAAGTGGTTTTGACCATAGGGGCGTATTCTCCTTTGTTGATATTCCTAACACATCACAGCATTCTGTATTAAACTGACATCAAGCAGATGTATATAGAGAGAGAGTTGCAGACACTTATGTGAATATTAAAAGCAAATATAATGTATAACAATCTAAAATATATATGAATATAATGGTAGTACATAGATGTATGCAGAGGCATATACACCAATATATGTGCACATGTATATAGATGCAAAGCTGTGCCCAGGTCTTCAGCTGTATTGAAGGTTGCCAAATTATTGGCTCAATAATATTATGTATGATAGAGTTGTTGTTTATCCACTTCCAGACCAGCCTCGTTTTGGATTTTAGGTGTTTACATGTTTAAAACTGTTTTTTTTGCTAGAAAATGACTTAGAACCCCCAAACATTATATATTGTTTTTTTCTAACATCCTAGAGAATAAAATGGCGGTCGTTGCAATACTTTTTTTCACACCGTATTTGCGCAGCGGTCTTACAAGCGCACTTTTTTTGGAAAAAAGTCACTTTTTTGAATAAAAAAATAAGACAACCGTAAAATTAGCCCAATTTTTTTTTGGATTGTGAAAGATAATGTTACGCCGAGTAAATTGATACCCAACATGTCACGCTTCAAAATTGCGGCCGCTCGTGGAATGGCGTCAAACTTTTACCCTCAAAAATCTCCATAAGCGACATTTAAAAAATTCTACAGGTTGCATTTTTTGAGTTACAGAGGAGGTCTATGGCTAGAATTATTGCTCTCGCTCTACCGATCGCGGCGATACATCACATGTGTGGTTTGACTAGCGTTTTCATATGCGGGCGCTGCTCACGTATGCGTTCGCTTCTGCGCGCGAGCTCGTCGGGACGGGGTGTTTTAAAAATTTTTTTTTTGTTTTTTATTATTTATTTTACTTAATTGTATTATATTTTACACAGTTTTTAAAAAAAAAAAAAAATTGATCACTTTTATTCCTATTACAAGGAATGTAAACATCCCTTGTAATAGAAAAAAGCATGACAGGTCCTCTTAAATATGAGATCTGGGGTCAAAAAGTCCTCAGATCTCATATTTGGACTTCAATGGGAAAAAAAAAAAAAAAAATTTAAAAAAATGACATTTGTAAATTTCCCTTTAAGACGTATGGGCGGAAGTGACGTTTTTGACGTCGCTTCCGCCCTCCTATGGTATAGAGATGAGTGGCGGCCATCTTAGCCTCACTCATCTCTATACACAGGCAGGGAACGGACCCGATCGCCTCCGCCGCTGCCGACGGTTCCGGTAAGCGGCGGAAGGCACGGGAGAGCGGCGGGAGGGGGGGGGGCACCTCTCCCGCCGCCGATAACGGTGATCTCGCGGCGAATCCGCCGCGATGACCACCATTATCGGAAAGGGGACCGCTCACTGTAAAGAGGGATACCTCGGTTGTGGCAGCAGCTGCTGCCGTTACCGAGATATCCCTCTTCAAAAAAATGACGTATATATACAGTGAGCGGTCGTGAAGTGGTTATAGTGGTTTTTGCCATATGCCTTTGCGAGCATGAGCCTCTATAGCCATAACTAACAAGCTACAGGTACCCCCTTTGATAGGGTGTGATGTCTGTATGTGTATGCACATACATATATATATATAAATGCACAAACACTCATATGTGCGTGCAAAAGTGTAAAATCACTAAACACTCTACATATATACAAACAAAGGTAAATATATCAAACACATGGGATAATAGATGCGTTCGCTTTCGGGTAGCCCAAATGAGAGAACATAACATAAAGGAAGCAAAAAGATATATGGTGGAAATGAAAATAAACAAAGAAGTGTGTGTGTGTATGTGTATATGTGTGTGTGTATGTATGTATATATATGTGTATATATATATATATATATATATATATATATGTGTGTGTGTGTGTGTGTGTG
The DNA here is from genome assembly GCA_028564925.1 of Lithobates sylvaticus. Classification (NCBI taxonomy): domain Eukaryota; kingdom Metazoa; phylum Chordata; class Amphibia; order Anura; family Ranidae; genus Lithobates; species Lithobates sylvaticus. The sequence goes on along the minus strand of CM053030.1, from coordinate 191,522,283 downwards.
TGTGTGTGTGTGTGTGTGTGTGTGTATATGCTATATATATATATATATATATATATATATATATATATATATATATATATATATATATATATATATATATATATATATATAATGTGGATGTATGAGCATAATAATGCAAAAGATGGATAGATAATATAATTAGAAACATTTGGAGACCTTTTTTACTGTAAAGTGCTATGGTAGCACAATAGCTATGGTATTGATTCCCCTGACAGAATGCCTTATTGTAGCATGTTGAATAAGCTGGCTCCAAATGGAACTGGCGTTCTGAGAGGGTGGTGTATGTAGACCTAACCTACCTCGGTACCATGGGAGGGTGTACGGGTCGGGTCATCTGTCCGTCTTGAAAGCCTATGAATCGAACATATTAAAATGAGCGAAGCCTCTAAACAGAGGACCTAGCTGTGTGATACTTGTCCTAATAGTGGGAACAGACAGTCTCTCTGTAGAGGGGTATGTCAAAAGTAGGGATGAGCTGAAGACCCCCCGGTTCGGTTCGCAGCAGAGCATGCGAACAGGCAAAAAATTAGTTTGAACACGCGAACACCGTTAAAGTCTATGGGATAAAGGGAGATAACCACCGCTCCAGGATGATCCTTCAGCGCGAATGCTCCTACTCCTGGTTAGGAGCCCCAGGTGCTGGCTAATAACACGGTAGATTTACAGTATCAGGAAGAACACTGGACAGCTGCACACCGGAAGAAGATAAAAGTTCAATGAATTTATTTAAAAAGCAAGGATCACATCAAATCCAAAACACGGCAAAGCAGAAGGGGGGGCACAAAGCTGACACGTTTCACACTACCTGTAGTGCTTACTCATAGCCAATTTTAAAGGCTTATATGCATGGTATTGTCATAAAAAGTGTTTGGGGACCTGGGTCCTGCCCCAGGGGACATGTATCAATGCAAAAAAAGTTTTAAAAACTGCTGTTTTTTCAGGAGCGGTGATTTTAGTGACACAATAAAAGTTTTAAATTAAATTTCGTACCTGGGAGGTGTCTCTAGTATGCCTGTAAAGTGGCACGTGTTTCCTGTGTTTAGAACAGTCCGAGGGCAAAATTAAATATCTAAAGGAAAAAAGTCATTTAAAAGTACTTGCGGCTATAATGAATTGTCGGTCCCGGCAATACACATAAAAGTCATTGAAAAAAACGGCATGGGATTTCCCCACAGTCCATTACCAGGCCCTTTGGGTCTGCGTCTTTGAGATGTCATCCCTGGGTTCTTGGCAGTTTTCATAAAGGTCCCAGTGTTCTCCTTTGCACCCTTGTCTATGGGGAGCTAATGCACGCAAGTAGGGCTCTCCCTAAAGAAATTTGCTCAGCTGTATCCTATAGAGGAGTAAGGTAGGTCATACATTATGCAATTTTCTTTGCTATAACCACGGGTTGAATCAAAGAATATTGCTTGATTCCCCCATCAACAATGACTGTGTTAATGAGGGAATCCCTCTGCAGCTCTATTGTATTCTGACAGCGGGAGGTTTCCAAGCCATTAGAATACAATGATCACTGCTGGCCGCTATAGCCGCCGGCAGTGACCAAACAAAAAAATAAAAAATGACAGGCTGACTGTACTTAAGATGGAGTATGCCTTTAGTGGTTGTGGCAATCTGTTGCCTTAATAAGAGTCTCGCATGTCAGGTGGACATCCCAGTGTTTGGCTAAAGGGTTAGTCTGCAGAATTACCCTGCAAGAAACTGTTGGTAGAAGGGTAAGAGTGCAGTTCAAAGGCCCCTATTCATTCTACTTCTACTCCTGTATACACAAGACAATCCTTTGTCACTCGCAGGTTTTACCTCTAGGGCCAACACTCAGGGAGACTCATAAGAAATCCTGGTTCTCCGATCCAACAAAATTGGACACTCCACTCAGGTAGTGGGACATGTGCAGACATTTGCAGATCTGTGGCAGGGGGAGGTACAAGATGAATGGTTCTGTTCAATGGTTGCGCAAGGTCCCAAATGGGGATTTCAGAAATTTCCTCCTCAGTAATTTTTATGTTTTTAGATGTTTTCTTGGATGTTTAAAAGAGCGTGGCTGGTCATAGGCTTTTGATCATTTTCTTTTCAGGGAGTGGTCAAGCCAGTTCAAGAGGATGAATGGTTTTACAGAATTTCCTTAATCCTTTTTTTTTTTTTTTATGATCCCAAAACTAAACAGTGATGCCTGCACTATGCTGGTCCTTAGGTGACTCAGACTTTTCTCTGGGTGCAGAGTTTTTGAGTGGCTTTGCTCCAACCAGGAGACTTCATGGAATCAGTGGACATAAGGGATCCTTCTCACTAGAGGTTTCTATGGTTTGCAGTAGCAGACTGACTTTTTCAGCTGATCGACCTGCTATTCGGGCTATCCACAGCCCCAGGTATAACGAAGGTCGTGGGCTAATTTCCAGGCTCGTTAAGGGTCCAGGGAGTACCTGGACAATCTACTTCTCGGGGAGCAATTCATTCATCGTCTGGAGCACAACGTTTCTCTCATGTGCAGTATGCACTTCAGGGAGGTTTGGTAGATGACGCAATTTCAAATCATCTTGATGTCAGCTCGGCGATTCAAATATTTGGAGCGGTTTCTGGACATGGTTGCTTCTTCCAGAACTGGCTGCACATCTGCAAATCTGCTGAGGTTTCTCAAAATGTTGAGATCTCTCTAGTTTTGTTCTGTATGAGAGTATTGGGGAAGATGGATATTTAATTCGAGGCAGTTCTATTTATTCAGTTCCATTGCAGTCTTTTTATAGCAGAATGTGTTGTTTGACAAGAGGACATAGTTGCTGGACTCTCAGATTTCTCTGTCTCCACACACTATGGTTCTTGACTAATGGTTGTCTGACCCAGTGATTTGAGACAAGAAAATATTTTCTCTCCCCCTTCTTGTAGGGTGCTGGCGACATTCACCAGCTTAACAGGTTGGGGGGGGAGTTCTGGGCCACTTTCAGCGCAAGAAACATTATCTCCCGCAGGAGAGGTTGCAACTTATCCATTTACTGGAACAGTGAGCTATTCTCCTAGTTCTCTTTCTCTTGGTCAGACCAGTTGCAGGGCCATCCAGTGACCGTTTAGTCGGAAAATGGTAAGGCTGTGGCATATATACATTTTTCAAGAGGGCACCAGATGCTGAGTAGCTCAAGAAGAACTATGTTTCCACTCTATTTGCAGTCCATATCCCAGGAGTAGAGAATTGGCAGGTAGATTTAATTGGCTATCAACTGTTGGAGGAGTGGGACCAGTTCTCTTGGTTTTTAGGTCTTCTGCTGTTACAGCTTCTTCTGCATCTGCTTCACAGGATCAGTGTGGAAAGAATACCTGTCATTTTTATCAAAGGACCTGGAAAACCTATGTGGCATAATGTGAGGCTATGAAGTTTAATCTGCACAAGAATGTTTTGGGCCATATATTGTTTATTTTCCCAATTAGGGGTTGATGAGAAATGGTCCTTTAGTACAATCAAGGGACAGATTTGGCATTGGCAGTCTTTTATTTTTAGAGAACAATTGCTTCTCATGCCCTGATCCATGCCTTCAAGGTGTCACGGGGATGGTTTCTCTGATCAGGTCACTTTTTACTCCATGAGATCTCCTTTTGTTTTCAGTTTGCAGAAACTGGCATTTGGGCTGAGGTGAGGCCTTTCTTCTGGGCTTTTTAATGCAAAAGCTGGTGTTTCTAATTACCACTACTTTGGGGTGTCAAAGCTGAAGGCTCCTTTTTTTTTCTGGTAGTCATTTTTTGTACCTGAATAAGGTAGGTCAACTCCGAAGATGGTTTCAAGTTTTCATGTCAACAAGGCTATTGTCTTAACATTTTTTTCCCCATGCCTTACTCGTGGAAGGGAGAAGGCCCTACACACGTGGAATGTGGTTCAGGCTATTGGGATATGTTGGTAATTACTGTCGTGGTCAGAAATTCAGACTCTGTTGTCAGAAGGACTAAAGAAGAGTCTTGCATTCTCATTGAATCCATCAGCTTATCTCTCAAGCCTATGGTTTGAAAGGGAAGTTTCACAATTTGCCAGTGATGGCTCAGTCTACCAGGGTTGTTGGTACCTGGGCTGGATGTCATCAGGCTTCAGTGACTCAGGTCTGCTAAGTCACAACCTGGTTTTCGGTGTGCAAGATTGTTACTGGGTGGTTGTTGGAGCCACTGAGGGCGCTGCTTTTAGTCAGTGTTGTGTTTTTTTTTTTTTTTAATACAGCCTGCTGTATAGATAGCTTGTGCTGGCCTGTCCGTGGTGGCTGTTTCTCCCTCCCCTTATGAGCATTGTTTGAGGACATCCCTATAACCAGGGACAAAAAATAGGCCCCGGCATTTAAGACTGAACAGACAATTTTTTTCGGTAGGCATTCGCAGGGTGGTTGGTGTCGTTGTCCGCCACACTGTAATGTGCAGGGACACTGTGATATAATGGGGATGGCACTGTAATGATTACAGTGCCCCTTTACAGGCTGGCCCCTTTATATTAAAGTGCCCCTGCAATTATCCACCCCCCCCCTTTTCTCTGTAATCACAGTGCCCCCTTTTACTCTCTGTGCAGATCTCCAGCTTCTCCTGCCCCCTTACATCAGAGTGCCTCTTTGTTCCGTGATGTACTTCTTCAAAAAATATATTTTACATGTAAGCACAAAAAAATAACTTTTTGGTTTATTTAAAATGGACCTTGCATGTAATGGAGAAATCATTCTAGAAATAAATCTGTTTCTAGAAAAGTGTCTGGCTCTTGTGCAAATTATTAGGAAGTTTGTAAAAGAAGTAGCACGGCAAGTAGCAAGCAGACAGGGGTGGGGTAATTTGTATGAAGAGAAAGGATGAGAGCGTCAATCCATTGGGTTTTGCCCAGATTTAATTTTTTTATTTGTCACAATTAAAGGGTCTAAGTAGTTGACAGTTATTTTGGTTCATAAGTTTATCAGTACATTAATGCAAAAAATTATAAACATAGATTAAGTACATAGAGAATATTTCTTTTGGCCATGTTTAGAAAAATACATCACCTGCCCTATGGCTTGATGCACTCATCCTTTCTGCAGCAGGCACCACCGGACATTAGAATACTGCCACAGATGCATTAAAGTGGTTGTAAACCTCAGACATGAAATATGAACAAAGCATATCCCTCTATAATGTTTTATTGTCTCAATTAGGACCACTAAGTGTCATTTCTGTCTTCTGCTTTGTTCCTCTGCTATCAGCATGAATCCCTTCTGACAAATTTTCCTGACAAGAGAAAAATGACATGGGAGGGACCTCCAGCTGATTGACAGCCTCACCTCTGTTCCTGTGTGAAGGGAGTGTGTCCCTTCCCTCCAATCAGCTGTCAGAGGTCTCCTCACTGAGCTCTACAGAGTTTGACTTCAGCTCTACCCCCTTTTTTTCTGAACGCTCAGACAAGCTTTATAAATTCTGGACTTTGAACAAATGTATAGAAGAAGTACAGCGTATGTAGGATAATTTGTTTCATCTCTATGTATCACCTGAGGTCAGTCAACTTATTGGGTATATGTATAGGCTTACACCCACTTTAAAGTGATTGTAAAGGTTTGTTTTTTTTATTTTTTTTTAAATAACAAACATGTCATACTTGCCTGCTCTGTGCCCAGTTTGAGTTTTTTTTTAGTTTTGCCCAGAGCGGCCTGATCCTCCTTTTTCTGGGGTCCCCCGCCTGCGCTCCTGGCTCCTCCCCTTCAGCTTTTGCCCCCACGGAGAGCCGATTTCCATGGGGGCACTGTGCAGGCACTCCATTGACACAGACTGCAGGACACGTCCCTGCCCCGGCTCCCGAGTCACTGGACTTGTTTGACAGCAACAGGAGCCAATAGCTCCTGCTGCTTTAAATCCAATGAGGCCCAGAGACAGCGGCTGGAGCTGCTGGGCTCGTGCTCGTCGCTGGAGTGATCTGGTTCAGGTAAGAAAAAGGGGGGTCTGGGGGGCAGCTGCAGCACAGGTGAAAAACTCTAAGGCTTTACAACTCCTTTTAGTTTAGTTCATTCCTGGTTTCCACTTGTGCTCCACCACCCCATTTATGCAACGCTGACAGATTCTAACATTTCCCCACTGTATTTAAAAAAAAAAAAAAAAAAAAACGCTTTTGGCTATAGCTGAGCTTTAACCGTGTTTTGTTTGGCAGAAGTTTTCCCTTAAAACTACACTTGTATGGTACAGATTTAAAACAAAATATGAAAGAATCACTTTTAGGTCAGTGTTGTAATGCTTCCATGTAGACTTTGGTCTACACTGATTTTGGATGGCCAGAAGAATAATAAACTGCTAGCCATTCTGCGTTGCTTCACTTTGCCTTAATAAATTAATTATTGGTCTTTATACATTGAAGGTACCTCCCCTGCACCGTATAATAGGAAAAAGGAGAATTTGTGTGCTTTTTCTGTGTATGGGCAGAAAAATTGAATGTAAATTTAGCATCCCCACTGATGTCATTGGTCTCCAGGTCCTGCATGAGAGGGGGTACTCTTAAGTTTTCTGCATGGTAGTAAGACTTGTATGGTATAATGAAAATTCTGGTTGTAGGATAAACAGATCTATCCATACACAAGCATACAGATGTGCTGACGTGAGAATGCATCAGTTAAGTTATATTTAGGCTTGACAGACAATATTTCTGTACTTTTTAAAAATATGTATGCTAAGGAACCGTAGAGTTTGTACCTCTCCTCATCAGATTTAACCATAATTCACAACATGTGCTTTTGTGTTTTTCATATTAATAGAAGACATTCCTGATTCTCCATCTGGGCCATGTTCCCCCAAAACTACAGTCCTGCCATCAGCACTGAAGAGGGTCCCATCTGAAAAGGACAGAGATGGCCAGAGCAGCCCACAGCCATCTCCTCGACCCGTTACAGAGGAAGGTAAGCAGAACAGAATCTTTATTTTCTTTGACTTCACATTCATTTCAAAAGACTCCCCTTGAATGTTCAAAGCATTGTGTATTTAGTGTAGCTGAAACTTGATTTAAAAGCAACATTCACTCCCTTGTCACCCACGGCTTCGAGCTGACATCAAACAGATGCTAAATATGAGTACGTAATCAGTTTAGGGTATACACAACCGCTTTCATTTTGTTGGGCATTCTAAAATCATAGAAAAAAAAGTAATATACCATTTTTTTTTACAGCAGACAGCTACACTGTATGAGCTTGAGATTGCTTTAGAGATTCCTAATAATTTTATATAAAATCTTTAAATACACATTTTTTTACCTGCAAAAAGATACAGCTGAACAGTTGTGGACAGTTCTCATGCCAGCTGTAATAATAATAAAAAAAAAGGTGAACATATCCTCTAATTCTGGTTTGTTTGCAATGTTGCTGCTTGGGGCTCATTTTTATTAAGGCTGAATTTTTGTTTTTCAGTACAATGTGAGGAGTAGTGTATGCATTGCCATAGATGATGTTCATTGCACATGTCACTGTGTTTTGCGCCTTCTATTTTTTTTTTTTTTAAAGCTATCTGAATAAGTCCACGTTAATGTATTTTATTTCTCTTATTTATTCCTTTATATTCATGCAGCATGTTACCGTACATTTTGACCCAATAGCAAAATGTGTCTTTGGAATTATTGTTTTTAGGCACATGGTGGCGCACTAAGCACTGAATTAGTGTGTTGCCCACTTTAAACACACAAGTAAGCTTCAGGTATTTCTTGACTGTAAATACATGCAATGTTTTGTATAATGGTTTTAACAGCTATGATTGTATAACTGTACAAATATTGTAGAGGGTGCCAATTTTACAGCTGGCATGAAAACTGTGAATCTGTCCACAACTGTTCAGCTGCTAAAGCTAGGGTTTTTGGCAGATTTAAGGCTGGTTCAAGTATATTACAGATAAGCATTTTGTATAGGAAAAGATCTATTAGAAAATGTATTTATTTGCTTTGAAATTACTGCGATTGCAGAACTTGGAGACACAAACTGTAAAAAAAATAAAAAAAAGAGTGTAATACTGAAACAACCTTTATACTAAACAAATATAAAGGCTCTCATGTACAAAGTCCATATTAGTGATTTTCAGTTTTGCATCAGAGCGTTTTGGGGTGGGTAAAAGCATCTGTTTCCTCTGTGCAAAAAAAATTACTGTTATGTTGCTAGGAAACGTTGATCCAATTCCTTATTGCTCTCAGTTGATAATGGTAATGAAATACATTGTAAAGGACAGGAACCCTTCTGTATGATAAATATAGAAAAAGTCTAAAATGAATGTGTCCTGAAATATATGCTATGTTGACAAAAGTATTGGGACACCTGCCTTTACACACACATGAACTTTATTGGCATCCCAGTCTAAGTTTGAAGGGTTCAATATTGAGTTGGCCCTCCCTTTGTAGCTATAACAGCTACAACTCTTCTGGGAAGGCTGTCCACAAGGTTTAGGAGTGTGTCTGAGAATGTTTGATAATTTTTCCAGAAGCACATTTGTGAGGACAGGGCACTGATGGTGAATCGCAGTCTCCGCTCTGATTCATCCCAAAGGTGTTCTGTTGGGTGGAGGTCAAGACTCTGTGTAGACCAGTCAAGTTCCACCACCCCAAACTCATCCTTGTCTTTTATGGACCTTGCTTTGTGCACTGGTGTGCAGTCATGTTGGAACAGGAAGGGGCCATCCCCAAACTGTTCCCACAAAGTTGGGAGTGTGATATTGTCTAAAATGTCTTGATATGCTGAAGCCTTATGAGTTCTCTTCACTGGAACTAAGGGGCCAAGCCCAACCCCTGAAAGACAACCCCACACCATAATCCCCCCTCCACCAAATGATTTGGACCAGTGCACAAAGCAAGGTCCATAAAGACATGGATGAGCGAGTTTGGGGTGGAGGAACTTGACTGCACAGAGCCCTGATCTCAACCCGATAGAACGCCTTTGGGATGAATTAGAGCGGAGACTGTGAGCCAGGCCTTCTCATTCAACATCCGTGCCTGAACTCACAAATGCACTTCTGGAAGAATGATCAAACATTCCCATAGACACACTCCTAAACCTTGTGGACAGCCTTCTCAGAAGAGTTCTAGCTGCAAAGAGTGGGCCAACTCAATACTAAAACCTACGGACTAAGACTGGGATGCCATTAAAATTCATGTGCGTGTAAAGGCAGGTGTCCCAATATTTTTGACAATATAGTGTATATAAATATATGTAATTCAAATATTGCAAGCAGGAGGATAGCACTGACTTTGAAGGATAGTTGAATGCTTTTGTGTCTGGCTGCCCACCAATAGATTGATGCTTTTTTTTTTTTTTATGCTGTTCACATCAACATATAGCCTGTGATGAGTGCACATGTGTATAATGCAACTCTTTTGTATGTTGCTTACAATAAAGGCACAATAATGGACTGGATAAAAAAATTCTAACCCAGGCAAATGCCCCTTGCATTGGCTTCTATGACACTCCCTTAAGCATTAATCAAAGTGGCAAGTATATTGGAAGTACAAGGTAACACCATTCTGATATGCAAATTACAGAGCCCAGGTTGCATCTGCTATATCTGGTGTTTTTTTTTAATGAGCAATAACTAATATGATCAATTTGAATTTTTTTAATAAAGGGTTTTTTCTTTTTTTGTTTTTTCATTAGCACGACCAGTGACTCCATCTGACTCATCACCAAAAAAAAATCATGGACAGATGGCCGCTGAAGGGCAGGAGCGAAAATCAAGGTCGTCTAGCAAAGACTCTCACCAGCAAAGCAAGTCCAGTGACTCTGGGGAGGAGGTTGAGAAAGAGTTTGTTTTTATTTAAACATCTGTTTGTAACATTGCCATTCAACCCTCCATACATTTTTACTCTTCGCTTCCATGTTGATTTACTATCGTATGATTTATGCACCTTGTTTGTATGTCCTGGGATTTCAAGTGTAGTTGTAGTCCATTCCCTGCACCCCAAAAAGTAATGGTACACAACATTGACATTCTTATTTACTAAGGTTGTGCAGAGAACAATCATAGCACACAGCAATGAAACGGAGATAATCTCGTAACCTTATTTGACTACAGAGATATATAGATTTCTCTTTGCACTGCTTTACTGAGTAAGCTCTAAATTGTCAAGCCAGTTACTAATTTTATGTACTTATACAAAATGGAGTTGTAGCTGTCAAGTCTCTTCTGTCTCTCTATGTAAGCAATTGCACATTGTAATTACCAGAGCACACTAATGATTATTTGTATAAATGGTAAATATATATATAAACAAATATCTCTTTACATGCATATATATATATATATGATGATTGGAAAATGTTTTTACATCCTCTGGTAGGAATCTTTTCTCCTTCCTGTGTTTGTACATAAAGATATCTATTCATGCACTTATTAATAAGCACAAGCATGGACCCACATCTTGTACACAATGACCGGAGATGTACAATAATGTAATAACAGCACAACTATTTACATTGACACTAGTTATTATTTGGTTTAATGATGGAAGATGACACGTCCTGCCGTCCTGCGTTTTGACATATAAGTTTTGCTTCTATTATGCCATTTTTGAAAGGAAATTACTAACTGCTGTAAATAAAGAAAAAAAAAATTTTTTGACAATACAGTAACATAGATATTCACTTATATTACAGGTTACAGGGGTTTATTCATATGTATATTTGTATCAATAAAACAATTTTACAACTTTAGCCTGTCACTGTATTCCTATTTGTACCAACGTTTGCTACTTTATTATTATTAGAATTTTTACCATTGTTATCATGCACCAACATAATACATAGCACCACCAATATAATACATAGCACCACCGACATAATACATATCACCAAACCATAGCACCACCAACATAATACATATCACCACACCATAGCACCACTAACATAATACATAGCACCACCGACATAATTCATATCACCACACCATAGCACCACCAACATAATACATATCACCACACCATAGCACCGCCAACATAATCCATAGCACCACCAACATACTCCATAGCACCACCAACATAATCCATAGCACCACCAACATAATACATAGCACCACACCATAGCAGCACTAACATAATACATAGCACCACCGACATAATTCATATCACCACACCATAGCACCACCAACATAATACATATCACCACACCATAGCACCGCCAACATAATCCATAGCACCACCAACATACTCCATAGCACCACCAACATAATCCATAGCACCACCAACATAATCCATAGCACCACCAACATAATCCATAGCACCACCAACATAATACATAGCACCACACCATAGCAGCACCAACATAATACATAGCACCACACCATAGCATCACCAACATAATACATATCACCACACCATAGCAGCACCAACATAATACATAGCACCACACCATAGCAGCACCAACATAATACATAGCACCACACCATAGCACCACCAACATAATACATATCACCACACCATAGCACCACCAATATAATACATAGCACCACCGACATAATGCATATCACCACACCATAGCACCACCAACATAATACATAGCACCACACCATAGCACCACCAACATAATACATAGCACCACACCATAGCACCACCAACATAATACATAGCACCACACCATAGCACCACCAACATAATGCATATCACCACACCATAGCACCACCAATATAATACATAGCACCACCGACATAATGCATATCACCACACCATAGCACCACCAACATAATACATATCACCACACCATAGCACCACCAACATAATCCATAGCACCACCAACTTAATACATAGCACCACACCATAGCACCACCAACATAATACATAGCACCACCAACATAATGCATAGCACCATACCAAAATATGTTTCTGCCTAAACTAGGTGCAGAGCCAAGTTAAAGCGGTGTTCCAGCCGCAATTTTTATTTATTTTTTTAAGTCAGCAGCTACAAACACTGTAGCTGCTGACTTTTAATAAGGGTACTTGCCTGCCCAGTGAGCCCGCGCTGTCGGCCCCCCCAAAGCAGATCCGTCCATCGTGTAGGGTGCTGGCACGGCCATCTTAACGAAGGGAAACAGGCAGTGGAGCCTTGCGGCTTCACTGCCCATTTCCTACTGAGCATGCGCGAGCCGCGCATCGCTTTGTAAATGGCCCTGTTGTTTTCTGGGACACACACATGTCCCAGAATACAACGGGGCAGCTCACAGAAGAGGCGTAAGTGCCGCGGAATAGGAAGAGGCAGATTAGGAAGACTGCCTAGCAACAGGGGTTTCTGGTAAGTAAAAAAAAAAATATTATTTTTTTACAAAGTTTTTTTAACATTTTTGTTTAATAATGTTAATGTAATTTTTTATTTTATGGTGGCCCTCCGCTTTAAAGCGGTGCTTCACCCAAAAGGGGAAGTTCTGCTTGTTTGCCTCCTCTCTCCCTTCCTCTTTTCCATTTGGTACATATTTTTGGGTGAGGGGAGTGGGTACCTGGTTTTGATCATCACAGTGATCTGAGTGGAAGTTCACGATCCCTCATCAGCCCCCCTTCACCCACAGCATTCTGGGACACATCACAGGTCCCAGAAGACTGCTGGAGCACTTACAAAGCACAGCGCGGCTTGCATATGCGCAGTGTGAAGCCACAAGGCTTCACTGCTGGTTTCCCTTAGTTAAGATGCCAGCGCCTGGACACAAAGCTCATTGAAGAATCAACTTGGGTGAAGACTGCACTGGATCCCTGGACAGGTAAGTGTCCGTTTATTAAAGGTTAGCTGACTTTTAATTTTATGGGACTAAAGCTCCTCTTTAAAGTTTAAAGGATAATGAGGAGCATACCTTTTGGGCTCAAGAACCATGGTAATATGAAGACAGTATTGCAAAAACAATAACCCTATCAGTGTTTGTGTATGGTAATAGCCACATGCCATCCTATACTGCAGGGCTTATGGTAAACTTGTGAAGCAATGCAACACTGTAAGTCACAAAAACCACTACAAAAGATTGCTTTCATTGGAATGTGTACCGCGAGGTATGCCAAGTTCTTTCACTGAATCGTACATTTTATTCCTATTTGTAATATCATCCGAAAGTTACTAGTCACCTCTGCACAAGTAAGGATTGTGGTTGTTGATTAGAGATTTTTCCTCTAAATGGATCTGCTATTTGTGTCATAGCTAGTCTGTGATCTGGAACCCTAAGGACTAGAGCTTTCTCTAAAGTAAGGTACATTTCCTGCTACAAATCCAGATTTACAGTGCTTTGGCACAGCTGCCTTATTTATCTTGTTTTGGCCATTTTTCCCTAAAAAATTTAAGATGGGAAGATGTTGTATAGTTCAAAAGTGAATAGTATTGCTCTGAATTTTGTAAACGTCTGAAACGGTAATTTTTCACATGACCAATTGTTCACCACTGTTTTAAGGTTCTATGTGTTTTAACCACTTCAGCCCGGAAGATTTTACCCCCTTCCTGACCAGAGCACTTTTTACAATTTGGCACTGCGCCGCTTTAACTGACAATTGCACGGTTGTTCGATGCTGTACCCAAACTAAATTTGTGTCCTTTTTTTTTTTTTTTCTCACAAATAGAGCTTTCTTTTGGTGGTATTTGATCACCTCTGCGGGTTTTATTTTTTGCGCTATAAACAAAAAAAAATAGCGACAATTTTGAAGAAAAAAATGTAAAATATTTTTTACTTTTTGCTATAATAATTATCCCCAAACAGTTTAGGCCAATATATATTCTTCTACATATTTTTGGTAAAAAATCGCACTAAGCATATATTGATTGGTTTGCGCAAAAATGTATCGCGTCTACAAACTATGGGAAGGATTTATAGCATTTTTAAGGCATTTTTTCGCGGTGATTTCCTATTTTTAGCGGTATTGCGACGGACACTTTTGACACATTTCTGGGACCATTGGCATTTATACAGCGATCAGTGCTATAAAAATGCACTGATTACTGTGTAAATGACACTGGTAGGGAAGGGGTTAACACTAGGGGGAGATCAAGGGGTTAATTGTGTGTTCCCTCACTGTGTTCTAACTGTATGGGGATAGGACTGAGTAGGAGAGGAGACATTTCGCTGTTCCTACATAGTAGGAACAAACAACATGTCTCCTCTCCTCTGACACCACAGAGATTTGTGTGTTTACATACACAAATCCCCCTGCTGGCACTCATGCATGCAATCGCGCGTGGCCGGCAGTGATTGCGACCGCCGGCCACGTGCATTGGGTCCCCCGCCGTGCAGCGGGCGGTGCCCTCTGGCGGCTCTTAAAGGAACCCCATACCTGTACGGGGTTTCACCCAGGGGAGCCATTCTGCCGCCGTATATGTACGCGAGCCAGTCAGGAACCGGTTAAGTATCAAATCTAGACTGTCCTTTATGTCAACACTGGTTGAAGATAATAGTATAAGATAGGGAAAACAGGTGTGTAGGCGCTACAACCTTCCCACATAAGAGCTCCACCTGGTGCTCAGACCTCAGACCTCTAACATACCACAATAAGGAAAGGGATGGTCGGCAGTTAGGATGACATCCAAAAAATAGTATTAATTTTAGAGATGCGCCAAAATGTCGGCGGCCGAAAATTGTGTTTTTGGCATTTTGCAGATAAAGAAAAAGGTGCCGATAATGGCACCAAAAATGAATGAGATTTTACCACGATTTTTACTGTCGCATCAAAAACGTAACAAGCGCGTTAATGATGCATTCTTGCTGCATTTTCAATGCATTTCAACTAAGAGGTGCGTTTTTGGTGCATTATTTTTAACTGACCAAAAAGCAAGCGAGATTTTTAACACCACAAGGAAGCGGAAAGGACCAGTGTGAAGACATACATAGAATTTCAAGGGATGTGTTTTTCTTTAGCTTTTCTTGCACTAAAGGTGCCAGTATTGGCAGACAATTCATATTAATTTAAATTCATGATATTCATTAAAAAGTTAAATATATATATATATATTACATTTTTTTATATATAGAGTGTGTGTGTGTGTGTGTGTGTGTGTGTGTGTTTGTGTGTGTCTCACACACCCCTCACATTTTTGCAAATATTTTATTATATCTTTTCATGTGACAACACTGAAGAAATTACACTTTGTTACAATGTAAAGTAGTGAATGTACAGCTTGTATAACAGTGTAAATTTACTGTCCCCTCAAAATAACTCAACACACAGCCATTAATGTCTAAATCGCTGGCAACAAAAGTGAGTACACCCCTACGTGAAAATGTCCAAATTGGGCACAAAATGTAAATATTTTGTGTGGCCACCATTATTTTCCAGCACTGCCTTAACCCTCTTGGGCATGGAGTTCACTAGAGCTTCACAGATTGTCACTGGAGTGCTCTTCTACTCCTCCATGAGTACATCACGGAGCTGGTGGATGTTAGAGACCTTGCGCTCCTCCACCTTCCATTTGAGGATGCTCCACAGATCCTCAATAGGGTTTAGGTCTGGAGACATGCTTGGCCAGTCCATCACCTTTACCCTCAGCTTCTTTAGCAAGGCAGTGGTCATCTTGGAGGTGTGTTTGGGATCATTATGTTGGAATACTGCCCTGCAGCCTAGTCTCCGAAGGGAGGGGATCATGCTCTGCTTCAGTATGTCACAGTACATGTTGGCATTCATGGTTCCCTCAATTAACTGTAGCTCCCCAGTGCCAGAAGCACTCATGCAGCTCCAGACCATGACACTCCCACCACCATGCTTGACTGTAGGCAAGACACACTTGTCTTTGTACTCCTCACCTGGTTACCGCCACACGCTTGACACCATCTAAACCAAATACGTTTAAGTTGGTCTCATCAGACCACAGGACATGATTCCAGTAATCCATGTCCTTAGTCTGCTTGTCTTCAGCAAACTGTTTGTGGGCTTTGTTCTGCGGCATCTTTGGAAGTGGCTTCCTTCTGGGACGACAGCCATGCAGACCAATTTAATTCAGTGTGTGGCATATGGTCTGGGCACTGACAGGCTCATCCCCCACCCCTTCAACCTCTGCAGCATTGCTGGCAGCACTCATATGTCTATTTCCCAAAGACAACCTCTGGCCTGTTCTGAGTGGAACCTGTCCTGTTAAACCACTGTATGGTCTTGGCCACCGTGCTGCAGCTCAGTGTCAGGGTCTTGGCAATCTTCTTAAAGACTAGGCCTTCTCTATGTAGAGCAACAATTCTTTTTTTCAGATGCTCAGAGTTCTTTGCCATGAGGTGCCATGTTGAACTTCCAGTGACCAGTATGAGAGTAAGAGCGATAACGCCAAATGTAACACACCTGCTAAACATTCACACCTGACACCTCATAACACTAACAACTCGCATGACATCGGGAGGGAAAATGGCTAATTTGGCCCAATTCGGAAATTTTTGCTAAGGGGTGTACTCACTATTGTTGCCAGCGGTTTAGATATTAATGGCTGTGTGAGTTATTTTAAGGGGACAGCAAAATGACACTGTTATACAAGCTGTACACTCACTACTTTACATTGTAGCAAAGTGTAATTTCTTCAGTGTTGTCACATGAAAAGCTATAATAACATGTTTACAAAAATGTGAGGGGTGTACTCACTTTTGTGAGATACTGTGTGTGTATATGTATATATATATATCATTTTTATAAACTGTCATCTTCAGTTTCAGTTTTCGGCAAAGTGCATCCTGCATTTTTAGTTTCAGCACCAAAATTTCCATTCGATGCACCTCTAATAACTTTATTGAAAAGACCTGTACAATGCTGAAAAAACAGCTTGTGCGTTTCCGTCATCAGTGCTTAGTCATGGCTATTGACTAACGTCCGAAACGCGCAGGCTGTTTTATACATTTTCAATAAAGGAATACTATTTTTAGGATGTCACCCAAGTGCCGACCATCCCTTTCTTTATTCTAATAGTATAAGAGTTTCCCGTGTGATTGCTATAAACATCCATTTTAGGGGCTGCCGCAACCAGTGCACACAGCCAGCTACACTCAGTATTGAAAAAAATACTCCTGAGCTTGCAATAGAGTATTAAAATCTAAAAAAAAAAAATGGAATAGATTTCAACTTACCAGTCCTTTGAGGTACCTGCCTTTGCTTTCTTTTTATGTTTTCCATAAATTTCCATACATTTTTACCTGGTTATCCATCAATTAATACATTTTCTGTTCCTCAGTCCCCTGCTGTGTTGGGAGTTATGATTGCCACTCACGCTGGACTTCAAACATGTCTACCTATGTTCATCTCAACTACTTGGTTTTGCTTCCAGTTCATCTGTGTTCAAGTGACAAGAACACTAGATTTCTGGTAAGATCAACAAGTATTTCTGTGGTTCCTAAACATGCTTAGCTTGAAAAAGGAAAACTACAGCTTACCAGTCATTGGAAGTGCTGGCTGCATTAATGTAATTTTTTCTTGGCTGTAGTTACACTTTAAGCCTAGGTTTACACTGAATGCGGGTTTGAAATCGTGCGATTTCAAACCGGCGTTTCAGTTCGAATTTGGGGGCGATTTAACAGACATCTGTGTGGGTTCATGCACAGATGTCTATTAAATGTGCCCCCTTAGTCACCAAAAGTAGTGCAGGATCTACTTTTGGGAATCGGTGCAGCGCCGCAAAGTCGGCGTCGCTCCGATTCGGACGGTGCCGAAAATAGGCTCCAATTCGGCATGCAGTTTGACATGTCAAATCGGTCCGAGGTTAACAAGGGCTAAAGAAGACTTGCTTTTAAAATGTGGTGAGTGCAGAATTTACAGCTCCCTTATTTCTAGCTTCGCTGATTACACAATGTTTCCCCGTTTGCTTTAACAGTGCAATGAATGGTTTTACTTATTGTGTCAATGTGCACTTAACTAAACAGGTAGTATTAAAGCAGAATGTTTTTCTGTGAAGATCTGCTCTTGTTTTCCATGGATAAGGCAACCACCAAATAACCTACAGGTGCTTTCTATTATGGGATTAATCATACTGTGAAACATCCGTCTGATGGATACATGATCCGTAATTAGGAAGTCACACGAAATCTCCGGTTCAGCAAAGTAAACAAGTCCTAGTGAGACAATGAATAAACAGGAGTGTTACTCTGTGTCTCCTGATGTCTGGTCAGAAAAGAAAATGTCAGCAATGATGGACTACTAGCTTGAATTTTAAATGGCAAAATGTACTGGCATGGGACTTGTATTCAGTGCTGAGATAAATGGTATGATCAGTCACTACCCAGTAACTTAGTTTATTATTCTAAGGTCTGTATAAAATCACACACTGAGACACGGTGGGCTGTATTTATTTGGGGACTTTACACCTTTGCTTAGAGAGACATGTTATTTGTATTTACCCTTTAGACGTTTCCAACTAATTGGTAATATATTTGGCATTTCAATGTCATCATACATGAGTCATGAGATCATAGGTTAACATGTTAAAGAGAAAGGCAAGGTGAATTTTCCATGAGCATTTGCTCACCTAAAAGTAGTTTTATGTGACTTTTATGTTTTTCATTATTTTGGTGTTATATCAAATACAATGATTTGAAAATTGGCCACTAGAGGGTGCAAACACTTCTAGTGATATTATCGCTTCTAAACCTAGAAACCGCAGATCCTGATCCTATTTAACAAAAGGGACTGTTGGCTGTACTCTCCTAGGGGTCATAAAGCATGAAAAGTGGATGGAGGAATCCTCCCTGCTGTGCCCTTGTATTTTGATTGCGGGACTCCTCGGTTAAATGTTCAGTTAGATGCACAGATCTTGATGGGCGTGCCGACTGTCACTTTAAACAACCAGCTACAAGGCTTTAGCTTTGCTTGTTAAAGTTTGAAAGCCCACTAGCTTTGCTTAAAGTGACAGTCAGCACTTAAACTGGTAAAATATTTATTTAACATCCCCTTACTGGAGCTGAAGGTGCTTTAAAGGCTTTAGCAAAGCTGCTTGAAGCTTGCTAAAAGCTATGCAATAATTTGTAAAAGCTTACTGTACACACTGTTCTCACATACTGAAGTCTTTATGTACAAGGCCTTAGGGAGTAGCCTTTGCAGAGCTACATAATCGATATATACTGTAAATCAATGATCTAAAATCACTGACAAAATTGGCGTTGGGCGAAGGGTTCGGGCTGAGCAAAAGTTCGGCCCGAACAACCAAATTTTCTGTGTGTTTGGTGGGCTGTTCGCCCATCAAACGCTTAGTCAATATGTTGTTAGGGAGCGGGCCGGGATGCCGGCCACCGCATCCTTAATAAGGGAGTAGTCATCAGCTGTCGGCAGGCTTTCCCTAAAAAGAAAAAAAATTATGCCCAAATTTTTTCTAAAAAAAAAAGGCGTGGGGTCCCCACCAAAATCCATACCAGACACTTATCCAAGCATGCAGCCTCACAGGCCAGGAAAGTAGGGTGGATGAGTGAGTGCCTCACTCCTGAACCATACCAGGCCACATGCCCTCAACATGGGGGTGGGTGCTTTAGGGCAGGGGGGGCCTCTTCCCCACAACCCAGGGCTGTGGGGGTCTGCGGTTGGGGGGTTTATCGGAATCTGGAAGCTACCTTTAACAAGGTGTGTATAAATAATGAAGTAGCCCTAATGACTTAAATTAACCATAAAGTGCAAATGTGCTAGCATAACATTAATTCCACCTGTAATTATAACTTAACACATACAGTTAATAAACGGTAAAGGAATTGTTCAAACTGCAAAGAACCGATCAAGTGAATAAAGTACCAAATAGTCCAGAAAAAATAAAGTGCACCAAAGTCCAGTAATTAAAGTGCATCACATCCTCCTATTAATCAGTCTCTTCAAAAAAAGAATTCTCTATAATTAAAGTGCTTTGTTATGCAATCTTTCAATCTAAAGTGCAATAGTAAACCTTCAATAATTAAAGTGCAATAATAGACAGCCTAAGGCCCCTTTCACACGGAGGTCCGTTCAGGTCCGCCTGTCAGTTTTTTAGGCGGACCTGAAAATGGATGCTCCATAGACCTCTATGGAGAGACGGATGTCAGCGGTGACATGTCCGCTGACATCCGACCCGCTCCGATCTAAAAAAGTGTGACGGAGGAAAACCCTATTTTTCCATCCGTCATCGGATCGGGTGACGATGGACTCTACGGTTCGTCGTCATCCGATCCCCCATAGGGGAGAGCGGCGCTCTGACAGGTCCATTCCTGCACAGAGTGCAGAGACAGACCTTTCATCTTCCTGCTCAGCGGGGATCGACGGAGCGATCCCCTGCTGAGCAGAGCGGGCTCCGTACATGGACACATCCGTGTGAAAGAGCCCTTAGACATGTTGTTCCCTTTAGAGAGTGCATCTCTTCACTCTATATGTTCAAACGAGGATGGAAGGTGAGAGGCTGGTACCACAGGGGGAGGATTCTGAGTAGAAGTATTGTAGATTGGACTCTTACCCGTCCCTGTCCCCCTTTATCCCCGTTTGAACATATAGAGTGAAGAGACCTGAATATTTACCTGAATACCTCATTGAACTATGAAAATATTGTTTGGATGCACTCTCTGATGGGAACAACGTGTCTTAGGCTGTCTATTATTGCACTTTAATTATTGAAGGTTTACTATTGCACTTTAGATTGAAAGATTGCAAACCAAAGCACTTTAATTATTGAGAATTATTCTTTTGAAGCGACTGATTAATAGGAGGATGTGATGTACTTTAATTACTGGACTTTGATGCACTTTATTTTTACTGGACTATTTGGCACTTTATTCACTTGGTCAGTTCGTTGCAATTTTTTGCAGTTTGAACAATTCCTTTACCGTTTATTATTAACTGTATGTGTTAAGTTATAATTACAGGAGGAATTAATGTTATGCTAGCACATTTTCACTTTATGGTTAATTTAAGTCGTTATCGCTACTTCATTATTTATACACATATTCATTGGTGCTGGTGACACTACAGAAGTTTAGCTGCTTTTGCACTTTATTGAGCACTTTTTTATACACATATTTATCTTTTAGTGCTTTGATATTTAAAGTCAAGCACTTTTGCAGATAAGCGCATTAGTACCCTACTTTTCCACTATTTACTTTTAACAAGGGTGCCCCCAGACCCCCCCCCATGTGAATGAGTATGGGGTAAATTGTGCCCCTACCCAGCCATTGGCTCCCGCTGCTGTCAATCACAGCCAGTGAGCAATGCCAATAAGGAGAAAGAGGGGGCGGGCAGAGCCGTGGTTCTGTGTGAATGGACATGCAGAGCTGCGGCTCAGGAACAAGCCTGCTCGAGTGCCCCCATTGCAAGCTGCTTGCTCTGGGGGCACTTGGCAGGAGGGAGGGCCAGGGGCGCCGGCAGGGGATCCGAGAAGATGAGGATCGAGGCTGCTTTGTGCAAAACCACTGCACAGAGCAGGTAAGTATGACATGTGATATTAAAATCAGAATAAAAAAAAAAACTTTAAGTGCTTTGCATAGTATTAGTTCAGGTTGCGAGAGGCACTAATCATCAGCATATAAATAAGACTACAGTAACTCACAAAAGTGAGTACACCCCTCCACATTTTTGTAAATATTTTATAATATCTTTTTTATGTGACAACACTGAAGAAATGACACGTGGCTACAATGTAAAGTAGTGACTGTACAGTTTGTATAATTTTCTGTCCCCTCAAAATAATTCAACACACAGCCATTAACCACTTCAATACTGGGCACTTTCGCCCCTTTCCTTCCCAGGCCAATTTTCAGCTTTCATCACTCTCGCAGTTTCAAAGGGAATTGCGCGGTCATGCAACACTGTACTCAAATGACATTTTTATCATTTTGTTCACACAAATAGAACTTTCTTTTGGTGGTATTTATTCACAAATCAGTTTTTAATTTTTTGCGACACAAGTGAAAAAAATCGGAAATTAAAAAAAAAAAATATTTTCTACTTTCTGCTATCCAGAGGTTTTCTTTGGGAAATAGACTTATGAGTGCTGCCAGCACTGCTGCAGCGTTGATGTCAGTGCTCGGACCATACGCTGCACACTGCATCAAATTAGTCTGCATGGCTGTCGTCCCAGATGGAAGCCTCTTCTAAAGATGATGCACAAGAAAGCCTGTAAACAGTTTGCTGAAGACAAGCAGACTAAGGACATGGATTACTGGAACCATGTCCTGTGGTCTGATGAGACCAAGATAAACTTATTTGGTTCAGATGGTGTCAAGCGTGTGTGGCGGCAACCGGGTGAGGAGTGTAGTAATATGACTGAGCAGAGGTGACTCCATTTTGGATTTATATATCTTAACTTGTATATTCAGACTCTAGTTAAAGTCAACTAGTTAATTACAGGTTCTCTATAAAGCACACCTATAATATAAGAAAATATAGCTTACAGCAGCATTTTTCTATATAAAGCTTTTGTGGTTAGAGATGTCTGGGCTCTTACCTGTGTAATGAGACATGAGACATAAAACCGGGAAGCAGGACCCATGACTGAGTCATGAAAGCCTAATTAATGATATGTAATGATGTGAAATGTACACCTCTGTATTAACCACGCCCATGTCCTATGCAATGATTGATAAGTTGTATACCCGCCCAGAATTAAATCAGATAGATTTGAACATTGACTTTGACTCATCTCTTCTTGTGTTCAGAAAGAAGCTATCTCCTCCTCGTCTTGTGAGTGTGGTAATTGCCATGATTATACCTAGCTGGTCTTGTCAGGTATATAGAAATACCGTTTTATTCCACTTCAAGGAATAAAAAGACAAGTGTGTCTTGCCTACAGTCAAGCATGGTGGTGGGAGTGTCATGGTCTGGGGCTGCATGAGTGCTGCCAACACTAGGGAGCTACAGTTCATCGAGGGAACCATGAATGCCAACATGTACTGTGACATACTGAAGCAGAGCATGATCCCCTCCCTTTAGAGACTGGGCCTCAGGGCAGGATTCCAACATAACAACCCTATTGAGCATCTGTGGGGCATCTTCAAATGGAAGGTGGAGGAGCGCAAGGTCTCCAACATCAGCCAGCTCTGTGATGTCGGCATGGAGGAGTGGAAGAGGACTCCAGTGGCAACCTGTGAAGCTCTGGTGAACTCCATGCCCAAGAGGGTTAAGGCAGTGCTGTAAAATAATGGTGGCCACACAAAATATTGACACTTTGGGCCCAATTGGACATTTTTTTGTTGCCAGTGGTCAGACATTAATAGCTGTGTGTTGAGTTATTTTGAGGGGACAGCAAATTTACACTGTTATACAAGCTGTACACTCACCACTTTACATTGTAGCAAAGTGTAATTTCTTCAGTGTTGTCACATGAAAAGATATAATAAAATATTTACAAAAATGTAAGGGGTGTACTCAATTTTGTGAGTTGCTGTACATACGTTCTACAACTGGAGATTACACAAAACTATTTCTCAAAGAACTCTTTTAACTGCCTGATCTTGCAACCAACCAACTAAAGCTGGCCATACACCTATAGATTATCTGCAGATTTTCTATGGTTAGATGGAAAAAGTGGGAGATTCCTCCATTCACACAGTTTAGCAAACATGGAGAAATCTGTTGCACTTTTTCCATCTAACCATAGAAAATCTGCAGATAATCTATAGGTGTATGGCAAGCTTTACTGCCTAAGTGCAGAATTGCTCAATCCTGTTCCTTAACCAAAGAATGAGGTTAAAGCTGAAGTTTTTGTTTGTTTTTTTTTATTTTTTTTATACCACACCAGGGATGCTACTTACCAGCAATAAAGATTTTCTCATGTGTTGGTGGCTGCTGTTTACAAAAGAAATGCTGCTATTAACCCCTGCAGCACCAGAAGATAACCATTGCGTGGGTATCCAGGGGCAGAAGGCTGAGGATTTCTACTGTAAACAGCAACCCCTCAGGACATGGGACACACTTCACTGCTGATAAGTAGTGTTCCTGATGCTGTTACAAAAAAATCACTACATTTTTAGATTTGAATGTGCCTGCTCACGTAAGCAAAAGATAACAATGGCTGTCGTGTACATTGATCTATTTACTTTAAAGTAGAACTGAAGAGAAAACGTTTCCATTTTGGATATAGTTGGGGCGGAGGGGGGGGGGGGGGGGTTAACCCCTGTCCAGGTTTTTTTGCAATTTGTGTCCCATCTTGGAGATTCCCCTTCACTTTCTGTCCCATAGCCAAAACAGGAAATGAGAGGAAATTCCTCTAAAGCAAGGAAAATCCCTGGTGGCCACTAGGGTCTTCAGAACGAGTGTCCTCATTGGAAGATTTTTCCTCTCTTCCTGTCTGTTGACTACTCAAAATTTAGGATTTTCTCTTACTTTCGGTGGCAACATTTATAAGGATAAATGAAGAGGATGAATCTCCTCTTCAGTTTTACTTTAATTATTCAAATCGCTTTTATTGCCATTGAATTTAATAGTTTATCATTAGTTGTTATACTTGGCTACATTTTCTTTTATCAGCAAACAAGCTAATTTTAACTCAGTTGGTATTAATACATTTTATATTGGGGAGCTTGGTGTTTTCTTTAACCTAGCACCAAGAAACATTGTGGCTATGGTTGTTCAGGTCATATTATTAAAGTGATTGTAAAGTCTCGTGTTATGTTTATTAAAAAAAAGTTATAGTTACCTGTTCTGTGCAGTTGATTTGCACAGAGCAGCCCAGATCCTCCTCTTCTCAGGTTCCTCTTCGCTGCTCCTGGCCCCTCCCTCCTGTTGAGTGCCCCCACAGCAAGCAGCTTGCTATGGGGGCACCCCAGTCAAGCTGTAGCTCCGTGTGTCCATTAACCACTTCAGACCAATTGGCAGCCAAAGGACCAGGCCCCTTTTTGCGATTCGGCACTGCGTCGCTTTAACTGACAATTGCGCGGTCGTGCGACGTGGCTTTTTTTCCCACAAATAGAGCTTTCTATTGGTGGTATTTGATCGCCCCTGCGGTTTTTATTTTTTGCGCTATAAGCAAAAATAGAGCGACAATTTTGAAAAAAATGCAATATTTTTTACTTTTTGCTATAATTATCCCCAAAAAATATATAACATTTTTTTTCCTCAGTTTCGGCCGATACTATTCTTCTACATATTTTTGGTACTTAGCGATTATTGATTGGTTTGCGCAAAAGTTATAGCGTTTACAAAATAGGGGATAGTTTTATAGCATTTTTATTAATATTTTTTTTTTACTAGTAATGGCGGCGATGAGCGATTTTTATTGTGACTGCGACTGGCGGACACATCGGACATTTTTGACACATTTTTGGGACATTTGTCATTTATACAGCAATCAATGCTATTTAAATAGCACTCATTCCTATGTAAATGACAGTTGTAGTGAAGGGGTTACCACTAGGGGGCGGGGAGGAGTCAGTGTGACGTGTTTTTTTTTTTTTTTACAGTAGGGGGGCGTGGCTGTACGTCTGACGTCATTGATCGGCGTTCCCGATGATGGAACCGCCGATCACTGACAGTCAGTGTAGGAAGCGCGGGGAGAGGTTTGTTTAGACCTCTCCCCGTTCTTCAGCTCCGTAACCCGATCGCGGGATACCAGCGGCGATCGGGTCCGCTGGTCCCGCGGCCGGGGTCACGGAGCTCCCGACCGGGTCGCGAGCGCGCCGCTGGCGGCGCGCGCGACCCACAGGAGGCACATGCACGATCACGTACAGGTACGTGATTTTGCCTGCCCGTGCCATTTTGCCGACTTATATCGGCGTTAGGCGGTCGGGAAGCGGTTAAGACACCAGAGCTGTGGTTCTGCCCAGCCCCCTCTCTCTCCAGATTGGCTAACTGACTTTGAAAGCAGTGGGCACCAATGGCGCAGCTGCTGTGTGTCAGCCAATCAGGAGGGAGAGTCCCGGATGGTGGAGGGACTCATGGTCATCGCTGGACAGAGATGGGGCTCAGTTAATTATTAGGACTGAGGGGGGCTGCTGCACACAGATGGCTTTTTATCTTAAGGCATAGAATGCCTTAAGATAAAAAAAAAACTATCTTTATAACCACTTTAAGATATAAAATATTTTATTAGTCTCTAAAGTACTTAAATGGTAGCCTGTAAACCCTGTGCACACATTTGATAAATCTATAGCGTGTTTGTTATGAATGTTTGATTTTCAGCCTTGTGAATTTGGCTTGACTCAGAGCAGGTGTTGTTTGTTTTTGGGGAAATTGGCTGGCTAAGATGCATCCGCATTGATCTAGGACTTAAATCTGTTAATATGCCAGGAGACAAGGAGTAGTATCATGCGGAGAATTGTGTATGGTTTAAAATGTTATTTATGATCCACAATAATCTATTTGTTGTTTGATTTTTTTTTTTTTTTTATATGCAAAGACCTTATGGGGACATACTATGAATATTACTAAAAAGTACCTAAAAGTGTGCGAAGTACATTAACCATAGCTGTCCTTCAAAATTAACCACCATCCCTGGATTTTCTGCTTCACGCTGCAGAAGGGTAGGTAGTTTTCACATGGACTGCTGTTTAGGTTCCCTAGTGCTTAAAGGGGTTGTAAAGGTTTGTTTTTTATTTTTTAAATAGGTTCCTTTTTTTTTTTCTTTGTTTTCTTTGTCTGAATTTCTCATTTCCTGTTCCTCCTCGGTAAGCTGTTCTGGCTGACTAAACACCGCTCTTATGATGGTGTGAAGTTTACTGAGGAGAAACAGGAAGTGAGAAATTCAGACCAAGAAAGAAAACATTTAGAAGGGAAATCGAAGGAAAAGGTAAGTGAACCAAAAATGCATTAGCTTAAAGGAACCTATTTAGACAATAAAAAAATGAACCTTTACAATCCCTTTAAAGTGAAACTCTGGTGGTCTACTATCTGCTTAACAGGCATTGTCATCCAGTAGCAGACTCTTCCAGGTACCTGTAGGCAGGATGATCTTTGTCTCAGAGCACCATGAAAGTCCTTAAACCCAACAACTTTGCACATTTTATTTTACTGTCTGTACATAGCTCCACCCCCTCTTGTTACCTGTGCCTTCCTATTACCCCATTGCTATAATGAGCATCCTAACTGGACAATAGTGAGGCACGATTGAACTGAAAATGCAGGTTAACTTCCTAGCTGAAGTAGAACTTTGCATAATAGAGAACCTTGGATTTTGGTGTTCTCTGGGGTTTTTATGACAAAGCTAACCTTGCTTGCAGCCCCCTGGTATTGGATGACAGTGCTTGTGTACCAGGTATAAGATTGTCACCGGTGCACTTCAACAGGCTTCCAGGATGGCGAGGAGCCTTTTGCAAAGCAGATAAGATGAGCAGAGGAAGAATGTGGTGGGGAAGAAACATTGACTCCAATGATACTAGCACAAGAGTTCTGGTCTGGATCTGACAATTTGAAGTCACTGTGGTATCAATATGAATTACTGATTGGGTGACTTTGCAAAGGTTTCTCATTGCTTGGAAATCCAGGATGTTGATGGGGAGCTTGGCTTCCACCAATGTCTATGTTCCGTGAACCGCGAGGGACTGGAATACTCCTGTCATTATTTTTCAGACTTGTATAAAAAAAAAAAAAATACATACATTTCTGGCTGGAATATTTCTAAACATGTCCTTGTTCTATCAGGAAAGGTGTTTGCACAAGACTAATTTTGCTGTCTTCTGAAAAAAAAAAAATGGGGAAATGGATACTATTTTGTATATCTGAACAACGTACACATTTTCAGCTATTGCCATTGTTTTGGAGGAGCCATTGTCAAACAATAGACACAAGCTATGTTAATAAAGATAAACAATAGGGTGACATTTTTTTTTTTTCATATATGGCCCATGGCACGTATGATACTACAATGCAGAGTTTGGAGTTAGATAATGCTGATGTGCAAAGGAAGTGGTAGAAAAGGATACACCAATAACGGAATTGCTACCCAAACCTTCTAAAGGCCAGCAGCACAATCTGAAAGGAGGACTCCATAAGAACAAAAAGACTGCCAGAGAGGATAACACTAGAAGTCACACTACAGGAGAGAAACAATACAAAGAACCTGTTTTTCTGCAATCGCTTGAGATGCCTGGGGTCCTGTTTGCTGCACAAAACGCAGACCAGCTGTAACCTAAACAAAGTGACTTTTTAGTGTACTGTACCCATATAGGATAAAGATCACTGTTAATGCTCATTTGCTAGGAAGGTTAGATAGCATGTGCATATTTCTAGTACTCTGTATGTCCTGTATTGTTTTCCCTACAATTGTAAGTGGTTTATATATGCAACATTTTTGTTTGATAAGAGAACTACAGGGCAAAACACCATCCCCAACTGCAAACATTGTGAACCAGAGTACCTATGTCGTCTTTGTGATCTCTGGAGCTCTTTTTGGTATGTACCCCTCCAAGTCGCCTTAAAGCGTAATCCCTGCCTCAATGTGTCTTTCACAGTCATACAGGCTTCTCTCCTATACTAAAATTGCCTACTCAGATTTCACTAAGTACTGTGGTATTCTCACAATGGACTTCAGAAACTGCAGCAAGTCAGATAGAGCCAGCCTTATTTCCTGTCTGGAGGACATCCAGCATTATCTCCCTTTTTTATCCACAGCTGAACTGTATATGGCCCACCCTTTTAATTTATTGGATTTAATTTCTTTCAACCATGGAGGCTCAGAATCACATTTAGGCACTGCCTAGGTTGGACTGCATGTAAATGCAGCGTGCCTAGTAATTCTTACTCCTCCAGACTGACACCCAACTATCATATAATTGTAATATTTGCATTACTTTTTCCCAGTGACAGATCACTGCTTGCATCAGGGCTGAGGTTCTACACTTTAAGACCAGCCTCGTTTTGGATTTTAGGTGTTTACATGTTTAAAACTGTTTTTTTTGCTAGAAAAAAACTTAGAAAAAAAAACAATATATATTGTTTTTTTTCTAACACCCTAGAGAATAAAATGGCGGTCGTTGCAATATTTTTTTTCACACCGTATTTGCGCAGCGGTCTTGCAAGAGCACTTTTTTTGGAAAAAATTCACTTTTTTGAATAAAAAAATAAGACAACAGTAAAGTTAGTCCATTTTTTTTATATATTGTGAAAGATAATGTTACGCCGAGTAAATTGATACCTAACATGTCACGCTTCAAAATTGCGCCCGCTCGTGGAATGGCATCAAACTTTTACCCTCAAAAATCTCCATAGGCGACGTTTAAAAAATTCTACAGGTTGCATATTTTGCGTTACAGAGGAGGTCTACGGCTATAATTATTGCTCTCGCTCTACCGATCGCGGCGATACCTCACATGTGTGGTTTGACCACCGTTTTCATATGCGGGCACTACTCACGTATGCATTCGCTTCTGCGCACGAGCTCGTCGGGACGGGGCGCTTTAAAAAAAAAAAAAATTTTATTTTTTCTTGATTTTATTTGATTTTTTTTTACTGTTTTTTAAAAAAAAATTAATTGGCTCACTTTTATTCCTATTACAAGGAATGTAAACATTCCTTGTAATAGAAAAAAGCATGACAGGTCCTCTTAAATATGAGATCTGGGGTCAAAAAGTCCTCAGATCTCATATTTGGACTTCAATGAAAAAAAAAAATGTCATTTAAAAAAAATGACATTTGAAAATTCCTCTTTAACCGCTTCAATACAGGGCTTTTAAACACCCTTCCTTACCAGAGCACTTTTTGCGATTCGGCACTGCGTCGCTTTAACTAACAATTGCGCGGTCGTGCGACGTTACACCCAAACAAAATTGACGTCCTTTTTTTCCCACAAATAGAGCTTTCTTTTGGTGGTATTTGATCGCCCCTGCGGTTTTTATTTTTTGCGCTATAAACAAAAGAAGAGCGACAATTTTGAAAAAAAACACAATATTTTTTACTTTTTGCTATAATAAATATCCCATTTTTTTAAAAAAAAAACAATTTTTTTTCCTCAGTTTAGGCCGATACGTATTCTTCTACATATTTTTGGTAAAAAAAAATCGCAATAAGCGTATATTGATCGGTTTGCGCAAAAGTTATAGCGTCTACAAAATAGGGGATAGATTTATTGAATTTATTATTTTTTTTTTTTTTACTAGTAATGGCGGCGATTTGCGATTTTTTTTTCGTGACTGCGACATTGCGGCGGACACTTCGGACACTTTTGACACATTTTTGGAACCATTCACATTTACACAGCGATCGTTGCTATAAAATTGCAATGATTACTGTGTAAATGTGACTGTCAGGGAAGGGGTTAACACTAGAGGGCGCTGGAGGGGTTAATGTGTGTCCCTAATAGGAGTGATTCTAACTGTAGGGGGAGGGGACTTAAGGGGAGGAGACCGATCATGTGATCCTCTGTACTGGGATCACATGATCGGTCTCCTCCCCGCTGACAGGAGGTGGAGCTGGGTGTTTACACACACAGCTCCACGGTCCCGCCCGGTCCCGTTGTTTTAACGGGCAATCGCGGGTGCCCGGCGGACATCGCGGCCGCCGGGCACTCGCACCGGGTCCCGAGCGATGCCGCGGGCGCGCGCGCGCCGCCGGCGGCGCGCGCACGCCCCCCAGGCGGCCGGGAACCCGAGGACGTCATATGACGCCCACCCAGGATGGTAGATCCACCTTGTGGGCGTCATATGACTATGGGCGGGTATTGAAGTGGTTAAGAGGTATGGGCGGAAGTGACGTTTTTGACGTCGCTTCCGCCCTCCTATGGTATAGAGATGAGTGGCGGCCATCTTAGCGTCACTCATCTCTAGACACAGGAGGGGAACGGACCCGATCGCCTCCGCCGCTGCCGACGGTTCCGGTAAGCGGCGGAAGGCGCGGGAGAGCGGCAGGAGGGGGGGCACCTCTCCCTCCGCCGATAACGGTGATCTCGCGGCGAATCCGCCGCGATGACCACCATTATCGGACAGCCGACCGGCGCCTGAAGAGATGGATACCTCGGTTGTGGCAGCAGCTGCTGCCGTTACCGAGATATCCCTCTTCAAAAAAGGGACGTACATCGTCGTGCGCCGGTCGGAAAGTGGTTAAGAGTAACACCGAGGCAAGGTGCTGTGATGATTTTAGGAAGCCATGTGCAGCCCATCCCAACACCTATGATCTGCCTACCTTGCATAAAAAACTACAGAGAATCAATGATGGCATCGCTGGGTCTAAAATAAACTGAACATGAGACACTTCCAATAACCCAATATGGTTTTCCAACTATGAGATCAAAGCTCTGGATGTCTTTACAAATGCCTCTGTACAAGGTTTCAAAAGCAAATAACTTCTGTTTTTCTCATTATAAAATCCAGAGTGTTCAAGGAAGCTGTCAGGGAAATTAGTAGACCAGACTGTGTGGACTGCACAGAGATAACCAAAAACGCATGTAAAGTGAATAGTAATGATATTTATTAAGATAGGTGATAAAATAAGAAAATACAAACAGTGCACAACCAACCCAACAAACCCACCACAAACAACAGTATATACAGCAGGGTCCAAGAAGAAAGATACCAAGGCGAGCATGTGAGGGCTTGCTGGGTATTTATGAGACTGCCAATAATTGACCTCACGTAACACCTGAGCGCAGGAGGTGCTGTTTGCGCCACACTGCCGGGATACACCCGCTGGTGGACACCAGTACTACGGCCCAAGGGTCCAACAGTGCCACCAGCAGGAGAGTCCTGGGTGTTGGAAGACACCCGCTGGTGGACACTGGTACTGCGATCCAGGAGACCGACAGCACCACCAACGAGTGAACCCTTTCATGACAGTACCCCCCTCAAAGGAGCGGCCTTCGGACGCTCCAACTAGATGTAATAGTCCAAAGTTTATGGCTTTAAACCGAACAATGGATAAGGGCACGTCAGGCTGGGCATCGGGTACTTGAGGCTGGGCACCAGACATGTCAAACCGGACAGCAGGCACATCAGAGCAGACAGCGGGCACATCAGGGCAGACAGCAAGCTTTGGGTCATCGAGCTGGGCAACAGGCTCTGGGTCGTCAAGCTGGGCAGCAGGCTCCGGGTCGTCGAGCTGGGCAGCAGGCTCCGGGTCGTCGAGCTGGGCAGCAGGCTCCGGGTCGTCGAGCTGGGCAGCAGGCTCCGGGTCGTCGAGCTGGGCAGAAGGCTCTGGGTCGTCGAGCTGGGCAGCAGGCTCCGGGTCGTCGAGCTGGGCAGCAGGCTCCGGGTCGTCGAGCTGGGCAGCAGGCTCCGGGTCGTAGAGCTGGGCAGAAGGCTCTGGGTCGTCGAGCTGGGCAGAAGGCTCCGGGTCGTCATGCTGGGCAGCAGGCTCCGGGTCGTCAGGCTGGGCAGCAGGCACTGGGACATTAGGCTGAAAAGCGAGCACTGTAAGAGCAGGCTGGATCACATTCAGCGAACTGGACACCGGGCACTGGTCCGGCAAGCCGAATAACAGGCACTGGCTTAACAGACCGAGTGACAAACTCCGGTTTAGCCGACTGGGTAAAGGACACCGGTTCAGCAGACTGGCTAATGGGCACCAAAACTTCAGGCTGAGACACGGGCACCGAAACTTCAGGCTTAGACACTGGGACTCCAGACTGGGACACTGGAACTCCAGACCGGGACAAGATATCAGGCTGGAAGGCAGGCACCGAGACATCAGACTGGAAAGTGGGTTCATCAGACTGGGAGACAGGCACATCACAGGAATGTGTGGTTTGGGAAGAACTTTCGTCTTTTTTGGTTTAGCCACTGCAGCTTTGTAGGTAACTGCAGGGCTGTAAGAAAAAGATGTAAATGGGCAAAAGGAACACCAAGGAATAGTGGCTGGAGGAGGGTTTTGTGGGACTGTTACAGGTGGAAGAGAAGGTGGTCTGAAAGCGGGACAGGTGCAGTGAGTATTGACTGGGTAATAGTACTTGGTGGGAAGCTGTGTATACTGGGTTGTAGCTGAGGTTTCCATGGGTGCCGGGGAGAAAGATTCTTGGTAAGGCAGGTGACTAATGGCAGGGTTGGATTGTTGTGGCTTGGCTAAATACAGGAGATCTGACCATGCCTGTAGCAAAGGTTGAACAAAAGTTGGTTCACATACAGCCTGTCTAATCAAGTGTAGCGCTAGAGTGTTTGAATTAATAGCCTAGGCAAACTAGTGCCATAAATCTTATATACAATAATTATGGGTAAGTATTAACGAGTCTTGTGACATGAACTATATATCACACCTGTTAACGAGTGAAAAGTGACAAAACTTGTATATCGCACCAATTATCACATATAAATAGTGCAATGTGAATAATTCCAAAAATAAATCAAAAACTTGTATATAAAGTCCATAGAAAGTGTTATAAAGTCCCCAGTGTTTAGTCAGAGCCTTGAAGATCCTTAGACCACCATATTGACAACAAAGATGGAACTTGCAACCACCAGTGTGAAAGCACCACCACCGATACAGATGCAGGCTTACCAGATGATTTGAACTCAAAAGAACGTATGTCCTATGAGTCAGCAAAGCTTTTGGTGTCAGCCGACCACTAGGATGTAACCTTTAGAAATTGCGTCCCAAAACCTATGGAAAGTCCGTCTCCATGCAGGGGTGGTTGGTGTCAAATTTCAATCAGTAGGTAGGAGAAATAGAGAAACAGGGCCACATAGTGTAATTCCGTATGACTAATAGAATTTATTAAATGTAATACACTTACATTTTCAGAAGTGATTTCAAGCTCTTATAAAAACAATGGCGGCAGTGGAGTCCTCTGGAGGCATTTCGTCTCAGTAGACTTCGTCTGGGGTCCTGACGGTAGTCCTGACGGTAGTTGTCCTGCTGAAAGGTGAACCTCTGCCCCAGACTCAAGTCTTTTCCAGATTCACAGGTTTTCTTCTAAGATTGCCCTGTATTTGGCTCCATCCATCTTCCTATCAACTCTGACCAGTTTCCTGTCCTTGCTGAAGAAAAGCATCCCCCCAACATGATGGTGCCACCACCTTTTTTTAACGGTGGGGTTGGTGTGTTCAGGGTAG
This sequence comes from Lithobates sylvaticus, assembly GCA_028564925.1. Classification (NCBI taxonomy): domain Eukaryota; kingdom Metazoa; phylum Chordata; class Amphibia; order Anura; family Ranidae; genus Lithobates; species Lithobates sylvaticus. The sequence goes on along the minus strand of CM053030.1, from coordinate 191,488,509 downwards.
TGTGCCGTGTTATCTTTCTGCCACACATAGCATTTTGCTTTTAGGCCAAAAAGTTCAATTTTGGTCACGTATGACCAGAGCACCTTCTTCCACATGTGTGTTGTGTCCCCCACATGGCTTTTTGCAAACTGCAAACGGAACTTCTTATGGCTTTCTTTTAACGATGGCTTTCTTCTTACCACTTTTCTATAAAGGTCAGATTTGAGATGGCATGATTAATGACTAAGATTCTCCCACCCGAGCTGTGGATCTCTGCAGCTCCTCCAGAGTTACCATGGGCCTCTTGGCTGCTTCTCTGATTAATGCTCTCCTTGCCCTGGCCTGTCAGTTTAGGTGGACGACCATGTCTTGGTAGGTTTGCAGTTGTACCATACTCTTTCCATTTTCGGATGATGGATTGAACAGTGCTCCGTGAGATGTTCAAAGCTTGGGATATTTTTTTTTATAACCTAACCCTGATTTAAACTTCTCCACAACTTTATCCCTGACCTGTCTTGTCTTGTGTTTTCGTGGCCTTCACGAACTAAGGTTCTCTAACAAACCTCTGAGGGCTTCACAGAACAGCTGTATTTATACTGAGATTAAATTATACACAGGTAGACTCTATATACTAATTAGGTGACTTCTGAAGGAAATTTGGTTCCACTAGATTTTAGTTAGGGGTATCAGAGTAAAGGGGGCTGAATACAAATGCACGCCACACTTTTCAGATATTTATTTGTAAAAAATGTTGAAAATAATTTACAATTTTCCTTCCACTTAATAATTATGTGCCACTTTGTGTTGGTCTACTCTATCACATCAAATCTCAATAAAATACATTTAAGTTTTTGGTTGTAATATGACAAAATGTGGAAAATTACAAGGGGTATGAAAACTATTATTTAATAGTGATACATTTGATCAAATTAGAGGCTATCTATGTGATATCAGAAAAAAAAAAAACATTAAATAAATATTTTGTTAAGGGCCATGAGTCCCCTCTTCTTCTTCTTCTTCTTTTTTTTTTTTTTTTTTTTTTGTCTGAATAAAAGCAGCAAAAGCCACTAGATGTGGGAATACATTCATATGTCTATGCAGATGAAGAAGGTATTTGATATTTAGAGCACAAACTCATAAAACTTTGGAAAGAACTATGAATATGATGCATTACATTTTTTATGATTATAGGAACTTTTTAGATTTATAATTACCATAATTATATACAATATATATATATATATATATATGTACACTGTTCTGGTACTCTCCACTGTATTATTAATTGCCATCTGTTTTAAATGCATCAGAGGAGGCTTGGCTGCAATAAAAAATGATGATCATTGAGAGCCAATGTGTTGGCGGTTCATTTGAATTGACTCGTTCAAGCGTATTCTACTACAGCACCATCTGGGATTACAAGCCTCATTCAGCTTAATATTAGCCTATGTAATGGTCAGATACCCTAAAATGTAAGTGGCTTTAAACATCATCTTTGCTCATTTTAAATATAATATATTTACATAGCAACTCCTAAAAATACATAATTTTCAGCTAACCGCCAACTGTTATTCCCTCACAATGTAACCTGTGATAAAGCCATATTTATTATTATAATTAATTATAAATACATATTTCTTTTTAGTGGTTCCTTCTGCTGACCTACACATCCCTACAGGAGCACGTTCTGGTCAGTTCTGGCGGCATAGACAGCTTGAGAGCTGAGTATTCTCGTTTTTTGCAGGTTTGGGATTTTTTTGAATTGCGTGGTCCTTTGATGTGCTTAGATCGTATAAATGTTTCCTATTTCACATAGTACACATTTTGCATGTCTATATTTTATTGAATAATGGCTTGAACAAATTGGGGGGGGGGGGGGGGGAATTAATGGGGAAATGTATAACCTTTAATTAATAATATAATTGTTTTATCAGGTCACCTGCCCTGCAAAATAATTCTTTTGAACTGCAATATCGAACATTCAAGAGATTTCAGAGAACCTTAGAAAAAATGTTAGTTCATAAGACTGCATTGTCTCACAAAATAATTAATAAAGGCTTGGTCCCCTGGCTCTACAAAGTCAGATTATTTGCTAATAGAATAGAGTTAACATTACCCAGCTCTACTCTAAAATACTGTATGAAGAGGCAGTACTATTTTGAAACGGGTAAGGAAACCGAAGAAAGAGCTTTAATGGCAGCTAAGGATCTGCAGGCAATTGTTGTAATTGCATTTATGTGTCCACCATTAAAAAAAAAAAAACACTTACTAGATACTAATGAACACTTCCTACCAACAATGATTTCCCAACTTGATGCCATTTCTGCTATGCAAGCTTAGTTAAAAATATTAATGACAGATACTAATGTCTGTTAGTGTCTCAAGCTGTCTATATAAAATATACTACTCCTTCATCCAGCAAGTAGTAATCTTTGCAGGACTGGAACTGACTAATACAGCTGCACCCAGATTGGCCTAAAAAAGAAACTGTGGTGGGTCATTATATCCAGGAGAGTGACAGATACCTGACAAGCAACACATAAAGCTTGACAGAAGCAACAGACAAATAATACCCAGTGATGGTTATTGAACTGAACACAAACTTCACCCAGTAGTCAATTACAAAAAACACCAGACTCCATGAAAGAGCAAAGAATGTATTTTATTTACATAGGGGCATTGGCAGTTTGGTGTCTTAACAGGCCTTTTACAGAAATAGCATTGTCAGGAGAACTCAGTACAGATTGATATAGCAATGAAATGAGTGCTGATGAAGGAGGCTTGGCCGTGCCTTCGAAATGCGTTCTGATTGGCCAGACACAGTGGTAGGCGGCATCCCACTCTGACAGCTCCGGAACACTCCTACACAGAGCTACACAGCTGGCGTCCTCCCCAGTTCCCGTGAGGCTTCAGCTTCCCGCTCACACACAGCGCTCTAGGACTCTTCTACAAGTACAACCCAGCGACTCTTCTGTGATGCTGGATCTGGAAAGCACCTACCCTCACTAGCATAAGTGCACCTTATACTGTCAACAATTTGTATTTTAATCAAATAAAATAATGCTGCACTAGGATTTGCCTGGCACTTCTCTTCCTTTTTAGCAACAAAATGATACCTGTCACAAGCAGGAGAGAACTTCTGGTCAAGGACTGAGTAGTAAGAGGCATCAAGGGCCAAGGTGAGGAACTGTTCAGACATTAGCATGGCAGGGGATTTAACCACTTGCCGACCAGCCGCCGCAGTTGTGCTGCAGCACAATGGCACGGCTGGGCGAAACGGCGTTATGTAATGTCGCTTCGTCCTGTGGCCACTAGGGGCTCATGCGCCCACGGAGTCGATGCGAGTGCCCTCGGTTGCGATCACTGTGAGCCTCCCGCGATCCCTCATGGCACACCGAGAACCGGGATCTGTGTGTGTAAATCTGTCATCTCCCCTACACAGTCCCGATCTGTCATCTCCCCTTCAGTTAGAACACACACTAGGGAACACAATTAACCCTTGATCACCCCCTAGTGTTAACCCTTCCCTGCCAGTGACATTTTTACAGTTATCAATGCTTTTTTATCATGTTGATCGCTGTATAAATGCCAATGGTCCCAAAAATGTGTCAAAATTGTCCGACGTGTCCGCCATAATGTCGCAGTCCTGATAAAAATCGCAGATTGCCGCCATTACTAGTAAAAAAAAAAATTATAATGACATGCCATAAAATTATCCCCTATTTTGTAGACGCTATAATTTCAATATACGCTTATTGCGATTTTTTTTTTTTTATCAAAAATATGTAGAAGAATACATATAGGAAAAAAAATGTTTTTGATATATTTTTAGCGGAATATTTTTTCAAAATTTGCTCTTTTTTTTATAGCGCAAAAAATAAAAACCGCAGAGGTGATCATTTACCACCAAAAGAAAGCTCTATTTATGGGAAAAAAGGTAAATTTTGTTGTGTGCAACGTCGCACGACCGCGCAATTGTCAGTTAACGTGACGCAGTGCTGAATCACAAAAAGTGCTCTGGTCAAGAAGGGGGTAAAATCAGGGGATAGGCGTATAACACGCACCCCCGATTTCCCCCTGAATTTAAGGGGAAAAAAGCATGTGTTATACGCCGATAAATACGATAAACTCCTTGGATATTGAGCTGGTCAGTTAAGTAGCAGAGGGGGTTGTTAATCAGTTTCAGCTGCTTTGGTGTTAATGGTTTTACAGGTGGAGGCCACTGTTTTCTCTACTCATTTTTTCTGACTGTTTTTCACTAGTTTTGCATTTGGCTAGGGTCAGTGTCACTACTGATAGAATACCTGGGCCCTATAGAGGTTACACAGGCAGTCCAACTCCTCCAGGTTGGCACATTAATACATGCAATTGCTAAAAGGTTGGCTGTGTCTCTCAGCACAGTCTCAAGAGCATGGAGGAGATTCCAGGAGACAGGCAGTTACTCTAGGAGAGCTGGACAGGGCCGTAGAAGGTCCTTAACCCATCAGCAGGACCGGTATCTGTAACTTTGTGCACGGAGGAACAGGCTGAGCACAACCAGAAAATGACAAAATGACCTCCAGCAGGCCACTGGTGTGAATGTCTTTGACCAAACAATCAGAAACAGACTTCATGAGGGTGGCCTAAGGGCCCGATGTCCTCTAGAGGGCCCTGTTCTCACTGTCCGGCACCATAGAGCTAAATTGGCATTTGCCCTTGAACACCAGAATTAGCAGGTCCACCACTGGCGCCCTGTGCTTTTCACAGATGAGAGCAGGTTCACCCTGAGCACATGTGACAGACAAAAGAGGGTCTGGGGAAGCTGTGGAGAATGTTATGCTGCCTGTAACAACTTTCAACATGACCAAATTGGTGGTTGGTCAGTCATGATCTGGGGAGGCATATCCATGGAGGGATACACAGACTTCTACAAGCAAGACAACGGCACCCTGACTGCCATTAGGTATCGGAATGAAATCATTGGACCCATTGTCAGACCCTACCCTGGTGCAGTGGGTCCTGGGTTCCTCCAGGTGCACGACAATGCCCAGCCTCATGTGGCAAGAGTATGCAGGCAGTTCCTGGAGGATGAAGGAATTGATACCATTGAATGGCCCCCACCTGACCTAAATCCAATAGAACACCTTTGAAACATTATGTTTCGATCCATCCGATACTGCCAGTTTGCACCTCAGTCTGTTCAGGAGCTCAGTGAAGCCCCAGTCAGATTCGGGAGGAAATACCCCAGGACATCATCCGTTGTCTCATTAGGAGCATGCCCCAAAGTTGTCAGGCATGCATACAAGCATGTGGGGGCCATACAAACTACTGAGTACTAGACATGTGCATTCGTTTTCGTCCGAATGCATTTTCGTCCGAATTTCAGGTATTTTCGTTATCGTTTTAACAAACGATAACGAAAGTGCAGAATCCGAAAAACGAAAGATCTGACATAAACAAATGCTTTATTTTCGTTGTAACAACAGTTCGATATAGATAGGAGATTCGACGCTGACAATAACAATCTGTGTCCATTGAACCTGTGGTCGAATGTGCCTAAACTTAACTCTATTAGTCCAAGATTATTCTACATAGAGAGAAAAGATTCGACGTAGAAAGGAAAGATTCGACGTAGAAAGGAATAATTCGACGTAGAGAGGAAAGATTGCTGCTGGAATTGGGTGGAATTGCAGCTAAACTATACAGAGTCATACAGTTTAGCTGCTCCGTCGAATCTTCTTTGAACATTCGACAGACACCATAAGCCTTCAATGACAGATTCAACCTTAATTCATTTGAATTTTCGGACGAATGCAATTTTTAACGAAAAACGAAATAAATAAAAACGAATTTCGGGAGTAACTAAATAAATTTATTTTTCGGACGAAAACGAAATTCCGAAACGAAATATTTCAGTGTGCACATGTCTACTGAGTACCATTTTGAGTTGCTGCAATGAAAGTTCAGCAAAATGGACTAGCCTGCTTCATCATTTTTTTCACTTTGGTTTTCTGGGTGTCTTTGAATTCATCCCTCTGTAGGTTGATAATTTTCATTTCCATCAAACGATGTGGCATCCTTTCATTCCTAACACATTACCCAGTCCATATTAGTATAGATATCCAGCATGATTTTTTTCCTCATTGAGATCTGATGTGTTTTCAAAGTGTTTCTTACATTTTCTCTAAGCGGTGTATATCTTATGTTTTTCTTGCACATAATCTTATCAAGCTAAAGTCTGATGTCAGATGAAGTGTCATATGGTACCGGCGGTGCTCGTAAGTGTCTTGGGGAGCCTCGGGAGGTTTTTAGCGAGGCCTGAGGATACGCTGAAGCTCCCGCTACAGGACAGTAGTGTCAGAGATGGACTCGGCAGTGATCGTGGAGGCCTGGCTGAATTTAGAGTGGAGACGCCTCGCTGTTTGGTATATCTAGAAGCACAGGAGCCTAGGAGAGTACTGAAGAACAATAAACAATAATTGAAAACTATCTATCGTACTTTAACTACTCTTAAAGGGGAGAGAAGGAGAGGAAAAGTGGAGCAGAAGACGAAGGGAGAAGAATTAATTCAATTTGATAAGAGAGACAAAAGGAGCTGGCAAAAGGGCTTTTTTTTTTTTTTACAACCAGTTAACTTTGAGCTATGACAAGGAGAAATGAGGGACAAGGAGCTTCTGCTGCAATGGTTCCTATACAGGATGCTAGTGGACTCTCTCAACAAACACATGACTTTAAGTCCGCAAAAGAGAAGGTTAGAGAAGCTGCGGATGTTAAACTTGCAAAGTTTGCCTTCACATCTAAGGATATTGAAAATTAAATCTCTCAGTATGCTGCCAGTGAAAAATTGGAAGACTCTTGTACTAGAACAGATATTAATACTTTACATAAGTTTTTGGACCAAGGGATATGCAAAGTGGAAGCAGCCATGGGCAAGAACGCAGGACAGCCGGTTGATAAACAGCCTAATGTTCTATACACATCATCAACATCACCAGTGCCAGCAGAACCCACACTACTAGATGTGCTCGGAGCAGTACAACAATGTCAAAACTCTTTGTAATTTAACTGGTCAAGTGCAAGGACTTAAAGAAGAATTTACTTTTCTTCATCAGGATGTCCATAAAATACAGGAGAGAACATCTGCTTTGGAAGACCGAGTCTGAGAGATAGGAGACATTCTTCAGCCAATGTGCACAGATGTTAAAGCAGCATTGAAAAAAGCTGATACTAACACTCGTAAGTCAGAAGACCTGGAAAATCGTCTTTGACGCAATAATATCTGAATGGTGGGCCTCCCAGAGCATGCTGAAGTCTCTAACCCTACATGGTTCTGGGAGATCATTGGAAAGATCATCTTTCTATGACTTTTTTGGTAGAAAGGGCACATTGAGTACCTACTAGGCCTTTGCCATCAGGAACCCCCCCCCCCCCGAATCCATTCTTAGCGGGGTGGGCAACCACAAGGCAAATGAGGTGAAATGTAGAAAAATGTAAAATAATGCATTTGGGTGGCAAAAATATGAATGCAATCTATACACTGGGGGGAGAACCTCTGGGGGAATCTAGGATGGAAAAGGACCTGGGGGTCCTAGTAGATGATAGGCTCAGCAATGGAATGCAATGCCAAGCTGCTGCTAACAAAGCAAACAGAATATTGGCATGCATTAAAAAGGTAATTAATTACAGAGATAAAACAATAATTCTCCCGCTCTACAAGACTCTGGTCCGGCCGCACCTAGAGTAGGCTGTCCATTTCTGGGCACCAGTCTTCAGGAAGGTTGTACTGGAAAAGGAGCGAGTACAAAGAAGGGCAACAAAGCTAATAAAGGGTCTGGAGGATATTAGTTATGAGGAAAGGTTGTAAGCACTGAACTTATTCTCTCTGGAGCAGAGACGCTTGAGAGAGGATATGATTTCAATTTAAAATACCGTACTGGTGACCCCACAATAGGGATAAAACTTTTTCACGGAAGGGAGTTTAACAAGACTCATGCCCACTCATTAAAATGAGAAGAAAAGAGGTTTAACCTTAAACTACGTAGAGGGTTCTTTACTGTAAGAGCGGCAAGGATGTGAAATTCCCTTCCACAGGCAGTGGTCTCAGCGGGGGGCATCGATAGTTTCAAGAAACTATTAGATAAGCACCTGAACGACCACAACATACAGGAAAATCCAAGGTAATACTGACATATAATCACACACATAGGTTGGACTTGTGTCTTTTTTCGACCTCACCTACTATGTAACTATGTATGCAACTCCTTAATCAACGTGATAGGGATTTTATCCTCCGAAGAGTCCGATTATTTAAAGAAGTTTTTTTCAATGGAGCTAAGGTCATGTTCTTCCCTGACTTTTCCCCGGACGCTCAAAAACCATGTGCTAAATTTCAGGATGTAAAGAAAAGATTACAAAGACTGCAATTTCAATATTCAATGCTATACCCTGCCAAGCTTAGAGTGGTAGCAAATTAAGCTGTTCATTACTTCAATACTCCACATGCTGCCACTGACTGACTAGATCAATTATAATAAATAGCATAAGTCCTCTTCTCTTACAGGTTGCTTATCTACTTATATAACTGGGAGTTATTTGGATCTATTTTTGTGTTTTTTTTTAAATAGAGCCATGAGTCAGTTACAGAATGGATTCCTTCCATCATTTCCCAGTGGGGAACGTTTGTTTTGTTTTCTTCTTCTTTCTTTTAGGTTGTGTCTCCTATTATGGTTAGATTACAGGTTATTCTTGTTTTTCCTGTGGCTAGCAGAAATGGAGTTAAGTTACTGTGTGCCTATAGTGTTGTTTTTTTCCACCAGGTCCCCCTGGTAGTAGCTCCTGTTTGTAGCTTTTTCCCTTTGTGGGTTTTATGTGAGTTCTGCATAATTTTTTGTATTTTTTTTTTTCCGATGTTTTTTTTTTTTCTACAGACTCACTGATCATGCGCACCAGATATCTAAAGTGACTGCTGAGACCTATATTGATTGCAAATGCAGGTACAGGCAGGTACAAACGGACACTAGCGGTCGCTATGTTTTTCTGTACTGTACAATGGACAGAAAACCATATGTGATAGCCAACATATAGATACCTCCTCCATACTCATCTGAGGTATTTAAAGACTTTCTGCATTTCACCTCTGATAAACCTGATGCCCCCTGGTTTTTAATAGGAAACTTTAATAAATTACCTCGACTCCTTCTTGGATAAACATGCTACGATGGGGGGTCAACTGACCTCCACATGTACCTCTTTTGCTGGTTTTGTTTGGGAGATTGGCCTGATGGATATCTGGAGAACATTTCACCCCTACGATAAAGGCTTTTCCTGCTTCTCCAGTACCCACAGGACCTTGCTCAGAATAGACTTGGCACTGGCTACATCCACAATGCTACCTATGATATCTGAGATGACATATGCAGCTAGGGGGTTATTTGATCATTCTCCACTGGTTCTTAAGTTAACCCTGCATTCTGTCCAGACATTTACCTATTGGAAATTGAACCCTTTTTGGTTTGACCTTTTTCCTTCAACAGAGGATATTCTGCTAGATATATCTGCTTACAGTGTCGCTAATAAGCCATCTGTGTCATTACAGATTTATTGGGATTCCGTAAAAGCCTATATAAGAGGCTTATTTTTGAAATTTGAGCAATAAATAAGCTTTATTGCTCAAATTTCAAAAATCAAAAAGAAATCTAGGGCCTGGGAATGTTCTGTAGCCAAAACTGTTTCTGCAGGCTGAATGTCATTATATAACAAATCCTACTGTAAAAGCCCAGCAAAAATGGATACAAAATTAACAGTCTTATGCAGAAATCTCCCATAAAAAAGCGGAGCAGAAATGTTTTTTCCTTCAAAAACCCTATTTTGAGGAGGGGGGAAATACAGGTCACCTCTTAGCTACAACTGTAAAAGATGAAATATCTCTGGCCCATGTGGTAGAATTGCAAGAATCTCCAACTAAAATGGCATGTACTACTTTGGAAATCTCATCAGTTTTTGGTGGTTTCTTTAAAAATGTATACTGTACAGTAGCAAAGTAGCTTATGAAGAGGCTGAACTGCAACTTTTCCTTGACTCCATTAAGTTACCAGAACTGTCTGCAGATGACAGTAAAGGGCTGCTGCTGCCACACTGCCTAATAAACCCAGGCGCTGATGGTTTGCCAGGTTCCAAACAGATCTACCGTTATAAATTTTAGACATTTATTCCTTAATTTATAGAGAGGAATTACTTATGGTATTGTTTACAGAAATTCAGATTTGGACCCCAGTTTATATGTTGGATACAGCCTTATTTTGTGGCTGCGGTGGCCCAGGGTCAGGTGAATGAACGTGTATCGGCCCCCTTTTCATTACAGTGAGGAATACAAGGCAGGGGTGCCCGTTATCGCCCCTCCTTTTTGCTCTGGCTCTTGAACCCTTGGCCACTGCTATACACCAGTCACCAAATATTATTGGGTTCCACAGATCCCTAGGAGACGAAAAAATTGCTTTATACCCTAATGACACACTCCTATTCCTGGGAGATATATTTTCCTCCCTAGTAGCTGTGATGTCCCTAATTACCACATATGGCTCCTTTTCAGGTTGTACAATAAATTGGGACAAGTCGGTCCTTTTACGGTTAGACCATACAAGTGCCTCGAGGCTAATCAGTTCGCAGTTGCAGCGCTATACAAATCATTCATTCATTCCTTTAATTCATCTGGTGGCTAGTTTGCCAAATTTTGCATCCCAAATAGTTGTAATTTCTGCATTCAAATATTTAGGTGTCCAAGTTACACCACATGTGAATGAATATGTAGAGAGAAATCTAAATCCTTTGATTAAAGAGAAACTGCAGTCTACTCACATAATTTATAATAAAAACATCTTTGCCATTCTGAAGCCTCCCTCCAACCACTTTGCATATTATTTTATATATACTGTACTGTGATTCTATACTTGCCAAATATGCTGCAGACCTCTCCCTCCACTAAGTCCGGCTGCATCCATTTTAATTGTGGGCAGCTGAAGCTGCTGCCTGTTCACTTCTTGGATTTACACAGACACAGAGGCACACCTTCAGCTCTGCTCTGCAGCCCTGCAGCTCTCGTTGGCCCTCTTATGACTCACCCCCTTCCCTTCCTGGCAAACTCTCATGAGAGTGAGAGAGAGCTGTGCATGATGTCATAAGCCTAGGCTTTTTACCATACAAGAAACAGAAGTGGACTGTATAAGGTATTTACTGGCAGAAAAAAAATGTTTCACTATCCAAAGTTAAAACTACAAAGGCAGAAGATTTACTAGATGGAAAGATAAAAAAATTACTGAAGGTCCGCTTTAAGCGCCTTAAACCATTTGGGAAAATATGGAGCAGGCTACCTTTAATGTTAGTTGGCAGGGCTAATCTGGTCAAGATGGTTTGGATGCCACAATTGTTGTATCTCCTACATAATTGCCCTATATGGCTGCCTCAGATTTTTCCAGCAGGTGGACACCCTTTTCAGAGACCTTATCTGGAGATACAAGCACCCACGGATTAGATTGGGAGTCCTGCTGTTGCCCAAGGATGGAGGGGGTCTAGCTGTCCCTAATGCTAGACTATATTATCTAGCATCACAACATCAGCATCTATATGGCTGGAATATCATAGTTCTTGAGGACCCTATACAGTGAGTTGTATTTTCCCAGCTTCCAGCAATGCCACCGGTGCAATTAATAGTAGCTTATAATTTTTATATAAAAATAAGATAACTACAGTGCTCACAAAAATACACGCATGATGTATTTTCCGGTGCCAAGTCCAAACAACGTCGCTGCAGGATTTGGTGGAACGCATGCTGGATGCAGCGTTTTTCCTGGAGCCGATTCTTGCATTGTGATATGCCTGTTTTACTTCTTTGTCTTGTAAATACCAGCCTTACTTTTGTGCAATAAACACCTGCCAATTTTACTTCACTATTAGTCCCCTTTTTTCTATTTTTGGTGTTTATACCTTTATATGACCATCACATTGGGGAAGATCTCCATTGGATCCTACTGTGGGTTGCCATTTTGGCAGCGATTCAGCTTGAATAGACTGAATAGCCAGAGGTCCATTTCATTCAGTGAGTGGGGATACAGGAGGGGTGTGTGTCACACCTTGAAGTTTGGAACACTACTGCACTTATAACGATTGGAGCACAAAAGCACTTTATACATGGGATGTTTTATATATTGTCACATCACTATTTGATCATTTTATTTCACACTCATTCGATTTATATTTATTATGTATGTATTTTTGTGAGGGCTGTAGTTATCTTATTTTTACGTTTTCAGTCAAGTAAACAGCACTTTGTGTATAGCAACTGCAACTATTAATATTATTATTCAATTTTTTCACAAATCACTTTCAGCGTAAGTATATATATATATATATTTTTTTATAGTAAATGTTACTTCCCTACATTTCATTTAATTCATAAAGTTTGGACTACTGTTCAACAACTCACCTCTCATGAGGGATGTACCCAATATATGCCTATATGGAATAACCCACAATTACCAGAGATAGCGAAGCTTGAAAATTTTGATTCATGGAAAAGGGCTGGCATTGTATTTCTTTATCAGCTTTTTGATAATGAGGTTCTACACCCATTTAACAAACTGGCAGAGAAATATTATTTGTCTAATAAATTTTTTTTTCAGTACTTGCAGCTAGGGTATGCTCTGCAGAGTCAGACAGGAACTTTTTCGTTAAAATATAATCCCTCCCCAATCTTAGATAAGGCAGTATCTACAAATTGTTCCAAACAGGGACTTATTGGTGACATATATGTATCACTACAAACAACAGTTAACGCTAATACACAGGTTGGTAGTCCTGGGCAGTGGCACAGGGACCAGGGACCTGGAGACTCTTATTGTTGAGGAATGTAAGCAAGCTTTTGAGAACTTGACCAGAGTCTCCTTATCCTCCTCACAGTCTGACTCAGTTATTTATTATTCACAGGCCTCACTACACTCCTCTAAAGTTAAATTTCTGGGGTAAAGCAGCTACACCAAACTGTCCAAGGTGTACTACTGCCAGGGGAACACTCATACATATGATGTGGCATTGCCCTAAATTGCATCAATACTGGGAGTATATATTTGATACCTTAAATACTTTATGCTCTACATATGTCCAGTCTGACCCAAAAATAGCTTTGCTAGGGATTATTTTGGAAGCTACGGTACTCTTCCATCTGAAATGCGTGTGATGTGGTTGCGGTCTATGTATATAGCCCATGAACTCATGTTGCAGAAATGGATATCAAACTCTCCGCCAACAACTACCCAATGGTCTGATGCAAATAATTTTAACTTAGGAAGGGAGGAATTGACATACAAACATATAAAATGTCCCCAAAAAAATTGAAAATGTGGTCCCGATGGCTGGTTTGTACACTATGCTGTGTCTACCAATAAGGCTGTGGAAAGCTAGCAGGGAGATAGGTCCCAGGTTTGAGATTATATATATATATATATATAATTTGGCTGTGCTGAATTGTGTATGCTATGATGCATAGAAATGTGACAGGTTTGCCACAAGGTCTAACTGAGTTTTATAACAGATGTTCAACATTTAAACCTGAAGGGTTTTCTAAAGAATTAAGAATGGGCTTTGAAGGACAGTTCTGTCAATTCAGTATGCTGCACATGAATAATTTAAACTCATGGGATGATGGCTGAATCAAATGATACTGAAAAAAACATAGTACATTTTGCCATGCTAAATAATTTAGCACAACACACCCACAAATTTTTATATCATCATAAAACATTATTTTATATACCCGCAGACTTGCAAACAGCAAACTGCACAAAGCATAGTTAGTTGAGTCCAATTATTTAAACATTTACCTTTGTTTATAAGGTATACTGTTACACCTTTCGGAATCACTTACTTTTTCTTTGATCAATGTTGTAGGCTAGTGTCCGCAGTCCTCAGAGGAACCCAGGGTTTTTGATTGCGTAAGCATAAAGTAATGTAATTAAACAACACAGGAAGGAAAAACAAATTGGTTATTATGTGGGATGGGTCACTTCGCCCTGCACACAGGAGTACCTTTCGCTCATAAATGCATGGGACCAGCTGGAGACTGTGGCCATGTGAAAAAACTAATATTAAGGCAGTTCCCTGACTTAGAGATGAGCTATAAGAGCAATAACACTGTGCAGTAAAAGTGCAGAATTCTTCTGAAGCGTTCTGTCCCATGTCAATACACACTGTAACTTGTATGTTGCATTAGGAGGGACAGGCTGAGCCTGCGCCCTCTCCACTAGTCCAGCATACCTCTGTTACCTCACTCCCAGTAACAGAATCGGGGTTCACTATGCACCTAACACGGATCGCATGTGTGCACTTGTTAGCTCCTCTACTTCTGTACCATGTGACCAGGCCATGGATCTCTGTATGGCGGGTTTGATTCCGGTTGCTACTGGACCACTAGGGAGGGAGCCAGAACATTGACCCCCTCGTTACCCGAGGACCTATCGCCTTGACTAGGTACCATGCGTAACGACTGGTAGCTTGTGTCTTGAGCTAGTGCTTGGTTACTCATAGCAACTGCATTCCTCCTCCTTGTCTTGCCATTTTAACCCTTTGTAGTAGCTGAGGATGGCTCCCCTGTGCGAATCACCGTAGCTGTACAGCGGCCGGTTTAAGGGGTATAGGGGTGTGCGCGGGGGCGCCCCTTGAGCTTATGCATGTGGCCGGCAGCCATGATGTCCGCCGGCCACCTGCAATCGCTCCTCAGAGAGCCAGAACGGGATCTGTGTGTAGACACACGGATCCCGTTCTGACAGGGAAGTAGAGAGAGATCTGCTGTTCCTAGTGACCAGGAACAGCAATCTCTCTATGCTCCGAGTCAGTACACTGCCCCCACAGTTAGAAACACCTCTCTAGGACACACTCAACCCCTTAATCGCCCCAAGAGTTAACCCCTTCCCTGCCAGTGACATTTTTACAGCAATCAGTGGCTATTTTTGACTTGTTGACTCCTCTCCAAATGTAGCATTTATGGTTGTGGCCAAAAAGCTACATTTTGGTCTCATCACTCCAAATGACTTTGTGCCAGAAGGTTTAAGGCTTGTCTGTGCTGTTTGGCATATTGTAAGCGGGATACTTTGTGGCATTTGCGTAGTAATGGCTTTCTTCTGGCGACTCGACCATGCAGCCCAAATTTCTTCAAGTGCCTCCTTATTGTGCATCATGAAACAGCCACACCACATGTTTTCAGAGAGTCCTGTATTTCACCTGAAGTTATTTGTGGATTTTTCTTTGCATCCTGAACAATTTTCCTGGCAGTTGTGGCTGAAATTTTAGTTGGTCTACCTGACTGCAGTTTAGTTTCAACAGAACCCCTAATTTTCCACTTCATGATTAGAGTTTGAACACTGCTGATTGGCATTCTCAATTCCTTGGACATATTTTTATATCCCTTTCCTGTTTTATACAGTTCAACTACCCTTTCCTGCAGATGCTTTTGACAATTCTTTTGCTTTCCCCATGAATCAGAATCCAGAAACGTCAGTGCTTGATGAAAGATGCAAGGGTCTGTCAGGAGTCCAGAAACTCATTGAACTTTTATACACGCACACTAATTACAAGCAAACAGATCACAGGTGAGGATGGTTAGCTTTAATAGCCATTCAAACACCTTTGTGTCAACTTGTGTGCATGTTATCAGGCCAAAATCCCAGGGTATGTAAACTTTTGATCAGGGTCATTTGGGTAGTTTCTAATGTCATTACGATTTAAAAAGAGTAAACACAGTTGATTGATTTGTGAATGAATGGTTATGAATGGTTTCAGCCAAAATCTAACCATGAGTGAAAAAATGTTTTTGTGTTATCATTCATATTCTCTGAAAAATGGCCAAGAAATCATAAATTCTAAAAACTTATGAGCACAACTGTAAATATATCCCCTATTTTGTAGACGCTATAACTTTTGTGCAAACCAATCAATAAACACTTATTGTGATTTTTTTTATTTATTTTTTACCAAAAATATGTTGAATACATATTGGCCTAAACTCATGAAGAAATTATTTTTTTTTTGTTTTTGTTTTTTTACATATTTATTATAGCAAAAAGTAAAAAATATCAAGTTTTTTTCACAATTGTTGCTAATCTTTTGTTTATAGCGCAAAAAATAAAAACCACAAAGGTGATCAAATACCACCAAAAGAAAGCTCTATTTGTGGTAGAAAAAATTAAGTCAATTTTGTTTGGGTACAGTGTGGCACGACCACGCAATTATCAGCTAAAACTACGCAGTGCCGTATCTCAAAAAATGGCCTGGTCATTAAAGGGGAAAATCTTCCGGTCCTTTTTTTTTACAGCTTTTTACTCACTGATCACCAGTGTAGTGTCCCCACAGTAAAACACACATGTCCCCACAGTAAAACACACATGTCCCCAAAACACACATGTCCCCAAATAATAAAAACACATGTCCCTCATATGTCCCAGTAAAATAACATGTGCCAATGATTATCTGCACACATATGTCCGTGATCACCTGCAAACACCTGTACATGATCATTTGCGTACATATGTCTGATCACGCGAACCAATTATTATACACTTAACGGGATTTTTTTTTTACAAAAAACATGTAGCAGAATACATTTTGGCTTAAATTTATGACAAAATTTGATTTTATTGGATTTCTTTTAAAAAAGAAAGGAGAAAATATTGTTTTTTTTCAAAATTTCCGCTATGTTTTCGCTTATATCGCAAAAAATAAAAAAACGTAGTCGCAAATAAATACCACCAAACTAAAGCTCTATTTGTGCGAACAAAATTATAAAAAATTCATTTGGTTACAGCATTGCATGACCGCGCAATTGCCACTGAAAGTGCGAGAGCGCTGAAAGCTGAAAATTGGTCTGGGCAGGAAGGGTGTTTAAGTGCACAGTAAGCAAGTGGTTAAATAACTTCAGACCAGATTCAGGAAAGTTGATGCAACTTTACTTAAGCCCTCGTTCACACCAAGCCGATTTGACATGCATGCCAAATCAGATCCTATTGCCGGCAATGGCACCATCTGAATCGGTGCAACTCCAACTTTGCGGCACCACACCAATTCTCAAAAGTAGTTATTGCACTACTTTTGGCGACTTCGGGGGGAAATTTCAAAAGACATCTGTGCATGAACCCACACAGATGTCTGTAAAATCGCCCCCAATGTCAGACTAAAAAACTATTTTGAAATTGTGAAAGTTCAGCTGAACTCGCACGATTTCAAACCCGCCCTCAGTGTTAACGAGGACTAAAGGTCTTTTGACAATACAGTTCAATGTGAACAGAGTCTATTTAATAACCCTAACTACAGCAGAATGGCTGCCCAGGCATACCTTTGCATGGTAGTAGTCCATCTAGGTGTTTCCCATGCCTGGATGTTCTCCAGAACCCCAGTCCCTCTTCTACACAATTCATATCATGTCTTGCCCTGAGCACACACACTTAACTCTTTCCCCCTCAGCCTGAGCCAGCCATTAACTAACTAGTGCAGCAATAAGCCTGCTTACAATTGTAATTTACTATTAAAATATTTTGTCACAGCTTTATTTAGACCCATTTATTTTGTCAGGTTTTACAACCACCAGTAACTTTCCTTGTGAAGATACCAGCATCTGCATCTTAAGAGGATTTTGGTTGTTGACAAGGTACAAGGGCTTTGAAACTGTCACACTTACCCCTAACACAGGGGGTCAGGCACTATTTCTGGCTTCTGTGTTCTTTATCTATAGTGGCCCCCTTTCCCATAAGGCAAGCAGGCCTACTAGGACTCATTTGCCCCCAGGACTTATACACAATACTATAGTGCCTGGCCATCACGCCAGGGCAGGCGCAAACTGTGCAGAGTAAATGGGTACTTGCATTTGGCAGACAGGCAGAGTGGTTCAATGACAGTCCAGGTAAAAGGCAGGTAAAGTTCAGAGAATAGTCGATATCCGATCCAAGGTCATACACAGGGAAATCCAATCTAGCAGATGCAGAGCAGACAAACAGGAAGCTTGATCAGGTATTACACATGCTATCACAAGCATGACACTGCAGGCTTGGCATGCTTTTATAAGGTTTGGTCTCCACCCAGAGTCTGGCCACAATCAATCACCTTGCAGGTGGACAGACAGACAAGGGGAATGCCACTGCCAAAACTAGGATGCTGGAACCAGCAGTCATAGCATTCAGAGTTTCACCTACAACTAAGAGTTAATGTATAGTTTTTCAGGTTTCAGTTAATGTATAGTTTTCAGTTAATGTATAGCATTCAGAGTTTCATCTACAGATAAGAGTTATTGTACATTTTTCAGGTATTTTTTACATACACCTGTACAAGAAAGCATAATTTCAGCCATTTTCTATTTTTTTTTGCTTTTTTTATAGTGTTAAAATGTCTGCCAGATTTTTATTTCCCCAATGGAAAGATTATCCCTCATTTCATATGCCTATGATATCTGGAAAACAAAGGGGGGGACTCACTGTCGCTGAGCCAGGAAGTCAAAGACAGCAATGAAACCCTTGTAGGACATTTTGTCTATTCCTCCTACTAAAAGGATAAGCAATAAAATCTGTCAAAGGCCCTAATCCATGACAGTTTTTTCTAAGACATGGCTAATCTGATAGCTGGGTTAAAAAAAAACTGATAGCTCAGTTAAAAATGAATTAACTTATCTTTACCTTCATGTGATCATACAACACCATGTTCTTATCCTGCCTGTTTACTGCCTATGTGATGTGGATAGTTCCCACTGGCTGGTGAGTTGAGGGGTCTCTCAGGATCCAGAAAAGGACTAATGTCAGACTGAGGTGCGTGAAAGGGGCCAGCCAACGTGGGTTAATACATACTGTATCTATGGTCAAAATTGAAAATCATTATATTAATTTCCACATCGTTTTTCAATTATTTCTAGCCTAAACTTAATGATTTTAAGGTTGTAAACCAATACATACTTTGTGAAGAATACCACATATTGTATCTACTTCATTAAATGTCCTGTAAATAGGCACTGCTGTGTCACAAGTATACTATAAACCAGTGCAGTGCCCTTTGCCTGTCACTAATCAGTGAGTATAATCTATCTACTAAACGTGTGCTGATACATATAATCCACTCCCAATATATCACTCTCTTTATATATCCAATTTTCTTCATAAATCACATCTTATATTATTTCCTCCACCAATACATTAATACCGTTAAACATAAATATAGTCCATCATTCTTGAAAATAAATGTCCTTGTGATCCAAAGTTTAATCCAAGATTGCAAAAACACATTAATCCACTGCACAAGCACTTCTTCCTCCAGGTTGTGTTCTCACCTTTTGGTGTATTACCTGGAAGTTTTATGCCGCGTACACGCGGTCAGAATTTCCGATGGGAGCTTTTCATCGGATTTTCCGACTGTGTGTATGCCCATCGGTCTTTTTCTGTCAGAATTTCAGACGGACTTTGGATTGAGAACCTGTTCTTAATTTTTCCGACGGAAAACCTTTCTATCGGATTTTCCAATCGTGTGTATGCAATTCCAACACGCAAAATTCCGACGCATGCTCCGAAGCATTAAACTTCCCTTTTATAGTGCAGTCGAACTTTTTTTTTTTAAGGCGTGGTGTTATTGACCGTCGGAATTTGGTGTGACCGTGTGTAGGCAAGACAGTTTGAGCAAAATTCCGTCGGAATTCCGACGGGAAAACCATCAGAGCTTTTTCCGACGAGAATTCCGACCGTGTGTACGCGGCATTAGAGGTCAAACGTTCCATGGCAACATGGAACATTTCAACTTTCTTTATCCCTTTCTAGGAATAGAGGTTTTTCAAGTAAGCTTATTTTGGATTAATTTTTGTTTGTATTGTTATTTCAATGCTGGTGTTATAAAATGAGAGTATATGCTGTGACCCTCAAACTCCTTCAACTGCTTAAGGACCGCCCCACGTACAATCACCAGTACATGATTTTTTTCCCTGCGTAACACAGCGGGAGCCAATTAGAGGGTTCGGCTGAAACCGGGCAATCGTTCCGAGAGAGGCAGACCATTGATAGATGTAAACAAGGCAGATCGCTGTTCTGCTAGTAAGGAAGACAGAGATCTTGTGATTCTGCTAAGCAGGAACACAGATCTCTTTCTTCCTACAGTTAAACCATCCCCCACACAGTAAGAAAGCACTCCCAGGGAACAAATTTAACCCTTTGGTTGTCCCTGACGTTTACCCTTTCACTGCCAGTGTCATTAGTACAGGGACAGTTAATTTTGTTTAGCACTGATCACTATATTGGTGTCACTGGTCCCCAAAATGTGTCAGCTGTCCGATTTTCTGCCGCAATGTCGCAGTCCCACTAAAAATTGCTGATCGTCGCTATTGCTAGTAAAAAAAATAAAAAGTCCATAAATCTATCCCATAGTTTGTAGACGCTATAACCTTTGCGCTAACCAATCAATATACACTTATCGTGATTTTTTTTTAGCAGAATACATATTGTCCTAAATTGATGAAGAAATTAGATTTTTTTATTGAATATGTTTTAGAGCAGAAAGTTAAAAATATTGTTTTTTTTTTTGTTTATAGCGCAAAAAAGAAAACCACAGAAGTGATAAAATACCACCAAAAGAAAGCTCTTTGTGGGGAAAAAAAAAACACATCAATTTTATTTGGGTACAGTGTTGAACAACCGCGCAATTGTCATTTAAAGCAACGCAGTGCAGTATTGCAAAAAATGGCCTGGTCAGGAAACCTTCCGGAGCTGAAGTGGTTAAAGTGTGGCTCTGGACTAGCGGTCTAGCTGAAATGGCATTAGCAAGGAACTTGGATGGGGGTGCTCAGGTAAGTTTTACTGACTTTACGTAAGGAAAGCTAAACACCCTGAAGGATGGGTTAGAGTGGGTGAAAAAGAGGGTTGGGGGAAAAAAAAGATTTTGCTCAGAGTTGGACTTTAAGCATAGCACAGGAACAGACATGCAAATACTTTTTGACATATACATAAGGAAGATTTTTGGAGGCTGGCATTATTTACTAAACCTTCAGAACCCAAAGGAAGATCAATTAGGATAATATCTCATTCTATAATTTGTGTGTTTTCCTATTTTAAAATGTGAATTGTTTTCATACTGACTGGGAATGTTTAATACTTTATTCAAAATATGTAGAAGCCCATATAGTAATGCATATTAAAAATAATACATAAAAGAGGTGGTCTTGGAGGCGCCCCATCCTTGTACTAGTGTAAGACATAAAGACACCTCCACTTGGTATTTCAGTGCTTTTGTAAGATTTGGTGATCAACTGCTAAGTGAATATCAGTGGAAATCTTTGGAATGTGTGAATATGGGCTCCTTATTTTCATAAGGACACAAACTCATCATATATGTTCATAATAGTCAACACCACAACTGGACCATTTGGAGTGTAGACACACTTCTGCTCTAAAAATATTTATGAGCATGTACAAACGGCTATGCCAAAGTTACAGGAACAGTCCAATAATGTTTAGATAGGTCTGGTGAGTGTGAGAAAGAATTAAAATATAAAATTAATAATGTGACAACTACAGAGTATTTGGTGTATTCTGCAGTTGAACACAGCAACATCGGAGAACAAAGTTAAGCTGTAAGTCAAGTTTTGTCACCAGTATGTATTTTGTAACTTTTTTTTTTCATATAGTACATAAATACTCCTTTCTCTGGTTTTAATACAACGCAATATAACTTTGATCATCTTGCATAACTACTATAATTATTATTGCCTCCCAACACTTTTAATCTATTCAATGAATTTACAATGTAAATTTACAATTTATTAGGCAACTTATTTTACTTTAATGCCGCGTACACACGGTCGGACTTTCCGGCAGAAAAAGTCAGACGGAATCTTTTTATCAGATATTACGATCGTGTGTGTGCCTCATCAAACTTTTTTTTCAAATATTCTGACGGACCTAGAAATAGAAAATGTTCAAAATATTTCCGCCGGAATCAATTCCTATCGGGAAAGCTGCTCGTCTGTATGCTGTTCCGGCGGACCAAAAACGACGCACGCTCTGAAGCAAGTACGAGACGACAGCTATTGGCTACTGGCTATTGAACTTTCTTTTTCTAGTCCCGTCGTACGTGTTGTATGGACTTTGGTGTGATCGTGTGTAGGCAACACAGTTTCAGTGGAACTCCGTCGAAAAAACCATCAGAGTTTATTCCGACGGAAAAAACGGTCGTGTGTACATGGTATTAGAAGTCGGGTGGCTGAGACCTAGCTCCCCAAAATAGCCTAAAGTGGCTCTGAAGCAAGTTTTTTACTTTAATACATACTATGCATTAAAGTGGAGTTCCACCCAAAAGTGGAACTTCCGCTCATTTGTCTCCTCCTCCCCCCTCCGGTGCCACATTTGGCACTTTTTTGGGGGGAGCGGATACCTGTCTTTGACATGTACCCTGTCCCCACTTGCGGGAGGCCGTGCCGTGGCAAATTACGTCAGCAGCTCGGCTCACTCCTCCTTCCCCCCTGGGCCAGTAGGAGAGCACAGTGGTGCCTTGTGCATGTGCAGTAGGGACCCGGCGTGAAGCCGTAATGCTTCACTACTGGGTTCCCTTACCGGCATTGGCGGTGGCAGCACCCGACTGCTGATGGAAACATCAGCTGCGGTGCCGACATTGCTGGACTCCAGGACAGGTAAGTATGTGTAGCTGCTGGCTTTTAAATTTGCAGGGGTGGGCGGGCCTCCGCTTTAAGGTAAAAAATTACCCCAACCTGATTCAGCAATGTGAAAGATAGCAGCAGCTCTCGCCGCTGTCTCCCTGGTCATTTGTGGATTGGCTCCCATTGCTGTCAATCAAATGATGAGAGAGTGGGGGGTGAAGCCGAATCGCCTGGTTTGTGTCAATAGCCACAGACAGGGTGGCTCAGGAGTGAACTTGTAAGGGTGCCCCCATAGAAAAAGGTTTTCCGACCAGCCTGGAATAAGACTTCTAACCAGCCGAAACTGTGGTGTGGCACTGGAACTCAGCCTATCGACTCTGCACTTTAGTCCCTCCCTAGTAGTTTATAACAGTCAATTCTGGTCTGGATGAAAAAACAACAGCAAAACTCAGTGGATAAGACATGTGGCTCCGTTCTTTCTCAGTCTACTTCCTGAAAAATCCCCTTTGTAAAGCTATCAAAGTCCTCCGATCTGGGGTTTCTGACCCAGCAGGGACCGGAAGCGATGTACATAGATATCTCTGACAGTAAGAAGCACAGTCACTTACAATTACAAACAGTAGAGTGAAGCAGATCCCAACATTATACTGTGTATAATTTAACACTGAAAGTAAACCAGTGGCATTTAGGGCATGAAATAAACTCATGCTGTCTGTAAAGCAATGTTTAGAAGACTGTGCTAGTAAGAAATCTTTTAATTAACTCCAAGTCACAGCAATAATGTATATTATTTTATTTTAGATGTGCTTTCAATTTGAAGTATAATAATGTATTATTAGCAAATTATAAACTCTTAAGCCTGTGTATGTCTAGATGGCAGTCTGTTCTGCCGAACACAGACTATACCACTTCCCACAAATCTAATATCAATAGTATACAGAGTCTCTGTAACTACACCCATACTTTTACTTGTGCCAGTGTAGCACTGACCTTCCTTGTAGTGAAAGGCCAAATATTTTACTGTAGGTGTCAAGCAAGACCTGGGGCTTTACAATGTATTTTTAAATGATCTGTGCATAGATATGTATGAATGTATTGCAGGGAATATATCCCTTGACAAAGCCAGTAATGACGAAAACCTGGTTGGGATTTGTCTAATGTACATTTCTTTTTAAGATTTTGTGTTTACACAAAACACATTTATTTTATGAATAGTTGCTGGTCTGCAACTTTGTTTGCATTTTTGTGACCTTGCAGGGCCAGATATTGTAAGGAAGGTTTGGAGGCAAAACTGATTTTTGCAGGTGCCCCAGGTCTGTGAGATGTCTCAGGCACTGTTCAGAAATAGCAGATTTCCTTTTAGAACTGAGTAGAATAAGAGAAGTAACATCTGACTCATACTGACTCAACACTCAGAAGACTCTTCTAAAGGAGAGTTGGGATTGTACCTGGCAGGGGCCAGCACAGAGGCGGGTGGAGATGAGGGGCAGGCGCCAAAGCAGAGTACATGGGTGACAGTTGGGAAGGGTAGAGGGGAAAGTGCCAGGGAGGCCGGTCCTGGGCTGGAACATCCCAATAAGTACGCCACGTTGAGTGACATTGGTGAAACCAGTCAGGGACCAGCACTGCTGGAGCTGAGTGACTCTCCTAGCTGCCAGGGCAATAATTCCTCCAGTGAGGGTGGGAGAAAAGCCAAAGAAAAGGAAAGACAGATTCTGGTGGTAGGGGACTCAATTCTTAGAAATACAGAGAGGGCAATCTGTAACAAAGACCTGAAGCGCCGAACTGTATGTTGTCTACCTGGTGCTCGGGTTAGGCATCTGGTGGACAAATTACTGGGAGGGATTGGGGAAGACCCAGCTGTCATGGTGCGCGTCGGCACCAATGACAAAGTCAGAGGAAGATGGAGTGTCCTAGGAGCTAAATTGAGGAAAAGGACCTCCAAGGTAGTATTCTCAGAAATACTACCAGTACCTCGAGCCACACCAGAAAGGCAGAGGGAGATTAGGGACGTAAACAAGTGGCTGAGGAGCTGGTGTAGAAAGGAGGTGTTTGGGTTCCTGGAGAACTGGGCGACTTCTCATTCGGTTACCAGCTCTTTAGCAAAGACGGACTGCACCTGAATGGGGAAGGTGCAGATTGGCTGGAAGTGAAGATGGCCGACAAGTTAGAGGGGCTTTTAAACATAGGCGACAGGGGGAGGGTCCAGAGGTAGAGATAGTCAGCACGGAACAAATTCCAGAGGGTAATATTGGGGGCATTAGTGCTAGTTTGACTAAAGCACCTAAACCTGAGGTAAGTACAGTAACAAGTCCTATTTGCATCCTCAGTACACCCAATGGGAAGATAGTATGCAACCGGTATAAACTACGTGGCATGTTCACGAATGCCAGGAGTCTGGGGGACACAATGGGAGAACTAGAGCTACTGTTGTATGAGGAGTATTTTTATTTTGTAGGAATTTCAGAGACTTGGTTCCACAGCTCTCATGATTCCCTATATCGCAGGGACAGAGAGGGTAAAAAAGGGGGAGGGGTATGCCTGTATATCAAGAATGAAGTACAAGTGAATGTGAGAGACAACATCACTAAGGGAGCGAGGGAACAGGTGGAATCCTTAGGGGTAGAGCTACAAAGGGAGGAAACTAAGTGGAAAGTAATACTGGGAGTATGCTATATGCCCCTTAACCAAAGGAAGGAGATGGAGGCGGACCTCCTATCACAATTTGGAATAGCAGCAAGGATGGGAAGTTTCATTATAATGGAGGATTTTAATTATTCAGACATAGACTGAGTGGAAGGAACCGCGCACTCATCTAAAGCTTGCCATTTCCTAAATGTCTTGCAGGACAGTTTCATGGGTCAGATGGTAAATGCACCAACTAGAAACAAAGCATTACTAGACCTACTGATCACCAACAATACAGACCTGATCACAGATGTGGGAATACGGGGTAAATTTAGAAACAGCGATCACGGGTCAATTAGTTTCAGTGTAAATAACACAAATAGAAAACATAAGGGGAATACAAAGACACTGAATTTCAAAAGAGCCAACTTCCCTAAACTACGATCCTTGCTAGAAGATACTAAATGGGATAAAATCTTAGGAAACAAAGAACATGGAGGAAAAATGGATATGCTTTAAGAGCATATTAAATAAGGGTATTATCCAGTGCATCCCAACGGGAAATAAATTTAAAAGAGCTAATAAAAGTCCTGGCTGGCTTAACTCCAACATAAAAATGCATATAAAAGCAAAGGAGAAGGCCTTCAAAAAATACAAGGCTGAGGGATCATCATCAGCATTCCAACTTTACAAACAATGCAACAAGAAATGTAAGGGTGCAATCAGGGCTGCTAAGACAGAACACGAAAGGCACATAGCAGAGGAGAGTAAAAAAAAATCCAAAGAAATTCTTTAAGTACATAAATAGTAAGAAAGGGAGGTCAGATCATATTGGTCCCATAAAGAACGATGAAGGGAATCTGGTTACTAAGGATGGAGAGATGGAGAAGGTATTGAATTTTTTCTTCTCCTCAGTCTTCACGTGGGAATTGGGGGGCTTCAGTAACCAAAACTGCAATGTTTATCCTTATGACACATCACAGGAAGCACAGAGGACAGAATGAGAAATAGAATTGAAAAACTTAACATTAATAAGTCACCGGGACCAGGCGGCTTGCACCCGAGGGTCCTTAACCACTTATGGACTGCCCGCTGTCGTTTTACGCCGCTACTTTGAAGAGGAATATCGTTGTTATGGCAGCAGCTAGCTGCCATAACCCCGGTATCCTCTTCTTCAGCGGGTGGTCCGCTTCAAGATAAAAGTGGTCTCTGCGGCGGATTCACCGCAAGATCACTTTTATCGTAGCGGGAGTGGGGGCCCCCCTCACGCCGTTCTCCGGTGCCCTTCGCCGCTTACCGGAGCCACCGGAAGCAGCGGAGGGGACCGCATCTGCTCCCTAGCTTGGCATGGAGACGAGTGAGGGGAAGATGGCCCCCACCTGTCTCCAAATAATAGCTGGGCGGGAGCGACATCAAAACATCACTTCCGCCAATAGCTCCTAAAGGGACTTTTTTTTTTTCTAATTACATTAATTATTTTTTTTTTTTGTATTGCATTTTAGTGTAAATATGAGATCTGAGGTCTTTTTGACCACAGATCTCATATTTAAGAGGTCCGGTCATGCTTTTTTTTAGAAGAACAGTATAAAAATAAAAAATAAAAAGTAAAATAAATAAGAAAAAAATATTTTTTTAAATGCGCCCCGTCCCGCATATGTGAGTAGCGCCCGCATATGAAAACGGTGTTCAAACAACACATGTGAGATATAACCGCGATTGTTAGAGCAGGAGCAATAATTCTAGCCCTCCTCTGTAACTCGAAACATGCAACCTGTAGAATTTTTTAAACATCGCCTATGGAGATTTTTAAGGGTAAAAGTTTGTCGCCATTCCACGAGCTTGCGCAACTTTAAGCGTGACATGTTGGGTATCAATTTACTCGGCGTAACATTATCTTTCACAATATAAAAAATTGGGCTAACTTTACTATTGTCTTATTATTTTATTAAAAAAAGTGATTTTTTTCCCCCAAAAAGTGCGCTTGTAAGACCGCTGCACAAATACGGTGTGACAAATAGTATTGCATCCACTGCCTTGATAGAGTTGTGTCTTTTTTCAACCTCGCCTACTATGTAACTACGTAACATACAAATGTCAGGAAGGGCATGCCAGGAGCCAACATGGTTCCTTTAGATGGACTTCTGAGCCTCTTCATAGGCTAATTCCTGCTTCTCGTACACGTAGGAATTTGGCTAATACTTATGCGTATGGGCGCATGCTTTTGTGCACGCGCAGAGGTGAGCGTACACGTGCGCATCAGTGTGCTCATTTGCACAGGTGACAGATATTGATGCCAAATGAGCTATTTTAACTGTGTCAATGCTCAGGGTCAATGCTGCTTTGTCTTTTAACCTTCTTTGTATCCTGTGATCCCATTATTCTGTATCCTGATTCCAGTTGCTGACCCGGCTTGTCTGACCACTCTCTGAACTCCGCCTGCATCAACCCAAGGTTTTCCTTGACATCCGCTTCTGTCTGCTCTATTTTCTTCGCATCCACCGGTTGGCTCCTGACCTGACCTGTACCCACACCACACTCTTGCATGCTCCTCTGTACCTGATCTGTCTTGCCAGTATATGCCTGAAATGCCTTACCTGCCCACTGTCGCCAGTACCAGCCTGCTTCATTCTGCCATACATCAGCTGTCTACCAGCCCGCCAGCTTCACTGAAGACTACTGACAACATCTCTTGCCTGGCGTGGATACCGGCTCTGCTACTGACAAGACCTACAGGCATTCATGCCACTCTGTGCTCCTGTGCCTTCTGTTCACACTACCGGGGGCCCTGAGTCAGAGGTGTAGGAGAGGCCTTCCTCATTATTTCAGGCTCTGCTATGAGGTATGTGATAACAACATACTAGCCAAAGTGTGCCCATTAGTTGAACAGTCTGAGTATGAATTGGCACGTCACTGCAGTAGTGGGGATCACATAGGCGGGCATTGGTACAGTGGTGATGGGTGGTGCTAGCTTGGTGGTGGTTAAAGGTTCCTCCACAGGTGCTTTCAATTGTAGCTTTAAATACTGGTAGTAGTCCTCCCAACCAGCAGCGAAAGTCATACAAGGGGTTAGTGGTGTGAGCTGCCAGGCCAGAGATTATAGTGCCTGTGTGAGCTGCAATAGAAGCCAAGGTTTAGGCAAGTAGTGTGAGCTGATGGGGCTTGAAATAAGGGCCCATTACATCACAAACTGACCTGCTGCAGCCTGCAGAGACTACTCTGGATATGCTTCGCACTGGGTATGACTGATGACTATTGTAGATGGTGATGGCCTACATTTAAATGTCAATGCTACATGTACGGTAGGGTCATTGGGATAAGCGAAAATGGTGGTGAAACATGGCATATGTGATGAAGCAGCACAATTTTAGAAATGCTGCACTATCTTTAGAGTGGACCCTGCATTTAGTGACAGTACTGCTACTCTCCTCTAACCTAAAGCTATTTCTGCAAATACCTGCAATTAGCTACCAGCACAGGAAATCTCACAGCACTAATTACCTATTTAAGTCATATGCATGTCACATAAACTACTGGAGAGACCCACAAATAAGTTATTAGTAATGGGAGGCTTACTGTGACTGGAGCTGACTGCTAATATGTGCGGAGATCGCTGCAGGTTAGTGATCAGCAGCATTGTCACTAAATGCTGGGTATGGGCCCCACTGCCTGCACACTAGCAGTAGAACCCCATAGATTTGTTTGGGGCTGGGAAACTGATCAGTCTATGGAGCTCTACTTCGCACATATGTGTTTGTTCACGTATTTCAGGACAAAAAGAGCCCAACTTATTAAACTCTAAACTGCTTTAAAAAAAACATATTTGCTATTATCTTAAACATAATAAAGCAGCTGAAATTTAATAAGCTATAAGTTTTATAAAATATATTAGAAGCCCATACTGCCTGCCATTTTGTGAAACCTCCTCCTAAGTCCTCATAGTGCGCACACTATATTACTAGCGATTTAGATCAACCTGTGTAAACGTTACATTACAAGTGGGCTCCTGCAGATGCCATCTCCAGCTCAGGTACTTCAGTACAGACCTTTATTTAAGGAGCTGGGGAAAGTATCAATGGACTTTAATGGCCCGTACACATGGTCAGAAATTCCGACGGAAAATGTTTGATCGGACCATGTTGTCGGAAAAGCCGCCCGTGTGTGGGCTCCATCTGACTTTTTCCGTCGGAAATTTCCGCCGGAAAAAATTTGAGATCCTGCTCTCAAATTTTCCGACAAAAAAAATCCGATCGGACCTTTTTCGATCGTGTGTAGAGAATTCCGACGGACAAAGTGCCACGCATGCTCAGATCAAATTACGAGACCAAAGCTTATGGCTACTAGCCTCTACATACAGTGGTGTGAAAAAGTGTTTGCCCCCTTCCTCATTTCCTGTTCCTTTGCATGTTTGTCACACTTAAGTGTTTCGGAACATCAGACCAATTTAAACAATAGTCAAGGACAACACAAGTAAACACAAAATGCAATTTGTAAATGAAGGTGTTTATCATTAAAGGTGAAAAAAAATCCAAACCATCATGGCCCTGTGTGAAAAAGTGATTGCCCCCCTTGTTAAAACATACTATAACTGTGGTTGTCCACACCTGAGTTCAATTTCTCTAGCCACACCCAGGCCTGATTATTGCCACACCTGTTCACAATCAAGAAATCACTTAAATAGGAGCTGCTTGACACAGTAAGGTCCACAGAAGATCCTTAAAAGCTACACATCATGCCGAGACCCAAAGAAATTCAGGAACAATTGAGAAAGAAAGTAATTGAGATCTATCAGTCTGGAAAGGGTTATAAAGCCATTTCCAAAGCTTTGGGAATCCAGCGAACCACAGTGAGAGCCATTATCCACAAATGGCGAAGACATGGAACAGTGGTGAACCTTCCCAGGAGTGGCCGGCCGCCCAAAATTACCCCAAGAGCGCAGCGACGACTCATCCAAGAGGTCACAAAAGACCCCACAACAACGTCCAAGGAACTGCAGGCCTCACTTGCCTCAGTTAAGGTCAGCGTTCATGCCTCCACCATCAGGAAAAGACTGGGCAAAAATGGCCTGCATGGCAGAGTTCCAAGGAGAAAACCACTGCTGAGCAAAAAGAACATCAAAGCTCGTCTCAATTTCTCCACAACACATCTTGATGATCCCCAAGACTTTTGGGACAACATTCTGTGGACCGATGAGACAAAAGTGGAACTCTTTGGAAGGTGTGTGTCCAAGTATATCTGGCGTAGAAGGAACACTGCATTTCAGAAAAAGAACATTATACCAACAGTAAAATATGGTGGTGGTAGTGTGATGGTCTGGGGCTGTTTTGCTGCTTCAGGACCTGGAAGACTTGCCGTGATAAAAGGAACTATGAATTCTGCTGTCTACCAAGAGATCCTGAAGGAGAATGTCCGACCATCTGTTCGTGTACTCAAGCTGAAACGAACTTGGGTTCTGCAGCAGGACAATGATCCTAAACACACCAGCAAGTCCACCACCGAATGGCTGAAGAAAAACAAAATGAAGACTTTGGAGTGGCCTAGCCAATGTCCTGACCTAAATCCTATTGAGATGTTGTGGTATGACCTTAAAAAGGCCGTTCATGCTCGAAAACCCTCTAATGTAACTGAATTAGGACAATTCTGCAAAGATGAGTGGGCCAAAATTCCT
Source organism: Lithobates sylvaticus (assembly GCA_028564925.1). NCBI lineage: Eukaryota > Metazoa > Chordata > Amphibia > Anura > Ranidae > Lithobates > Lithobates sylvaticus. The sequence goes on along the minus strand of CM053030.1, from coordinate 191,457,604 downwards.
CCAGGACGCTGTAAAAGCCTCATTGCACGTTATCGCAACGCTTGGTTGCAGTTGTTGCTGCTAAGGGTGGCCCAACCAGTTATTAGGTTTAGGGGGCAATCACTTTTTCACACAGGGCCATGATGGTTTGGATTTTTTTTCACCTTTAATAATAAACACCTTCATTTACAAATTGCATTTTGTGTTTACTTGTGTTGTCCTTGACTATTGTTTAAATTGGTTTGATGTTCCGAAACACTTAAGTGTGACAAACATGCAAAGGAACAGGAAATGAGGAAGGGGGCAAACACTTTTTCACACCACTGTAGTTCCGTTGATCGGATTTTCCGACAACTTTGTCCAACTGTGTGTATGCAACACCAGTGTCGGACAAAATCCGTCAAAAAAAAATCAGACGGATTTTGTGGTCGGAATTTCCGACCGTGTGTACGGGGGCTTAGTGTGTTGATGTCACAGTACTGGTGCTCCACTAAGAACTACTAGTCCTTCTGACACAGTGGCAGATGAGACTTGTATTTTTCTCATTCACAAGTTTCTGTGAATCGATGACAAGTTGGATTAATAAAATGACAGGGGTCAGTAATGCCACGTTCACACGATCGAAAATGCCGCCAGCAAAACTCAGATGAGAGCTTTTTGTCAGAAAATGCGACCGTGTGCATGCTCAATCAGTCTTTTGCTGGCGTAATTCCAGCCAGCAAAAGATTTAGAACATGTTCTCTATTTTTCGGTCGGGAAAAGTTCCTATCTGAAAATGCGATGGTCTGTATGCAATTCGGACACGCAAAAAATCACGCATGCTCGGAAACAATTCGACGCATGCTCGGAAGCATTGAACTTCGTTTTCTCGGCTCGTCGTAGTGTTGTACGTCACCGCGTTCCTGGCGGTCGAAAGTTCAGAGATCTTTTGTGTGACCGTGTGTATGCAAGACAAGCTTGAGCGGAATTCTGTTGGGAAAAAACATTCAAGATTTTTCGGACGGATAGTCCGCTCGTGTGTACGCGGCATAAGGCGATGATTCTGTAAGTGGAAGGGGAAGGGATAGTTTGAGCTTTGGGGTAGTGTAAATAAAATATGGTCAGAAAAATGGACTTAGCTTATTCTGTTGTGTCAGAAATGCACTCATGTATATATTTACTGAATGCACCACAGCTGTAAACTAACTATACATTCTACTGTAAAGGGGACTACCGGAATAAGAAATTGTTGATAAAAGAAACCATCAATTAATTCATTGGTTTCAGCTGTGGCATATGGTATTATCATTAGAATCCCCTTCCTACTGACACTGACAGGATGGCACTCACATAGTAACAATTGTATTTCTTTTTAAACAGCATTGCACTAAGCCATAACTTCTATTATACTAACATCCTGAAACCCCTTGCAGGATATAATATATACCTCCTGACAGACTCACAGGAAATACACAACATATTTCTGTTCTGTAATACCTTCATGCTTAACGTTGAACTCCAGGGAAAGGAAAATTCTCCCTTGCATGCTCATTTTGGCCAATAAAAATGACTTTTACTTAACTAATCCCTCACTCCCACAGGTTTCCTCCATGCTATACAACTGACCCCCGCAGCCTCTTCTCTAATGCCGCGTACACACGATCGGAATTCTCGTCGGAAAAGCCTTGTATGTTTTTTCCGACGGAATTCTGCTCAAGCTTGTGTTGCCTACACACGGTCACACCAAATTCTGACTGTCAAGAAGGCGGTGACGTACAACACTACGACGAGCCATGAAAATTAAGTTCAATGCTTCCGAGCATGCGTCAAATTGTTTCCGAGCATGCAACGGAATTTTGCGCGTCAGAATTGCCACAGATGATTGGAATTTCCGATAGAAACTTTTTCCATCTGAAAAATTGAGAACATGCTCTCAATCTTTTGCTGGCCGAAATTCAGCCAGCAAAAGTCAGATGAAGCATACACACAGTCGCATTTTGCGACCAAAAGCTCACATCAGTCTTTTGCTACATTCACACCAGCAATTCAGGTTGCAGCCGCCGGCTCCGTTCATTATAATATAAGGCCACTGGCAGCTAAACATGTTTATTCGTTTTCGTCCGAATGCATTTTTGTCCGAATTTCGGGTAGAATCGCAGAATTCGTGCAGAATCCGAAAACCGAAAGATCCGATATAAACAATTGCTTTATTTTCGTTTTTGTTGTGATAACAGTTCAATATAGATAGGAAATTTGACATGACGCTGACAATAGCAATCTGTGTCCATCAAACCTGTGGTCGAATGTGCCTAATCTTAGCTCTATTAGTCCAAGATTATTCTACATAAAGAGAAAAGATTCGACATTATAGAGACCATAGCAAAAAAGGTCAAATGTGCCTAACCTAACTCTATTAGTGCAAGATTATTCGACATAGAGAGAAAAGATTTGACAAGAAGATTCGACATGAAGATTTGACGAAGCAGTCGCTGTGAGTGGACATTTATGGTCAAATGCTCTGCCCATAGGCTATAGAAGAATTCTAATGTTGGTTGACTGATTAACCACTTGCCTACCAGGCACAAACACCTCCTTCCTGACCAAGCCATTTTTCAGCTTTCAGCGCTATTGCATTTTGCATGACAATTGCGCGGTCATGCAACGATGTACCCAAATAACAATTTTATAATTTTTTTCCCCACAGATAGAGCTTTATTTTGGTGGTATTTGATCACCTCTGTGGTTTGTATTTCTTGTGCTATAAACAAAAGAAGAGGGATAAGTTTGTAAAAACGCAACATTTTTTACTTTTTATTATAATAAATATCCATTTTTCTTTTTAAACAACGTTTTTCCTCAGTTTAGGCCGATACGTATTCTTCTACATATTTTTGGTAAAAAAAAATCGCAATAAGCGTATATTGATTGGTTTGCGCAAAAGTTAGAGCGTCTCCAATATAGGGGATAGATTTATAGCATTTTTATTATTATTTTATTTTTACTAGTAATGGTTGCGATCTGCGATTTTTATCATGACTGCGATATTGCGGCGGACATATCGGACACTTTTGACACATTTTTGGGACCATTCACATTTATACAGCGATCCGTGCTATAAAAATGCATTGATTACTGTATAAATGTGACTGGCAGGGAAGGGGTTAACACTAGGGGGCGCTTCAGGGGTTAATATGTTCCCTATGTGAGTGATTCTAACTGTGGGGGGAGGGGACTGACTGGGGGAGGAGACCGATCGGTGTCCCTATGTACAAGGGACACACCATCGGTCTCCTCTCCTCTGACAGGACGTGGATCTGTGTGTTTACACACACATCGCGACCGCCGGGCATGCGCATCGGGTCCCCAGCGACACGGCGGGCACGCGCGCGCCTCCCGCGGCGCGCTCGCACCCCCCTAGTGGCCGCAAAGCTAGCCCCGTCATGTGACGGCGGCCCGCCACAAGAGTCGCACCGCTCCACCGTCATATGACGGCGGGTGGTCGGCCGGCAACAGGTTAATAAATATAATTATTACTAGTGTCATACAACATTAGAATTCTACTATAGCTTGCAGGTGGAATATTTGACCGGAAATGTACGGTTGCAGCGTCGTACAGTTTAGCTGCTCTGTCAAATCTTCCGCCTACATGCTATTCCGTCAAATCTTTTTAGAAAATTCGACAGACACCATAAGCCTTCAATGACAGATTCGACCTTAATCATTTCGGATTTTCGGACGAATGCATTTTCTAACGAAACAAAATAAATTAAAACGAATTTCGGGAGTAACTAAATAAATGTATTTTTCTAACGAAAACGAAATTCCGAAACAAAATATTTCAGTGTTCAGTGTTCACATGTCTACTGGCAGCTGCAGATATACGCAGCATCCGCACAGCCAGCGATTTACCTGCAGTGGACAATGCTAGACTCACTTTGCGTGCACTGTGAGTAGCTGCGGCCACTGGCGACCTGTCATTTTAGTGAACAGGGCTAGTTGCTCAGAAGAACAGAAGATTCCTGCCTTTGTAATTCGCACTGGCTTAAATCACTGGTGTGCATGTAGCCCAAGGCACTTCAGCAATTGCCGGCACTCTGACCTCAAGTACAACGCAGGGCCAATGGCCTGAATTAGTATGTGCAAATACAATGACCTAAAAGCAAAATATATTGCAATAACCTAAAAGCAAAATAAATCGCTAATCCGGCGCTCATAGAAATTAAATGAAATTCACATATATGAACATGTGAGCTGCTACTATAACATAAAAAAATCAATAAAGGTCTCATATGCTTTAAACGAACAAAAAATGAATTTGAATCCATAAAAAGCAAAAGCAGCGCTCTTCAGTATAAGAAACCACTTGTTTCCAAATAGTCCAAATTTTGTTACACCCTAAAAGGTGAGTCCAAAATTAAGCTTTATCCACTCAGTGTGTGTTTCCTTAGGATATATCAGGTATAAAATATACAGATCCTTCACCACACTTCGTGATACTGCTCCCCTCAAAGTTTGCACAACACTCTCTTACCGATCCTAGGATTGTTGGAATCACTGCAGACAACATCCTAGGATCGGTGGGAGAGTGTCATGCAGTCTGGGCAGTCAACGTTACGTATTAAAGAGGAAGTAAACCCTGATGGGTTTAACTTCCTCTTTATTCCCCTGCAAAGTAAAAGCATAATGGGCAAAATACTTACTTTTGATTCAATGGTCTGGCACCCGCAAGGCCCCTCCCAATTGCTGGCATCTTCTCCCCGGATTCCTTCGGTGTCAGTCTTTGTCCGTCTTGATTGGCCAGCTTGTGATGACATCACTCCCGCACATGCACAATAGTGCAGTCATCCTGGCACATAGGCACTGTGCCAGAATCTAAACTTAGCTGCGCATTCACAGCTCTATTTACGTTCTACAGACTGCAAGCAGGCAGGTAGGCTTGTTTTATTGCATATGATTTCAATTTACAAATACCATACTGGTGATCCCACAATAGGGATAAACCTTTTCTGCGGAAGGGAGTTTAATAAGACACGTGGCCACTCATTAAAATTAGAAGAAAAGAGGTTTAACCTTAAACTATGTAGAGAGTTCTTTACTGTAAGTACGGGAAGGATGTGGAATTCCCTTCCACAGGCGGTGGTCTCAGTGGGGGGGCATCGATAGTTTCAAAAAACTATTAGATAAGCACCTAAACGACCACAACATACAGTCATATACAATGTAATACTGACAAATATTCACACATATAGGTTGGACTTGATGGACTTGTGTCTTTTTTCAACCTCACCTACTATTTAACTACCATATTTATCGGCGTATAACACGCACCGGCGTATAACACGCACCCCAAGTTTAGGAGGGCATTTTAAGGAAAAAAAGTTTTAGGAGGGAAGTTTAGGGGAAAAAAAAACTTACATTTAAGCATCATTTTCAGCTTGTCCAGCGTCATTTGCAGCTTGCCCAGCATCATTTGCAGCTTGCCCAGCGTCATTTGCAGCTTGCCCAGCGTCATTTGCAGCTTGCCCAGCGTCATTTGCAGCTTGCCCAGCGTCATGTGCAGCTTGTCCAGCGTCATTGCAGCTTGTCCAGCGTCATTTGCAGCTTGCCCAGGGTCATTTGCAGCTTGCCCAGCGTCATTTGCAGCTTGCCCAGCGTCATTTGCAGCTTGCCAGCGTCATTTGCAGCTTGCCCAGTGTCATTTGCAGCTTGCCAGCGTCATTTGCAGCTTGCCCATGTTTAAATTTCCCGCCGCCGAGACAGACCGCGTGAGCGCCGGCGAAAAAGATAGACCGAGCGCCGACGGAAAAGACCGAGCGCCGACGGAAAAGGCCGAGCGCCGACGGAAAAGACTAAGCCGACTGTTCGGCTCCGCTCGCAGTCCCGCCTCCCTGCTGTTTCGGAAGCGAGTGCAGGGAGGCGGGACTGCGAGCGGAGCCGAGCAGTCAACTCGGTCTTTTTCGTCGGCGCTCTGTCTTTTTCGGCGGCGCTCGTTTTTTTTTGACGGCGCTCGCTATTTTTCGGCGCTGCTTGATTTTTTTTGTCACATTTTTTGGGGGGATCGGCGTATAACACGCACCCACGACTTTCCCCCGATTTTAAGGGGGAAAAAGTTTGTGTTATACGCCGATAAATACGGTATGTCTCTTCTGCAATTAAGAGCCTGTCTGCTCACAGTTTAACATTAGCATTTATTTTCACTTTTTAATGTACTGTAATTATTACACATAGGAAACTATAAGCATTTTTATCATGCATAGATCTAGCTGTACATGTCACTACAAGCTAAAGGCTATGCTTATAATATAGCTTAGTTTATATCAATGTAAACCTAAATACTGAACTCATAATATAGGAGAGATCTTAAGTGCATACTGTGTCTATGAATCTGCCTAGACAATATGTGTTATGCACATGTCAGTGTCACCATCATGTGAAGCATAGCAATGACGCAAGACACCTAGCAGAACAATAGAACTTGTGATAAGGCTTATTGGACTTTAGCCTTCACTAGAGCATATGTGATACATTAGTGCTGCAAATGACCCTGCCTCCTGTTCAGGCAATTCAACAAGTGCTTAATGGGAGGAGATAGCTGCTAACCATAAATAAAGCTGAGAGCTGAATTGGAATAGAAGGTTCAGCTCTAGTCTTTGCTCTGCTCTCTCCCTTCAGCACTGTAATAACCATTAGCACCATGGACAGCGGCTTTCTCAAGCTGGATGCTGCAGAGTTCTTGGAGATTTGGCAGCGTTTTGACTCTGATGGTAAGCAAATTATATTATATTTCTTTAAGTCTGTTTGAACTAGGTTGATAAAACACCCAGAAAAAAAAAAAAAGATTTAATCTAAGCACACAAATAATACTGTGTAGCAGTGTATAGAATGTATAAAATGATGCCTACCTATATAAAGGCTTGGATAGACTTTGTTTTAAGTTAGATTTTAATAGCGATGTATACAAAAATACATGAAGCAGGTCTTAAAACAGCCTCATAATAGTCATCCATATTACAAAAGTAATTAGAAATCTGTAGCCCTGGGATTGAAGCATAAATAAAACCCCAGTCACATACAGAAAAAAGTCAGCCTATGTATGTCCTAATAGTATTCAAAGTATGCAAAGTAAGGTATTCTATAAGTAAAGCAAATGCTATGAGAATGACGATATGCATTTCATTTTAAAAACATGTTAGTAGGTTATTTAGCTTTTGTCTACTTTTCTTCTACTATGTGTGAGTATGAATGTGAAAAGGGGATATGTATGCATATGGGATAGGGACCTTTAGGTTTTAAGCTCCTTGAGAGTAGGGGCTGATGTGTATGTACAGAATGTAAAGAACATAAACTGTTGGTACTATAAAAATACTTGTAATAATAAAAAAAAAAATATATATATATATATGTAAAGATAGATAGATATAGATATATCTATATCTATATATCGATATCTATATATATACTGTGTACATATATATATACACTATATATGTAGATAGATACTGTATGTACAGCAAGGGGAAAAAGTATTTGATCCCTTGCTGATATTGTATGTTAGTCCACTGACAAAGAAATGATCAGTCTATAATTTAAATGGTAGGTTTATTTTAACAGTGAGAGACAGAATAACAACACAAATATCCAGAAAAACGCTTTTCAAAAAATGTATAAATTGATTTGCATTTTAACGAGTGCAATAAGTATTTGATCCCCTATCAATCAGCAGGATTTCTGGCTCCCAGGTGTCTTCTATACAGGTAAAGAGCTGAGATTAGGAGCACTCTCTTAAAGGGAGTGCTCCTAATTTCAGCTTGTTACCTGTATAAAAGACACCTGTCCACAGAAGCAATCAATCAATCAGATTCCAATCTCTCCACCATGGCCAAGACCAAGGAGCTGTCCAAGGATGACAGGGACAATATTGTAGACCTAGACAAGGCTTTGTCAGTGGGCAAACGTACAAAATCAGCAGGGGGTCAAATACTTTTTTTCCCTCACTATATGTATTTAGATCATACACAACACAATGGTATATACTGAAGGTTCTGTACTTGCTCAGTAATAACAATTATAAACATAATTACTGCAACATTTTTACAACTGTCAACATTCCTCTAGTAGTTGACAGTATCACTTCGCTAAGTAGATTATGAAGGCAAATTATTTTCCATTTCTGAGGAAATAGGATGTAATTTACTTAGTAAAAGACTTCCAATCGTCGGAAATATCAACGGTGTAAAATACCTTGTATAACCCATTATTGTTGACCTGGCCTCACCCTCCAGATCAGTCTTCTATTATTTCATTTTTTTCACATTAAGGACATGCAGAACACAGTTTACTTAATAAGGCAGTTGAAACAGTAATGTGGAACTGCGGTAAACAAAGGTAAACAAATGTATTTTGACTTTCATTATATAGAGCAATCAGAACAATAACAAATAATTGTTGATTGCTTTACATGCATTATTGCATCTGACTTATTCTTATTTAAGGAGCCAAATAATTGATTTTATACATAACTGAAAATAGTGTTGGATCAATTCTATGCTTTTAGGTGTTATTTTTGGACTTAAATGTAACAGTCACTATTATGGAATTAAAATATATTTTCTATATATTTAGACAATGGTTACATTGAAGGTAAAGAGCTTGATGACTTCTTTTGCCACCTTCTTAAGAAGTTAGGCACGGTAAGTAACTTCTATCTTCTACTATTATTTGTTTATATTTAATAATAATTCAAGATTTTATTGATAAGTACAATTTTTTTTAAATACATTTGCAAATATATATTTGCCTAAGCATTTGCAGTCTGTACATAAATAATGGTAGCATATAATTGTGCATAAAAGATAATTATAAGAGAGGAGCTGCATTCATATGGCTAAATACATTAAACATCTACTGTATGGATGTGGGTATTGTGCATATTTATTTCACATATTCTTAAGTGCAGCCTTAATAATACTGAAGGACGTTATTCAGTTTATATCTTTGTTGTACCTCTTGACAAAAGATGAACCTGTTACTAGTTACCAATAATAAGCTATGGCTAGCAGAGTGTTACATATGAGGATTAATATGTTTTCTTAATTACTGCTTGAATTGATATATTATTTAAATGTTGACTTATGAGATATACTGTATTTATTGGCGTATAACACTCACCTTTTCACCATGAAAATCGGGTGCAAATAGCATGTGCGTGTTATACGCCAATACTTCAATTTTAGATGCCTTGTAGGGGACAGGGAGGGGGGCTGCATTGATGGCAATGGTGAGGCTGCTGCATTGATGGCAAATAGAGGCTGCATTGATGTGAACTGATGAGGCTGCATTGATGGCACTTGTGAGGCTGCAGATGGGCATTGATGGCAATGGTGAGGCTGCAGATGGGCACTGACCCTTATATTGCTTCAAAGTTCCTTATTTCAAATTAAAATTTTTTTTTTTAAAACTTCCCTCTTCAAATGAATGTGCGTGTTATACGCCGATAAATTTGGTAGTCAGAATCTATTGCTATTTAAATGATTGCTTTTTTGGAATATGCATTTGAAAAAGTTGAAAGCGAATGCATGTTAGTAGTAAAGTTACCTATTGTATTATCTATTTTTACCATAGTAGAAATAACTTGGTACCTACCTACTTGTTACAGTGGTTTCTGTTACCATAAATTACCTACAACTAGAAAAGATAAATAGACACATTTATAAAGATAAATAGGAATTGCCACTGATGACTTGTTGATGATGGTGCAGTATACAAGGACTGTCATCCTTATCCTTCTTTTTCTACCTGGTTAGACACTAATCCAGAAAAAGAACGTGCATATCAGATGTCGGACACCTGTCATGCACATGTTTGTTCCCAGTCACTGATTTGCCATATATTGAAGTAAAGATAAGAATGGCAGCCTGGAAATATTTACCTTCAAGTCGGTGATTGCTGCTCTCATATTTCTATCCTGGCAGGTTGCATTTAATAAATTAGGAACCTACAGAGCAAGCTATAAATGGCCACACTTAAAATAGACCTATCAGTAAGTCTGTACATATAAATTCACAACATTTCACATTGTACAGCAACTTTATAGTTAAAAATGAAAACTTATTAAAAATCTATGTTGTGCTCCACTCAATGACTTTGTCTAGATTGAGAGGATTTCATCATTCAGCTGCAGGCAGGAGTAAGCATTTTCTCAGTCCCCTCTCACCAGTGAACAGATCAGCCCGCTGGGATCCGCCTGTCCGTTTCTCAGGTGGATCTGATCGGGCTATCCATTGACTTCTATGGGCAGGCGGATGTCAGCAGAGATGCGTCCGCCGACACCCGCCTGCCATCCGATCCGCTCAAAATAGATGTCCAGCGGATGGGATTGGATCCGAATGCGTCATAGAGAACAGCGGAGCTCTGACAGATCTATCCCTGCACAGTGAGCGGAGACGGACCTGTCTCATCATCGGAGCGATTCCCCCGCTGCATTAGCGGAGCCTGTCCAGCAGTTCCGTCCTGTGTGAAAGGGGCCTCAAATTGTAACTTTGCAGCAAGTCCCAAGGTGAGCATGTACACCAGGGGCTGTTCTGTGGCAGACAGCTTCTTGCTGTCTCTCCCTTGAAGAAAGCCAAAAGGTCCCCATTGCATTCAAACAGTTTCATGCTCCGTTCACACTTGCGAATTGGGTGCAGATTTCAACGCATCCAATTCGCATTTCAGGAGAGTGTGACCAGCTCTCAATGGAGCCGGCTCAAACAGCTCTGGGGCGGCCTCAGCCTGCATTGAAAAAGGGTCCTGTGTGTCTTCTGGTCCGATTTAGGTGCGAATCGGTGAACAGGGACACACCGGACCCCATGCTGCAAACTGCGACTGCAGCATGTGTGAACTGAGCCTTAAGCCTTCCTTGGGATTTCAAACCTGATTAATGATAAATTAACAGAAGAACAGGAAAGCAGACACACATTTAATGGCCATTCTGGATTCTGGCTGCAGCTGGCAGTATATCTTAGATGGCATTAGTAGATAACCTGTCACCTGTCATCTAAAACTGCTTGTTAAGGCAACACCTTTTGTTGATTTGGGTTTATGGTTTCGCTTTGCTAGTAGATTCCATATATACTTGCATACTGTACAGATGTAAAAAAAGACAAACAATCATAAATTAGAATCATTCTATAAAAGTCTCAAACTCAGAAACATCAAAGGACAAACAAAAATCAAATCAGATTTCCTTAAATAGGAGCTCAGATATTGGCATAGCTTTTACCAGCCTCCCCTCCCCTAAGGTGAAGCACAAAGCCTTGCCACACCCTTTTGCCATTAGGAACAATAGCCCAGGCTGGGTGAAGCTGCAGTTTAGCCATGAGTTGGTCCAGCTTTACTAGCACTATATTGCTTTGTGTGCATATCTGAATTTACACTGGAGTAAATGCACATTGTGATCTCATTGAATATAGTACTTATTAACAGAGGGGATGATAAGTTACTGTTTATTTTCAATGTGTACATATTTTGATTTATTCCAATTATACTAAATGATTTCGGTGACATTATTTGCACGATTGTTGCACTGCCTGGCATTGCCCTCTTTTCTTATAGAGATTATCAATTCCCCTTCAAGTGGCTATTGGGATGACAGTGCAAAAAACATCCTTGCTAAATGGCCACTGAGCTAAAACCTGTTAGAAGATAAGCCCCCAAGACACTGCCTTGTGTCCGGTGAATATTTTCAGGTAGAAGCTCATGTATTGATTTGGATGTATCAGAAGTGGTCAAACACAATCACTTTGCAGCCCTACTAATGTTTTAATGTGTATTTTTGATAGCTTGGTTACATTAACGTTACTGTTCAGAAATGAAAATTGACCACTTACAGACCGGAAGATTTTCCCCCTTAATGACCAGGCCATTTTTTGCGATACGGCACTGCGTCGCTTTAACTGACAATTGCGTGGTTGTGCGGCGCTGTAACCAAACAAAATTTACGTCCTTTTTTTCCCACAAATAGAGCTTTCTTTTCGAGGTACTTGATCACCTCTGCAGTTTTTATTTTTTGCGCTATAAACAAAAAAAACCCAATATTTTTTACTTTTTGCTATAATAAATATTCAAAAAAAGATAAAAAAAATAAATAAATCTATTCATCAGTTTATTCCAATATGTATTCTTCTACATATTTTTGGTAAAAAAATCACAATAAGCGTATATTGATTGGTTTGCGCAAAAGTTATAGCGTCTACAAAATAGGGGATAGATTTATGGCATTTTTATTATTATTTTTATTATTATTTATTTTTTTTGTTTTACTAGTAATGGTGGCGATCTGCGATTTTTAGCGGGACCATTGACATTTATACAGCGATCAGTGCTATAAAAATGCACTGATTACTTTGTAGATGTCACTGGCAAAAAAGTGGTTAATACTAGGGGGCAATCAAGGTGTTAAATGTGTTCCTTGGGAGGTGTTTCTAACTGTGGGGGGATGGGACTGACTGGAGGAGGAGAGAGATCGCTGTTCCTAATCACTAGGAACAGCATATCTCTCTCTCCTCACCTGTCAGAACAGGGATCTGTCTGTTTACATTGACAGATCCCCATTCTGGCTCTCTTTCCTGCCATCGCGGGTGGCCGGCAGATATCGCGGCCACCGGCCACACGCATCGGGTCCGCAGTGGGTGCAGGTGTGTGCCTACTGTGGCTCTTAAAGGAGCCGGCGATTTGCGGGAACAAGCCGACCTGCCGCAGTATAATGACGGTAGCTGGTCAGCAAGTGGTTAAACATTGATTTTCATACAGAGAGAATGCTTAGTACCTCAGGTGACCATCCATATACATATGCTAGTTCCTTTTGTTAGTAACTTGGTTACACTGGATCCACCTTGGCTGCAAAGCTAAAACATTCACTGCAGGCTACTTCAAGGGGTTGTAAAGGCAGAAGTTTTTTTTTATCATAATGCATTCTTTCTGTGTGCAGCAGCCCCCTAATACAAACATGAGCCCCATCTCTATCCAGTGGTGTGCACAAGAACCTTGGCCGCCTGGGACTCTCCCTTCTGATTGGCTGAGACACAGCATTGGCTCCAGCTGCGGTCAATCAAAGTCAATTAGCCAATCAGGAGAGAGAGGAGGAGGGGCCGAACCATAGCTCCATGTCTGAATGGACACACAGAGCTGTGGCTCACCTCGGATTCCCCATAGCAAGCTGCTTGCTGTGGTGGCACTCAACAGGAGGAAGGGGCCAGGAGCACCAAGAGGGACCCGAGAAGAGGAGGATTGGGGCTGCTCTGAGCAAAACCATTTCACAGAGCAGGTAAGTATAACATGTTTTTTATTTTTAAAGAAAAAAAAAATTGGCCTTTAGTATCACTTTCATGCCTCTCAAAAAACTGGATTTAAAAGAGTGCCAATGCTAAGAAGATTCTTTTACCCACGAACAAGATTCCAACCTGCTTTGGAAGTTTAAGGCCTCATGCACACCGGACATTTTTAACCACTTGAATACAGGGCACTTTTACCCCCTTCTTTCCCAGGCCAATTTCCAGCTTTCATCGCTGTCGCACTTTGAATGACAATTGTGCGGTCATGCAACACTGTACTCAAACTAAATTTTTATCATTTTGTTCACACATTTAGAGCTTTCTTTTGGTGATATTTAATCACCGCTGTTTTTTTTATTTTTTGCTAAATTAACAAAAAAGCCCGAAATTTTTTGAAAAAAAAAAAAAGTTTTCTTTGTTTTTGTTAAAAACTTTTGCAAATAAGTAATCGTTCCTCACAAATTTATGCCAAAATATATTTGTTTTGTTTTTTTTAACACACTGTGACCAGAGCAATATAATGTTATCATAGTAAAGTTGTACTTTTTACACATAAGGCCCCTTTCACACTGGGGCGGGGAGCCGCGGTGACGGTAAAGCAGCGCTATATTTAGCGATGCTTTACCGTTGTTTTAACCGCGGTATTCGGGCGCTCGCGGTGCGGTTTTACCCCCCGCGAGTGGCCGAAAAAGGGTTAACACCCCCGCAGAGCGCCGCCGTATCGGCGCTTTGCGGCGGTATTGCCGCGGTTTTACCGCGGTTTCCCATTCAAATCAATGGGAAGGAGCGGTATAGGAGCGGTGAACACACCGCTCCTATACCGCTCCAAAGATGCTGCTAGCAGGACTTTTTTTGCCGTCCTGCTAGCACACCACTCCAGTGTGAAAGCCCGCCGGCTTTCACACTGGAGTTAAAGGGGCCGGATTTTTTCAGGCGGTGAACAGGCGCTATTTTTAGCACTGTACCACCTGAAAAACGCCCCGGTGTGAAAGGGGCCTTATGATTGCTTATAGCAATGAATTTCATCCTGGCCACAGCTAGTTACATGGTATAGATAAGCTGTGATTGGCCCTGTCTGTACCATATGATCACTGTGACCAATCACAGCTAGCAACTCAATTCTACACAATGGATGTCATGTGATCTGCTGTGATTGGTCACAGTGGTCACATGGTACCCCGCAGTGGGCCGGTACACTGATCCATCATCGGCTGTGTCTGATGGATATAGCCAGTGGCAAATTGGGCTGCGGTGCAGTCCAGGAAGTCGTCATATGATGTTCACCCAGATCGCCAAACTCTGGTTAAAGCTGCTCCTAGGAGAGTCTGGTGGGGTTTTTTTTCCTGCCTCTAAACTCCCCTGCATGTTAGCCTATGTGTGATTTTTAACAGCGTTTAGCAGCAGGTGCTTTTAGAGGCAGGAAAAAATAACACTGCCAGGCTGTCCAGGAGCAGCAGAGTTTGGGCAAAAAAAATACTTGGTGCTGCTAAATACGCCTAAACGGTCATCAGTGGCCGCTGATGAAGTCCCGCCCCTTAGGGACGTAACGCGTACGGAAACCACGTGACCTTGATCGTGATGTCACCCACGTCCTACAGGCTGATCTTCGTGGATACACAATGCTGTTTGTATGCCATTCATCCTTAGCACTGGGGCACAGTGTGATTTTTGTAAGTGCTATTTACCGTCTTTTTTAAATAAACAAGTTGTGATCATTCAGAGAGCACTAGATATTGTTGCTTTTATTCCACGTACCGTTTTTTGAAGCTGATGAGGAATTCCATGTGCAATCTTGGTACCGTTTACAATCTTAACGTGAGAGCTTGCTGATTAAATGCCCTTAAAGGGAACTGCTGTTTTGACCTGACTGATTTACTCAGGGGTCCACCGCATGAGGTGAGCGGCCATTTCTCTTGATGGTGGAGGTTGTCACACAAGTCACCTTATATGATTGATTCATCACTCATTGCACTGGAGATTCGCTGGTGTTCATACCAATCAACTTGTGTTTTAGGCCCCTTTCACACTGATGCATTTTTCAGGCGCTACTGCGCTAAAAATAGCGCCTGTATAGCGCCTGAAAAAAGCGGGTCCTTTCACTCCAGTGTGAAAGCCTGAGGGTTTTCACACTGGAGCGGTGCGCTAGCAGGACAGTAAAAAAAAAGTCCTGCTAGCAGCATCTTTGGAGCGGTGAAGGAGCGGTGTATTCACCGCTCCTATACCGCTCCCACCCATTGAAATCAATGGGGCAGCGCAACTATACCGCCGGCTAAATACCGCCGCCGCCTGCACCGCCCCAGTGTGAAAGGGGCCTTATGAAGAAAATGTAAGGACTGTTTTTCTGTGCCTTTTTACCGATTCTGTTATTATTTTAGCTTTGTTTTTTTTGTTTGCGCTGTACTATATTCAAATAAATGGCATCTCAAATGTGAGTCCGGC
Source organism: Lithobates sylvaticus (assembly GCA_028564925.1). Taxonomy (NCBI): domain Eukaryota; kingdom Metazoa; phylum Chordata; class Amphibia; order Anura; family Ranidae; genus Lithobates; species Lithobates sylvaticus. Next base: position 191,441,897 of record CM053030.1, on the reverse strand, counting down.
GATTTGTCATTCACACATCGTCGCTTTCTGTCAAATCTGCCCGCGATTCAAAACGCTGAAGTGTGAATGCAGCTTTAATGATAGAGATTAAAATGACTAAATTGTTGAGGACCTGTTGACTATAGGAAAGCTATGAACAGACAAGTGTCTGTAACATAACAGTTGCGGTTTCTATTATGATTCACCTGTCTTGCTTATATTTTTATCATTGTGTGATAAAACAGTTATAAGTACCATCTGTCTTTATCACTACATTAGAATATATAATAAAACAATGTGGAAAAAAGTAAGCACAGACCTGCTGCTTCCATATCATTGAAGAAGGTGAAGGTAGGTGTTATTCAAGTGCACTTAGCACAGAAGGATTTAACACATCTGCGAAAGTGGTAAGTATAGACTTTTTTTTGTGCAAGGGAGTATGGGGGGAGATTTACTAAAACTGGAGAGTGCAAAATTTGGTGCAGCTGTGCATGGTAGCCAATCGGCTTCTAACATCAGCTTGTATAATTAAGATTTGGCAATAAAACCTGGAAGCTGATGCAGAGCTGCACCAGATTTTGCACTCTCTAGTTTTAGTAAATCACCCCCTATGTGTCATCAGTCATCTTAGAAAAGCAGCTGCTTCTCCTTGTTGATCCGAATAGAATTATGAGTCCAATCAATCTGAAGTCCTTCTTTCTTCATCAATAAAGCAAATTTACAAAAGGGGCTCGTTCAGGGCACTTATCAATCTTTTCAGGTGGTATTTACTAAATTGATCAGACCTAAGGGATCTTAAAGTGTATCTGTAGCAGAGTGCCCAATTAGATATTATATCATGTTTTTTATTGCTACCTGGTCCCTTTGTGGCAAGGTTCACCCATCTAGTTGTACTGGCAACCACTGTGGAGTGAAGGTGAAATGAAAGTGAGGTGATATCCAAAATTGGGAGCTGTCCCAAGAACAATAAGGGTAAATCTTCTAGTGAGGATAACTGTTCAAAGGACCACCGTCACTATAGGAGATTTCCTCCAACTTCCTTTTACCTCTCTGGGACAGGAAGTAAAGGTATATTTCCCCAATGATACACAGACAGAATAAATGGTAGGAGTTTTAACTATCCCCTACTCTGTCCAAAACTTAAAAAAAGTTTTAGTTACACATACACTATATTGTCAAAAGTATTGCCTTTACACGCACATGAACTTTAATGGCATCCTAGTCTTAGTCCGTAGGGTTCAATAGTGAGTTGGCACACCCTTTGCAGCTATAACAGCTTAAACTCTTCTGGGAAGGCTGTCTACAAGGTTTAGAATGTTTGACACGAAACATATGAAACAAAGTACAGTACAGTATGAAGAGAGAAAACACGAACCTTGTTTGAGATGACTTCTGGCCTGGCTCTGAACAGTCTTGTCACCTCCATTACTACCCTGCACTTTCTTCTTACTAACAAGTTTGCTCTCAATTTTCTTTGGAGCCATACTGGATGTCCGGTACAGTACAGTATGTGATAAAAAGCACGCAAAAAAAGCTTTACAGCAAGTGTGAACAGGGATGTACAGTACAGCACTGTACAGTATGTGCTAAAAAGCACACCAAAAAGCTTCTCAATACAGTACACTTTCAGTGTCTCTCTGTGACCACGATCTCACCTACAGGAAGTCGCGACAACGCGTCAAAGCAGGGAAGATGCCTGCAGCTCGTGTTCATGAACCAAGTTGTTTTTTGAATAGAAGCATTCGTGAACCGAGGTATCACTGTATAACACAATTTATCGATGTAGCACCCTGATGTCTAGGAAGGGTTGCTCCTAAATTTACCTGCCAGGTATAGTTGTCTTGGCCAAATTTTAGGGATCAATTGATTTCAGCCTGGAATTGCTGCACTTCTCACCTCTGTCGCTCGGTGGCCGGGTACCTGGTGACATTGGATAAGATAAGGGCTATGCAAGGACAGATTAGGAGTATATGGGGTGTCTGAGTCAATGGGCAGGGGTTTTCTTGGCCCCTTGGCCGCCTGGGAGAACCTATATATTTGGGTGGAGTCAGGTGATTGAGGTTTCATGCCACCTGGACGGCTGTCTGGGTGGACGTGTGTTGTGTTACCCAGGCTGGTAGGCCGAAGTTTCGGCTTATCCCAGGCACATCTGGCTGCTAGGCTGTCTAAGGGCCTATCCAGAAGCAAGAGAGCAGCGTAGGGTTGGGATTGCGGCTTGCAATCCAACCAGAAGTGATGGTTCTGCCAGCCGGAGAACCTATCGTGGTCGGCGGTAGAGGGGAAGCTGTCGCAACTAAGGGACCATCCACCTCGTTACCAGGGACCACAGTGAGTAGCTCAAGCAAGTACCAGAGCAGTATTATCACCGACCGGGGATGGTGAAGAATCGGGAAACTTATGCAAGTGCCAAGCCAGGGACCCAGCCAGTGGGGTGACACTTGAGGAGTATCTGGAGTGCCAAGCCAGAGACCCAGCAGGGAAGCAGGAATGACGCTTGAGGAAGATACTAAAGTGAGAAGATTAGAAGAGCTCACAGGATTCAGTGGCAGTGAATCAGCAAGTCTAGTGAGAGAGACTGGGAGCTCAGTGGGCTGAGAATCTACAAGAAGTGATTGTATAAAAGCAAAGGAGTTCATTACAAATTGTGTTAGGAACTGTTCTAAGACTGTTGCAATAGGAGACAGCGCTCCTACACATGCAGATGTGGTGCCTTGCTGGGTGCCTTTCCCTGCATGACTGTCTACCTGTAGAAGTCTCGGAGTCTGCCAATTGACATTGCAACTACCTAAGGGTGTCCTGGCCCTAAACCCCCTCTCCCACAGGTCTGTTCAAGAGAAAATAAATCTCTTTGCATTCAAGAATTGTCTGGCACCCATGAATCTACCTTACATCACACCCACTATGCCTTGCAACCTACTCTTTACAGAAGGATATCAGCTGTTCCTGGCTTTGGAGGGTCTCATTAGATTAAAGGAGGCCTGGGACCTTGCTACATCATCATTAAGGTCTTCATATATATGGTAACATTATGCATTGTGGTGTTAAATCCACCACAAGCTCTTCTTTATTCAAAAAACGCCTCTTTTTTTTATAAAATATGTTCCATTTAAAGATTGGTTAAAACCAAATTATAAGACAAGACCAGATCAGCAAAAACCCATGTGAGTGGAGTGATTTTAAAAATATATAGCTTTGGAATCTGCTCTAAAATGCTGTGACTAATATGTAAATGATAACCTCTGTTTCTTTTAAAGATATATATTTTCTACTCCGGTAAAAAATATGTTCCATCTAAAGCTTGGTTAAAACCAGAATATGAGACAAGGACCAGGTCATGTGCAGACATGTGCAGTGGAGTAGTTAAAAGAGAAAAAAAATATACAGTAGTTTTTGAAACTGCACTAAAATGCTGTGTCTAATGTGTAATGCAGAACCACAGTTTTTTTTTTTATTTTTTTATAAACGGTATATGTTTTCTAGAGAAAATGTTTTGTAATGTTATTACAGTAAAAATTACTTTCTCATTGCATTCTGTAGCCCAACACGATTTTCTATACCTTCCAAATTTCCCTTGGAGTCATGATAACTTTGGCAACAGAATTGGTATTTAGGATTTCACAGAATAATCTTATCTTTGCCACTAATTGGCTCACTGCTTTTCCTGGAAGTCTGCACAGAGCTCACTAGTAGTTTTTTTTCGTTCAACCCAGCGGGGCTGTAGGAAAAAAAAACTGACTGCTCAGGAGGAGCCGCTGTACTAACTATTCGTGATCTCCCCTGCTGTGCTATTGTGTTCTGACAGGGGGATGGCCCGCCATAACACTCACCGGGAGCCGATCAGCAGACCTTTTTTGGTCATGCTCCTTCAACAGAAGCTGGCCGAATGTCTGACCCCAGTACACATTGGCCGGTTTCTATTGAACCGGCCGATGCCGCCTGACATTCGGCTACTGTGTACTAGGCTTAAAGCCTGATACATACTGTGAGTTTTTTTTCATTCAACCCAGCTCAGGAGGAGCCGATGTACTAACGATACAATGTTAGTACAGCAACCCCCCCCCGCCAGAACACACTGGTCAGCGCTCTCAGTGGCAGACCTTTTTTCAGTCATGCCACTTCAACAGAAGCCGGTCTAACGGCCCTGTACTCACGGGCTGAATGTCGGCCGGTTTCTATTGAACTGGCCGATACTGCTCGATAATCAGCCCCTGTGTACAGGGCTATAGATAAATTTGCTCAATTTCCCCATCAACACAGAAAGTGTTGACAGGGGAATCACTCCCATGGAGCCATTGGGGGTTCTTTACTAAAGGAAAATCCACTTTGCACTGAAAGTGCACTTGGAAGTAAAGTCGCTGCAGATCCGAGGGGGACATGCAAGAAAAATAAAAAACAACATTTTAGCTTGCACATGATTGGATGATAAAATCAGCAGAGCTTCCACTTATTTCAGATCTACCCCTTAGATTTAGAGCGACTGCACTTCCAAGTGCACTTGCAGTGCAAAGTGGATTTGCCTTTCGTAAATAACCCCCATTGTGTGTGAACAGTGATTCTTGTTAGTGGCTATTACAGCCGCTAGCAATAATCACATGTCAAATCCGGCCGGCTGGTTGTACCCAAGTTAATTGATCGATCAACTTGGGTACATTTGGCCGGCCGTACATGGTTCGAATTTTAGCCAGTTCTTGCTGAACCAAACCTGCTTGAACCATCTATGGATGGCTTAAAAGTAGGTCCTGCACTATTTATTTTACAATGCAGTGTACTACAATGCACAGATCAATTGCAACTTTGTATTTTGATGTACTATAGTGTACTGTATATTAAGGGTATATTTGGGGTGCAATTAGCAATGTATTACAACACACCACAATGTACACATACAGTGTGTTAACATGCATTGTGATAATGCATGTTACCATGTGTTTTTATTGTAAAAGAGCACTAAAAGTTCATCAATACTTGTACATATAAAGTGATGGTGACAAATTAACACAATACTGTTTCTTATTATAGCATTGAGACCAATGGTGTGAATATTTAAAACCACTTCAATACCAGGCACTTAGACACCTTCCCGCCCAAGCCAATTTTCAGCTTTCAGCGATGTCGCAATTTGAATGACAATTGCGCGGTCATGCTACACTGTACCCAAACAAATTTTTTATCATTTTGTTCCAACAAATAGAGCTTTCTTTTGGTGGTATTTGATCACCTCTGCGATTTTTATTTTTTGCGCAACAAACAAAAAAAGACCGAAAATTTTGCAAAAAAACAATTTTTTCTTTGTCACTGTTAATTTTTTTTGTAAATAAGTGCGTTTTCTTCTTCAATGATGGGCACTGATAAGGCGGCACTAATGAGCACTGATAAGGCGGCACTGATGGGCACCGATGAGGTGGCACCAATGAGGTGGCACTGATGAGGTGGCACTGATAGGCGGCACTGATAGGCGGCACTGATGGGCACTGATAGGTGGCACTGATGGGCATTGATAGGTGGCACTGGTATGCGGCACTGATGGGCACTCAGGTGGCACTGATGGGCACTCATAGGCGGCACTGATGGGCACTCATAGGCGGCACTGACGTGTACTTATGGGTGGCACTGATGCACACATATAGGTGGCACTGATAGGTGGCATGGATGGGCACTGATAGGTGGGCATGGGTGGGCACGGATGGGCACTGATAGGTGGCACTGATGGACGCTGATGAGTGGCACTGATGACACTGATGGGTGGCATTGCTGGGCATCCCTTTTTTAAACATTTTTTTTAAATAAATATGATGTGCCAATCAGTGCCCATCTGTGGGCACTGATTGGCATATTTTTTGCATTTTTTTTAACATGTGGATGGCCATGGGGATGTACCTGGCCATCCACATGCTGGGGGCTTCCCTGGTGGTCCTGGGGGCTTCCCTGGTGGTCTAGTGTGGGCATCTGAGGGGGGGCTGCGCTGATAAACAATCAGCGCAATACCCCCCCTGTCAGGAGAGCCGCCGATCGGCTCTCCTCTACTCGCGTCTCTACTCGCGTCTACTCCCGCTTAGAACATTCTACCAGCGTACTGGCATAACTTATCTATATATCTGCAGAACATAACTTCAGAAGAAAGGCAGATCTACAACAAACATTGTTAAAATCATTGCAATTGTTATACCTGATTTGTGCATATAGCAATGCTTTCAAATATTACCTGAAGGTGTATCATAAAAAGAAGTTGGGCAAAATTGCTGAAGTAATATGTGGCAAACTGACACATTCAAAAAGCAAATTAAATTAAAGCAGAACTGCACCCACAATGGGAAGTACTTCCTCCCTCCATCCCCTTCAACTTTTGGATATTTTTTTTTTTTTTTAGGGGGATGGGGGAGAGTGGGTACCTGGTTTTGACAGGTACCCTGTCCCTCTTCTGCCCAGATCGTCTAGGTGATCTGAGCAGAAGTTTGGCCCGCAGCCTCTTGTCACACATCACTGGTCCCAGAAGGCTGTGGAATCATTCACACAGTGCAGCGCGGCCTGTGTATGTACAGTGGGAAGCTGGCAGTGAAGCCATATGAAGTCACAGCTGGCTTCCCACAGTTAGCATGGCGGCGCCAGGGACCTGAAGACCAGCGGCGAAACAACCCGGACAATGACATCGCTGGATCCCTATTTGTAGCTGCTGACTGTTAATGTTTTGCGTGGAACTGAGGGACGTCTTTAAGCATAATTATGTAAAGGTGGAGCAGTATATTTTGGTATACTTTATCACATGCATTTCTCCACAGTGGCTTATTTATTGTTGAAAATGCATTGATAAAGTATTGCAGGCCTAACTTTTAAATGGTTAATGAAATTAAACTAGTGTTGGGTCTATCACAAAGAGAGCAGTTGTTCTCTCAGTGTCTTTGTGCTCAGCCTATGCTGATCTGGCATGAATGATCTCTAAATTTCTTTTTACAGTAAAACTGAACTCAAAAGACTTGATGTGCTATAGGGAAGTTTTAGAAATGTTAATTGTACCTTAACAGTACCATGAAAAATGTTACCTTCTGTCTGGAATTCTCCTGAAAAATAACAATGCACTTTCTGGCATGTGAGGGTGCCTATGCACTCCTGTGCCTACAGCCTTATTGCTGTGTATCTGCAGTGTGAGATCTATGGCACTGCTGCCTCTGGCGGCTTGTCTCAAGAGATTTGGAATTGAAATTGGTATTGCCACTACAGTTCCGCTCACTGTTCTCCTTGCTGGAGGCTCTGACTTGAAGAAACCTATACCAAGATGGCCGCCTCCACACAAAGACACAGTGTAGAACAAGGCAAGATAAGTCTGTAATGGAGGAAAGATCAACTGTAGGGAGGCCACAGGCAATACTGCTGACTAGTGCTTTGAATTCTGACTGACTTTTTTTTGACACAGCTTCCTGAGCTCAGTTCCACTTTGTAAAAAAACTTGCTCAGTTTCACTTAAACATTATATAACATATAAAGCTATTATCCAAGCCATTTTCTAATTTACTTTTAATTTAATGTCATATAATTTAATAATGGCTGAAACTGATAATATTTTCAGACTCTACCATTTACACGGTCTGCAATTCCGACCACAAAATCCGTCAGATTTTTTCCGACGGATTTTGTCTGAAACTGGTGTTGCATACACACGGTCGGACAAAGCTGTCGAAAATCTGATCATTCCGAACGCGGTGACATTCATTGCGTACGACGGAACTACGTAGAGGCTAGTAGCCAATAGCTTTGGTCTCATAATTTGATCTGAGCATGCGTGGCACTTTGTCCGTCTGAATTCTCGACACACGATCGGAAAAAGTCTGAACGGATTTTGTTGTCGGAAAATTTGAAAGCAGGATCTCAAATTCCGACGGAAAAAGTACGATGGAGCCCACACACGGGCGGATTTTCCGACAACATGGTCCGATCGGACATTTTTCATCGGAATGTCCGACCGTGTATACGAGGGCTTAGACATTGGACATGGCTAGACTTATATCATTGTCTTCAGAGCAGGAGATAAATAGATTTTTTTTAGATTTTTGTTAAAATAATTGCATAATATATAATCCACCCAGAGGGGATTTTTTTTCCAAAAAATGCTGAAGTAACACTTTGAAGAAGATCAACACTGAAATATTAACCTTAAACCTTAAATAAGATTTGTTGGGATGGATAAAGAGTAGAATCAGTGGCGTACTAAGGGGGTGCGGGGGGGGGGGCCCGCACCGTGTGCCACACACTGGGGGGTGTCAGGCCGGCGCCCCCCTCCGCGATGGAAGCGGCGACAGCGCGCGCCGAGAGTGACAGGCAGCGGCAGTGGTGAGAGGAGGGGGAGGGTGTTCGCCGCTCTCCGCGGCTCTGATCTGTCTCGGCTGTGTCATACAGCCGAGCAGAGTGAAGCCGCCAGCTCCGCCTCCCCCTCCTCCTTGTAGTCTACACGTGTAGACACGCTGGTGTGTGTCCCGCGCTGACACTCCAAGGTACGCTGACACTCCAGGGGGGGTAGGGGGGTTTGTAGTAGGGGGGGTCGTTGTACTCCAGGGGGGGTCTCCACTGTAGGGGGGGTTCGTACTGTGTTCACCTTCTGCTTGTGTCCTGATTAATCTTGTGTTGGTGATCCTCACCCCTGCTGCCTGCTTAACCCATTCAGTGTTTGGAGACCTCCGTAGCACGCTCCGCCTGTATAAGCACTAACGCCTACACCTGGCATCTTCACGCCTAGCCAGCCACCAACACAGGTGGATCTCCTCTGGAGATGCTATGCCAACAGGTATCTCGCCGCCTCGTGGTTGCAAAACGCTAGGCCCCTGCTAGCCCCATTCTTCATGCCGCCAACGGATTTTGTTGTGGGAAAATTTGAGAACAGGATCTCAAAAATGCTGAAGTAACATTTTGAAGAAGATCAACACTGAAATATTAACCTTAAACCTTAAATGAGATTTGTTGGGATGGATAAAGAGTAGAATATTAGTGTAAACCCTACTTTGCCTTATAAGCTTGAACCAATATTTTAGCAAGACTGTTTATATTAGGTTAACATTTCAGTATGTGTCTATTTCCATACAAAACACAAGAGAGGAAAGAAACAAAGAACCAGAGGATTTAGAGGAGGGCAAATGAAAAAGAAAGATGTAGGACAAGGAATTTTCAGTTTAAGCAATGCCGTTTTTACAGAAGATGCGGGTTTTTGGCCCCTTTCACATGGACGGACCGTTCAGATCCGCCTGTCAGTTTTGACGGCGGATCTGAACGGGCGCTCCATGTTAGCCTATGGAGCGTCGGATGTCAGCGGAGACATCTCCGCTGACATCCGACCCGGTCCGATCCGCCAAAAGCAGACGGATGGCTCTACGTCCAGATCCGTCGCTGGTGGATCGGATCGGGTAAGATCTGATGAAAACAGACACACTGTCCGTTTTCATCCGATCTCTCCATAGAGACCAGCGGCGCTCGCAAGCCCCTCCCCGCTCAGTGAGCGGAGAGAGGCTTGTCATCCGCCGGCTCAGCGGATGACAACGGAGAGATCTCCCGCTGAGCCGACGGACAGAGGCGGGCTCCGTGCAAGCGGAGTCCGCCTCGTGTGAAAGGGGCCTTAGAGTTAGGGTTGAAATTTGCCCCAGACAGGAATTAGAAAAAATTTGATATTTTTGTATATTTACAGAAGTTTGTGAGGAAGATGAATGTTAATAAACATTATGCCAATGATAAATAATATGAAAGACAGGAAGATGATCAATTTAAACACACTCAACTTAGGAATAATTCAGATTTTAGTATGTGAAATGTATACACATCAGTATTGCTATGTGAAGGTTTAGTATAAAGCATTAGTGATCACATGACACTAAAGAAGTGTACAAGTTTGTTGATATGGTAAAGGAAACAAATGTTAAGTATACAGAATAGGTTATGTACACTCCACATGCCTTGCTATTTTAAGAGTCTGTCATATTAAATCTATGGTACCCTCTCATTAGGAGATGACAATAGCAGTCCCTGTCTTAAATCTAGATCTAAATCTTTTTTTCCTGGATGGATAGCAATAACCCTGGTCTTTCAAATGACAATCTCTGATTTGTATTGTCAAATATGTGTCACTCACAGCACAAAGTATATTAGAAAATGGCTATAGTGACATGATAGTGAAAAAAAATACAAACCACTGAGACAAGGATCATCTTGGCAGTCCTTTTGATTTGATAGTATGTGGAGACAACATGCCATAGTTTGCAGTCTGCATGTGGTGCAGACGGAGCTTTGTGATAATTATCACTCATGCTGTACAAATCTATATGTCATTATTGAACAGATGAATAGGTTTACAAAGCTCCAAAATTAAATCATCTTTAAACACAGCCATTAATAAAGATGTTGAATTTGTCATTAGGTAAAGCAGGGCATTGGAGGACGATGTACAGTGCCTTGAAAAAGTATTCTTACCCCTTGAAATGTTCCACATTTTGTCATGTTACAAAACATAAATGTATTTTCTTGCGATTTTATGTGATAGACCAACACAAAGTGGCACATAATTATGAAGTGTAAGGAAAATGATAAATGGTTTTCAATTTTTTTTACAAATAAATATGTGAAAAGTGTGGTGTGCATTTGTATTCAGCTCCCCAATCAATAGTTTGTAAAACCACCTTTCGCTGCAATTACAGCTGCAAGTCTTTTTGGGGATATCGCTATCAGCTTTGCAGAAGAGAGTGACATTTTTTCCATGCTTATTTGCAAAATAGCCCAAGCTCTGTCAGATTGGATGGAGAGCGTCTGTGAACAGCTATTTTCAAGTCTTGCCACAGATTCTCAATTGGATTTAGGTCTGGATTTTGACTGGGCCATTCTAACACATGAATATGCTTTGATCTAAACCAGTCTACTGTAGCTCTGGCTGTATGTTTAGGGTTGTTGTCCTGCTGGAAGGCGAACTTTCGCCCCAGTCTCAAGTTTTTTGCAGACTCTAACAGGCTTTCTTCTAAGATTGCCCTGTATTTGGCTCCATCCATCTTCACATTAACTCTGACCAACTTCCCTGTCCCTGCAGAAGACAAACATCCCCACAACATGATGCTGCCACCACCATGTTTCACAGTGGGGATGGTGTATTTAGGGTGATGTGCAGTGTTAGTTTTCTGCCACACATAGAGTTTTGCGTTTAGGGCAAAAAGTTCAATTTTGGACTCATCTGACCATAGCACCTTCCACATGTTTGCTGTCCCCCCCCCTCCCACCCCCACCCCACATGGCTTCTCCCAAACTGCAAATGGGACTTCTTATGGCTTTATTTCAACAATGGCTTTCTTCTTGCCACTCTTCCATAAAGGCCAGATTTGTGGAGAACATGACTAATAGTTGTCCTGTGGACAAATTCTCCCACCTGAGCTGTGGATATCTGCAGCTCCTCCAGAGTTACCATGGGCCTCCTGACTGCTTCTATGATTAATGCTCTTCTTGCCTGGCCTGTCAGTTAAGGTGGACAGCCATGTCAAGGTAGGTTTGCGGTTGTGCCATACTCTTTCCATTTTCCGATGATGGATTGAACAGTGCTCCGTGAGATGGTAAAAGCTTGGGATATTTTTTTATAAACTAACCCTGCTTTAAACTTCTCCACAATTTTATCCCTGACCTGTCTGGTGTGTTTTTTGGCCTACATGATGCTGTTTGTTCACTAAGGTTCTCTAACAAACCTCTGAGGGCTTCAAAGAACAGCTGTATGTATACTGAGATTAACCACTTAAGCCCTGGAAGGATTTGCCCCCTTAATGACCATGTCATTTTTTGCGATACAACACTGAGCCGCCGCTTAAACTGACAATTGCGTGGTCGTGCGACGCTGTACCCAAACAAAATTGTTTTTTTTCCCCACAGATAGAGCTTTCTTTTGGTGGTATTTGATCACCTGTGCATTTTTATTTTATGCTCTATAAACAAGAAAAGAGGGACAATTTTGAAAAAAGCTATATTTTTTTTACTATTTTCTATAATAAATATCCCCCCAAAAAATATAAAACAACAAATTTCTTCATCAGTTTAGGCCAATATTATTATTATTATTATTATACAGGATTTATATAGCGCCAACAGTTTACGCATCACTTTACAATATAAAAAGGGAGACAATACAGTTGTATTATACAATAAAATACAAGAGGATTAAGAGGGCCCTGCTCAGAAGAGCATACAATCTAATAGGGTGGGGCAGCTGGTACAAAAGGTTGTAACTGTGGGGAATGAGCTGATGGAAGTGGTAGGAGATTAGTTGTAGACGTGATAGGCATTCCTGAAGAGGTGAGTTTTCAGGGATCGCCTGAAGGTAGCAAGAGTAGGGGATAGTCGGACAGGTTGAGGTAGCGAGTTCCAGAGGATGGAGAGAGGCTCTGGAGAAATCCTGGAGACGAGCATGGGAGGAGGAGACGAGAGAGCGTGAGAGTAGGAGGTCTTGAGAAGAGCGGAGAGGACGATTTGGGTGATATTTGGAGACAAGATTGGTGATGTAGCTCGGGGCAGAGTTGTGAATGGCTTTGTATGTTGTGGTTAGTATTTTGAAATCCCCCAAAAATGTTGGTTGTAACGTGACAAAATGTGAAAAATTTCAAGGAATATGAATACTTTCTCAAGGCACTGTAAGAAAAACCTATTTATATGTGTTAAAATTCTTACTGTCTTTCGTAGTCTAATATAAAGGAAAACACTGGGTGTTATCAATATATATTTGTCCTCATTTATGAATATGTGCTAATTAAAAAGTAAGAAAACATTTAATATACAGTAGCAGTTACAGAAATAATTTTTTAATCTTGTTTGTTTTTGTAAAGAAAATACATGCGTAGCCACCCTGCCATATGCAGGAGTGACTCTTTAAATTTAGTCTGCTTGGCTGCAGTCAGCCAAAGCCATTTTATAGTCTGTGTCTTGTTCAGCTTTACCTAAGCTCAGCCTAGCTGTCAGTTCTCCCTTCTTTCAGTAGTAGGAGGCACTGTTACCTCCTGAAATATAGATCAGTGGTCTCAAAACCCCCACTAACACCAATGAATGGGGCACATTTGATCCCAATGACACCAAGGATGAGACACAATTCCACCCACTGACACCAACAAAGGGCGCACAATTCCTCCCAAATACACAAACGATGGGGCCCAACGACATATAAATAATGAGGCGAAATTCTTCTCAATGACACAAACAATGCACAATTACTCCCACTGAAACAAACAATGGGGTATTATTTTTTCCCACTGACGTTGACACCTTTTCTACTCCCATTGGCCACAGTCCAGTCCTCCTGAAGTCTGAAGGACAGTAAACTGGCCCTTGTTTAGAAAGTTTGGCAACCCCTTGTATAGATAACACAAGGGGCTTGGGTTATGAATATTTACATCCTTTTCCAGCCAACCAATAGGAGTTTATTTTCCAGGGGTGCATCATGGGAAAGGGTATAAATATTTGGGGTGAGCTGATGCAAGCTCTCTTCCTCCCTGGGTTGCTGGAGCTGCTTCTTTACACCTGCTTGCCTGGATGTGACTAGGCTTGGAGCTAAGGATTGTATGTAAGTGTGTAACTGTCTCTGTCTGGAGGCAGGATGGAGTCCCAGAGGGTGCTGCTGGACTCTCCTGCAGAAGAAAGGGCATAGGATGGAGTCTTAGTTGGTGCTGGTCAACTCTCCTAAAAGAATGTGGTTGCTAGTGGTGATGTCTACTGAAGATTTTTGGTCTTGACTTAAAGGGTAAATAAAGAGAAAATAATATAGTGCATATAATTGCCACACTAATCATATTGTAATTGGATGTTATTAAAAATTACCTTTCCTTTTCAATCTGCAGCTCTGTAATTTTCTGAGAATGCATTGCAATATGGCTACCTGGGGTTGTTCTGTACAAAAAGTGTGTACTGACCACTCCCAAGAAACATAATTTCCTGCTTGTGTGATTGGCTCACCAATTTTCCCAGAAATCTGCACTAAGATACAAGTCAGATTTCAGGCATTCCCTGCAACAAAAATTTCTTTTTTGGAAATATACTTCCAATAGGAACCCGTCTAAAGGGAGGCAGGCCCAGCAGATTTCCTCATTAGTGCCCTGCTGCTGCCAAACCTGACCGTTAATTATGAAACCACTCCCATTGTGGTACAGAGAAACACACATTGATTTTTTTAGAATAACAAAAGAAGGAATCTGCAACAAAGTTTGTTATACTCCTTGCAATGTACATAGATCACCCAGAAGGGAATGTTTTTTTCTCTACAAAAGTGGAGTTACAGTTTAAGGGTTCATGGTGCTACACATACAATTCATATGTTGTACATGCTAAAGAGAAGCAGTCATAGTTGGGCTTATGCATTAGTCTTAACATTCCTTTATATTTTCACAGTAACAGGTTTACTTCTGAAAAAAATACATTTGTCATCTTATTTAACCACTTGCTGACCAGCTCACGTACCTGTACATCGGCTCCTTTAAGAGCCATAGCAGGCGCGCGCACCGGCTGCAGCGCGGGGGACCCGATGCGCGTGGTCAGCAGCTGCGATATCTGCCGGCCACCTGCGATCACTGGCACGAGAGCCAGAACGGTGATCTGTGTATGTAAACACAAAAAATCCCCGTTCTGGCGGGGGGAGAGACAGATCTGCTGTTCCTAGTAAATAGGAACAGCGATATGTCTCCTTCTCCAGTCAGTCCCATCCCCCCACAGTTAGAAACACTCATGAGGGAACACATTTAACCCTTCCCTGCCGGTGACATTTATCCAGTAATCAGTGGCTATTTTTAGCTCTGATCGCTGTATAAATGTCAATGGTCCCAGAAAAGTGTCAAAAGTGTCCGATCTGCCTGCCTCAATGTCGCAGTCCTGCTAAAAATCACTGATCACCGCAATTTCTAGAAAAAAATAAATGAATAATAAAAATGCCATAAATCTATCCCCTTTTTGTAGACGCTATAACTTTTGCGCAAACCAATCAATATACACTTATTGCAATTTTTTTTACCAAAAATATGTAGAAGAATACATGTTGGCCTAAACTGATGAAGACTTTTTTTTTTTTTGGATATTTATTATTGCAAAAAGTAGAAAATATTGTTTTCTTTTCAAAATTGACGTTCTTTTTTTGTATATAGCGCAAAAAATAAAAAAAGCACAGGTGACCAAATACCACCGAAAGAAAGCTCTATTTGTGGGAAAAAAAGGAAGTCAACTTTATTTGGGTACCGCGTCGCGCGACCACACGATTTTAAGTTAAAGCGACACATTGCGGTATCGCAAAAAATGGCCTGGTCATTAAGGGGGAAAATCTTCCAGGACTGAAGTGGTTAACAGCTAATTCCTGGGCCAGACATTTCAGCCTAATGCCGCGTACACACGATTGGATGTTCCGACAACAAAACCGTGGATTTTTGTTCGAAGGATTTTGGCTCAAACTTGCATACACACGGTCACAAAGTTGGCCAAAAATTCTGAACGTGGGAAGGCGGTGACGTACAACACGTACGACGAGCCGAGGAAAAGGAAGTTCAATAGCCAGTGCGGTTCCTTCTGCTTGATTCAGAGCATGCGTGAACTTTTGTGCGACGGACTTGTGTAATTTTCAGGGATTTTCTCTCATTTCTTGTTTGGCTATGGGACAGGAAGTGAAGGGAAATTCCCGCAATGGGACACAGATGGTAAAAGAAAATCTGACGGAGGTTATAACCCCCTTGCGCTATTCAAAATGAAATAAAAAGTTTTGCCTGTAGTTCTACTTTAATGCTACCTCTGCAATGGGGCTCCCCTTGCACTGCAATGGTTAAATTAGTATTTTTGCCTAGCATACCCTGTACCAGAATAAATCTCTGTGGAGGCCCCCAGGCACTTGAAACCTTGGGGCCTGCTTCGCAGATTTATGGACCGTTCTCGTGCACTTGCTCCAGTGGGATAACATTGAACTGAGTAGTGTGCACATTGGCCGCTAGATGGAGATGACCATCGCTACTGTACATTACACAGATGTAGGTTGCACCAACATTTTTTACAAACTGACAGCTGAAAGAAGATGAGTTTAAGAAACTTTAATGTGAACCTGATGTCTATAGTTTATGTACTTTAAGTCGTTATTGGGTAAATTACATTAATGAACCATATTGCAAGTGTAAAACCAACAAAATTGATCAAGAGTGCATATATAAAATAACAAATGCAAAACAAGTAAATGTGCAAAACAAATACATATTAATGGTGTAAACTATGTGACTGGTAATACTGACATATACCAATGATAAAGTACAAAGTGCTGAAACAACCATACAACATTAGTGAATATTCGATCTAGAACAAGTGCAAACAGCCGCTATATGTTCAAGCAGTTCAAAATAGTAGCCGGCTGAAAGTGTGGATCTATTGGATGTGGGTGGGAATTGACCACTATCCACACTAAGCAGTTCAAAAAAACAGAAGACTGAAGATGGAAGTCTGATCAGTGAGAATGGAAATGAACCATCGTCTGCTAAAGGAGTCGCCCAGGATTTGTGCATTCGCCACCCAGAGGGGAGATTAAATACTCTTACCATAAAATGTGGACTCAAAGAGTTAAACAGACATAAAGATGGAGCAGTAGGTTGAAGCTCTAAAGGGCCATCACTGGAGATAGGTTATACAGTGTATCCCAAAGTCTTATCATCAAAACTAATCGTAGGCTCCACCATTTATAAAAGAAAAAAGGACCTCCACACAAAAAAAACTGTAAAACTGTTGTAAATTGGTTTATCAAAAACATAGAACACCTACATCAATGCTGACGTATTCAAGCATAAAATCAATGTGATCACAAGAGAGATCAAAATAGCGCAATGTTATGGAGCTGGCTCAATGCAACCCGACGTGTTTCGTCCACAAGGACATCATCTGGGGTGGATGATGTCCTTGTGGATGAAACGTGTCGGGTTGCATTGAGCCAGCTCCATTGTATGTCATAGAACAGTATATATGTTTGTTTTTATTAATTTGTAGATCGCACTAGTTAATGTATTCTGATTGTATTCTCTATTGCAAACTATAGTGTGTTTATTTTGTTTATAATCCAACAATTGATTCCACATGTAGTACATGCAGAATTACATTTCCTTCAGCTATAGTGTGTAGTCACATTTAACTGGATACCTTCCAAAATTAAATGAGAAAGCCACTTGGATTATAAAACAAATCCAGGTGAATGTAATCAACTACTACAAGCTATACTAGGACCTAAATAAATAAGAATCTTTATAAACATTGTCTACAGCTGTTATACGGGGACAATTGAAATACCTTATTTATCCTTTCAAATTCAATTATGTGTTGAAATCTAGAATGCGATTACTACAGAGAAAGTCCAAAGAGTGAAGGATCGATTCATGTCTGCATATGATGTCACTTCCGATGGCCGCCTACAAATACAAGAGGTATGTAATCAGCAATCAGTGTTAACTGATAAAATAATGGAATATTTTAAAAGCACAATGACATGTAAAGTGTTAAAGTTGAAGTCAATGGGGGAGGCACAGCAGCCTGGCAACTAGTATTTACTGAATGTCAGTGATAACAGTTCCTACACAACATGTTTACTTTAATAGTTTAAGACCCTCAAAGAGATCTATCACGTCCCCTGCCTATTGGGGTTTCCATAGAAATATATGAAAAAATTCGGTGCTGTGGTGGCTGAAACCCTGGTACGCTCAAACCCTGTTCCACTTCATCTAAAACTATGAAACGGGACACATTTCTACATTGTATATTTTCTGATATTACATATATTAGGGAGTGCATTTAAAATTCCCACTGGCTGCCAAGGTAATGGTTGAGTTACAGTGACCACCAATGTAAGGATGGGCATTCTTCCCGTTGACAACTAATAAATGAGGTAGCATTCTTTCCATTGACCACCAATATGTGAGGGGGTATTGATCCTATTAAAGATCAATAAAAGAGGGGAAATTCTTCCCACTGACCACCAATGATAGCAGAGGCATTCTTCCAACTGATCACCAATGTAAAAAAGGGGGGTACTTTTTCCCACTGACTAATGATGTAAGAGGGGTTCTTTTTCCTAAAGGCCACCAATGTAAGAGTGGGAATTTTTCTTCCCACAGAATACTTATGTAATAGGGCATTTTAACTCCCCTTAGCCACAAATTTTAGGTAGGCATTGACACAGATCAAAAGTCCCAATTCATGCACAAATATATGCAAAGAAATTATCTTCAAGGCACTGAATGACTTCAAGTGATATCCACACCACTTCTGTGATCACAGTAAACAGTAAAATGGTACTGACCCCCAATATATGAGTGGGGAAAAAAAATGTTTTAGGAGGTACGTCCTCACATAGGACACTAAGGAAAGATACAGGGCTCTGCAAGTATCCTCAAATGGCGTAGAGAATGTATCATCACTGGGAACAAAAAGGAAATGCAGGACCAGTATTTCCATAAATCACTCAGTGGCCCTTGATGGCATCATATTCTGGTGAAATGTGTTTGGTGGAACTAGACGCTAGAGATATTTATTGTGACATCATCACACATGTCTGCAGTCACTGTCGGAGTTCTGATTTCCATATCTGTACAGCAATATACTTACCACGGGTTTGTGTTTATAACTGTTTTAATACATTGGTTCTTATCTGGTTTACACTATGGGGGTATCCTGTATTTTTCTCTCTGCATAATGCGTACATTTAAGTTAATTATGGGGATTCTGGTGGAGTTAATTTCCTTTGTGTGTCCCTGGCGATAATACATCTACTGTGCCATTTGAGGATACTTGCGGAGCCTTGCATCTTACCTCTGGGTCCTCCTAAAACTGTTTTTGACCACTCATACATTGGGGGTTGTGACAGAACCCACTGTCACTGTGTGTTTTGGAAGGGGCTCTGCGTTGGCCTCCTACCCACAGACTATGGCCCAGAATGGACTTGGGAGAGACTTGGGGACAAAGTGCCATTGAGATAATGCGATGTAATGCTGCATCCCTTCTCCCCCACCCCCCCCCCCCCCCTCTTGTTGCTGTGTTAATTGTGTTGGGTCATGGCATGTAGACGAAAGGTCTGGACTGGAGACATCTCCCAGCAGGGGATTTGTTAGGAGGGGCTGCCTGCTTATCATAATCCCTTTGTGTTTCAACTGTAGCTGTTTGAATACACAAGTGTTGAGTTTCCATTGGTTCTTCCTTGTCCCCTACCCCCTCTATGACAAGGCTAAGGGGGTGTCCCCAACTGTGTTTAAAAGTGTATGTTTGAAACTTAATAAAGAGTTTATGCTCTGGATGTTTAACCCTCAACACCTGTGTGGCTTGTCTCGTGATTGAGGGGTTAAGGGCTGGTTATGGCGAATCTGCAGGCTGCGGGTGCATTTGGAGGACAGGAGACACAGGTCTGGCGGAGATTCTCAGAAGAGGCATCCGAGATCCGTCACAGTGGTGGAAGCAGTGGGAAGTCTCCTGCAGTCCAGGACATCCAAATCACCACCGGGATGCAAGATCCGGGCAGCCATCGTGAAGCAATACGGGGACCAGCCAGCATGAGAGCGGAGTTCGGGAGGAGGCTGCAAGGCATGCGGAAGCAACATCGGGGACCAGCGACAGAGCACACCATGCTCGGCTGGGAGGATGTGATCCGCCGGCAACTCTGGCAAGAGATGCTAAGCCACGAACGGCACCATCAGGGGAAGATCCTTCCCTCCTCTACAGAGATGTACTGGACGCAGTACCGTGCACGAGAGGTGTTTCTGAGGGAACAACCGCGAGATGATTGGAAGGCGGAGCTCGGAAGATTGGTCCGGGAGGAGATGAGGCTGGACGCCAGCTACAGAGCCCTCCGGTGGTTTGCGGCTCAACTGTGGCCAGGTACAGCAGATGGCAGCCCGACAGAAGGCGTTGGCTACGGCAGCGTGGGGCTGCTCCATAAAAAAATGTACGGAGACCCAGACTTTGGGAGCATCGAGGAGTGGCGGCTGGAAGACATCCTGGACTTCCGAGATGAGGTGCTGGACCTCCCAGAAGAGGCATGTGACCTGGAGGAATTGGAGTTCCTGGTTGAGCAGGAATGGGAGCTCGAGATTGCCTACAAGCGGCTGTTTGACGGTGATCAGCAGCCCGGCATGGCTCACGTTGCCTGGGACTGTCTGGGAGAAAAAGCGGACAGTCGCGAAGATGCAGAGCAAATGGGGCCAGGGGTACCTCTACGTTTTCCCGTTCTAACCACAATGGAAGAAGCGGCGATAATACAGAGGGCACTGCGAGTGCTTGAATGCCGGAAGGCATCGGAGGTTCCCCAGGCAGCGAGACAAGCTAATGGCATAAAAGTCTCAGAAGGGGGAGTTGAGACGGGCGCTGGAAGGCTGGTAGATGGGGATCAGCAGCAAGTCCAGAGTATCGCATCCGGTGTCCCAGCAGAAGCGCTGGCTACAGGGCAGAGTGCCGCTGGCCTCTGCCCACTCTCACAGTTAGATCCAGGCAGTCTGGGACATGACCTCAGTAAGCTGTTTTGCCAGCAGAAGATATCCCCACCGGGAGTGGAGAAAGCCATTCTCCCTCCCCAGCAATTAGACACTACCCCAGTGTTTATATCCCCAGCAGAAGCGCTGGCGACGGAGCAGAGTGCCGGTGGCCTCTGCCCACCCTCAGAATTGGATCCGGAGAGTCCGAGAGATGATCTTCGGGAGCTGTTTCCCCAGCAGCGGAAATCCCCACCGGGAGTGGAGAAAGCCATTCTACTTCCCCAGCACTTGGACACTACCCCAGTGTTTATCACCCCAGCAGAAGCGCTGGCTATGGGGCAGAGTGCCGCTGGCCCCTGCCCAGCCCTCAGTATGTTTTTGGAGGGTTTGGGAGATGGCCCCTGTCAAAAGTTGCCCCAGCAGCTGGTCACAGAACCGGGAGGGGAAAAAACCCTTCCCCCTCTTCAGCGGCTGAATATCTTTGCATATGTCCCCCCAGCAGAAGCGCTGGCTACGGGGCAGAGCGCTGTTGGTCTCTGCCTAGCATCAGAAAAAGAGATGGAGAGTCTGGGAGATAGTCCCTGCAAGATACCTCCCCAGCGGCTGGTAACTACACCAGGAGAAGAGCAAGTTCCTTTTCTTCCTCAAAGGCTTAGCACTACCAGCCTATGCTCCCTACCAGCTGAAGCGCTGGCATCGGGGCAGAGGATTATTCAGCTCCCCCCAATACATGCAACCAGGCCCCGGATCACGGGAGTGCGGACAGGCAGTCCTGCTCTAAAGCGGCTGTTTTTATTCACGGGAGACCGTATGTGCGGTTTTGCTCCCCAGCGCCAGAGTCGTACTGTTTCTTTTTCTGTTTGCCTGGGGTGGGAATTTGTGACTAACGCAGGTCCAGACCAGTTGAGGGTCAAGGACCTGGTTAGTCTGTTTTTAAAAGGGGAGAAATGTGACAGAACCCACTGTCACTGTGTGTTTTGGAAGGGGCTCTGCGTTGGCCTCCTACCCACAGACTATGGCCCAGAATGGACTTGGGAGAGACTTGGGGACAAAGTGTCATTGAGATAATGCGATGTAATGCTGCATCCCTTCTCCCCCCCCCCCCCCCCCCCCTTGTTGCTGTGTTAATTGTGTTGGGTCATGGCATGTAGACGAAAGGTCTGGACTGGAGACATCTCCCAGCAGGGGATTTGTTAGGAGGGGCTGCCTGCTTATCATAATCCCTTTGTGTTTCAACTGTAGCTGTTTGAATACACAAGTGTTGAGTTTCCATTGGTTCTTCCTTGTCCCCTACCCCCTCTATGACAAGGCTAAGGGGGTGTCCCCAACTGTGTTTAAAAGTGTATGTTTGAAACTTAATAAAGAGTTTATGCTCTGGATGTTTAACCCTCAACACCTGTGTGGCTTGTCTCGTGATTGAGGGGTTAAGGGCTGGTTATGGCGAATCTGCAGGCTGCGGGTGCATTTGGAGGACAGGAGACACAGGTCTGGCGGAGATTCTCAGAAGAGGCATCCGAGATCCGTCACAGTGGTGGAAGCAGTGGGAAGTCTCCTGCAGTCCAGGACATCCAAATCACCACCGGGATGCAAGATCCGGGCAGCCATCGTGAAGCAATACGGGGACCAGCCAGCATGAGAGCGGAGTTCGGGAGGAGGCTGCAAGGCATGCGGAAGCAACATCGGGGACCAGCGACAGAGCACACCATGCTCGGCTGGGAGGATGTGATCCGCCGGCAACTCTGGCAAGAGATGCTAAGCCACGAACGGCACCATCAGGGGAAGATCCTTCCCTCCTCTACAGAGATGTACTGGACGCAGTACCGTGCACGAGAGGTGTTTCTGAGGGAACAACCGCGAGATGATTGGAAGGCGGAGCTCGGAAGATTGGTCCGGGAGGAGATGAGGCTGGACGCCAGCTACAGAGCCCTCCGGTGGTTTGCGGCTCAACTGTGGCCAGGTACAGCAGATGGCAGCCCGACAGAAGGCGTTGGCTACGGCAGCGTGGGGCTGCTCCATAAAAAAATGTACGGAGACCCAGACTTTGGGAGCATCGAGGAGTGGCGGCTGGAAGACATCCTGGACTTCCGAGATGAGGTGCTGGACCTCCCAGAAGAGGCATGTGACCTGGAGGAATTGGAGTTCCTGGTTGAGCAGGAATGGGAGCTCGAGATTGCCTACAAGCGGCTGTTTGACGGTGATCAGCAGCCCGGCATGGCTCACGTTGCCTGGGACTGTCTGGGAGAAAAAGCGGACAGTCGCGAAGATGCAGAGCAAATGGGGCCAGGGGTACCTCTACGTTTTCCCGTTCTAACCACAATGGAAGAAGCGGCGATAATACAGAGGGCACTGCGAGTGCTTGAATGCCGGAAGGCATCGGAGGTTCCCCAGGCAGCGAGACAAGCTAATGGCATAAAAGTCTCAGAAGGGGGAGTTGAGACGGGCGCTGGAAGGCTGGTAGATGGGGATCAGCAGCAAGTCCAGAGTATCGCATCCGGTGTCCCAGCAGAAGCGCTGGCTACAGGGCAGAGTGCCGCTGGCCTCTGCCCACTCTCACAGTTAGATCCAGGCAGTCTGGGACATGACCTCAGTAAGCTGTTTTGCCAGCAGAAGATATCCCCACCGGGAGTGGAGAAAGCCATTCTCCCTCCCCAGCAATTAGACACTACCCCAGTGTTTATATCCCCAGCAGAAGCGCTGGCGACGGAGCAGAGTGCCGGTGGCCTCTGCCCACCCTCAGAATTGGATCCGGAGAGTCCGAGAGATGATCTTCGGGAGCTGTTTCCCCAGCAGCGGAAATCCCCACCGGGAGTGGAGAAAGCCATTCTACTTCCCCAGCACTTGGACACTACCCCAGTGTTTATCACCCCAGCAGAAGCGCTGGCTATGGGGCAGAGTGCCGCTGGCCCCTGCCCAGCCCTCAGTATGTTTTTGGAGGGTTTGGGAGATGGCCCCTGTCAAAAGTTGCCCCAGCAGCTGGTCACAGAACCGGGAGGGGAAAAAACCCTTCCCCCTCTTCAGCGGCTGAATATCTTTGCATATGTCCCCCCAGCAGAAGCGCTGGCTACGGGGCAGAGCGCTGTTGGTCTCTGCCTAGCATCAGAAAAAGAGATGGAGAGTCTGGGAGATAGTCCCTGCAAGATACCTCCCCAGCGGCTGGTAACTACACCAGGAGAAGAGCAAGTTCCTTTTCTTCCTCAAAGGCTTAGCACTACCAGCCTATGCTCCCTACCAGCTGAAGCGCTGGCATCGGGGCAGAGGATTATTCAGCTCCCCCCAATACATGCAACCAGGCCCCGGATCACGGGAGTGCGGACAGGCAGTCCTGCTCTAAAGCGGCTGTTTTTATTCACGGGAGACCGTATGTGCGGTTTTGCTCCCCAGCGCCAGAGTCGTACTGTTTCTTTTTCTGTTTGCCTGGGGTGGGAATTTGTGACTAACGCAGGTCCAGACCAGTTGAGGGTCAAGGACCTGGTTAGTCTGTTTTTAAAAGGGGAGAAATGTGACAGAACCCACTGTCACTGTGTGTTTTGGAAGGGGCTCTGCGTTGGCCTCCTACCCACAGACTATGGCCCAGAATGGACTTGGGAGAGACTTGGGGACAAAGTGCCATTGAGATAATGCGATGTAATGCTGCATCCCTTCTCCCCCACCCCCCCCCCCCCCCCTTGTTGCTGTGTTAATTGTGTTGGGTCATGGCATGTAGACGAAAGGTCTGGACTGGAGACATCTCCCAGCAGGGGATTTGTTAGGAGGGGCTGCCTGCTTATCATAATCCCTTTGTGTTTCAACTGTAGCTGTTTGAATACACAAGTGTTGAGTTTCCATTGGTTCTTCCTTGTCCCCTACCCCCTCTATGACAAGGCTAAGGGGGTGTCCCCAACTGTGTTTAAAAGTGTATGTTTGAAACTTAATAAAGAGTTTATGCTCTGGATGTTTAACCCTCAACACCTGTGTGGCTTGTCTCGTGATTGAGGGGTTAAGGGCTGGTTATGGCGAATCTGCAGGCTGCGGGTGCATTTGGAGGACAGGAGACACAGGTCTGGCGGAGATTCTCAGAAGAGGCATCCGAGATCCGTCACACAGCCCCTCCTAACAAATCCCCTGCTGGGAGATGTCTCCAGTCCAGACCTTTCGTCTACATGCCATGACCCAACACAATTAACACAGCAACAAGAGGGGGGGGGGGGGTGGGGGAGAAGGGATGCAGCATTACATCGCATTATCTCAATGGCACTTTGTCCCCAAGTCTCTCCCAAGTCCATTCTGGGCCATAGTCTGTGGGTAGGAGGCCAACGCAGAGCCCCTTCCAAAACACACAGTGACAGTGGGTTCTGTCACAGGGGTCATTACCATCTGGTAAGCATTTACTGTGATCACAGAGGTGGTATGGATATCACTTGAAGGCATTCACTGCTTGGAATATCATTATTTGCATATACTGTATTTGCACAAGAATTGGGACATTCTGAGTTTTTTTACAGATGAATTTTTATATTTATGGTTAAATATATTATATATTTCATTATCTATCAATTTTATTAAGCATGTTTATCACTTAATTGAGTTTTTGCACTTATTGTTTACATTTTCTAGGTGAAGCTTAGTGGCGCACTTGTATTAGCAATTCTGTGAATATAGTTTTTGCCCTAAGCACAGAGTTACACTTTAATTCTTATTGACATCACTGTAATGGGGCAATTACATTGTAACACAAGAAACAGAATCATTTGCACTTACCTCCATTATAATGCAGACTATAATATTGAGTTCCAATGTAATGGGGGTATTAACATTAGCCACCAATGTAATGGGGGTATTAATATTAGCCACCAATGTAATTGGGGTGTTGACCATCAATGTTATGAAGGCATTGCCACTCACCACCAACCTAATACACTGGCCACCAATGTAAGCTTGTGTTGGATAATAGTAAATACTTCCTGGGGTTAAGTGCCTGTCAAATTGCTACTTCTGTGGTAATTAGGCTGTTGTAATCTAATTAGGTACCTGGCTGTTGGTAAAAATGGCACTGTTTCAAGCCCATGATCCACCCCAGAGTCTTATTTACTACACCCTGACAGGAGTTTTAAAGCAGTCACCTTTTATTGTACAAGGTAAACTTCCTCATCCAGAATCTCTCATCAGAAGACCCTCTTTCTCAGCATGGAGAGATTTCATTAAAAGCGTAGCAATGGCTGCCCATTGATCTAGGACAATTTCTGCATGGGCTTTTCACGCTCTTGATTGCTAAGCAGTCAATCCTGAAAGTCTCCACTTTCACAACAGGTGCTAAAATCTCTCAGCAGAGCCCACCGCATCACCAAGTCAGTATCAAAACATTCAATAAATATTCAAATATGTAATATTAAGAAATACATAAAACATCAGAATATTTATAGTATAAGTAAACTGTCATTAAAAATAAAAGGAAATCTCACCTACATATTAACAACATAATTCCATCTTTTTCACAAATGTAATGCATGAGTATGAAATCATGTTTACAACTTTAACTTACTGCTAGTTTTATTATATTATGCTTGAACGAGCTGGTGAAATATTTATTGTGAACATTTGGAATGGTTTGCATTTTCTCTTGCCAAACTGAATCTATAAAAGTTGTTTTCTTCTGCCTATAGCTGTTTACAAATTGCTCATAAAATACACACTATACCATAGGGTTAATAGTTTAGTAACGCAGCATTTTGCAAACAATCCATGAGGCTCAAATAATGGCTTACTTAGTTTATTGAACACCAGTAAAGATTTATTAACACTCCTGCCCATATATTACAAAATAATTTCAGTGATAATCATGCAAGTAAATAAACAATATTACCATGCCAAAAAGAAATACAAACAAGGGAACTTCCCTCTATCCCAGAGCTCTGCATCTCATACTTACACAAACATCACAAATTGGATATTTGACAGGCAATTAAAGTTAGTGCTCCAACCCCATGTTGCCCATCTAATCACTGCTATTACCTCCATGATACATGGGAGCTCATTCTCTGGAGAGTCATCAAGGGCAAATATTGTAATGCCTCCCAAACCTCCACAGACCTGCACATGTAGTCAAATTACATTGGAATTTTGTTTCTTAATACTGATGTACAGATTCTTGCAAAGATCTTGGCTGCTAGAATAAATAATTTCTTGAGATGACATATTCACAAGAATCAGGTCAGCATCAAACCTTCAAGGCAGGCAGGAGATAATATAACAAGAGCCTTGCATCTTGCCGGTTCCAGTTCTGTAGAGACAGTGCTGCTATCCCTTGATGTTTGCAAGGCTTTTGATACAATCTCAATATATTTTCTTTTGCTTTTTGAAAATGGTGCTTCAGAACTTACATTTTACCTTGGGTTTTCGTGCATTATGTCCACCATTTGGCTTCCATTAAATACATGAGCTTTGAACCCCAACCATGCCCTATACACCAAGGAACATTCTAAGGCTACCCCCTTAACCCCATATGTTTTATACTGGCCTTGGAACCCCTGGAAATCCAACCCACAGCCAAATTCACAGCCTCAAAATCTCAAGAACACAGCCTGAAAGTATGCTATTCGCAGACAATATCTTATTAGATACCGCTTCTCCTTATATAACCCTACCCAATCTAATGCATACTCTCAAGGCTTTTGTGGATATTTAGGCAAACATATTAATGAATCCAAGTCCAAAGCCATGAATATTAGCCTAGATCTACAAGAAGAGAAGATGTTCACTGAAAATAAGGGTTTACCATCATCCCTAATACAATTTGTAAATGGACAAAATACTTCCTTGAGACTTCAAAGGTAAACACAACATATTGTTTGATTAAAAAGGTTGCTAACATTTTATTAAGAGCAATCCTAGAATAAAGGTATAGTAAATTAAAATACATCACGGCTTATTGGTTTATAGTAAAAGTAAGGAGTGACATTATGCACTGTAATCATGCGCTAAATGTACACATTGTTTGATTAAAAAGGTTTTTTATTGATATAGCAATCATATAATTTTAATGCTTGTGTACATTTAGTGCATGACTACAGTGCATAATGTCACTCCTTACTTTTACTATAAACAAATAAGCCGTGATTTGTTTTAATTTACTATACCTTTATTCTATGATTGCGCTAAAAAACAACTTTTTTAAACAAACAATACGTTGTGGTTACCTTTAACGTTCCAAGGGGGTATTTTGTCAATTTGAATACTACCCTACAGCCAGATTAAATTCAGACAAATTCTTTTGGATGATCTGCCATGTTTGGGAATTCATGTTATCCTGACTTGCATGTCTTTATAAAAAAAACTTTTAAAGAGCTAATTGGCTTACTCTCATCCTGGCAGTTTTCCATGACCGCCTCATTTGGCAAGATATATGCAATCAATGACATATCTGCCCAAACTGCTTTATTATTTTTGGGTCCTAACACACTCTATTCACAGTCACATCCAACGGAAGAAAATCCATAAATTTATCTGGCACCCCCATAGACCCAAAATAGCTAGTAACATTCTGTACTGGTGTAAATTGGCTGGAGACCTTAGTGTCCTCACCTAAGCCAATACTTTGCATCGGCACAGATATCACCCTTAGTTTCTCTTTCTCTGTGATATGTGAGCTGCCCCTATAGACATATATCAAAATTGTTGTATGTGCACCTATAGCTATATAAAACGTAATCTGGTTACCCACTAGTGATAGGGCTCCCTTCTTAGATTGGATTTTAAGACACTCCCTTCAGCACTATGATAAAGTCAGTGTCCTCTTATATTGTTGGTCAAGGTAGTCTCCCTTACATTGGTGGTCAGGGTAGTCCCCCTACATTGGTAGTCAATTTAGTCTCCTCTTACAGTGATGGTCAGTGTTGTGTCCTTTTACATTGGTAGTTAGGGTACTGTTCTCTTACATTGATAGTCAATGTAGTCTCCTCTTATACTAAGACTGAGTGTAGTCTCCTCTTACATTGGTGGTCAGTGTATTGCCCCTTACATTGGTGGTCAGTAAAAAAGTGCACTTTATTGGTGTTCTGTATAGTGTTCCTATACACTGGTGATTGGTGGAGAAGTGGCAGAATTATGCAACGTTGGTGGGGGATCAATCTGCCCAAATGGTCTGCATGTTTTCTAGCTTTAACAAATTAAAATGAACACTAAGGTTATCATAGCTGCTGGCTCTGTCCACTCAGCAGCCCTTCCCAAAAAGTCCAGTCAGGAAGTGCATACTAAGTACATCACATGATGACCCTTTTGGGACTACAGGCAACGGTGGCTCCAAGGGCCTCTGCAAATCAATACAGGCACACTAATGTTAAACTTTCACGTTTGGGAAATTACGCCCATACATGTCCTGGTGTTTACAAGCATATGCCTACAGTATGTAAAGCATATTCTGTCAATACGTTCCTAAGGCCGGAATTATGCACCAGCTGGGGTTCCTGGGTACTGCAAATACAGGAGTATTTATTGCTGTATGCCCTGAATACCTATATTTATGCCTGGCTACATGAGCCCTAATACAGGAAACAAAGGAGGGAAGATTTTAAGAATGGGATTGATTACAATGTCAAACTTTACAAAGAAGGCACACATCAAGCATTGGGGTTGATGTACTAAAGGCAAATAGACTGTGCACTTTTCAAAGTGCGGTTGCACTCTGTAAGAGCAGCTGCTCCAGAGCTTAGTAAATGAGCAGAAACAAATTTCTTTTTTCCTTGCACATGATTGTGTATTATTTGCAAAGGGAAGCTTTACCTCATTTACTAAGCTCCGGGGAAACTGCCCTTACAGAGTGCAACTGCACTTTGCAATGTGCACAGTCAATTTGCCTTTAGTAAATCAACCCGATTGGAAGTGCTGAGATCATCAGCACTATATGATTTGTACTAGTGTTCAATAACACTTTAGGTGGTCCATGAAGACCTTAAGGGATTTGTAGCACTTCTGTAACTATAATGAGACAAATATATCAAGCAGTCCAGCTGCCTTTCATTTCACAGAGCATATGCAGCAGTGTATTTGCCACTCCTGCACCCAGAGCTGCGGTTAGAAATCACAGGGCCTTGTACAGCCTACCTGACAGCCCCCCCCCCCCCCCAAGAGAAAAAAATCAATTACACTATAATAATTATTAGGGGACACAAATACAACAAAAGTCCTTTTATAGCTCTGTATGTGAATAAAGTATTGGGGCTCATTCACATGGGTGCTGTGGCCTGTACAGTGTGAATCAGTAGTTTGTTTATGTATCTGGAGCCGCCTAGAGCTTTGTGCAGGCAGCCTATGTTACTCTATGGGGATATAGCAGCTGTACGAACACAGCCACAGGTCCTAATTTGACAGGCGCTTGGATACAGATGGTACAGTCCTGAACACAGATAATGTGCATTCAGGGTTACTCACCACGCCTGCAAACTTACAAAATTAGGACCTGCAGCTGTGTTCATACAGCTGTTGTGTCCCCTTATAGCAGTGGTGGCGAACCTTGGCCCCCCAGATGTTTTGGAACTACATTTCCCACTGCAGAGTGCATGAGCATCATGGAAAATGTAGTTCCAAAACATCTGGGGTGTCAAGGTTCGCCATCACTGCCTTATAGTAACAGATGGCTCTAGTC
The DNA here is from genome assembly GCA_028564925.1 of Lithobates sylvaticus. Classification (NCBI taxonomy): domain Eukaryota; kingdom Metazoa; phylum Chordata; class Amphibia; order Anura; family Ranidae; genus Lithobates; species Lithobates sylvaticus. Next base: position 191,411,855 of record CM053030.1, on the reverse strand, counting down.
ACTGGAGCAATCCACTCATTCACTCGGCCAGAGTACCTATGTGAATGAGTTCTTAGGGCTCATTCACACATGCTTTTGGAGTTCAGTAAAAACCTGAAGGTTGAGATGAGCCTTTACCGCCTACCAACCACTACTTAACATCACCCTGCTGTGCATTATTAAACATTCCCTATACTGTAATTGGGCACACAGAGATTGGCAGCAGAAGTAATGCTCAAATCCACCGCTCAAATGTTGAAATATTTTTGAAATACAAATATAAAAGTACCCCTGTTTATGGATTGCACTTTCAAGATTTGTAGCAAGTGTTCTGCTATTTCGTTTTGACCCATAGACACATTTAGCAGTATAAAACTCATATAGGTATTATCATGGATCTGTCAAAAAGTAAGTAATGCAGAACAGTTTTAGCTGTGGATTTGACAAGAGAGAGTCAGCATGTGTGTTCCATATCCACCCAACCATTTAGAGAAGCCGTACTCAGGAACCTTTACTTAATATGTGAAATGCTCTTGGGGATCAACATTCCCCTTTTCTGACATCAAAGCAACATTAACTAAAGCCACAGAAAACATTTTGAATTCTCAGGACACCTTATACCTGGGTTGGAAGGACTAAGACAATATACAGTACATCACCTAGAAATACAGCCTTATATTTCAACCTGGGTATAGAATACTGTATTTGGAATGATTTTTTATAATAATAACATCAGTAGTTGCTGTTAATAATATTCAGCCACAAAATTGATAGAATTTTTTTTTAGTATTTAAAGCAATGATTATTTTATCTGTGTGTATTTTTAGCTTTGATTTACTTATAGACTGTCAAAAAGAAGATACTAATAGTTTAGTGCAAATAATGTGTTATATAGGTTACTCTTAGTTTTTGCATAGTATTAAAATATTATGTACCCTTATGGGATTATTACATTTTGATTATATAGATTATTCTCAGATTGTTCTAAAGCATTTATACTGTTTTTGTCTTGCAGCTTGCAATTATGATTTTGCCAGAGGATGAAAACTTTCTGTTACTTTTTCGCAGAGAAACTCCTTTGGATAACAGTGTGGAATTTATGCGAGTAAGTGAGACTAAGGGGCCTCTACTCAGAGTGATATAACATTTATAATTTAGTTATACAAGTTTATGTAAAATAGCTTTTTACCAGGACTAAAGGATTCATAAATAAAAGGTTTAGTAGATTATCAGAAAATAAAGTGTTTATTTACACTTGAGAATAAGTATATAGAAATATATAAATAATGGGGCGCTAGCATAAATAAGTGGAAAGGCTAATAGGAATAATAACAAGAGTGCATTAAAATTAATATTAAGATAAAAATGTGGCGCTGATAAACGTCCACCACTCCAAGGGGGATCATCCAGCAAGGGTGGCTCCAGACACAGCGTCCAAAGGAATTAATGGAATAGAACAAGGAGTATAGCATCAAATACCAAATTGGCTATACAAACAACATCAAGTGAGTATAAATCAATATCCCTTGTGTCCAAGAAAGATAAAAAGGTGCACAATAAAAGCTAAAGGTGGCAATAAATAATCAGATAAACAACGGCGAATGACGTGTATATGCATTAATACAATTTTAAAAATATCATTAGTGCAAAAAGCAAACCGTGAATAAATGCACCTGTGCAAAAAACAAAAAAACACAAATAAACCTGTGTAGGTAAATATAATGCCGTGAGTCCAGGATAAAAGTGTAAAAAGCAAGTCCTGTGCAATCAAACGGATAGTCCCATATAAAGTGCACAATTCATTTACAATCTCCAGGTGAGGTGGTGGATTTTTATATTTGTGATAGTCTTTAAGGGTAAACCGTAGTGCTCCTTTTCATGTAGGTGTCCTGGGCTGTTTCCCCCAACCCCTTACCTTAAAGGTAAGGAAAAACAACCTTACTGGGCTCCTCCGGATCTGTTCCTCTGACTGGGTCCCTGCCAGCTCCTCTCAGGCGGACATGTGGGCAAACATATTGATGCAATCCATTGTGTAGTATTTAAAAGATTTAATAGATATAAGCAATAAATAACTTACAATACATGCAGAGTTAATGCAGCGGTGGATGAAAAAACACACAGTGTGGGCTCCCGGCCGAGATCCCACACAGCTGAAACGTCACCAGGCTCTGACTCTCCTCTCCTTACGCGTTACATCACGCACACGTGACTTTCTCAAAGGATGAAAAGGAGCACTACGGTTTACTCTTAAAGACTATCACAAATATAAAAATCCACCACCTCACCTGGAGATTGTTTAGGAATTGTGCACTTTATATGGGACTATCCGTTTGATTGCACAGGACTTGCTTTTTACACTTTTATCCTGGACTCACGGCATTATATTTACCTACACAGGTTTATTTGTGTTTTTTTGTTTTTTGCACAGGTGTATTTATTTACGGTTTGCTTTTTGCACTAATGATATTTTTTAAATTGTATTAATGCATATACACGTCATTCGCCATTGTTTATCTGATTATTTATTGCCACCTTTAGCTTTTATTGTGCACCTTTTTATCTTTCTTGGACACAAGGGATATTGATTTATACTCACTTGATGTTGTTTGTATAGCCCATTTGGTATTTGATGCTATACTCCTTGTTCTATTCCATTAATTCCTTTGGACCCTTGCTGGATGATCCCCCTTGGAGTGGTGGACGTTTATCAGCGCCACATTATTATCTTAATATTAATTTTAATGCACTCTTGTTATTATTCCTATTAGCCTTTCCACTTATTTATGCTAGCACCCCATTATTTATATATTTCTATATATTTATTCTCATTGACTTTTGGTGTGCGAACACCTTGATGGTGGCTGCGGCATTGGTTGTCATTGTTGCCTAGCCGATTTATTACAGCTCTCTCCCCCCCCCCCCCCCATTTTTTGGTTTGCGCAGTTATAACCCCCCCGTTTACATTCATTGTTTATTTACACTTGATTCGACTATCATGCACATGGGAACGCCTCAACATGCTTTTTTGATGTGTTTTTTATGCTTCTGTGATGCTTCGGTGATGTTTCAATTATGCTTTGGTGATGCTTTTTTTTTTTTAAATGATGCTTAGCAAATGCCCAGTGTGCATTGATTTTCTGTTTGTTTTAAAGGGGCCTAGTAGAACCCCAGCTCAGCAGTACCCCTACTCAGCAGATCCCCAGCTAATTAGTACCCCTGTTCAGCAGATCCCAAGCTTATTAGTACCCTCGTTCAGCAGCTCTCCTGCTCAGTAGTACCCCCAGCTCTGCTGATGCCTCGCTCAGTAGTACCCCCAGCCTTGATCCACCGCTCAGTAGTAACCCCCAGCTCACCTCCTGCTATATTGTTCCTGCACTGCTCACACATGTGACATCTGCTAGTTTCTCCTGCCCCAGTCCTCCAGCTCTGAATGAATGAATGATTTGTATAGCGCTGCAAATGCGAACTGAATCGCCTTAAGGCGCTTGGTCTGTCCTGTGTTGTCCTGATCCTTAGAAGAGGTGGGTCTTGAGTTTTTTTCTGAAGGCCCGATGGTTTTCTTCCATGCGGATGTTGGTGGGTAGAGCGTTCCATAGCCAAAGTCCTTGGACTGCGAATCTTCGTTCTCCCTTAGATTTGTAGCGGGCTTTAGGGATGAGAAAGCAGTTTTGGTTTGTTAATCGAAGGCTGCGATTAGGTATGTATTGTTTTATTTTCTCACATAGGTATTGAGGAGCGTTTCCTTGTGTATATTTGTGGGTGAGGCAGAGGGTCTTGAATGTGATCCTATCCGTTACCCTTAGCCAATGGAGGGTCCTTAGGGATGGAGAGATGGAGCTCTGCTGATCCTCTGCCATTTAGTCCTCTGTTTCCCATCCCTGCTCACTTTCTGCCATAGCACATGTGCCGTCTGCTAGTTGCTCCACTCAAGTCCAGAACCCGCTCACCTTCCTGCTGCTCTGCCCTGCACACCAGATGCAACATACACTCCCAGAATATATACACATGAACCGAAAAAGACTGCTGATGATGTCTTTACGGTTCCCTCGTTGGTTTCCTAGTGCATCCTGGGATATCTCATACCTGCAAAATAAAGTGAAGCTAAAGCTGAATAAAAGCCCTCAAAAGCTTCAGGTGCTGTAAGCAAGTGTTGTCATAAACCTCTAAGGAGGCTTTGGAGAAGCTTTGCAGCACCAAGAAAACAACATGAGGGATCATTTTTGAAGGGAAGCAAAGCAAACACACAGTGTTAAAAGGACTTTAATGTAATGTTATTTAGTGATGGGTGCTTTGATTAGCATATAGAGTGCTTTAAAAAAAAATGTATCCAATGCCACATTTTGAAGCAAGTGTAAATGAGCCCTAAAACAAATGTGGTATAGTGAGGAATACTAAAACTAAGGTGTGGCATATGGCAGCAGCTAGTTGCCATAACCCCGGTATCCTCTTCTTCAGCGGGCGGTCCGCTTCCAGATAAAAGTGGTCTCTGCGTTGGATTTACCGCAAGATCACTTTTATCAGCGATGGGAGAGGGGCGTGCCCTTTTTTTTTTATTTATTTGGTGTGGCGTTCCCACTAAAGATTCATACCAGACAGTGCCTGGTATTGTCGGGGATCAAAGTTGTATCCCTGCTCATTGAAGTCAGAATTCAAGTCGCAGGGCAAATTGGATCCACAGTTGGACGACTGTTTTGTCAAAACCGCGGCCGCAAAATCGTGCGACTTTGAACTCGCACAAGTGTGAAAGGGTCCTAAATCTGTGTTAGTAAACACCTCTCCTTTGCCAAGATAATCCATCCACCTCACAGGTGTGGTATATCAAGATGCTGATTAGACAGCATGATTATAGCACAGGTGTGCCTTAGGCTGGCCACAATAAAAGGCCACTGTAAAATGTGCAGTTTTCCTGTACTGGGGGGGGCTGTTTGGTCCGAAAAACCAGTCAGTATCTGGTGTGGCCCCCATTTGCCTCACGCAGTGCAGCACATCTCCTTCACATAGAGTTGTTCAGGTTGTTGATTGTGGCCTGTTGAATGTTGGTCCATTCCTCTTCAATTGCTGTGCAAAGTTGCTGGATATTGGCAGGAACTGTAAAACCCTGTCATATACGCCGATCCAAAGCATCCTAAACATGCTCAATGGGTGACATGTCCGGTGAGTATGCGGGCCATGCAAGAACTGGAACTGGGATGTTTTCAGCTTCCAGGAATTGTGTACAGATCCCTGCAACATGGGGCCGTGCATTATCGTGCTGCAACATGAGGTGATGGTCATGGATGAATGGCACAACAATGGGCCAAAATGCCATCGATAAAACACACCTGTGTTCATTGTCCATAGCATATGCCTGCCCGTACCACAACCCCTCCGCCACCATGGGCCACTCGATTCACAACGTTGACATCAGTAAACCGCTCACCCACACAACGCCATACACGCTGTCTGCCATCTGCCCTGTACGTTGAAAACCGAGATTCATCCATAAAGAGAACACCTCTCCAAAGTTAGGATGACGAACTGTGGTCAGGTCGAGACCCCGATGAGGACGACGAGCATGCAGATGAGCTTCCCTGAGATGGGTTCTTACAGTTTGTGCAGAAATTCTTTGGTTATGCAAACCGATTGTTGTAGCAGCTGTCCGGGTGGCTGGTCTTAGACGATCTTGGAAGTCAAGATGCTGGATGTTGAGGTCCTGGGCTGGTTGGATGTACTGCCAAATTCTCTGAAAAGCCTTTGGAGATGGCTTATGGTAGAGAAATGAACATTCAATTCAAGGGCAACAGCCCTGGTGGACATTCCTGCAGTCAGCATGCCAATTTCACGCTCCCTGAAAACTTGCGACATCTGTGGCATTGTGCTATGTGATAATACTGCACATATTAGGCACACCTGTGCAATAATCATGCTGTCTAATCGGCATCTTGATATACCACACCTGTGAGGTGTATAGATTATCTCGGCAAAGGAGAAGTGCTCACTAACACAGATTTAGATAGATTTGTGAACAATATTCGAGAGAAATAGGCCTTTTGTTTACTTGTTTACATAAAATAAGTTGTAGATCTTTGAGTTCAGCTCATGATCAATAGGGGCAAACACAAAAGTGTTGCTTTTATAATTGTGCTCAGTGTATGTACATGCTAGAAATGTGAAAAGTTTAAAAATACTTGTTATTGAACACACAAAAAAAAGCCAGTGAGGGGAGAGGATATGTTTTCTAAGTTGTGTCACTGGGAGGTGTATTGAATTTTTACTTTAGACACCCATTTACTGGTTGGCCTGAATTTTGAATGGGATGTCTCCCACTATTATAGTTGAGGATGTAATCTCATTATGTTTTTCCTTCCCCACAATGACTCTTTGATTATTCAGCACAGTGGTGTAGTGGGTAGCACTTTCACCTAGCAGAAATAGGGTCGCTGGTTCAAATCCCGACCACGACACCCTCTGCCTGGAGTTTGCATGTTCTCCCTGTGCCTGCGTGGGTTTCCTCCGGGTACTCCGGTTTCCTCCCACACTCCAAAGACATGTTGGTAGGTTAATTAGATCCTGTCGAAAAAAAAAAAAATTGGCCAAATATGTGTGTGTTGTATGTGTATGTGTTTGTAAGCGTGTCAGGACCCCACAGGGCAAGGACCACGCTATACCACAGATGGACACCAGTGGCAAAAGCGCCCTGAGGCGATTCAGTTCATATAGGTAGCGCTATACAAGTCATCCATTCATTCACATACTAACATTATGAAGCTTTTTGCACTCTTTGTAACAAGATAGATTAGTAAGCTTCAGTCATCATTTTCTTATTTTGTACTCGTATGTGCTTTTAAGGTGAATTATTTTATTATGATTTGCTATCAATAAAAATGATGGCTTTATTTTGGATTTATTTAGCTGGCAGGTTCTGGTATATATTTGACAATACCAATGACATCTTTTAGGATGTAGGATGGTATAATATTTTTTTGCTGTTTTAATTACTGTAGTGGGAGTTTATTAGAAACATTTGTCAGTATTAGATCTGGATATAAGTACTGCCTATTGTTTATGTGCTTATTCTATGATTAAGCTGCAGTGATGGAGGGAAATGCGTTAGTTTAGCTGTAGCACCAGGTGGACTTTGTATGTTGCATCCTTCGTCTTTAAATTAAATCTACAGTATATCGGCTGTTATGGTGAGCGTCTCTTTTTGAAAGATTTATATGTGAATGCATGTGTAAAGGTTTTTTAAATATTTGTATTATGTATTATATCTGTATTATGGCAAGGACTAAAAAATCTGATATGTAAAAAAATATATTTCTCTTTTTTAAACTAGGTAAATATGAAATAGTATTTATTGTGTTTGCTCTGTGCTGGTAAATTCAAAACTACTCCCTAGTAGCTGAGCTAATTATCTGAATAGATCATACACATTTATGTAAATGTGCCCAGTGCTCATTTTGATATTAACAATCCTCTCTTAAATTAATTATATATTGTTTTGTGCCTTATAATTTACTTTATTTTAACTAATTAAAACATTGAGACAAGAAGTGGGGGAGATAAAACCTTACACTGTCTTGGGTAAATTTGATTGGACATTTTAGAGCTAATTGCAAGTAACAAATATATATAAATATGTGTGTGTGTGTACATATACAGTACGTGCAAACATTTTAGGCACGTGTAGAAACATGCTATGAATTAAGATTGCTTTCAGAAATAGAACTGTTAATAGTTTATTTGTATCAATTAACAAAATGTAAAGTAAATGAACAGTAGAGAAATCCATATTGAATCAATACTTGGTGTGACCACCCCTTGCCTTCCAAACAGCTTCAATTCTTCTAGGTACGCTTGCACACAGTTTTGGAAGGAACTTGGCAGGTAGGTTGTTCCAAACATCTTGCAAAACTTACCACAGATCTTCGGTGAATGTAGACTGCCTCAAATCTTTCTGTCTCCTTATGTAATCCCAGACTTGCTGATGTTAATATCAGGGTTCTGTGGGGGCCAAACCATCACTTTCGGGATTCTTTGTGCTTAAGGTAGTTCTTAATGACATTGGCTGTATGTTTGGGGTCATTGTCCTGTTGCAGAATACATGTGGGGCTTATCACACACCTCCCTGATGGTATGGCATGATGGATAAGTATCTGCCTGTATTTCTCAGCATTAAGGATCCTGTTGATCCTGGCCAAATCTCCAACTCCATTTGCAGAAATGTAGCTCCAGCTGTGCAAGGGACCTCCACCATGTTTCATTGTTATCTGCAGACACCCATTATTGTACCACTCTCCAGCCCTTTGGAGAACAAACTGCCTCCTGTTACAGCCAAATATTTAAATTTTTGACTTGTCAGTCCAGAGCACCTGCTGTCTTTTTTCTGCACCCTGGTTCCAATGTTTTCCTGCATAGATGAGTCATTTAGCCTTGTTTCCACATCGGAGGTATGGCTTTTTGAACGCAAATCTTCCATGAAGACCACTTTTGGCTAGACTTCTCGGGACAGTAGATGGGTGTACCTGGGTCCCACTGGTTTCCATCCGTTTTGTGTTGATGGCACTGCTAGACATCTTTTGATGTCCAAGGGAAGTAAGAATGATGTGCCTTTGATCTGCTGCATTATGTTTCCATTGCCAACCACTGCATCTACAGTCCTTAACATTGCCCGTTTATTTGTGCTTCTTCAAAAGAACTTGAACAGACCATTTTGAAACCCCCAACTGCTTTGAAATCTTTGTCTGGACCTTGCTGATGCAGTATAACTACTTTGTGTCATGTTGCTGTGCTGTCTTGCCATGGTGTATGACCTGTAACATACAACTTTCTTCCACAATGTCACCTTAGTAACAGAGTTTGGCTGTTCCTTGCCCAGTTTTAAGGCTCCTATATAGCTGTTTCTGTTTCAGTTAATGGCTGTGTTTCAACCTACAAATGAAATTGATGATCATTAGCACCTGCTTGGTATACATGGTTAATCATATTCCTGACTCTAATCCTGCAAATCCCTGACTTTGTGCAGGTGTACAAAGTGTGCAAGTGTAAGAATTGATGCTGGTTTAAAGCCCAAGGATAGTCACACCAAATATTTATATGATTTAGATTTTGCTTCTGTTCACCCGCTTTGCATTTTGTAAATTGATACAAATGAAAATATATATTTTTGAAAGCATTCTTACTTTTCAGCATTTCTTCACACCTGCCTAAAACTTTGACAGAGTAAATATATATATTACATACAAACAAGTGTTTCCTTTGAGTCTGAACTTTTAAGCACTGTGCAAATAGGGCATAGCAGAATTTTTTATCGAGAAGTAAGGCTCCATTCACACCTGAGCAATTTGTAGCTTGGAGCTCAAAGCCCCAAAATGCTCAACAACCAAAATCCTATGCTTTTAAATTGTGCCTGTTCACATATGAACGCTCAGGGGCCTGTAGCTTAATGCCTGGAGCTGAATGGGCATTTTCAGCCCCATAGACTTCAATGGAAAGGTTTGAAATGAACCTAAATAACCATCTCATCCTCCTGATAACTAGTTTCTTACATAATGAAGCCTAATTATGCCTGAAAAAATATGTAAATAAACAAATGCTCCAAAATCGCTTTCAAAAGTAATTGAGACTAACTTTAGTGAGTAGACATGTATATCATGCTGTCGATTTAATGTGTCTGGTTTGGGGTGATCTCTATATACATTGCATTTTTGGATCTATTTATACATGTTTTCACGCAACTTTCTCCCAGGATTCTCACATTATTCCAATTGAATTAAATTAGAAAAATGTGCGAGTCTAGGGAGGAAGCTATGAGAATCAGGTTTAAAAACCTTTATAAATAGACCCCCTATGTGTGTTAAGGCACTTCGTATGTTATCAAATTTTTTAATTATACAGTTCAATATTTATTTTCAGATTTGGCGGAAATATGATGAGGACAGCAGTGGATTTATCTCAGCAGTGGAACTTAGGGTAATGTTTCACCTTTTTTTATCAGTTCCATTCATACACTGTCATTGCTGAAAGTGTTACTGAACTTTAAAAAAATGAATATTTCAGATTAAGTGTTTAATAGGAAAATTTGTTTATTGGTACTCATTACATCTAAATTATCCTATTTATTGTTAATTTTAAAGAAATTCTTTATAGTTTCAATTTATAGTGAGCTGGAGCTCTTGCCATGTCCTAAAGAAAGTGACCTTATATAGGGCATGATAAATGGTAAAAAGCCAAAACAAAGGTCATCTGAGGTGCTGTAACATTTTATGTTGAATACTGAAATTAACCTGTGCCACATACTACAATTTTGCAAGTTATAAAAGCCTTTTAAGATACAAAACAAAGAAACATTGCTTTACATAGGCATTTTCTGAATGCAGTGGGCCTGTGTGCAAGATCAACCATTGGGCCCCCTTCCAGTGTTCAGGCTCATTTCAATCAATGTTTCCTCAGTATAAACCATATAAAAATGTTAACTATACTCATAATGGTAATCTGCCCAAAATGTGAGCATGGATGGATCATGAAATACCTGCTGCACTGTGGGATACAGTGCAAAATCAAGTTCTGCAGTCTGTGTAGTGCACTCTGGTCAGTGGTGTTTATGGGAAAGGTAGAGAGAGAGGGAGGGAAAGAGAGAGTGTAAGGGGAAGGAAGAGACAGAGGGCAGAGGGGAAAGTAAGGTAAGTGAGAGATTGGGGGAGAGGATGAGGGGGGAAGAGAGAGGGAGGAGAACATGGGGGGGGGGAGAGAATTCCAGTGAATATATGGGTTTTATCATAATGAGAATCATGGGTTTCATCATGCTGATTGCTCACATGTACTCCTGAAGAAGATCTATTTATTGAAACTCATCGAGTCTGCATGTGAAGTGTATTGGAACTAGAAAATAATTGAACCCTATATTTTAGAGTTGGTTTGTGTCTGCTGTATGTTCCAATAAAATGTATAGTATTTACCGTATATGTGCAGGGTTCTTGTTATATGTATATGTTCCTCAAAAAGTCCCTGGCTACTACCACCTTTTGTTTTCTATATGTTTAATTTAAGGACAAGGCCACATAGCACTCAGTATACTGGATAACCCCCTTTCTTAAAGTGAATAAGTGGCTCTGATTTAGTGTTACTTCGTAATGGTGACTGAGATCATGATACTAGGGGTTTTAATTATCAACATTTTTACCCAAGAATTGCACAACTTTCACCCAAGATTCATCCCTTTCCCGATAAGATTTAAATAGAAAATGGGTAAGTCATGGGTTGTGTGAACCTCAGGGGGAAACATTGATGGACCAATAGGTGTTTTAAGATGATAATGCAAGTGCTGGAGAATTTATTTAGAGCAGTAAGGAATATTATAATGCTTCTCCGGGTTTTTATATGGCTGGAGCTGGGGGCATGACCACAATTTACTACAGTGCTATTACTCCTGAAACAAAGTGTATCGCTCTTTAAAAGTGACACCAGAGTGAATCTAAAGTCCTTTTCGATTCTCCACAAAAAATTCTTAATAGGGTGAGTGGGAATATAACCCAAGAAGGAAAACCACCACCTCCAGCAGAAGCACACACAGCATCTTACCAAATGTAATTGACCGCCCCTGATGATGTCTTTTTTATGATGAAATGCGTAGGTGGGAGCCTCAGCACATGGCGTAATCATGCACCGGAGCGAAGTGCGCCTATTTTCTTGGTTTGAAACTTCTACAATCGAGATATCATGCTGTTTTAACTTGGAATTATGTGAGTGGCTTTTTTAATAAATTGAAGTTTATAAATATAATGCACTATGAGGAGGCTTTTTTTTTCTTCTCTTGAGATGCATATTTTGTGGATCCAATTCTGTGTATCACTTATTGGGAAATTACCTCTGTATGCCATCTAACCATTCTGGTCTGAAAGTGTTTAAAGCCAGATGCAACAGCTGATGGATCGGATCGTATTGTGAGCCATCTCTGGAGCATTACTGCATGTTTTGATCACTTGTAATAGGGTGGTCAATTACATTTGGTAAAATGCTGTGTGTGCTTCTGCTGGAGGTGGTGGTTTTCCTTTTTGGGTTATATACCCGCTCACCCTTTCAAGGATTGTTTGTGGAGAAGGGAAAAGTATTTTACATTCACTCTGGTGTGACTTTTAAAGAGCACTACACTGCTTTGTTTTAATTTTGAATATGTTTGTGACCAGTAAATTATGTTAGCGACTTTTTATATTTAATAGTCGCAGGTTCAATGGGAGCTGTTTGCAAAATCAATTTTTAAGTCTTGTTACAGATTATCAACTTGATTGAAGTATGGGTATCACTGGGTCTTTTCTAAACATTCAAGTTTTTGTTAAACTGATCCAACCTTTCTGTTTAGAGCTTTGGCTTTCTGTTTAGAGTCAATATACTGTTACAAGGTAAATCTCATCCTAGTCTCCTATAAATTGCAGGCTGGTTTGGTTTTTACTCTACCATTGCTCTGTATTCTGTTAAATCCTTCATGCCCAATGGCGACCCTAGGGGGGGCCAGAGGGGGCCCTGCCCCCCCCCAACATTATGCTGTGCCCCACCATGTGCCCCCCCACAAAATGTCTTTTTGTTTGCATTCGTAGCATATGCGCCACATCCTACTCAGGCCACTGCTGGAGTAACACAGTCTCTATTGAGAGGGAGAGTATCCCCAGTCAGCTCCTGCGGATTATTCCTCCCCCCTCCCTCTGCTCGCTGACACTGCATAATGCGAGCGCTCACACAACCACAGCCGCCCGATCTGCTCCTTCCCCTGCATCCTCATTGGCAGGGAGAAGAGCGAGTTGCAGGAAGGACTCCACCAGGACTCTCAGTTACTGAAAAAACAGACTGATTTCTCCCGTCCTTAGGACAGGAGAACCAGCCTGTAAATTCCAAGAGTGGTGACTGCAAGCTGAGCTGAGTGTCAGTCTATGACACTCTTTCACAGCCCAGCGAGTCCAGCCACCCCCTCACTCTCCTCATGTACGTTAGAGCAGAGATGAATGCAGCTCCTCCTCCTCCCCCGCCCCTGTTCCTCCTGAGTCTTCCAGTCCCGCCCACACTATCCCCGGCGTGCTGCTGTATCTAAAGAGAGGGGATGTGTGGGCGGGAAATATGAAAATCAGCAGCATTTCTGGCTGTGTGTCAATGATGCCTGAGCTTCTAGCCTTGACCCGTGGGTAAGTGTGTGCACTGCAGTACACTGTAATCACTGAACTGCATTATCTCCATCCCTTCTCTCCCCCATCTGTCCCTCCCCCTCGCCTTTTCTTTCAAGACCTTCACAATTTACTTTCACTTTCAGTTAGGCAGGTAATAGACAGTGCAAATTTCTTTCCTGCATCCACAGATTGCAGGAAAGAAACTTGCATGATTCCCCCATCAACACAGACAGTGGTGACAGGGGAATATCGTTCCTGCCCAGCAATTGTATTCTCCCAACAAACAGTGATTATCATCACTAGTGGCTATAGCAACCACTAGTGATAATCATAAGAGTATCTGGCAGGCTGGTTGTTCCCAATTTGATCGATCAACTTGGTACATTCAGCGTGCTCATTAATGGTTAAAATCTCAGCCAGTTCCTGCTGAACCAGCTGAGATTTAAACTGCCTATGGCTGGTCTTAGCACTTAGGCAGCCCATACATTGATCACTTTTTTCATTTAACTAGTAGGTTGAATGAAAAAAAAAAAGAAATTATCCAATTCTCCCATCTACACATTATAGGTGGATGGGGGAATCCTCCCAGTGTGGACCAGTGGTGGAACTACCAGGGTTGCTGTCCTGTCCCGGCTATTCACAGCTCTGATCTTTGTCTCCATGGCAGCGGTGGCACATTGGAACCCAGTGCTGGTTACTTTATGGGGCTGATGTACAGGAAGGCCAGCACAATTTGTTGTTAGAGATTAGCTGGGCATGTTCAAAATTCCACATGCCCGAGCCTGCCAGGAAGCCCACACTGCACAGCGCTAATCACAGGCAGTGAGACATTTCCCGGTCCGCAGCTGCACAGATCAGGAATGTCTCACTGCCTGTGATTAGCTGTGTGCAGTGTCGGCTTCCTGGCGGGATTGGGCATGTGGGATTTCAAACACACCCTAGCCCATCTCTAATGGTTGTAGAGTAGACAGTTGACCTCTCTGCAGGTTGCTTAGCAGCAGTGCAGCCTTCTCTGACATGCTGATCGTGATGCAATCCAGGTGATGCTCCTAGTCAAATCGTAGTGTTAAATATCATAGTGATTTTATTGATCGAAGCCCACACCTTACAGGCATAGAACCCACATGGCTGCTGAACATACGATTGATATGGTTGTACTCTTGATGCTAATAAATACTGTGTTTATTAGATCTGACTAGGAGCATCACCTGGATCACATCCCGATCAGCATGTCAACAGAGAAGGTTGTACAGCATTACTGCTGCTAGGTGATCAGCTGGGGGCTCGGCTCTCTACAACAAATAGTGCCAGCCTTCCATTGCATGCACCCATAATGTCACCAGCACTAGGTCCTAATAGACTGCTGCCGCTGCCATGGAGACAGATGCCAGACCAGCGCTGTCAATAGCAGGGAAAGGACAGCAAGAGGAGGCTGGGGAACACCACAGTGGCAGAACACCAAGGCCCGGTGGCAAGACAACCTTTGCAACCCTGATAGTTCTCCCACTGCTTTGGACCCTTATATTTTCTTGGTATGCTGGTGACATATCTCTTCTGCCACCCTGGGGGGCCCCAATACAGTAGGAAGGGAGCTCACTGCAGAACATGTGAAAGGACCTGTTGTGGGATTGTAGTAAAGGGCCCCAGGATATATATATATATATATATATATATATATATATATATATATATATATATATATATAATTGCATTTTATAGTTGCCCCCCTACTTTTGTCCCTGTCCCCCCATGTGCCCCCCCTAAATATAAAAGCTGGAGGCGCCACTGTTCATGCCCTTAGTTCAGTCCAATATTCCAGAGTCCAGACCCAGTTGATGAAAAGCATCTCCACAATAAGATGCTACCACCACCATGCCTCACCATGCGAAGGTGTAATCAGGGTGATGAGCAGTGTTGTCTTTCTGCAAGGTTCGGTTTTCATCTTCTCAGATCACAACCTTTTTTCCACCTGTTTGTTGTGTCCCCCACACGTCCTTCAGCAAAACTCTGAAGAGAATGTGATATGCTAATTTTTCAGCAATGTCTTTCTGCTTGTCAGTCTTCATAAAAAAAATAGCTTTTTGGACTGTTCAGGTTTCAGCAGTCCAGTTAGTAGTTTCTTCTATTTCAGCTGTGAATCTGTGTAGCTGCTTAATAGTTCCTATTGGCCACTTGGTTGATTGCCTGACTAAAACCATTCTGTCCCGGGCCCAGTTCTGGATGGTGGCCTTATCGACACAGAATAATGGTTGTGCCACATTCTTATCAGTTTTTGATAAGGGACCAACGTCCAAAGTTTGTATTTTTTTTAAATAATCCAATGCTGTGTGGTGCTTCTATTTAGCTAATTATATAACTTCTGAAGGCAGTTGGTTTTATCACAGCTTATCTGGGAAAAAATGTGTATTTTCCCACTTCCACATTACAGATTATTATATGTAGATCAGTAACATAAAATCCCAGTACAGTATGATTTCAGTTACTTATATATATATTCAGACCTTATAATTCTAACGGTACTTTAGTATTTAATTATTGCCTTGTATAAAGCACAGCGCATTGTTTAAAGATTACAGTGGACAACAAAAACAGTTATTTGTTGGAAAGGAAACAGATTGCCCAGAGGAACCATTACCGTCCACTTAGTGACTGGCTGTGTAAAGCCATTAGCAAAATGAAAATAAATTGTATTTGAGAATGTTGCTGATCAGAGGTGAAAATGGGCCAGCTTTGATTCCGTGGACTGTTACTACAATAGATTTGTTGAGATATAGTGTTCTATGAACATAATGGCGTGGAACTAAGCTGTGTCATTTAGTCACTCATCTGCTAAGTGAATATGAAATAACCCTCATTGACTTTGCCCTGATAGATATTATGGTTGACACATTCAGTTGTAGAGCTTTGGATATTCAGTAAATGTCATGCCCCTAAGAGACAGATTACAAGATTTTAGATCTAAACATTAGTAAATGTATTATCCCACTCAGGCACAATGAAATCAGGCTTCTTGTCACAGTAATGCAGCTCTTTCTACTGTACATCCTACTAAATTATTACTATAAAGCAATGCTTTAAAGAGAAAGTAAACCCTGATGGGTTTTATTTCCTTTCTTTGCCCCTGTAAACGAAAAGCATAATGTGCTAGTATGCATCGCATACTAGCACATTATGTGACACTTACCTGCAAACGAAGCCCGCGCCGTCCCCGCTGCAGGCCGCATCCTTGTTTGCCCCTCTTCCTTGCGAGGCCGTGGACTCGGGCTCTGTGACTGGTGGGAGCCGTGTGACGTCACTCCCAAGCATGCGCACGGGTGCCGCCAGTCACGGCACTTGCTCATGAAGAAACGGCACGGGGCTGTTTCTTCACAGCGCATGCGCTGATAACATCTGTACAAAACACAGTAAATATCTCCTAAACGGCGCACGTTTAGGAGATATTTACAGTACCTATAGGTAAGCCCTATTATAGGCTTACCTATAGGTACAACTTCCACAGAGAGGTTTACAACCTCTTTCAAGCGGTAGTAAACCACAGCAAAAAAAAGTCATAATGTGCTAGTATGCACCACACATTATGACAGACTTACCTAAAAATCGAAACCCTCCAGCAGCACGCAGTGACCGATGTAGGTGCTTCCATCTTCACCCGGTTTTCCTGTCTTGCTTTGCCTTTTCACCGTGCCACGACTCATCCAGGAAGTCATGCACAACCCACTACTGAGCTAATCCCTTACAGTATCAGTTGAAGCTCTCCTTGCTCTGTTGGCACATTAATATGAATCCCTACCAGGCTGTGCCCTCCTATCCTATGCCCTGCTTTGTCATTTTCATTGTTTATATGGAACAGGCAGGGAGAACCAGAAGGCCCCTCTCTTCTCCACATACCCTCCTGGCAATGTACCCAAATTATACTGTATATCTGCTCATTCGATGGAGGACAAATCTACATAGTATACAACCTACTAATAGATCCAAATTGTAAACTTTTCTATATGAAGCTATGAGAACAATATTTAAAGGTTGCAAAAACTATAAATAAACTGAGGGAAAAAAATAACTTTTTTTGGCATCCCCCATGGATGCTGTTGACAACTTTGACAATAATAATATCTATAATATTGTCAATGTCGTAAAGTCATCCATGGGGGGTACCAAAAAAATTTTCCTCAGTTTATTTATAGTTTTTGTATAGATTTTTGGATGTGGTACCCCAAAATTTAAATATGCTGACACTTTCACTCATACACTAAGATTTAAAGGTTACCGGAGTGGCAGGATATTGCTAATAATCTCTCTAAAATTGCTATCAATAAAAATCCTGATAAAATCTAAATATAAAACTCTTCTGCAATGGTACTTAGTGCCGACTAGAATTGCTTGAATGCATCCATCTATGCCCCCAGCTTTTTATAGACAATGGGACCAACAGGGCACTATGCACCATGTTTGTTGGCAATGTCCCAAGGTCACCAGATTTAAAAATGTTTACACTTATTTGGTCGGTGACAGGAATAAACATCCCTAGATCCCCCTTATTTCAGAAATTGGACGTAGCCACCCCCAAATTGACTAGACGGCCAATCTCGTATATAATCTTAGGGGCTGAAATCGCTATAGCAAGGTGCCGGAAACAGACCGTGGTGCACATGGATTATGTCAAACAAAAATTTAATAAGATTATGGTCAACAACAACTTCTTATGTATTCTTCAGAACAACAAAACTAAATTTGACTTGGGACCTCTGGATCAAATACACAGTATTTCCCAGACTGATGGGACCTGGGAGGAGACCACCTTACCCATCATGACAATTTTACTACTTCTCTTTTCTCTCTGTTTTATCTATCCTTACCCTAGTAAGTTTCAACTGGTACAATATTAAAGAATATTTGTGACCTAAAATAATTGTGCCCTTCAAAGGACTAATCTATGATTCCTCTTGTTGCTGGTAATGTTTGAGAACCAGTAATTGCATTTCCTGTCATGCAGAAAGCTCTATTCCCTGAAAGTAATCTGGCGATCTGGATGGTAGTCCGCTCAACCTTTTACTTATTCTCTTGGATCTGAATGGTCAGAGAATATTAATATCTATAATGAGCCTGATGTTGTATTGACAGTGGCAGTTTATTACTTTTTTTTTTTACGAGAACATTTGGTGTTGTAAACTGATTCTTTCCTTCCTTTGTATCAATGCAAAACTCAATAAATGTATTGAAAGATAAATGTACTAAACCACAGGCTGCCATATAATACAGGCATCTATAGCAAGTGTCAGGACATTTTGTTTCATACATTGTTTCTTTCATATCTCAAAAAAGCCCTTATATGAAATTAGCAACTTAAGTTTCTAAGCAGGCCCCTCCTGTTCATCAAAACAGGTCTATCTTTTTGATGAAAAGCCTTATTAAACAATCGTGTCTAGAAACTTTCTTTCTAAACAAACAAGTAAAAATATTCAGCTACAATAATAACTTTATAAAGGTATGAGCAGAGAACAATTGTTTGCCCATGGGATTTTTAAGAGGTGTACCAAATAAAGTAAATATTAGTGTAATAAGAAAATATACAATTTAATCCATATAAAGTTTTAAAATCAAGCAAAGTAGACATTACATGTGTCAAAAAAAGCACAAAGTACACATATTACTGAAAAAGACATACATACAATATTATGAAAAACAATTGAATGCATCTTCGGACTATAATCTCTATGCATTTCGTGGAGCAGCATCCACTTCATCAGGAAACAGCCATATATGTTTGGTATCTGTGGGAAAACCATGTCATAAACAAGAGATATATAAATATATATATTTATTACATAATTGGTATGTCATGAATCTGCATGAAGGACATACTTACATATGAACTGAAGTGCAAATAAAACAGCAGGGTAAATATATAGGATCACCACAGAGTGGGAGTAAATCCAACAGGGTAAGCTCTGTCTGGGAGCTGATAGAGGAGCAGGCTCGGGGCCAGGACACAGCAATGGGCTTAAAAGATGAAAGCCTACAATACGATTAAGTGAGGCAAAGGTGAGCATGATGGATAAGGTAGTGAACCCCCCCCCCCCCCCCAAATAAGTGTTGCACAGACCAAAAAAGATGAAGAACATTGTTAAGTGTGATACATCAACACAGATGTAAGACTTTGTAAAGGTAATTTTGCAGCACCTTTCTCCATGAAAGGGTGCTTTTGCTGATGAGCAATGGGCAATCTGTACCTAAATCCTCAGCAGGGAATGTTGGCAGGGAATGTTGGCATTACGATTGGGGGGTTGTATACAACAGCTGGAGAAGGTAGGTTTTAGTCCCTATATATTGATAAATAGGTCAGTTAGAACCCTTACCCATTCACAATAAGTGCACAAGTGTTAGCCTTCCCAATTTGATCACCAATGTATTGTTCTTAACCTAAAATAAAGTATTATCAACAGGTAGTCTTTATTTTCTCTCCCACACCAGGTATGCCGTTAAAAAATATATATATATATTATGCTTGGATGCACGATGAACAGGTAATAGATCCAAAGGTTCCTCCAAAAAAAGGATGATGGATAACAGCTTACCTTTCTATATATATAAACCCTACCAAACAAAAAAAGGAGCACAGTGCTAGCACTCCCTCTTGGAAATTGTGGGTGCCAAAAAAACTGGTACTTTTCAGCATTGGTTCTTAAAGAAGTTTGCCACATTTTTTGTCAATGCTGACAAAACACCTGTCATTGTTAAAATGTTTGCTTCTGGCATAATCCATAGTACAATGAATGAACAAAATATTAAATAGCTGTGTTGTACCAAGAGAAGTAATTATTGTATACCTAAAGCATGTATGTTACACGTCCAGGAATTGAAAGAATGTATTGTAGTATATTGTATAGCTAATAATAGCTACATTAAATTGAACTTGTTCTGTCATTTTGAAGACATTTCACGACTCATCTAAGTAGCTACCTCATATCTAAGGAGTGCCGGGAACAATAATCAGTATTTATAGCTACATGGGTAACTCAGTCACCTTAATCCACCTTAACCTTACATGTCTATAGTAGCTTGTTACAGTTACAGAATATTTGAAAGAGGGTACAGCTTATTATGATCAAAGTGTGTTTTTTATAACCTGTTCAACACCATACGTCTCTTTAAAGCTAAGCTATGTTCTTACATTTCATAGGAAAATATAAAAATGCAAGTTAACATTTTGAAATGTATTGAAACCTAGAAAACTAAAAAGGAAATTGTAATTCTTCTTTTTACCATAGAATTTCCTACAGGATCTTTTTTCACAACACAAAAAACGTGTAACTCCTGACAAACTGGATGAGTACACTGATACTATGGTAAGTTTCAATACAGTTTTTTGCAGCTTCGTAGACATATAGTTTTCTTTATTGTTCATATTTGTGTATGTTTAAAGTAAAAACCACTCACAGACAAGGCTTGCAAAACTATCATATGTGTCTGCCTTTCTACTTGGTTACAAAGAGAAGAAGAGAAGAGAGCTTGCATGCCCACCCTTCCTTTGCCAAGTGAGGTCCTTATTATAGTGATGAGTATCAGTCTTGAAAGTGAGAGATGGCAGCAAGCTTGACTTTATCCTGAAGTGTTGAATCTTAATTTATCAGAGCATCCTGGCGTGCAGATGTAACTGCAGGCTTTTGGAGGCTGCTGCAGGTATACTCTGTATACCTACATCAGTTTTTTTTTTAAACCTTTTCAGTCTTATTAGCACCACAGTTATAGAAAACATAGAGCTTACATTGGAGTCTGATTTCATTTTGTGAAGAGCAACCAAAAGTTACCAATTGATGCATTAGTAATACCCAAGTGTATAAAATGATTTGTGTTGTCTCAATGGAGCAACAACATTATCAACATAAATACATATAAAGTGCACAGGGGTGGTAGACAGACTCACCCCTTCAAAAACTTCTGAGACAGTTGAATACAAAGTACATAAAGTTACAAAATACAATGGAGATGGCTATGGTGTGTCAAGAGAAGCATGGAGAATGGGGAGACCATGAGCTACAAAATAAGCAGGGCGATCAAAGTGCTTAATATGTTTGGGGAGGAAATAGAATAAGTGGTAGGGGTTCAGCTGGGGTGAACCTAAAAGCATGTGTGTTATTATTGTATATGAATGTTAAGTTATAAAAAGGATTGAAGATGGGCGCAGTTGGAGAATTTGATCCAGGTGCTCCATGTCACATTAAAGCCTGGGTAGCAATCATCTTGATGGGTTGTTAATTCTTCCATTCTCATGATGAGATTCAGTTCATTAACCTATACTCTTAATATAAGGAATAGTTGTTGTTCTGCAAAGGTTTGGGATCAAAGGTCTCCCCGCAGAGAGGAGAACCTTTTTTACTGCCTTCAGAAGTCCTGGAATTATGGAAAGTAGGGTTATGGCAGGGGTCTCTGGCCGTTGCATGATTTGGTTGCATGGTTGAAAGATGGAATGCCAGAAGGGTTGAATGTGGAAGCAGGTCCACCAGATGTGGAGCCTAGTACCCTCTGTATCTCTGCATCTCCAACCGCATCCAAAAACTGAAGTGTACAGGCATCGGTACCGCCTGGTTAATATCTATTAATTTCTCTCTAGTGCTTGGCTGACTATGCTAGATTTAAAGGTCAGCAGGAAAAATAAATTCTTCTAGTCTAAATTTGAGATAGAATGCCCCAGTTCCCTCTCCTAGTCCCTAGCATAAGAGGGTCATTTTAGGAAAGCAGGACCCTTCTCCATGTTGTGGAGTTGAGGAATAATTTGTGCGCATTCACTATTTATGTATAGCTCCTCAAAGGGTATCAATTCCCATGACAGTGAACCAAAGGAGCTGGGATGAGCATGGAAGTGTCTATGTTGGAAAAAGGGAGAGGTTCGCATTTGCAGCCATGTAGGGATTTCACTGAACATGGACCTTGAGATTGTACAGTATGTTCTCAATTCACAGACCTGGCAAATTAATGGTCAGATTTGGTCTGTTCACCCACACAAACCTCTGGCTGCTACTTCCTTTAGGAAGTGACATCATTGACTTTTAATGCCTATCAAAAGAGCTGCTTCACACTGGACAGTAATTGTTTTTTTCCTTGGTACATGTTAGGAGGCATGGCATTTGTTTGATCTTGTGGGATCCCCATGCCGTTTTTTCCCAAAAAAATGGGAAATATATATTTTTTCTTTCTAATTGTCAGTTTTGCTGTGCCACCTCACAGACAGGTTTAAGGCATCCCCAATCATGTTATTTAAAGGAATTGTACTGATTTGCTAAAAACTTTTTTTAAAAGAGTTGCTTTCTGCAGAAAAGGTATAATGATAGTATTTGCAATGGTATATGGCATTCTCTACCCTCCTGGTACTGCCCAGTTACCCATGTCCTTGTTTAACAATACCTTGCTTAAAAGGCTTGAACGGAGAGAACTGATTTTCAGTGTTTGCTTTTCATTGACTTCAATAGGAGTTTGCAGTTTGTGGATTTTTGGACATGTTTCCAAAATGTGCCCACATATTGAACTCAAGCAGGTTCGCCCATCACTAGAGTCTGCAGACCCCTCTAGTGGTTTCAAGCCTGCACCATTTATAGCTTGAATAATTGGGGAGGGTTTTGAGTGGTGCCATCACAGGAATCTGGGGAAATGCAGGCCATGGGGGAATTCTGGTTTTCTAGGAGAGAGGTCAGTGGGCAGACATTAGATTCGATTTTATATGCACATGTTGCTAAATCCAATGTTTCCAGCTGAGAGATTACAAGGTAGGGCAGGAAATGTAGTGGATGTTTTGGTTGAGCTCAAGGAAGAGATGTGAGTAGTATGCATGTGGAGTGCTGCTCTATAGATAGCCACAGTTTTGTATGGGTATGAAAAAACTATCCTGTTTTTCAGCCAAGAATGGCTACAATATAATAAACTTCAAGATGAGGCAGTCCCACCATGTCATTTACATTTAGACAAGATATCATGTCTTAAGTGGGCTGAGGGTCAAGTAAAGATGAGCACAAGGTGTGAAAGAAATAGTTGGGACCCTAATAGGTAGGGTCTGAAACAGGTAAAGAAAATATGGCAGTGTGTCCATCTAGTAGGACATTCTACCATGCCAGGCATGCTTTCAGCAGGACCAGAGGGTCAATCAGTGTTGTACAGATGCTACAAGATCAAATAACTTGGCTATTTCCTGAGATATGTACTCCAATGTATTTGAATAGGGCACTCAATGGATGGGTGCGTCTCATGTGTCTGGCAGGATGGATCGTTTGTGGGGAGGTAGGGAAATGTTGATTTGATGGTTTTAATATTGAAGTTACTAAAGTAACTGAATATCTCTAGTTCCTGGAGTTGGTTGTTGGCTTTCAGAACATTGGCCAGATGTTCCTTTGCTAAAATGTACAGGTACAGGGATTGGGAGCAGCCCAGACAGGTCCCATTAGACATGATTATCCAATGGAAGAGGAGTCCATTTACTCTGATCCTGGTGTTGGGAGAGGAGTACAGCACCATTATTTTGTTTGTGAAGGCAGCAAGCAAGGCTATTTGCATTACAGTGGCAATAAGAAAACCCCAGTCTAGGCGATCAAATGACTTCTCTGCATCTAAGGACTAAGGTGTTTTTGTGCTTTACATGGTGGAGCAAATCGGACTGTTCTGTGTAGATTACAGTATATTTGATAAGAAGCATTATATGGCTGTAGTTGGGTAGTCAAATTATCATGACACATTGAGATTGGTCTGTAACTAAAACAATGAGTAGGCTTCCTACGATTGCTTTGGGAAGGGACAAGAGTCCGCAATGGCCTTAAAAAGTTGTGTTAGGTATTCGTCAGTATTTCCTTTTTTTTTTTTTTTAATTAACTCCTTTTGCAATAATTATACTTGAGGTGGCTTCCGACAGTCTTAGATCATAGTATCAAAATCTTTTATGAGAAAAAGAAGCACATACAGTGGACAGCAGATCTTGTTTAGTGAAAGTCACAGCTGGATATAGGGGGTAAGAGAGTAGCAATACTACCTATTACAGTTCTCACACTGGTGATGTTTACTTGATAATAAGTAAGGCACTTTTTAAGATGGACATACTATCACATTGTATATATCATTTTCTTTACTGTACTGACTATCTAATTTGTGCCTTTTAGATGAATCTGTTTGATAAGAATAAAGATGGTCGTTTAGATCTAAATGACTTAGCAAAGTAAGTATTTCAATGTATCGAGTCCAAATCTGTTAAATGTACTCTAAATATCTCATCTTACAGAGCAATTTTAATGTTATATGGAAAATAAAGCAGAGAAGTATTAATACAATCACAATAAAAGCAGTAAAATTAACGCAGGATATTTTTTTCTGCATGCCATAACCTTGCTTATTCATATTTCTTTTCACTGTATGGATGGTGAGTGATTAGAATAGCTATTACTGGCTGTCTGTGGCCTTCATCCGTGCAACAATAAAAACAAATCTAGATTTGACATTTATAAATGCAATTTAATATGTTGCATATCATATAAGATATTAGCAAACGATTGGCAGTACAGACTTTTCAAAATGTACATGTAAATAAATTGTGATTTACTATTTTACTAGGCTGTTTCAAATACTTTTAATTTTTTTATTGCAATTTATTCAATTTGATTATTTATGTTTTATCTCAAGGATTTTAGCACTTCAAGAAAATTTTCTGCTCCAGTTTAAAATGGATGTAAGTACAGCAGAAGCAACAACATATTACTGGTATATATGACATTACATTATCCGACTTATTATATTAAACTATTGACAGATATTGAATAAATACAGGCATGTAAATTCTCAGCATTTAAAATGGTTCTAAAGTCAAACATTTTTTTTTACCTGCTTCAAGGTAAGAAACCTTCAACTTGCTACTGGTTACCCCCTCTTTCCCCTCTCAATCCAGCACTGTGCCAGCCTGCAGCAGTGCTGGTCTTTCTCCCTGCTCTTATAGGACAGACTGATAGCAGTGGGAGCCATTGACTATTGCTGCTATCATTCAAATCCAGTTAGGATGGGGTAGCGCTGTGTATGTCTACGAACGCACACAGCCTGGCTCAGAAATGTGTGCCTCCATAGCACACAGCTTGCTATAGGGGCACACACAGGTGGAGGGGAGGAGGGGACCCCAATATATTTGCACAGAGCAGGTAAGTATAAACTTTTTATTTCATTTTAGGTAAAAAAATATCTACGAGGCTTTAGTATCACTTTAATCGTGATGTCATTCAATGGCTTCTATTTGCCAAATACATAACCAGTTTCTGCAATACCGACTGCTAAGAATACTTTTTATTTTATTTTTATGGCTAGTAACTGATGTGAGTGGGTATCATAAAACTGGATAAATATTTGTATAGTGATCACTAGATGTTTCAACTGCAAATATTATGTAGACACATTCATGAAACTGCATCTGATCTACAGTAATACAAATGTAGCCATGTCTGTATTTCTTCATATGTGAATTTACGTTGTAGTTATACATATATAGCAGGGCTCAAAATTTCAAGACCTGAGCTACTGGCCAGGCCTTAGAAGTTTCTCGCCAGCAGTTACCCCACCCAACCCCTACCCTGCCCCACCCCTAAACATGCCCTCGTAAATTATCTCATGCAATGACACTGTTAAATGTTTTATGCAGAATAAAGTTACAAAAATAAATATTAACAACAACTATAACAATATTAACATAAAGCAAATTTTATTGATCTGGCTGTGATAAATAAAAAAAGGATAAAATATGATTGGCTACTAAAGGCACTGTACACATCATTACTGCCTTGTTAAATAAATATGCGCTACGTACCGAATGCAGGGTTGAGATCTGCACTACGTGCAGGGTTGAGATCTGCACTACGTGCAGGGTTGAGGGGTGCACTATGCCCGTGTGCAGGGTTGATGGGTGCGCTTTGTAACGAGTTCAGGGTTGTGGGGTGCACTACGTACTGAGTGCGGGGCTGAGGCATGTGCTGTGGACTCCCAAGTTCTCACCCAATACAGAGCTCACCCTCCTTCCCCCATTCCAGTACAGAGCTCTCTTCCCCACACATCCTCTGAAAGAGTGGGGCTGCTGCAAAAGAGCAGATACAACTTACCCACCCCTGCATGCAGCATGTATGGATAAGAAGGAGCTTCTGCCATGGAGTTGGCAGGATCCTCTTCTCCTCCCGCTTGCCCTCTTGCAAAGCACCTTTATGTGGCCGCACGGAGTGCACTGGGGCAACAGCTTGCCCCCCTCCTTACCAGTGCTGAGTTGACCCGCCCCGATGATGTTTGACTGAAAATTATCTTGAAGAGGTAGTCGTAGACAGTTATGAAAAATTGTGCTATGATATTCGTGTAAAAAAAAAAACAATAAGACAAAATATTAACCGGTTCCTGCCCATTGTATAGTCAAATGACAGCTGAACAGAACCGCTCTAGTTCTAGGAGGACATCATATGACGTCCTCCCATTCTTGCCGCGCATGCTCACCCTCAGGGCGTGCGGTGCAGGGATTGGTGATTTGCGTAGGACACAGCAGGGTAAAGAGCCAATGAGGGTGGCTCTTTACCACATGATCAGCCGATCACGATGTAACAGATTTGCCAGTTAGCGGCATTCCTTTCCTCACGCACAGCATAAGGAGAGGAGAGAGCTGGTAAACGACTAGTGTGAAAGGGGACATCTCCACTGATAATCAAGCCCTGATCATCAGTGTCCTGATTATCAATGCAGCCCCAACAGTGCCCATCAATGCTGCCTATCAGTGCCAACCTGTGCAAACCAGTGCTGCCAATCAGTGTCCATTAGTGCTGCATATCTGTGCAGGCTCATGAATGCCTACCTTTGCCGCCTCTTCAGTGCCCATAAGTGCAGCCCATCATTCCCGCCTCATAGTACCCATCAGTGCTGCCTATTAGTACCCATCAGTGTAGCCCAGGGGTCTCAAACTAGCGGCCCTCCAGATGTTGCGGAACTACAAGTCCCATCATGCCTCTGCCATGCCTGACACTGTCAGCCTTGCAATGCCTCATGGGAATTGTAGTTCCGCAACAGCTGGAGGGCCACCAGTTTGAGACCCCTGGTGTAGCCTCATCAACGCACATCAGTAAATGAGAAAAATTACCTATTTGCTAAATTTTATTACAGAAACTAAGAAAAACTTTTTTTTTTTTTAACCACTTTCAGACCGGACCATTTTGCTGGCTTAAGACCAGAGCACTTTTCGCCATTCGGCACTGCATCGCTTTAACTGACAATTGCGCGGTCGTGCGACGTGGCTCCCAAACAAAATTGACGTCCTTTTTTTGCGCTATACAAAAAAGAGTGCCAATTTTGAAAAAAAAAACACATTATTTTTGACTTTTTGCAATAATAAATATCCCCCAAAAATATATAAAAAAAAATTTTTTCCTCAGTTTAGGCTGATACGTATTCTTCTACATATTTTTGGTAGAAAAAAAATGCAATAAGCGATTATTGATTGGTTTGCACAAAAGTTATAGCGTTTACAAAATAGGGGATCGTTTTATAGCATTTTTATTAATAATTTTTTTTTACTAGTAATGGCGGCAATCAGCATTTTTTATTGTGACTGCGACATTATGGCGGACACATCAGACATTTTTGACACATTTTTGACACATTTTTGGGACCATTGTCATTTATACAGCAATCAGTGCTATACAAATGCACTGATTCCTGTGTAAATGACACTGGCAGTGAAGGGGTTAACCAGGGGGTGCCAGTGTAGGGGTTAAGTGTGTCCTAGGGGCGTGTTACTAACTGTTGGGGGCGTGGCTGTGTGTTAGTGATCACTGATCTCTGCTCCAATCACAGGGCGCAGAGATCAGTGTCACTTGTTGCTAGGCAGAACGGGGAGATGGTGTTTACTTCCACATCTCCCCGTTTTTCCTTCCCGTGAAATGATCGCGGGTTACCCCGCGGCAATCGAGTCCGCTGGACCCGCGACCGGACTCACGGGGGTCCCGACCGGCGCGCGCCAAAGGCGGCGTGGACACTATGGCACGCGCCATTTTCAAAGGGACGTTCATGTATGCCCTTATGCTTGTCCATGCCATTCTGCCGACATACATCTGTGTGCACCGGTCGGGAAGTGGTTAACATAGTTAGTCAGGTTGAAAAAAAGACACTAGTTCAACCAAAAAAAAAAATACAATCCCATATGCCCAATCCTATACCCACAGTTGATCCAGAGGAAGGCGGAAAACCCCAGCAAAGCATGATCAAATTTGCTATAGCAAGGGAAAAAATTCCTTCCTGAGAGGCAATCGGATTTTTCCTGGATCAATTTTACCTATAAATGTTAGTACCCAGTTATATTATGTACATTTAGGAAAGAATCCAGGCCTTTTTTAAAGCAATCTATTGAGCTTGCCAGAACCAACTCTGGAGGGAGTCTATTCCACATTTTCACAGCTTTACTGTGAAGAAACCCTTTCGTATTTGGAGATGAAACATAAAGAGTGTCCCCTTGTCCTCTGTGATGACGTTAAAGTGAATAACTCAACACCAAGTTCACTATATGGACCACTTATGTATTTGTACATGTTGATCATATGCCCCCTTAATCTCCTCTTCTCAAGAGGGAATAAATCCAGTTCCTTTAATCTTTCCTCATAACTGAGCTTCTCCATGCCTCTTATCAGTTTGGTTGCCCTTCTCTGCACTTTCTCCAGTTCCCTGATATTCTTTTTGAGACCTGGTGCCCAAAACTGAACTGAATATTCCAGATGAGGTCTTACTAATGATTTGCACAGGGGCAAAATGATATCTCTCTCTCTGGAATCCATACCTCTGTTAATACAAGAAAGGACCTTGCTCGCTTTGGAAACCACAGCTTGGCATTGCATGCTATTATTGAGCTTATGATCTACAAAAAAACCCAGATCCTTCTCCACTATTGATTCCCCCAGTTGTACTCCCCCTAGTATGTATGATGCTTGCATATTCTTAGCCCCCAAGTGCATAACTTTACATTTATCAACACTAAACCTCATTTGCCACTTAGTTGCCCAATTAGACAGTGCATTGAGGTCAGCTTGTAAATTGGAGACTTCATGTAAGGACGTTATTCCACTGCATAGCTTAGTGTCATCTGAAAAGACAGAAATGGTACTTTTAATCCCAGACCCCATTTAATTTATAAAGATATTAAAAAGTAAGGGTCCCAACACTGAACCTTGGGGTACACCACTGATAACCTTAAATTATTTAACCACTACTCTCTGAATCCTGTCTTTTAGCCAGTTTTCATTAGAAAACTAGACCTGGCAACCACTGGCGCACTACAGGTGGTGGAATATATATGATTTGGATTTATTGGATTCTACTCATTTTGCACAAGCACTTTTATTTATGAACTTTTGGACTGGGCATGTCTATTTTTTTACTGTATTGTCACTTTAAACACTGTGGCACCTTTATGGTGCATGAAGAAAATGTATGTATGTATGTATATAAATATATAAATATATATATATATATTTTTATATATATATATATATTTTTTTTTTTTATTTTTTTTTATTGTGTGTGAAAAAAAGCCATTTAAAAACATTTTTTTGCACTGTCACTTTGGAATTTTGCACTTTATTGTACTTGAGGATTTATTAAATCATTAATTGTTTATTGAGTAAGCGGCACTTATAATAGTGTCTAATTAGGTTTGTTTGACAACTTCTGTCTTTCATGAACCCATGCTGTCTGTTGCTTAAAATATTTTTTTCCAGCAAGAACTCGTCTATGTGGCCTTTTATTAAACTCTACAGTATCTTCCCGACTATAGAAGTTAAATTAACAGGTCTATAGTTACTTGGTAAAGACTTTGATCCCTTTGAGCACCACATTGGCCCTGTGCCAATCCAGTTATTAAAGAGTCCCTAAATATTAGAAACAATGGCCTTGAAATGACAGAGCTCAATTCTTTTAGGATCCGTGGGTGGTGCTTTATCCACCTTTATTCTGTCTAAATATTTCTGGACCATATCACTTTTGAGTCATTGTGTTTTATTGGGGGCTGTGTCACTGCCACCCCCAATATGGGCATGAGCTCCCCCATGCTCCTTTGTAGACACAGAGCTGAAGAAAGAATTTAATACATTTGCCTTCTCTTTGTCCCCAGTCACCCACTATAGATTATTTTGTAAAGGGCCTACATGCTCAGACCTGACCTTTTTTTAAATATAATATAAAATCTTTGATTTGTTTAGCAAAAAATAAAAGACCCAGTGGTGATTAAATGCCACCAAAAGAAAGCTAGATTTGTGTGAAAGAAATTATGAAAATTTCACATGAGTATAGTGTTGCATGACCACGCAATTTTCATTCAAAGTGTGACGGCACTAAAAGCCAGGGCAGAAAGGTGGTAAAAGTGGGCAGACAATAGCAATTCTTTCACAGATACAGTATAAAGACAAAAACCTAACAATACACTAAAGGAGTTATTTATAAAAAAATGTGCTGTGTGAATGCATCAGCATTCGCACAAAAGTCACAAAAGATACCCTTGCAAATGTTTACATAATGTGTCAAATGTTATTTTCTGATATTTAAGTTGTCTTTCGAAGGGCCAATGTAACATTCATTTGGCGAATCCTGTTTGTTCTAATGTTGTCAAGTCAAATGTAATCAGAATGTGTAAACTATTATAATTATATCTTACCCTATGGCTTTCGCTATGGAATAAAACAGTAATGGATAGTTGGCTTGTTCTGAGAACATTCGATTCTAAGAGAAAATAGCCTAAGATCATTTAATAAGAAGAAAATATACCCTAGGGACATTCGAACCTAAGAGAAATGGCCTAAGAACATTTACTATGAAGAAAATATACCCTAAGAGCATGATTTTGCCTTATTTGCACAACTGCCACAGCTTTATACATTGCACGGAAAAAATAAAATATAAATAACAAGCAAATGCTGGTTAATTCTCACAAATGAATGTACATGTAATTTTGCTTGACGATCAACTATATAGGTTTCCTTGTTGATATTTAATGCATCTGGCCAATATTGTGTTTTAGTTCCAGAGAAAAACTACAACTGCAGATTTCCAATATGACATATGAGGCATGATACACATGATTGTGATACAAAATAGACACCACTTGCTCCCATCTATAACTGGCTATTGCAGTAAGAAGCATTGGAAGGCTAACAACGGGTACAAACAAGGCCAAGGATAAATACAAGGAAAAAAACAAGCTTAAAGTGGTTCTGCACCCATTTCATTTAGTAAATCTCTTTGCCTTCCAAATCAGGCAAAGAGTACTAAATGAAATGTGTGTTTTTTTTTTTTTTTTACTTACCTTGTAATTGATGACTTCCGGTCTTCTCTCTCTCTTCGGCGGTGGGCGGGGTCTCTGCGTCGATCGTCGTCAGGCCGCACTGTCTCCTGGGATCTGGTGTCATTGTTCCCAGGAGTCAGTGCGGACATCTTCCGAAATCTCGCGAGATTTCGGCCACATCTTCCGAAATCTCGCAAGATTTCGGACACATCTTCCGAAATCTCGTGAGATGTCGGCAGATGTGCCGTTACTGCGCACGCGCGAGTAACGGCGGTGCATGCAGGGCCATCTAAAGTGCCTGTGGGGGTTTCACATGCCCACAGGCAAGATGGCCCCCAGCACAAAAGAATAAGATGAGGAACTTCATCGGACGAAAACCGGCGGCGATCGAGATGGAAGATGGAACAGGTGAGTCCCCCAATAAAGGTAAGCATCCTTTGAATACCCCACCAAAAAAAAAAAAAAAATATACAGAGTGCAGAACCGCTTTAACTTACCACCAGCCCGCAGACAACCAAATAACCTGTCTAACAGTATGTGTTAAAAGCAGGGGTTTAGTCCGCAAACATTTGTAAATGCATGCGTAAGCCACAGAGCCTCGTCAAGGCACCCTGGTATCTGTGGTACCTAAGTGTCCCCACAGTGGAGGCACATGCATTCTGATGGATAGGTGAGTGCAGGTGGACTGAAGGGGAGCCACCCCTTCTTAAAGGTACACCTGCTCTCACCTATCCATCAGAATGCATGTGCCTCCACTGTGGGGACACTTATAAATTAGTGTTAGGTACCACAGATAACAGGGTGCCTTGACGAGGCTCTGTGGCTTAAGCATGCATTTACCAAATGTGTGCAGACTAAACCCCTGCTTTTAACGCATACTGTTAGACAGGTTATTTGGTTGTCTGCGGGCTGGTGGTAAGTTAAGCTTGTTTTTTTCCTTGGATTTATCCCTGATACACATGATTGCCTTTACTGTTCACTTGTGTTAAATGAACTGGACCGTATGTGCTGTAGAGTACAGCTTTAAACATTTTACAGCCTGATGACCTACATAAGGTCCTCTCAGTAATGTTTACACTGAAAGGAAAATGTTGTTTGCAAAAGTCAATCAATATGTTATCTGCAGTGTTTCCTGAAAATATATTTCTTAGAGATAAAACATATTAATTTAACAGATTAACCATTTCCGCTCTGGAAGGTTTTACCCCTTTCATGACCTGGCCATTTTTTGCTATTCGGCATTGTGCTACTTTAACTAGTAACTGTACCAGGGGTCAAGTCCTGGGGAAAAAGTGTGGGAACTCCCACCCAAGATCCACTCGCCCACCAAAAAAAAAATATGATACGCTCATATGCACGAACGCTTCAAAAGTGGTATTTTTCATCCAATTTTCGTATTGAGGAGCGCATCACGAGAGGTCTGACTAAATACAATCTCTTAGCAGCAGGGACCTGATCTATCTGTCAGCTATCTGTGATTGACCGGTAGATCAAAGCGGAAGCTGTCATGGGGCCCCCTACTGGCAATGCCTGAATGGTCAGGTGTGCGGCACTTACTATTGCGAGCTGTGTCGGCGGCTGCTGGTGTAGCACCTGCCACACGGCTCGCATACTTCAAAGTCTTGCAGGACACGGCTGCTAACGGGAACTGAGTTCCTGTTGTGGAAAAAGTACAGGAACTCCGTTCCCATGCGTTCCCGCAGGACTTGAGCCCTGAACTGTACAGTCATCGCTGTACCTAAATTAAACGTATGATTTTTTTGCACACGAATAGAGCTTTCTTTTGGTAATATTGGATCACTGCTTACAATATTTTTTTACTTTCTGCTATAAAACATCTAATAATTTCTTAAAAAGCGAATTTCTTCATAAATTTAGGCCAAAATGTATTCTGCTACAAGAAAAAAAAATCCCAATAAGCGTATATTAATTGGTTTCGTGAAAGTTATAGTGTCTACAAATGATGGTATATATACTGGAATTTTTTTCTTTTATACTAGTAATAGCGGTGGTCAGCGACTTATAGTGGGACTGTGTGAGTATGGCGGGCAATCAGATACTGGGTGGTAACTGACTAAATGACACTGACATCACCAGTGACACTAATACAGTGATCAGTGCTACTAATATACATTGTTACAGTACTAATGACATTGTCTGGGAAGGGGTTAACATCTAGGGACAATCAAAGGGTTAACTGTGTGCCCAACAATGTATAATGTGTGTAGTGTGTGCTGAGATGTGAGATGTGACTGTTTTATTTCCTTGCTTTGCTCTCCGTATAGAGCCCTGTGTTGTTTACCAACACAAGGCTCTCTTCTGTAATTCACTCAGCGGATCAGCAGGTCCTGGCCATAAATCATTGGACCCACTGATTGGCTTATGCTATAGCGAATGACAGCACAGCTTATGCGACCCCTACCCAGAAATGTTGGGTCACACATATATATATATATGCCATCCAGCGCTGCGGGCCGCACTATAGCAGTAAATCTACATGAGGCGGCCCAGGAGTTGGCCTCTGCTGTATTAAAAACCTGTAAACTAAGGTTACTGCTGAATAGAAGTTTCCATTAGGTGCAAAATCTTACATGCATTGTTAGTGTAAAAGTTTGCATGATGCTAAAAATCCAGACTTCTTGGTATGTGGTAAGTATGCACACCTTCTACTCTATATACCCATGCAGTGCACAGTGCCTCAAAGCTTTATTGTCAGAACCAAGCATTGCCATATAAGAGGTGGAAGGCATGAATGAGTATTTGCCTACAAATTTCAGGGTATCTAGAAAGGGATGAGAAAGGGATGAGGTTTGAATTCTGTGACCTGTGACCTTTGGATATACCAGCCCCCTTACTACAAAAGGGGGGCTCAGAGCAGGTCTAGTCAGTGTTATTAAAGTTGTCGTAGGATAGTGGATAAGAAAAACTGACAAACTGCATGAGGGGGGGAAATTAGGGTCAGGTAGGAAACTGGACTTTTTTTTTTTAACAAGAAATGGGAAACTGGACTTTACTTCTGATTGCTAGCTCTTTGGGCACTCACCCCCACACACTACTGCCTTCTCTTTCTATTGTTATTATTATTTTTTTTGTATTTACTTAGTATGTGCTTGATTTGAGAGCAGCGGCCATTTTTAGATGCTGTTTTGCTCAAAGAAGTGTGTGTGTATGTTAAGTGAATATACTTACTGTACCTTAGTTTGGTTAGCCTGCACCATATTGGCAAAGGTGACATTACTATCCCCTCGGGGGAGATCTTGAGCATTGACGAAAACACAAAATCTAGTAAGAAGATGATACTGCACTGTTTTTTTCACAACATTTCAGGCATTTAGTAATGCCCGCGATCTTGCTGGTAAGAATGGTGACCTGACCCCTGCAATATGAAGGTAGGGGTAAGATAAGTTATTTACTAACCTCTGTCATCCTACAGGTTTTTTCATCTTTCTACAACATTTCTACAGGAGGGGGTGACCCTGAAAAAGCAGACCTTGCTTTGCAGTTCAAGGTCTGATTTCAGTTTGGCATGGTCAAAGTGCAGAATTCTTAATGAGAGTTTGATAGAAATTTCCAGCAGCAGGCTAGTTTTGCATCAGCAATATTAGTCCAATTGGAGTGTTGCTGTGTGTAAGCCAAGCTAATTATACAAGCAGAAAAATTAATTCCACTGCCAAATATGTGCTATAAAAACTGTTTATGGTGAACTGCAAATAAATAGTCCCTGTATATAGAAAAAATATTTTTACGGCTCCCAGGTATTCATTTAATTATAGAAAATTAGGTATGGAATATATGGTCATTTTAAGGCAATACTGGCACCTGCATTCAGTTCTTATAGAGCTTTTCTATCAGCCAACATCTGTTTAACATCGTAAACAAACAAATCCTTGCAGATTGACCTACCCATAGCCGACAAAAGAAATTCTGCCCAATTTGGCCATGTAAGCGCAGCTTCACTACCTCAAGAAATTTGACAAGAGATTTGTGACAATTACATTTTTTCCCCACACTTACTTTTCCCATAATATGGGTATCATTTACTGTAGTCCAAAAAACAGAGTTTACAAATAAGATAAAAATTCTACTTTCTTAATAATTCCATACAGGACATAGGATCTTTAATCTTAACCGTCGGACATCTAAAAGCCATCCAAACGAGGAGTGGACAACACAGCAAACAAATGCTAACAGGCCCATGAAACAATGGGTCAATGGAAAGACTTGGGAGAAAGAAGCTTGAAGCCCTTTATGCCTGAAGTATCAGATGAGACCTGAATATCCATCTGGTAAAACTAAACAAACGTGAACAGAAGACCAAGTGACAGCTGTACAATCTGATAAACAGATACCTGCTAGTGCGTAGTCCAAGAAGCACTAACTGTTCAGTTAGAGTGCATCTAGACAGGGAAAGGAGGAACCAAGCCCCAAAGGTCATAAACTTTGAAGATGAGCTCTTGAATTCACGCAAATACAAATGGGGTGAGAAGCAGGTTGTTCTTTGTGGCGACTGTAATTGACAACAAACAAAGTTGGACTGAAAAAAGGAAAGGTAGTTGAGAGGGGGGGACTCCTATGTAAGGTAGTGACTTGATGTAAGTGGGGGGCAGTGGACTCCTATGTAAGGGGTGACACCAATATAAGGGGGTACAAGGGACTCCTAAGAAGGGGGGCTTCTATATAAGGAGTGGGGGGCTCTGATGCAATTGGGGACTACGATGTAAAGGGGAAAGGGGGGATTTCAATGTAAGGTAGGAACACTGATGCAAGTGGAGGACAGTGGACAGATGAATTCATTGTAAAGGGGAAGAAAAGAAAGTAAAAGAGCACCCGGTATCCAATACAGGTAAGTATATTTATTTTTTAAGTTTCAGCAGTAAAAAGAGGCCAACACATTTCGGGGGACTAAGTACTCCCACTTCATCAGGGCTGCTAGTGGAACTGGTTATTGAACAATCCTGCTGGAGGGTGCCTTTGGCACATAAATCGGACTGTTAGTTGTCCACACCGCTGGCTGTATATTCAGAGGCAGCATTGTAAGTAAATACAAATATACTTACCTTTATTGGATACCGGGCGCTCCTTTACTTTCTTTTCTTCCACATTATATGCAGAGTCGACCTTAAAGTGGTCGTAAACCCTCATGTTCTGTCACTGACCGCCCCCCCCAGCCCCCCCTGTTTTACTCAAGTAAATCCTGTATTCCCCTGCTGAAGACGCGCTTTTCCCCTCTGCCCTTTGCCTCGGCTCTTGATTGAATAGATGGATAGCAGCACAGCCGTTGGCTCACGCTGCTGTCAATCAAATCCAATGATGCAGTCGCTGGGGGCGGGGTCGAGTCCAGCATTCTGCGTCAATGGACGCAAGTGCTGGACTCGGGATTGCGCCCGCAAGGTAACCCCCTGGGAGAGCGCTTCTCCTAGGGGGTTATACGATGTGGGGAGGAGCTACCAGGGGACCCCGGAAGTCGAAGATCGGGCCACACTGTGCAAAACGAACTGCGCGGTGAAGGTAAGTATGACATGTTTGTTATTTAAAAGAAAAAACAAAGTCTTACAAGCACTTTAAGGATGCCCACCGGGGTAGCAGCCCAAGCCCAAACAGGATTAACCACCACATTTTTCTTAAACTTTGCACGGACCTCTGGAAACCAATTCTTTCCATCTGCCCACATCCTACCAACCTACAACACTGACTGATCGAGTCAGTCCAGCCTGATCTACACCCACTCTTCTAAACGTCATTGTAAAGGGGGGACTCTGATATAAGAGGGACTCCTATGTATGGAGGGGATAGCGTAATCCTGTGAAACAGGGGACTCATATGTAAGGTTGGACAGTGAATTCCTATGTAAGGGGGAGACTCTGATGTAAGGGGAGACTATGGTATAACAAGAAATTATGATGTATAGGGAGATTATAATTTAAGAGCGGATTTTGATGTAGGGGACTCTACTGTAAGGGGAGACTCTTATGTAACAGGGTACTCTAATGCAAAGGGAGATGCTGATGTAAGGGGGTGGTCCTGATGCAAAAGGGTGGCTCCTGATGTAAATGGTGCTAAGTTTTCACTGCCCTGCTGCATGGTTGCTAAGTAGGCAATGATTATTCTGTAAAGTAGACTGAAATGCATTATTTAATAGGAAAAAATAAATAACAATTCTGAAAGATTTTACTGGGTGTTGTACGTGTCTGGTAGACTGCCTGTTATTTAACCATGTCCCTTTAAAACCCTCCCACTATAAGTGTCACCTGGCCACTTCCATTTGGCACAGCATGCCATACTGTGCATGCTACTTTATTACTAAAATTGTTTTTGCTATAGGGGGTTTTAAAAAAAAATGGACTTGACTGTAGTGGGGCATAGCTCTTCCTTAATGTAGGCCTACAGTGGGGCCCAACTAAGCATAACCCATGGTTAAGACTAAAGATCATGTGTCTTGTACTGTATGATTAGGAAACTTGCTTTGCTAGGTTTTTAATCAGTACTAATAATCTATTATCTAGGGTTTCATGTCTGTTTCCTACATTTTAATAATATATATATTTACCCAAATATTTGTATGATTCAAAAAGTCTTATATTTTTTGTAGTAACATTCATGTCCAGTAGATATGATTATACATTTTGCACTAGGCATTGTGCATAGCAGAATAATAGTATCTATTCAGGTGCTCGAAAACCAAATTTTCATATAAAAGCATTTTTTTCATTTCATACCATTGTTATATAACCCCTCTATAAAACATCCAGGGCCATGTGAATTATAGCATGGAACTGTTGATAAAGTGAAGCTGGCAGCATAGAGGAATACAACCAAATGAATATTATTTATAAACCCATTGTATCAAAAGTGTTAGTGTAGTGTTAGAATAATGGAAAAAAAAAACCTGCCTTGTAAATTAACTACATTGCGCAAACAGAGAAACTCAAACCCAAAACAGGCTCAGTAAAAAATACATTACATCAGATATGGTATCCATGCAAAAAAAAAAAATACTAACCTATTGTTTTTCTTTTTAGCTAACTAGCCATAAGTACTTAAAAGGTGACCATAGATTTATTATTATTACTATTATTAGTAGTAGTAATAATATCTGATTGGGAAGTTGCTCTGCCTCCAGGCATTAAAGCCCACTTTAAAGAGGCGCTCCAGTCATTTCTTTCAAAATTAAAAGTTAGCAGCTACAAATAATGTAGCTACTGACTTTGAATAAAGAGACACCAGCCCAGGGATCCAGCGCTGTCTCCACCCGGATTGGTTCTTTGCCAGTCTGTGGGTCCCCAGCGCTGCCACCTTTGATGTGGGAAGCCGTCTGTGACTTTCTGTTCTCCCCACTGTGCAAGCTGTGCTGCCATTTCTGAATGGTTTTGCAATCTCCTGGGACCTATGACTTGTCCAAGGACTTTTTCAGGCGGGGAGAGGGGCAAACTTCCGCTCTGCATGCCTAAGCAAGCAGAGCAGAAGTGGGAGCAGGTACCTGCCTGAAATAAGAACCTGCTCAAAAAAAAAATTCCAAAGCTGGCAGAGGACGGGAGAGGGGAATCTGAGGAGCTTCACATTTTAGGTGAAGTTCTACACGAAGGGGTTACATTTAGTTACTGCTAACTGACTATCTGACATTATTCTTATATGCTTCCTATTAAAAATACTATCCTCCTGAACCTTATTCACGCTCTCCTCCTGGACTGGCAGCCTCCTGGACTGATATCAAAGTTTCTTGATGACTTGCCTGACTATCTATTTTTTCTCTTCTGAAATGTATAAAATCATTCTCCTTGACTTTAAAATGCCACTAACCTCCTCTTTTGACATAAAACAATAGACTCATGCTTCTACTCATTCTTAAGACAACTCCTTTGACCGTGTATTCCATGTAAATCACGGCAATTCTCAAAGATACTGGAGAAAATATACAAATATAGTAAGCCTCAAATGAGGAGAGGGACAGAGAGGAAGGTGAGTGAAGAACCTGAAAAGTGCTATTTGGAGATAGGAGGATTCCAATCTTACCTCCTTTACATCCACTGGGTCTGGGATAATGGGTCCAGACGAGGTTACCATGGGAGTGGGTAGTAGGAGAGGCAGAGTCAAATTATTGAAGTTATGTTTCAGTACAACAGTACAACAGCAAGTAGATGAAAGGAGTTAGTGATAAAAAGGAAATAGACAGGTGAGTTTTTAACAGACAAAAGGCATATAAAAAGGGAGGGGCCAGTTCTGGAAAGAAGATAAATAGAAACTAGAATGTGTGGATTGAGGCTGCTGACAGAGGATGGCTCTGGAAGGTTCCGGGTGTGTTGGTCAAAGTTAAGTGATGGTGGCCCAGGATATGGGGACATATCTCCAGAAGTTAGGAGAAACAGGACGATGAGCAAATAATGTAATGTAATATGGGAGTGAAATTTATGGCACGCACCAGTGACCTGAAGGTTATGTTAGCATGTGGGTTCAGAATTAGCAGGAGTTGATGAATGCAGTAATAAGGAGTGGGCGAGAGTAAGAGAGATATATATAAGTTATGGGTTGGAGAAGAGGTGTGAAGGAAAGAGAGTTTATGGAGAAAGGGCACAGCTGTGAGAAGGAGAGATAGAGGGTACATGTTACAGAGTGGAGAGATTAATGCCTGGTACACATTACTATTTTTTTTTTTATTCAACCCAGCTGGTTTTCTAACATGCTCATCTGACAGAAGCTGGCCAAATGGTCGGATTCTGTTGGACCGCCTGACTTCCCGGGTAAGAGATGAAAGAGCGGGATGGGGAAATAGGGTCACCTGCAGTCGGTTTAGTGTTTGGCAAAGTAGTTTGTTGCTCATTTGCTCTTTGTGCCTTAGCTAAAGTGCAGTGTGAAAGTGCAATACCTAATCCAATAAAATACTTAATCAAGAATAATTGCCAGTGCCACTTTAGCCTGTGCTTGCCCCAAAAAGTGGTCTAAATTTATATTGGTCTCACACATATTGTTCCCATTATTGGTCTATTTTTCAATATAATAGTTGATAGCCTTAAACTGTTTGACATTATTTGCTGTATGTAATTTCTCATCCAACTTTTTATATACACAGCCTGACTATAGTAGTGTAATTGTTCACGTTGTGCTAATTTCTATCTACAGTGCTATGTATTGACACATACACCAAACTGTTATCACCTGTATCTGTAACGACTGTATACTGTTTGTTATATATTCTTTTTCCTAATAAATCTTTATAAAACTAAATTTATATTGGTATGGGTGGGGGTAGTACTGGTCTATTAATCAATCGGTAATTCATAAAAGACACATGACTAACATGCAAACTTCTCACACCAAAGTCAGACTACAAGACGGAAGAAAGATGGCAGAGTTCAGAGTTATAAAGATTAAGATCAGCTCGTAATTTAGGTGAGACAATAAGAGAACAATATAAATAGCACAATAATAAGGACATGGCTACAGATGTTAAAAGCAGCATAGGTTACTATGAAGCACATTGATAGTAACGAGTCAATTTCAGTTAGAGGTTGATGTTTAAAGCAGGGAACAGAGAAGAGATGTTCAGATGATGCAGTGCGGAAGTGCATTACTTAATCCAAGGAAATACTTTATCCAAAAATAATAATTGCCAGTGTCACCCAGTTTGTGCAAACCCAGCCTACGCCAGTTCTGATCGTTGTACTTCTAAGCACCTCAATACATTGGAACACCTTTGCTTGGTCTTTCACACTTGCATTTCAAAAGAACATTCTGCTTAGTGTTTCTTGACTGCTGGATCCTTTCATTGGTAATAATTGACACAAGGAGGCAGAAGCTGTCTACCATAGATTATTTGGTTATTTAAACACGGTCTAAAGTGTCATCATATTAAAGAGTAATATTGACATTTCATTTCTAAGTAATACAAGATTGTTTTTAAAGTGTAACTCCACTCGTCAAGAAAAAAAAATAGATTATATATATATATATATATATATATATATATATATATATATATATATATATAAATATTGCAAGCATTTTATCAAGCTTATCATATAACTAAAGGCAATTTTTTGGGGTTTTGGACAGAGTAGAGAGGGATTAGAACACCTATTAGGATTCTCTTGCTGTCTGTGCCCCCGTTAGCAACATTCATTCTCTCTGTTTGTTCTGTTTACCATTACCATTGAAAACGAAAGTAAAAGAAAATTACACATTTTTAATTGTCCCAAGAAAAATAACAGAGAGAAAATCTTCCAGTGAGGACACTAGTTCTGTGACCTGGTGGGCCCCAAGGAATTCCCTTAAAGTGGTGGGACACCCTAAAAATTAAAACTACAAAAAATGTTAGTAACAATTTACTTACCAGAAATGGCTAATCTGCCTCCTCCAACGCCGCGGTGATCTTCTCTTCTTCCGTCTTCAGGTGAATGGGGTGCGGTGTGTTGTGGGAACTGTGTCCCACAACACACCGCGTTCCCCATTCACAAATAAGACTCGCGCATGCGCAGTAGGCCGCGCGCTGACTCGCGCATGCGCAGTAGACCGTGCGCCAACTCGCGCATGCGCAGTAGGCCGCGCGAAGCCACTGCCCTTACTGAGGATGGCGGCGCTGGATCCGGGACGCCGAGGGACATCTCGGCCTCCACGAACGGCAGCGCGGGCGCCCTGGGAGGGTAAGTGTGCTTATTAAAAGTCAGCAGCGACTTTTTTTTTAGCTGCTGACTTTTAAAAAAAAATTTTTTAAGCTGAAACACCCCTTTAATTTGCAGGATTTCCTCTCAGTTCTTGTTTTGGCTATGGAACAGGAAGTGAAGGTAAATCTCCCACATGGGCGCACAGATGGCAAGAAAAAAACTGACAGGGGTTAAATCCCTCCCTTACAGTATTGTTTTACTCCCATCGGATTTCCATCATTTCCCACTTCCGGAGTGCCAAGTGGGAGGGTCTGTCTGCTATAATTTCATGTCTCAGTCTTGTAATAAGAAAAAAAGTAGAACATTACATGAATAGCATGGCTACAAGGACGCAAGATTTAAATGTTGTCAAGTTTAGAAAACCATAGCTGATAACAAATTGGTGTGGAAAGAAGATTTTATGAACAATGTTTCACATATGGTGGATATGCCCCAAAGTAAAACGTTTTTGAAATTGAGTTTATGATCTTATTTATTCCATCACTAATATTGATCTAAACA
Source organism: Lithobates sylvaticus (assembly GCA_028564925.1). Classification (NCBI taxonomy): domain Eukaryota; kingdom Metazoa; phylum Chordata; class Amphibia; order Anura; family Ranidae; genus Lithobates; species Lithobates sylvaticus. The sequence continues at coordinate 191,369,280 of CM053030.1, read as the reverse complement.
AATCCCCGAAAACAAGCACTACTTTGCAGTGATATGGAGAAGATCCCTTAACACTTAAGAAGATTGATACATTTTATATTTGTAGCAGTAAAAATTACTATAGCCAGACCTTGAAAAACAATAACCGTACCCTTTAACATCCTAAAGGCTAAATTGTCCTGCATTATGATCAATGAACATCTTTCAGCCATATTAAATGATAAGGTTCAATTATTTGAGAAATCCTGGGATACGTGGACTAAACGTCAGATTGGTGACTCTAGAACTGTTCCCACTTGAAAATTACTTAAAAAATAGAAAAGTCGGCACACGATACTTTGTATCTTTAACCTTTTTCCTTTCTTATCTTTTTTCTCTCTTTCCTTTTCTTTTTAGGATCATTATTTTGGCTACATAAGGTCTCTGTTGGACCCATTGTAATATTCACCTACAATCTTAGGATGACAAACTAATCCTAATTTGTTTACAAAAGCTTATTAGACTCCATGTACATTTAAGGGTACTTTTCTTTAACCTCTTGCTTACTGGGCACTTAAACCCCCCTCCTGCCCAGACCAATTTCTAGCTTTCAGCGCTGACGCACTTTGAATGACAATTGCGCGGTCATGCTACACTGTACTCAAATGAATTTTTTTTCACACAAATGAAGCTTCCTTTCGTGGTATTTAATCACCACTTAAGTTTTTATTTTTTGCTAAACAAACAAAAAAAGACAGAAATTTTTGGGAAAAAAAAAAAAACATGTTTCATAGTTTGTTATAAAATTTTGCAAATGGGTAATTTTTCTCCTTCATTGATATTCGCTGATGGGCTGCACTGAAGGGAACTGATGGGCTGCACTGATAGGCACTGATGGGCACTGATAAGATGGCACTTATAGGCCCTGATGGGTGGCACTGATAGATGTCACTGATGGGCACTGGTAGGTGGCACTGATGGGCACTAATAGGTGGTATTGATAGGCAGCACTGGTGATGAGGCACTGATTGGTGACAATTATAGGTGTCACTGTGGGCACTGATAGGTGACACTGTGGGCACTGGTAGGTGGCGCTGGTGGGCACTGGTAGGTGGCACAGGTGAGCACAGAAGCCTCTGCAGAGGCTCTCCATGATCGGGACTGATGTCCCTCTCATAGCCGCCGATGAGTGGCTTTTTCTTTCTCCGCTTTCTCCTTTCTCCTGCTACCAGCGTGAGGAGAAAAAATTGCCGATTACCGTCTCTGTTTACATCACATGATCAGCTGTCATTGGCTGACAGCTGATCACGTGGTAAGGGGTTGAGATCGACCCCATACTCCGATCTGCGATCAGCCGAGTCTCATAGACTCGCTGATCACAGAGCACGCCCTGCAGGGGGCGCTCAGGCAGATCGAGCATGAGAGGATGTCTATGGACGCCCACCCGGCAAATTAGGTCCGCGCTGCAGCCGTCTTTTGGCTAAAGCCCACACGGGAGGTGGTTAATAGATTTTGAAAACTTAATCTATATAAATAATAAACTAATGGAAATATATCTATAAGGCCTATATTTAGCGCTGCTTTACCATCGTTTTACCCGCGGTATGCGGCCGCTAGCGGGGTGGTTTTAACCCCCGCTAGCGGCCGAAAAAGGGTTAAAAACTACCGCAAAGCGCCGCTGCAGCGGCGCTTTGCCAGCGGTATCCCCGCGGTCTCCCATTGATTTCAATGGGTAGGAGCGGTATAGGAGCGGTGAACACACCGCTCCTTCAGCACTCTAAAGATGCAGCTAGCAGGACTTTTTTTTACCGTCCTGCTAGCGCACCGCTCCAGTGTGAAAGCCCTCAGGGCTTTCACACTGGAGACACAGCAACAGCTGTTTCGGGTCGGTTTGCAGGCGCTATTTTTAGCGCAATAGCGCCTGCAAACCGCCCCAGTGTGAAAGCAGCCTTAAAGTTACATATTGATGTTTATTATTATGCTTGCAAATGTTGAACATTTTTATGTGGATTTGACTCTCAATTATTCTTTTTCTGTATTTACAATATGTTTGTAAAGACTGTTGGGTATTGTACCGTTGCTATACTATTCAATGAAAATCATTATTTGTACATTCTTTATTTGAAAAAATCTGAATAAAACCTTTGAAAAAGAAAGAAGATTTTATATATAAAATTGTTTGCACGGCATTAAATAGAAGGCATGTGTACAAGGCCTTTCTATTGCATAAGCAAGTCTGTGCTTTACACGCAATGAAGCAATGAGCACAATAACATTCAAACTCAGATGCCTAATATCCATTTTTTCTTTCTTAGGCAAGCAGTCAAGATGAAAGAAAAAGGGACTTTGAAACTATTTTTGCACACTATGATGTAGTAAGTAACATCAACTGCTCATTTTGTAAACAATATAACTGTGTAAGGCTGAAATATAAAGTTTTAGATTTGTGGTTAATCTTAAACCCCAGGCAAATGTAAAACAAACTATTTATGTAATAATTATAAACAATTGCATGCATTTTGAAATACAGCTAATATGAGTACCTGAATATGTTTTTATTTTATCTTTCTGTATTCATCTGCATATTAACACAGACTGGAAAGCTAATCAGGACTCTAGTGCCTCACACTGTGCTGTCAATCTAATGTTGTCCATACAGGGAACATTATATATATATATATATATATATATATATATATATATATATATATATATATAGAATCCAAAAGAAAAATAGGATCAGAAGATCCCAAAATTCATTAAATTCACCATACACTTAACAATCTATCTACTTTCCATGATCCGACCAAACTCACCAGAGCATTTTTGATAAAATTCCTTGGTTTTGCTCAAAATCAGTCCCATGACAGGGTCTGCGTATTTTTGATAATTCAAAGATTTGATCATATAGTGCGATTCTGTGAAGAATCGCTCGATCAGATTGTTGTGTATGACTACCATAACACTATTAATTTGTTAACAGTAGGGGAGAACCCAGCAAGGTCTCATCCTTGTTTTGTTGTTACATTGTGGTCCAGTAAATATGCAGTGTTGGTCCTTGACCAAGCTGCAATGCTTTATTAACCAAACAAACATTAAATTGATTGTAAAGCTTTTTTTTTTTTTAAATAACAAACATGTTATACTTACCTCCTTTGTGCAAGGGTTTGCACAGAGTGGCCCCGATCCTCCTTTTCTTGTGTCCCCCCGCGGCAGACCTGGCTCCTCCTCTTCTTGTGTGCCCCCATAGGCATGCACTCCCAAGTCCTGCTGCTGCATCCATTGACACATACAGCAGGACTCTGCCACGCCTCTGGCTCCCATGTCACTGGATTTGATTGATAGCAGCGGGAGCCAATGGCTCATGCTGCTATCAATCTATCCAATGAGGATCTGGAGCTGCTGTGCTTGTCCCCGTCGCTGGAATAATCAGGCTCAGGTAAGAAAAAGGGGGTTCTGGGGGTGCTGCAGCACACAAGGTTTTTCACCTTAACCACTTCAGCCCCGGAAGATTTGGCTGCTCAATGACCAGGACATTTTTTGCGATACAGCACAGCGTCGATTTAACAGACAATTGCGCGGTCGTGCGACGCTGTACCCAAACAAAATTGGCATCCTTTTTTTCCCACAAATAGAGCTTTCTTTTTAGTAGTATTTGATCACCTCTGCGGTTTTTATTTTTTGCGCTATAAACAAAAGAAGAGCGACAATTTTGAAAAAAACACAATATCTTTTCCTTTTTGCTATAATAAATATCCCACATTTAAAAAAATAAAAATAACATTTTTTCTCAGTTTAGGCCACAAAAGTTATAGCGTCTACAAATAGGGGATAGATTTATGAAATTTTTTTTTTTTATTAGTAAAGGCTGTGAGATGCGATTTTTATCGGGACTGAGATATTGCGGCAGATAAATTGGACTTCTGACACATTTTTGGGACCATTGACGATCAGTGCTATAAAACCGCACTGATTACTGTATAAATGTCACTGGCAGGGAAGGGGTTAAATCTAGGGAGCGATCAAGGGGTTATCTGTGTTCCCTAGGTGTGTTATAACTGTGGGGGAATGGGACTGACTAGGGGAGGATAGAGATCGGTGTTCATACTTAGTATGAAGACACGATCGGTCTCCTCTCTCCTGACAGAATCGGGATTTGTGTGTTTACACACACAGATCCTGGTTCCTCGCTCTGTCACGAGTGATCGCGGGTCCCCGGCGGTCATTGCGCCCACTGGGCACTCGTATTGGCTCTGGGGACATGCTGCGAGTGGGCGTGTGCGCCTCCTACAGAGTCTTAAAGGGCCAACATACAGCTACGATGGGAGCCATCCTGCCGCAGTATAACTGCGACGGCTGGTCGAGAACTGGTTAAATATTGGTGCTACATTGGCTTTTCTCCAATCAGCTGGTACCATTCCAGTAGGTAGACTGTTTGTAAAATTAGGAACATTGGTCTGGCAATTATTTGACTGAGTTCCTTAACCACTCTGTCATGAGCGATAGCGGGTGCCCGGGTACTCGCATCGGCTCCGACACATGCTGCGGGCGGGCGTGCACATGCCTCCTTCTGCATCCTAAAGGGCCTATGTACAGCTACAACGGCTCGCCCAGGTGAGCCATTCTGCCGCAGTATAACTGCAGTGGCCGGTCTGGAACCGCTTAATATATAGAATGCATTAAGGTGAAAAAAAGGGTTTACAACCCCTTTAAGTACAGCACTCAATAGTGTTGAAATTATAATATGTACCCAACAAACAAATAATCACCTTAGTGAAAAATGTACTCCAGTGCCATCACTAGGGTGAGCACATTATCAAACTGACATTCAGGGACACCCCCCCCCCCACACAGGGAACACAGTTAACCCCTTGATCCCCCCCCCCCCTAGTGTTAACCCCCTTCCCTGCCAGTGACATTTTTACAGTCATCTGTGCATTTTTATAGCACTGATCGCTGTATAAATGAGAATGGTCCCAAAAATGTGTGAAAAGTGTCCGATCTGTCCACCATAATGTCGCAGTTCTGATAAAAATCGCTGATTGCCGCCATTACTGGTAAAAAAATAAAATAATAATAATAAAAAAATGCTATAAATCTATCCCCTATTTTGCAGACGCTATAGCTTTTGCGAACCAATGAATATATGCTTATTGCGTTTTTTTTTGTTTTTTTTTAATGTGATTATGTATAATCCTGTATGAAACTTTCAGATATTCAGATGGAAACTTCATCAATAATATCTCATCCTAGTTTGGGAACAGGAAGAATTCTGTTCTGCCTATGACAGAAACTATTTCACTATGGTCTAAGGCTTTTAAGAAGGCTTTTAGTGATATTGTCCTTGTAATAAAAATACACTTGTTTACCAAAAAAGGAACATGTACATAAGACAAACATTCCCACGCTAAAAAAAGTATAGTTATTTTTTTGATGTAGAGGATGTAGCAGATGTAATCACAGAAGTGGAGCGTCTGCAGATTTTAATAATTTAATAGTGACTAAAGAATGAAGGGAAATGTAAAGACTCAGAGAAACAGGTTGTATTTGCCAACCAGTTGCTGTATCACATTTTAGAGCTAGTCGTGATATTTGCTGCCAGCCTGCCACAACAAACACATACCTGGAAGTTTGTTTGGCGGCTCAGAGTCGGGTCACGGCCCTCGTGGGCGGGAGAAGGCTCAGGAGGAGAACTGGAGAAGTCGGGCTGCTGGCTGGCAATGTGCTGCTACAGGCAGCGGCTGCGAGAGTAGGCAGCGGTGGCCCTGGGACTGGCACTGGGCACAGGCTGGATCCTGGCTTACCAGCAGTGCCACTACCAGTCAGGAGACTCAGGAGGAGGAGATCCGAGATACTGGTGGCTGCTCTCCCTCTCTCTGCTGCTGCGGCCGGAGGCGGAGAAGGAGAGGAGGTGGGTGGAGTGGACTCGGAGGCGCGCTGCTCAGCTGTAGGGTGACTGCCCACGTGTCGGCTGACATCACAGGTTGCTAGACAGGGTGGCGGACTGGCGGTCACAGGCGGTGTGTTTTTTTCATTCCCGGAGTCCGGGACACTGTATTGTCCCGGAATGAAGGTGCCCGGGACACGGGACAAAAATATTAATTAAGGGACAATCCTGGGCAATCTGGGACACGTGGGCACCCTAACCATCACATCATAATAATAAATAAAAACTATTAAAACTCCTATTAAAACTCCTACTCTTCAGAATTATACAATACTGTCCCTTTTTAAAATGTGACCCAAAAGTTTGCAATCTGCTCTTCAGTCTTCAATTGTGACATGTTGTTCCACGTGAATCCTGCATTGAAAAACATTGACATACACCAAGACTTTGTGTTTCCTTTCCTATTTATAAATAAGATGGACTCTCACCCTAAACGGTGGAACTTAGTTACCATAGAACCATACTGCACCTTTCCCCTCTATTGGGATATACAGTATTTAATAGCACTACCTTGTCTCTTCCACTGCAAAATAGGTCCTATTAGCACACCTCCTTTTTAAAGATGCCTGAAATAACACCACTCTGTTTCCTCCACTCCAAAGGTGGACACATATATATTCTCCAAAGATAAAATAAAAACGAATATAGCTCTTCGTTTAAAATGTTTATTTACAAAAAAAGTTATTACTATTATTACACCCTTAATGACCAGGTCCTTTTTTGCGATACGGCACTGCGTCGCTTTAACTGACAATTTGCACAGTTGTGCGATGATGTACCCAAACAAAATTGAGGTCCTTTTTTTCCCACAAATAGAGCTTTGTTTTGGTGGGATTTGATCACCTCTGCGGTTTTTATTTTTTGCGCTATAAACAAAAAAAAAACGGCAATTTTTAAAAAAATAAAAAAGTTTTACTTTTTGCTATAATACATAACGCAAAACAAAAAATTTAAAAAAACTAATTTATTCATCAGTTTGGGCCAATATGTATTCTGCTACATATTTTTGTTAAAAAAATCCCAATAAGCGCATATTGATTGGTTTGCACAAAGGTTATTGTGTCTACAAAATAGGGGATAGATTTAGGGACTTTTAATTTTTTTCGTTTTATACTGGTAATGGCGGCGATCTGCGATTTTTAAATGGGACTGCGACATTGCGGCGGAAAAATCTGACCCTAAGTGACACTTTTTGATGACCAGTGACACCAACGCAGTGAACAGTGCTATAAACATGCACTGATCACTGTATAAATACACTGTCAGGGAAGGGGCACACAGGACCTGCACACAAGCATAAAAACCAGAGCCTGCCTATGACATCATCAAGCTTTATTACAACAGAGCAAAATAAGATCACATGCTTGTTCATGGTGTCCCAGAGAGGCTACTAGTAAAGGCCTAATGTTGGTAACCACAGGCCCTTACAGGACACTACTAGTAGTTATGAAGAAGTCCGTAATAATTATTCACTCAAGAGTCTGAGCGCAGCTCCATCACAAAGTTCAGTATATGAACTATAAACAAGAATACAATTTTTTGATTAACAAAAATATTCAAAGTAGATATGAGGGGTTTGGGGCCCTTAGACATGCTGAATAACTATATATGATATTTTTCCAGAGTAAAACAGGAGCCCTTGAAGGTCCTGAAGTTGATGGATTTGTCAAAGACATGATGGAACTAGTGAAGGTGAGTTTTCTAGCCAAATATTAACATGAAAAATGCTTTGATATGCTTAGCCTTCCAAAATAGCAGCATCGTTTAAAGCGGTTGTATACCCGCTGAAATTTTTTAATTTTTTTTTACACACCTGTAAGGCAAAAGGCATAATGAGCTAGTATGCACCGCATACTAGCTCATTATGAAATACTTAACTTAGAACGAGGCCCCGACATCTCGCCCGATCCACGCCGAGGGAGCTGACATGTTCCCTCAGCGTGTCTTCCGGGTATCGCGGCTCCAGGCGCTGTGAGTGGCCGGAGCTACGATGCCATCACTCCCGCGCATACGCGTGGGAGATTTCTTTCCGGCAGGGTTCGGCTTTTGCCGGGCCTTCAGCCGAGAATGCCCGGTGCGCATGCGCCGCTGCAGCGGCTCATTGCGAGGGGAATATTTCCTAAACCATACAGGTTTAGGAGATATTTTTTTTACCTACAGGTAAGCCTTATTATAGGCTTACCTGTAGGTAAAAGTTAAAATTTTGACTATACAACCGCTTTAATGATTTATTATTATTTTCATCTTTCCCAACTTACTCCCCTCCCTCAAATATGTTGTCTCTCATATCTGCCACTACACTCAAAATATTACTTGTTAAATATTGTGGGGAAACTAGTTCTGGTGACCTGGGGGTCCCCAAAGGATTCCCTTAATTTGCAGGGATTTCCTATTACTTCCTGTTTGTCTATGGGACAGGAAGTGAAAGGAAATCTTTGCTAAGGGACACAAGATGGTGACAAAAATCTGACAGAAGTCATAACCCTCCCTTGCGCTATCCAAAATGTAAAAATAAAGTTTTACCTATAGTTCTACTTTAAGTCTCATGATTTTTGGAACTCGTTAAGTATTTGCTAAGTTATGAGCAATTCTGTGGGTGATGAAAGGGAAGTACTGTGTAAAGTGATTATTGCCCACAGCCCATAGTTACCCAATGCAAGCTGCAAGAAGGGCTCAGTGGGTAGGAATACCTTGGCGGAATTGTGTATAAATTGCAATTCATTCATTCCCATACATACACCATCATTACTGGTAACATTGTGATTTCACTTATGTAGTCTCTGGGACTATAGAGAGGTTCTAAACATCAGTGATACTGACAAGAAGTGGTTGTGCGATGCTTATTGTGGCACATCTAGAAGTAGGGCATTCTTCTGCATCCAGAAACATTATTTACTTAGCAATTTCAGGCAGACTGGCAACATGTGAACACAAAGGAACAGCAGGACTCAGTTTAGGAGGAATTTACAGACACAATTATTATTTTGTTCACAAACTTGTTCTGCTTTAACTGTAGAGATGAGTAAAAGTGACAATTTTCCCTTCACCAAAATTTAGACAATATGTCTCTTCTCAAATATTGGAAAGTGAAATTATTGTCCTCTTATAAGATGTAAAAAAGAAAAATTAAAAGTCATGTGATTGACAGGCTCTTCCGTGATCTGCTAATCCTGTACCTGTATTTTTTTTACCCTTTTGATGTATGACATACTATTTGTTTGCATAGCAAAAAGCATGAATAGTAGGTTGAGCGACCTTTTGCTTATGTGTCTGTTTGTATACAAAGACACTATGATCAAAAGCTCCATGGTTATCATGTCCTCACTTGACCTGCTAATTACATGGCTTTGTTGGTTTAAAAAATAAAAAAAAGTTTTAACTTTTTATGCATTTTATTATTGCTTGATATTAGTGCTTGCTTAATGTTTATGTTCCACTATTAAACAATAATTATTCCAACATCAATCAATACAATATTGAAGAATACAAATAGTCTCTTAAGTTTTTCCCCCTTTCTTTTGGTGTATTTTTTGTTATTTGAGTTTTTTTTTTAAAATGGTGAAAAAGGCATGAAAAATATTTCATTCTGGGTGAGTCCCATTTGTTTTTTAAACTTTGCAAAAACAGCAACTTGAAAATAATTTGCAATACGGGAAAGGACATAGATTTTTTTTAGAATTTTTAATGTATTCACTTTTTTTAACTATTTTTGATGTTTTTTTTTATTTTGTTTTTAATACATACTGTATGTTTTTTTTTTTTTAATCTATTTGATTTTTTTTTTAAAAGCCATTGATCACCCAGTCTTGCAATCAATGGTTATTCTGAATCAACAGGCCATTCATAATCACCAGGTCACATCGAGGATACTCAGATCACTTTTTTTTTCTCAGTTGACCTAATAATAAATGGTTTGAAGATAAACAATGCAGTGCCAAAAGGAAGGCTGCTGTTTGCCTTTTTAGAGTAGTGTGGAGTAATTCATCCTCAAAGTGTACAGTCATATCACTTTCAGCAGCTCAGCTCATTTTGCTCCCTGCTTCAAGTCCTTTAATATCTAATGTAAACAGGTATACAGTAATGCCCCGTACACACGGTTGGATATTCCAATGGAACGAGTCAGATTGGATTATGTTGTTGGAAAATCCGATCGCGTGTGGGCTCTAGCGGGCTTTTTCCGTCAGAATTTCTGACGGAAAAAATTTCAGAGCAGGATCTCAAATTTTCCAACAACAAAATCCAATCGGACTTTTTCCGATCGTGTGTCGAGAATTCCGACGGACAAAGTGCCACGTATGCTCAGATCAAATTACGAGACCAAAGCTATTGGCTACTAGACTCTACGTAGTTCCGTCGTATGCAATGAACGTCACCACGTTCAGAATGATCGGATTTTCCGACAACTTTGTCCGACCGTGTGTATGCAACACCAGTGTCGGACAAAATCTGTCGGAAAAAATCCGACGGACTTTGTGGTCGGAATTTCTGACCGTGTGTAGGGGCTAAGGGGGGAGACTATAATGCTACCACCTGAGTTGAAGGACTTTACTGATTCGATTGTGCATTTTGCTGTACAGTGTAAATGACGGCATATTCTAAAGATCATTCACTGCTTGTTAATGTGTATGTATAGCCAGCACTTTAATTTTATAGTTTTGGATAAAGTGGGGAAGTATTGAAACTCCTGTCAGTTCATTTTATCCCATCTGTGTTCTGTTTGGGAGATGTCCCTTCATTTCTTGTCTTAGTGAGGTAAAAGGAAGTGAAGGCACATGCCTCCAAAATAGTGGGAATTTCTTATTAGACAGTTGCACTAGAACAGGTGTCCACTTTAACATTTACCCTCATTTCCTGTTCCAGGAACAACTGTAAGGGCCAATTTATAAACTTTAGAAAACATGTGAAAAGCTCCATCTGCTGTCTGTATATAAGAATGCTAAATATTAATTAGCAATAATTCATATTTACCTGACTAAAAAATCAAAATGAAGTATGGACAAAAGCACTACACATTTTCATGCAGTGTTTTATAAACCGTAAGATGCTGGGTTCCTGTCTTTGTATTGAAGCCACACTGTGATTAAAGCTGATTAAAATGTGATTTCCTATTACAAGTAGATTACTGACTGACCTTGTAAAGGTCATAATGGATGGTTAAATAATTATTTTGCTGGAAAAGATTATAGAACAAGTTGACTTTGACATTTTAGTAGGGTATAACTGATGTGTATTTCAATTTAATTATGATGCACTTAACACTTGGTTATTTAAAGAAGATCAAATAAATATATATATAAATAATATATATATATATATATATATATATATAATATATATATATATATATATATATAAAGTTTTTTCCAGGACAAGCCACAGCAATCTGCAAAGAGGACCTATCTTATCCTTTTCACATTTCAAAACAAATCTGCAAATATATTTTAATGTTGTACAGCTGTATTATCCTATGCTAATTAACGTTTTTAAGAGTGCCAATAATGGGACATATATAACCTTTAGTGGTAGCCATATGGCTTTTATTTCAAGCAATATACCCAGATAGGGAACCATTTTGTTAGTGCAAGAAGCAAAAGTGTAGTGCTCTAGGCAGGGAAGTATTTTTAATAATACACAAAGGGCTCGCCTTGGCTTTGCCTTGGGTGGCCCTCTGGCAAGGCCAAATCTAATTTTAACAGTTGGGTCCTGGCCTGTGTTGCAGCAGCTTTTGTATTTACAAAAAAATCTACATTGCAAGCTTCATTTATACAAGATGCACTGTCTCCTGTATAAGCATAAAAAAATATATATATAAAAAAAAAAAAAAAAAACTGTAGACTTTGTGACAGCTGTGTTCTGGGTTGTGTTGTCTGAAGCCCTGAAGGCAGGGTTTTTCCTATAAACACATTAGTTACAATGTATTTTATTATTACGATTTCAAAGGAACCTCCTACGATCTGCACTAATTTCGGTTTAAGCAACCTTTTTTTTTTTTTTTTAAACATCACAGTGATTTATTACCTTAATCACTCTAGTTAATACGCTTCCCCCTTAGCTACATTTATTTATTTATTTATTATTTTTACTACTTGTATTAAAACATTTTTTTTCACTTGTGTTGTTTGTTTTTGTAGTGACACAAAAAAAATACACATTTTCTTTAGGCAGCCATTTTTTCATTAGCTAATAACATTTTATTGCTCTATACCAGAAACATAATTTTAGTATAAATAAGACAAATTATAGGATAAATAATAAATATAGGATAGATATAGATCTATACATACAGTGTGTGTGTGTGTGTATATATATATATATATATATATATATATATATATATATATATATATATATATATATAGATAGAGAGAGAGAGAGAGAGAGAGAGAGAGAGAGAGAGAGAGAGAGAGAGAGAGAGAGAGAGAAGCCGACCCGAATATAAGCTGAGGCACCTAATTTTACCACAAAAAACTGGGAAAACGTATTGACTCAAGTATAAGCCTAGGGTGAGAAATGCGCAGCTACTGTAAGTGGAAAAGAGGGTCAACAATGCCCATTTGGAGCCTCACTGTGCCCATTTGCATGCCTCACTGTGCCCATTTGCAGCCATAGGTCCTCCGAACTTCAAACTTGGTAGTTAAGGGTTCCTAAATGCCCCCTAGCTGCAGCCAAAATGTGGGGTCTCTGGACCCAAAGGTTCCCGAAATGACATTGCTGCAGATGGACACAGTTGACCGATTTTTGGGGCCCTGTATCTCGGGGCCACTTGGTGCTAGGAACCCCAAATTTGGTGTGCAAACCCAAATGGAACTAGCACTACAACATATCCAAGATGGGGTCCAAGATGGGGTTCCTAGCACCAAGTGGCCCCCGAGATACAGGGCCCCAAAGTCGGTTTGGAAAATGTCAAGCACTTTTCTGCAGCAGAGAATTACATTTTCCAAACTTTGGGGCCCGTATCTCGGAGCCACTTGGTGCTAGGAACCCCATCTTGGATATATTGTAGTGATAGTTCCACTGGGTTTGCACACCAGATTTGGGGTTCCTAGCGGAAAAGCTAGAAAAGCTGCTGCAGAAAAGCGCTTGACTGGAGTATAAGCCGAGGGGGGCACTTTCAGCACAAAAAAATGTGCTGAAAAACTTGGCTTATACTCGGATATATATATATATATATATATATATACACACACACACACTGTATAGTGTGAATATTCAGTAACCCTTGTGAAATGTTAACAATTATTTAATTAGCTAGTTGAGGATATGCCTAAAAAAGTTATCAAAGTACACAGGGTCCAGTGATGCTTCCTCCTACTTGCTGGCAATTCACTTCTCTTAAAAGAAATAAAAAACATAAAAACATATAAAAGTCTGTAGTTGTTGTGTTATCAATACTCTTCAGACACAAAATAGAAAGATACAAAGTAATATTGTTACTTTTGTATCTACTTTGTTTCATTTCATCTGCAAATCAAATGGTACGAAAGCAATTTTATTTTTAACCAATTCAGCCCCGGGAGGACTTACCCTCTTAATGAACAGGCCATTTTTTGTGATATGGCACTGCGTCGCTTTAACTGACAATTGTGCAGTCGTGCGACGTTGTACCCAAACAAACCCAGCTATGATTAAGCACCATATCCGGTGTGAAACGCGTTAGCTATGCAGTTGGTCTGTATCCACTTGTTTGTTTACTTTGAACTCTGTTTTTACAAATCAATGGTGAATATTGGAGTGCGGCTATCCAACATCGTTTTGTTCCTATGTCTCTGTTGCAAACAGAGCCGGCACTTAATCTGATTGTGGAGACAGCTGATCCTAGGATGGGCAAACAAATAGAGCTTTCTTTTGGTGGTATTTGATCACCTCTGTGGTTTTTATTTTCTGCGCTATAAACAAAAAAGAACAACAATTTTAAAAAAAAAAACAATACTTTTATTCATGTTTTTACTGGTAATGGCACTGGTCCCCAAAAAACACTTTTTGGGGACCAGTGACATTATCACAGTGATCAGGGCTAAAATAAAATGCACTGATCAATGTATAAATGACAATAGCAGGGAAGGGGTTAACACTAGGGACGATCAAGGGGTTAACTGTGTTCCCTGGGTGTTTTCTAACTGTGCGGGGGCTGGGCTCACTGAGACAACACAGAGATCGCTGTTCCTGATCACTAGGAACAGCAGATCTCCATGTTGTCTCCTGTCAGAACAAGGATCCGCCTTGTTTCCATAGGAAGATCCCCATTCTGCCTCTCTGTGCAGCAATCGCACAGAGACCCACAAGCGCGCCCACAGTATCTATTGCATGAAACAACATACAGATACGTTGTTTTGCGCAATAGAGCTGCCCTGCCACAGTATATGTGTGGTGGGCGGTCCTAAAGTCTCTATGTAACCCCTTATTAACTCATATACTGCGTACACACAACCGGACTTTCCGGCACAAAAGGTCGGACGGTCTTCCCGACGGACTTTCAGCGGAGTCCTGACGGACTTTACGAATGAACGGACTTGGCCACACATGAACGGACTAAGTCTGTTCAAAAGTCTGTTCGTTTTGAACGTGATGACGTAAACAGGACTAAAAAAGGAAGTTCAATAGCCAGTAGCCATTAGCTTCCCTTGCGTCGTACTTGGTCCGTCGGACCAGCATACAGACGAATGGTTTTCCCGATAGGAATTGAGTCCGTCGGACAGATTTGAAACATGTTCTATTTCTAGTTCCGTCGGACCTAGTCTGCCGGAAAGTCCAGTCGTGTGTACGCGGCATTAGTTTACCCTAATCAGCTTCCCCAATTAACTTCTTCACTTTCTCCATTCAACTATTATATATCTTCTGATTTTTTGGTTTATTTCTATTTTGCTAACATTAATATACAAACGTTTTCTTCATTTTTAGTCTTTTAGGCCCCTTTCACACTGGGGCGGTGCGGGGCGGCGACGGTAAAGCAGCGCTATATTTAGCGCTGCTTTACCATCGTTTTACCCGCGGTATGCGGCCGCTAGCGGGGTGGTTTTAACCCCCGCTAGCGGCCGCAAAAGGGTTAAAAACCTCCGCAAAGCGCCGCTGCAGCGGCGGTTTGCGGGCGGTATCCCCGCGGTTTCCCATTGATTTCAATGGGAAGGAGCGGTATAGGAGCGGTAAATACACCGCTCCTTCACCGCTCCAAAGATGCTGCTAGCAGGACTTTTGTTGCGGTCCTGCTAGCGCACCGCTCCAGTGTGAAAGCCCGCCGGCTTTCACACTGGAGTGAATGGGGCGGTTTTTTCAGGCGGTATACAGGTGCTATTTTTAGCGCTGTACCGCCTGAAAACCGCCCCAGTGTGAAAGGGGCCTTAGTGAGAACTTAATTATAAACAAAATGTACACTTTTTATTTACAGTAATGCAAAATTTGTTAACTAACATTGGTCAAAAAATATATGTTTGTACTTACTTTGTGTAAGGATTGCATAATAGATACAGTTCCTTGAAAAAGTATTTATACCTCCTTGAAATTTTCCACATTTTGTCATGTTACAACCAAAAACCTTAATGTATTTTATTGGGATTTTATGTGATAGACAACACAAAGTGGCACATAATTATGAAGTGGAAGGAAAATGATAAATGGATTTCCAAATTCTTTACAAATAAATATCTGAAAAGTGTGTCATGAATTTGGTCCCCCTAAGTCAATACTTTGTAGAATCACCTTTTACTGCAATTACAGCTGCATTTTGTTTGGGTATGTCTCTACCAGCTTTGCACATATAGAGAGTGACATTTTTGCCCATTCTTCTTTGTAAAATAGCTCAAGCTCTGTCAATTGGATGGAGAGTGTCTGAGAACAGCAATTGTCAAGTCTTGCCACAGATTCTCAATTGGATTTAGGTCTGGACTTTGACTGGGCCATTCTATTACATGAATATGCTTTGATCTAAACCATTCCATTGTAGTCATTGTCCTGCTAGAAGGCAAACCTAAGCCCCAGTCTCAAGTCTTTTGCTGACTCTAACAGGTTTTCTTCTAAGATTGCCCTGTATTTGGCTTCATCCATCTTCCCATCAACTCTGACCAGCTTCCCTGTCCCTGCTGAAGAAAAGCATCCCCACAACATGATGCTTCCACCACCATGTTTCACAGTGGGGATGGTGTGTTCAGGGTGATGTGCAGTGTTAGTTTTCTACCACACATAGCATTTTGCTTTTAGGCCCAAAAGTTTAATTTTGGTCTCATCTGACCAGAGCACCTTCTTCCACATGTTTGCTGTGTCCTCCACATGGCTTCACGCAAACTGCAAATGTGACTTCTTATGGCTTTCTTTCAACATATGGCTTTCTTCTTGCCACTCTTCCATAAAGGCCAGGTTTGTGGCCAGAAGTGCACGGCTAAAGCTGGCCATACACCAACCAACGATTATAAAGATTTTCTATGGTTAGTTTTTTACCTTAATGCAGAAAATGCACACAAAATAAGAAAAAAAACTTTCAATACCTGTTCCCCCAACCCCCCTCTTAAACACTTACCTGAGTCCTCTCTCGATCCAGTGCTGTCCCCATCTGCAGTGCTGTTTCTCCCTCTTCCTAGTCTCATTTGAGACTCTGCGAGTTGGCTTCTGCTACTGTCAGTTAAATACTGTAAGAAGAAAGTGGGGGGCGTGGCTGAGTCACTCTGTGTGTGTGTCTATGGATGCACACAGCCTGGCACAGGAGCGTGCCCATTCAGGTGCCCCCTCAGCACATGGCTCGCTGAGGTGGCCCCCCCGCGGGAAAGGAGAAACAGACAGCTCTGGCGGGGGGCTCCAGAAGCAGAGGTAATGAGCTGCTCTGTGCAATACCATTGTACAGAGCAGGTAAGTATAACTTGTTTGCTATTTTAATAAAAAAATAGCCTTTACAACCACATCAAGCAATACCCCCCCACCAATTTGATTTTTTTTCCCAGGGTAATTAAAGGGCTTTCACACCAAGCCACCCATAGCGTTGGTGGTAAAACGCCACAATTTTTAGCTGCATTTTACTGTGGGATTTGCGGGCTTGGAGACAACGGAGCAGAAGTTAGAGTGCGGATTGCAGTCACTATTTCTAACGCTATAGCGCCTGCAAAACGCCCTCGGTGTGAAAGGGGTCTTATTCACTAAAATCAGTGTTTATACACAAAATTCTATAAGATTACCTACCAAACACAAATATATTTAATGATTGAAAATGTGACAAATATATAAAAATATAAATTCTGCGATATCACCAATAGTTTATCGATAATGCAGCATTTATTCTTTTATACACAGTCAGGTTTTTTTTTCACTTCATGTTTGCAGCTTTAATCGTTCACACACTTGATAATCACATACACAAATATATATAAAAAAAAATACTTTCACCCTCCTTACTCATTACTGTAATCTGATGTTGTACTTAGAAAAATCGGAATTTGTTGTCAGAAAGTTTTCCTTAGATAATGACATGGGGTAATAATTCCTCATTATCAAAATGCTCTGCTCAAGGAAAAAAAATGATATTGTTCCTTATATAATTTCCCAGAAACCCCTCCAACAAAGTTGATTCAACTGTCCGCAGGCTGGCAGAACACTGACAATAATGTGGATAGAATATCATACAAACCCAAGTCTCAAATGTTATTTGGTTGCCCCGTGATAAAACGTGAGTGTTATCACAATTTAGTTCAATTTACCTCATCATTTATGCAAACGTAATCTTCATTAGTTAATGCCCCTTGGGTATAAACCACTTCATTGCAATGTAAGTTCACACTCACATTTACATTCATCAAGCAAGCTTAATTTCTTCTTCTGCCAGAGAGATAGCCATAGCACAGGTACATAGAAGACATCATCTTCTGGTCCTGGACTGAACACAAGCTAGAGAAGTTAGTGTCAGTACTGAACACCAATGAGTACAATTTAAATATTATTTTGAGTTTTTAGAATGAAAGGATTCTGTTCTTGGATATCAAAATTTGGAAAGACCTGAAAGGTAAACTGTATACAACTTTATATAGAAAGCCCATAGTGAGCAATACTATATTGGGAGCAAGTATTGGTCACTGAAAAACGGGGCGGATGTGCATCTGTAATGCACATCCGCCTGCTCAGCAGGGGATCTCTCCGCTGATCCCTGATGAGCAGGTGTATGACAGGTCTGTGTCCGCTCCGCTATGCAAAGCGGACTCAGACACATGACCAGTGTAGCCTAAATGTCCCCTTTTATCTGCATACCCAATGACCATTAAACTCCTCCCTTTTACCTTCCCCTTTAAAGAAGAGACCACACCTTATTTTGGAGTAAAATGGCCACAACAGCCTATTTATTAACCAATGAAATACACCAAAACAACCAAAAATATAACTATATATAAATATATAGATAACCATAAACATAACAAGATAGAAATGTCTAACCCAATCTGGTGATCTCTGACAGTGACAAAACTTGTTGCCAAGCAACAAGATCACTGTGGTACCCATTTAAATATTTTACCAAGCCTCCAACTGGGAACTCTCGGAGACAACTTTCCGTCAGTGAACAAACAAGTATTCCCTCCTCGTTCAGGAATACCCCGGAGGGGCAGATACACTATGAGCCCCCCACCCTTTTCAGATCACCTCTGATTCACCGTCACCGTCAAAGACCACCAAACACCGCCAACTTCCGGATCCAATTTGCTGTCGTGACTCCTTCCCACGATACCTAAAATACAAAACAAAAGAAGAAACACCCAAAAACCACAAAACCACACAATACACAATAGGGCGGGAGGGTGGGAAAAACTGCCTCCTCCTTCAGTTCCAGCTTTGCAAGTGACCACCTGACTCCACCCCACACCTTTATATCACCCCTCCCCTTCCTTCCAAAATTAACTAACCAGCCATCCCCTTCCTGTTCAGCTCTCCTGAATGCACCATTAACCCCTTGTAGCCCTTAGTCACTACTGTCATGCCCGGCCCTGCATTCCATTCCCTGCAGTTCTACATTCCGTGCCTCACTGCCCCGCTGTTCTCTATGGGGCCTGTCTGTTTCCATCTGACTGCCATCTGATCTGATCTACCAGAAAGATGGGGAATGGATCCCCCATCCATTTGTTTTTTGGCGGACAGAATCGCATGCCAGCGGGTGTCAGCAGACGATTGTCCACTAATAGAGAACAAATGCTGGTCCAATCAGGTCCACTTGAAAAGCTGGATTGGACCGCCCTTATGAAACCAACCAAAGAGATATAAAGATACAATTTTGTGTAAGGCTGAACCACTTTATGACCAAGGTCAAAACAAATCTTAATTCCCAAACCCAATTTTGCAACTTTAACATGTGTTAGTAAAACTGTAAATATCACAACTACTTGGTGTATCCAGATGGATTATATCTTGTTTTTAAAATTTAGATGTATATTTTTATGGCATTACAATGATGCGCCACCAAAAAAACAGAAAAAATTAATTCTCCTACTCCTGACAATCGTAGTGATAGCACAGGGCCAGGAAACAATAGTATGCATTTTTTTTTAGGTTTTTTTTGTCCTACCTTAACGCACTGACACTAAACATAGGACCTTTTTTTCCTACCTAAAACACACTGACACTTGCACTGACACTAAACATAGGACCTTTTTTTCCTACCTAAAACACACTGACACTAGCACTTGCACCGGCACCTAAAACACACTAATGCCGCGTACACGCGGTTGGATTTTCCAACGGAAAATCTTCGATGGGAGCTTTTTGTCGGAAATTCCGACCATGTGTAGGCTCCATCGGACATTTTCCATCGGAATTTCCGTCACACAAAATTTGAGATCTGGTTCTCAAATTTTCCGACAACAAAATCTGTTGTCGGAAATTCCTATCGTGTGTACACAATTCCGACGCACAAAGTTCCACGCATGCTCGGAATCAAGCAGAAGAGCAACACTGGCTATTGAACTTAATTTTCTCGGCTCGTCGTACGTGTTGTACGTCACCGTGTTCTTGACGTTCGCAATTTCCGACCAAATTTGTGTGACCGTGTGTATGCAAGACAAGTTTGAGCCAACATCCGTCGGAAAAAATCCATGGATTTTGTTGTCGGAATGTCCGATCAATGTCCGATCGTGTGTATGGGGCATAACACTGCCACTAGTTAGCACAACCACACTAACTAACCCTTATACTAACACTGACACTCACCAAACTAGATCAAGCTCTGATATAGTTAATCTCTATTTGTTTATTTGATTATTATTTTTATTCATTAACATTTTTTATAGATTTCTCCTCTAGCCAGAAGGAAAAGATACAGTGCATCACAGAGGAGAAACAGCAGTGGGTGGGTCTTCACAGTAGTGATCACTGTGATTTGCACAATTGGGAGCCAGTTCTCGGGACCGGGACCCGGAGCTGTCGGTAACAGCTCATTCTTAGTGCTTTCAGCACAAATACAAGAGCACATCTACAGAATGTGGTGCCCAGGAATAAAGTCCACTTCCTGAATGGTACATATACAAGTTACACTGTCGTAAAGGAGAGTCAAATTTGGAGTGAAGCAATCACACACAAATTTAGGGACAGTCAACGTGTGAAGCTTGGTTTAACTTTTCACAGTTTCTAATTTTATATTTGTATATTCTTGTTAACAGCCAAGTATCACTGGAGTGGACCTGGATAAATTCCGTAAGATTCTACTAAACCATTGCGATGTCAACAGAGATGGTAAAATCCAGAGGTCTGAGTTGGCTTTATGTCTTGGTCTGAAAATAAGCCCATGAAGTCATGGAAAATCTGCCTTTTTGTGCCTCTTCTTATGTCAGAACTTGCTGGTTTAGGAGTAACCATGTTCTGCTACAGATACTTGTCACACTTGGTGATTGTGGAGTTAGGAGCAAATACAAGTTAAATGCATGAGTAGACACATTTTGAGTGCATGAAAGGCTTTTGATGAATCCCAATTTTTCCAGCAAAATTGTTTACTTCTATGATTAAAAACGTAGAATTCTTTAAAAGAATCATTTTTTTCCTCAATGACGATCTAGTGAAAGTAAAAAAAAAAATGAATATATTTAATTTAATCCTAACTGTAATATTTGTTGCAAGTAACAGTTTTAGTTAATTACAGCACTGTGCTTTTTGCCATTTGCACTGTTGTGGAACAATAAAGTTTTATGCTCTTTTAATAAACAGCAATCTAACTGTGAGTTGTTGGTTACCTGGCCTTTCACAATAAAGATCATCTGACATGCTGACCAGTTTGTTATTATTGGTTTGTTTAAAACTAATTTCTAAGGCTCCATTCACACCTGAGCCTAGCGATTTACTGGCTTTTTTTAGGTGGTTTTATTTTAAGCGTTTTTGCAGCTTTTTACAAGCATTTTTAAAGAGTTTTAGAAGCGTATTACAAGTGTTTAACAACTTCAGCCCTTTTTGTTTAGCCAATAGAAAGCACTAGGGGGGGGGGGGAGTGGGGGTGGAGGGGGAGGAAATTAGGGGTGGAGAGCTGCTGTTTGACAGAAAACGAGCTACAAAACGCTCATAAAGCATTTAAGTCAGACATTTCTACTGAAGTCCATGGGGCCAAAAAGAAGCTCATGTACCTTTTTTCAGCTTCAGGTGTTTGCTTTAGGTGACAGAAGGTGACAGCTCGGATGTAAACAGGGGCCATTGAAATGAATGAGGTTTGGTTTGTTGAGTGTTTGAGCTACAAGCTTCAAGCAGAAAATCGCTCAGGTGTGAATTGGGCCTAAGAGAAGCTAATGTAAAAAGGTTTTTGAAGGTTTTTAAAACCTTCTTGAATGCTCCAACCATGGTCATGAAAGTTCAAAGGTCCCACCTTTTGCATATTAGGGTCAAAATCCTTCAGAGCGAAATCCTGGAAAACAAAGCTCATTGGTACACATTTTGCTTCACTCCTGCATCCAGCATTTATGTGTGCAAGGCCTAAGTGTGCTATGGCTCAATGGCCATTGGGCAAGGAAACAATTTAAAACTCCCTCCATTTTTTAGCACAAATATGCATGTCTTTTTGCTATGTTTCTCATTTGGCTTTATTTGGACATTGTGAACTGCCACTTAACTCATATTTTTCCATGAATTTTACTCCCTTCTGCAGTGAGACCAATGCCACTTAATAAACATTGTCAGATTGAGTGCAGTAAAACAAAACCAAAGAATTTCCCAGCTCAACTTACCGACCAGCCTGCAACCAACCAAATTATCCTGTCTAACAGTATGCGTTAAAAACAGGGGTTTAGCTTGCACACATTTGTAAATACATGCATAAGCTACAGAGCCACGTCAAGGCACCCCAGTATTTTCTGTGGTCCTAACTCTAAATTTTGAGAGCCTCCACAGTAGAAACACATGCGTTATAATGAATAGGCAGAGGGCATGTGAGCCTGGAGGGAGCACACAGTGAGTACACAGGGGCGCATAGTGACTACAGTGCCTGATTTACCCCCTCAACACAAGAGGACCCCTTAGCCTGCCATAGTTAACTTTCCAATAGTTTTAAGAATTTTGATTACTGGGGTGATGTAAAATCCTTCCAGGATTTATAAGAAAAAAATAACATACTTAACAGTGACATTTTTAGGTAGCTTTAGCTCAACATGTTGTTAATATCTTTTTTAAGGTTTTTGTGAGATCCCCATGCTCCAAAAAAATGAATTCCCTATATTTATCTCTTGTACATAGAAACCACTCATACATTATAAAACCAGAAGCAGAATTGAGGAAAGCCTGATAAGAAAACTTAAAATCTGAAGAAATCTGGGGAGATCTATGAAGTTATGTATCCAAAAACACATATTTTACTTGAAAATACCTAAACAGTCCCCTGCAGTACCTTCCCTTGGTAAGAACAGCAAAATCCCTACATATTGGTCAACATGCTTTCAAAACTGCACTACTGAAGGTACAATGGCTCAAATATAGTGGTTCCCAACCCGGCCTTTGGATGAAGGCCTATTACCGGTACTGGATTAATGCTGCACAAACTCATCAGAAGCCACTGGGAAGCCCTCATACATAAAGAAAACCCACTGCTCTCTATAAGGGAATGGTTATTAGCATTGTGATTGTAATGCAAACTATAGCTGAAGTCTAGAAAACCTCCACCCTCAAAGAAGTATAACAGAGAATTACCAGCACTTGTTAAGTGAAAATATGGCAGGTATGATGCTGAATTTTTACTAAAAGTTCCTCAAGATAAGGTCTGAATGGACAAAAGAAACCTTTGCAGAAGAAATAGATAAGTAATTTCTCTAACTCTAAAGCACTATTTAGGAGTAATAGACCCATACATGACACTTGCCTCATCTATCCTTCATTTTTTTTTATCCCTCCCTACCCTGTTATGCCTATAACTCAGATTTTCCACGTTTGCTTAGCAATTTCAACATTGCAAACAGCCTATGTGTTGCACGGTAATTGGGGAATCAACCCCCGGGGGACACTGAGGAATTTCAAGCTATTAACATCCTCAGAGTTTACATTTAATTCACTTACTTCGTGTAGGCAGTAACACTTTCAGGCCGAAGGCTAGCCCCCCACACATACAGAAGGATTGCGTCTCCACTTCAGCCGGTGTCTAGGTCTGTTTCTACCTGCTCCAACACATGACTCTGAATCGTTTTAGGAAAGTATTTCTGAGCAAGTACTAAGGCCTGGTTCACACCTATGCATTTTTTAGTGCATTTTCAGTTTTGCAGAAACACACTACAGTCCATTTAACATGGTTTCCTATGGGTCATGTTCACATCTATGCATTTTATGGAAAGGACCAGGGACTTTTTTCTGATTTTTGGTTCCATAGACTTCAATGGATCAAAAATTGTGTATTGAAAAACGCAAAATGAAACTTGAATATGCAAACTGCAACCTGCATAGGTGTGAACCAGGCCTTAACCCCACCAGCTTGTCTCACATTTCAACTCTGCACCTTTGATTAGATTCCGCCAGGGCTGGACTGGAACAAAAATTTGGCCCTGGACTTTATCCAGACCGGCAAAAATAATAAGTAAAAACATTCCACTGTAAGTAAAAAAACACAGGTCACTGCACTATGGGTGAGCATGGACTTTGGTATCTGTGGTTTCACTGGAAGGACAAATGTCCTTCTGTCCGTGTTGTCACTGGAAGAAATTAAATTATCCCTGCATCCATCATATGTGACGTGCACCAGTACATTTAAGGAGGTGGGGTGGTAGGGAGATGGCAGTGGGTATGAATATAACAGGGGTGGGGTGGTAGGAAGCTTACAATGGGGATGAAGATGACAGGGGTGGGGTGGTAAGAAGCTAGCAATAGGACGAAGATGACAGGGGTGGGGTGGTAGGAAGCTGACAATGGGGATGAAGATGACAAGGGGTGGGGTGGTAGGAAGCTGACAATGGGGATGAAGATGACAGGGGTGGGGTGGTAAGAAGCTAGCAATAGGACGAAGATGACAGGGGTGGGGTGGTAGGAAGCTGACAATGGGGATGAAGATGACAGGGGTGGGGTGGTAGGAAGCTGACAATGGGGATGAAGATGACAAGGGGTGGGGTGGTAGGAAGTTGGCTTTGGGGATGAAGATAACAAGGGGTGGGGTGGTAGGAAGCTGACAATGGGATGAAGATGACAGGGGTGGGGTGGTAGGAATCTGACAATGGGGATGAAGATTACAGGGGCGGGGTGGTAGGAAACTGACAGGGGGATGAAGATGACAGGGGTGGGGTGGTAAGAAGCTGGAAATGGGGATGAAGATGACAGGGGTGGGGTGGTAAGAAGCTGGAAATGGGGATGAAGATGACATGGGGCGGGGTGGTAGGAAGCTGGCAATGGGGATGAAGATGACAAGGGGTGGGGTGGTAAGCAGCTGACAGGGGATGAAGATGACAGGGCTGGGGTGGTAGGAAGCTGGCAATGGGGATGAAGATGACATGGGGTGGGGTGGTAGGAAGATGGCAATGGGGATGAAGATGACAAGGGTGGGGTGGTAAGCAGCTGAAAGGGGATGGGGTAGTAGGAAGCTGGCAGGGGGATGAAGATAACAGGGGTGGGGTGGTAGGAAGCTGGCAATTGGGATGAAGATGACAGGGGTAGGGTGGTAGGAAGATAGCAATTGGGATGAAGATGACAGGGGTGGGGTGGTAGGAAGCTGATGGGGGGGATGAAGATGACAGGCGTGGGGTGATAGGAAGCTGACAGGGGGATGAAGATGACAGACAAAATCTGTGGAGAATAGCTATTAGGGCATCTTTAAAGGTAGCCTGTTGGGATTAAAATATGGGATTTGCCATCCTGGCTTGCTTTTAGGAACTCTGTTGTCAGTCACCCACCCTATAATTTGGCCAGAACAGTTCCCTTCAAAAGTAAAGTGTGTGCTTACTTCTCCAGAGCCCTGTACTTCCTTCTCTCCTTTTTAAATTCTGCAGCCTCCGTATCCGTGTGGGACAGTCCAGGAAGCCAGGGACTGCGGGGGCTCCTCTGATCTGTCATGGGTGGGACTGGAGCCTGGAGGAGGGGATGACTTCACGTTGAGGTGGGCGGAGCACCGCACCTGCGCTCAGCACTTCATTGGCTGGCACGACACCTGTCCTGGGCACACAGTGCCAGCGAGGCCGCAGCAATTGGTGGGGTCTGGCGGGCGGCAGCAACTTACCATCACCACCAATCCGAATGGTGCACACAGACGGCGCTGCCCAGACTGACCGTGGGGCCTGCACACTGAACAGCAGCACATTATACATAGGCGCACACACAGTGAGTGACACTCCAGGCCATCAGAGTCACTCAGCACTATTCCAGTGGAGCCGCGCCAGCCGCCCAGCCTGGCAAACTGATCTATCTGGGCCGGCCTGCACCCTCCCTGCTAGGCTAGGTAGCAGTGCGCCCTAGGCGACAGGCTGTCACTGAAACCGGCCCACTGGGAAACTCCCGGTAGTCCCGATGGCCAGTACATGCCTGGATTCTGCTCATGGACACCCAGGAAAGCCACTGTATTTCTCTTCACAAAGCCTTGCACACCTTGACCATGGGTTTGGTCCTTGAGCAAGACTTGTACCACAGCAGGTTCCAGAATTGAGACCCTCCCACTAAGTGGGGAACAATGAAGTAAGTTGGCTGCGTCTCATTCTTGTTACACACCTACAGTATACTTCACAACCATAAAGGCTGACCAGAATGTTCACATGTAAATGCATAACCTCAAGGCTTAACTTAGTTACACTTGTTCTGCACAGTTCTCTTCTTAACCAAGAGGGTTAAACATGGCTTGCTCCCAACTCCAAGTTTTTATGAATGCACCATGAATACACCCATAGTAATACATTTAAATCCTTTATAAGTAATTCAGACCAGGCAACTCCTCTTTAAATAAGGTGTTTACGGATTAAATTTCTTTAATTTCTTTTGAAGCACTTTTATATAAAATGGTATAACATCTTTAGACAAAACAGATTCTCTCCTTGCTGTACAGTATTATTTGGCTGTGCTGCTACTGGCTGCCCTCTTTCCCTTCTTGTGCTGCCCATACTTTAGTTCAAACAAAGCATCTCACCAATTGTCAGTCTATACAAGTGGAACCAGGGATCAGATCCCATTGAAGGGTGGGTGAACAACAAAGATGATCATATCTTGACACAGGTCCTCACAAAACCACTCCCATGCCCAAACTGCATAGCCGAGGCTGCCTTCCTGGCATATATGCCCTTCACAAGGGGAAGTGATTCATACATCGAAGAGATATCGCAAAAATTGCTAACCTGCAGCACTTTTCTAATCTTAATAAATGTTGTGGATTGTCCAGAAATCTTTTCTCGTTTTTAATGTCAAAATAAATGTTGTAGCGATACCCACCCGTTAAGAGGGCCGCTGCTGATTTGTTTTGGGTTCCTGAGTACAGCTCCACCAACCCCCGGCAATTAACCGCTACAGTTTTGTCAAGGGGTATGTATCTATGCACTTATATAACACTCACTTATACTCTAAGTAGTAATGGGTATGTACTCACTAAGCAGGACTGCCTGCTGTATTTCTTCACCGGCAATAAATGGTGCCTCTTAGCTTTTAACTAATGGTATACCCACAAAACCCTCGTAACATCTGTGCTCTGAGGTAAATTTGTGCCTTTGGCAGTTCAATAGGCCCATGTAAGTGTGTGTATCAATGCAAGGATGAGCCTTTCAAGCTCTCTCACCAATCCTGGGGTACCGTCCTGCTCCGGTCCCTCACAGTCCGGTTCTCCTCAGTCACAGCCCCTGCGCTCCGGGTACTCTGCTCCCGACCGACCGACTGTAAGGGAAGAGTCCTCGCTCCGCTGCTGGCTGACTCTGAGGGATGAGAGTCTCACTCCATCTGCTGCAAGGCCCATGCTTCAGGGCCCTTCAGCAGGAATCCGGTCCGCACAGGTGTCTCCTCAGCCTTAGCCAGAATTTACCAAAACAGGCAAAAATTATAACATACATTTCGGCACCTGCCTGCATATGTACACTTTCTATCTTAATATGTTGTGGATTGTCCAGAAATCTTTTCTGTTTTTTAATGTCAAATAAATGTGTAGCGATACCCCCCAGTTAAGAGGGCCGCTGATTTGTTTTGGGTCCCTGAGTACAGCTCCACCAACCCCCGGCAATTTGCTCTACCCGCTCTGGCACAGTTAGTCAATCTGTCTCTCTTTCAGGGGTATGTATCTATGCACATATAAACATCACTTATACTCTAAGTGTAATGGGTATGAACTCACAAGCAGACTGCTGAAATAAGAATAACTGGCTTTACTTTGTCAGTAAGGAAAAGAAATAGCAACATGCATTTAAACATATGACTTACAATACTTTAGCAGGTCCCTGCAATATGCACTTTAACATGTACACACATATGTATCAAACTAGCAATGGGGAACGGAGCGCCAAATGTAGCGACCGTCTGCTGCTATGCACCCCTGAGGTGCAATAAATCTATCTGCGCCACATACCTAACGGACCAGGCCAATGATCCCTAGCAATAGAGCTCAGTCCTCAGCTCCGACCGACCGACTGTAGGGAAGAGTTCCGCTCCGCTGCTGCTGACTCTGAATAGAGTACAGTATTCTTCACCGGCAATAGATCTGTAGAGGTGGTGCAAACATGTAGCTTTAAATGACCCCGCTATACTTGTAATCCACAAAAACAATACTTTCACATAAATTGTAAATTGGCATCTGCTGCTCTGAGGTAAATTGTGCCCTTGGCAGTTTCAATAGGCATTTCTCCCATCTTGGGTAGGTTAAGTGTGTGTATCTACTTCTTCCTCTGAGTAGAGACCAGGAATATCTTCCCAGCACTCAGGCACAACACTGAATGGCACAAACTCTGTGGCTTCTGGGTTCAATGTTCCATCTTCCACATCTTCAGTAGGTGGAAGGTCCATGGCGGAACCTCCCGGGGTCGAGGAAGGCCACAGCCATTCAAGTTCTCCTCTCCCTTCTTCTGGTTGGGGGTCCTGTCCACCCCTAGCTTGGGATGTCTGAGACCTAGTATTAGGCCTGGGGGTATCCAGAATGGAAACAGATTCAGGTACGTCTCTTGCTGGAGGCATTCTGACTGCTTCAGTGAGTGGGAGCAAGTGATTCCTATGCCAGGTCTTCAAAGGCCCCACTCTCCCTTCTGGCTTCAACTTGTAGACAGGCAATCCTGGAAGTTTCCTACAGATGATATATGGCTCTGATCTCCATCTATCAGCAATCTTGTGTTTCCAGGGATCCCTAGATTGCGTAACAGTACACGGTCCCCAGGCTGTAGGTCCTGTACTCTAACTTTCAAATCAAAGTTCCGCTTGTTTCGGGCCCCCCTCTGGTCGGAGGCCGCTTGAGCTTTCTCATAAGCTATCTTCAGACTGTGCCTCAGTCTGTCCACATATCCTTTGTGGGAGGCAGCAGAGGCATGGTCTAAGGAAATGCCGAAGGCCAAATCCACTGGCAATCTTGCTTCTCTCCCAAACATAAGTCGGTAAGGAGAGAAACCTGTCACATCACTTGTGGTGCAGTTGTAGGCATGCACCAGAGCTGATATGTGTTGACTCCAATGTTGCTTCTTCTCTGTCTCTAAAGTTCCCAACATGTTCAATAGGGTCCTGTTGAACCTTTCAGGCTGGGCCATCACCTTGAGGGTGATATGGTGTGGTTCTAGTCTTCTTCTGATACTGCCCAGAGAACAAAATCTAGCTTCTGATCAGTGTCCATTGAAGGGTGGGTGAACAACAAAGATGATCATATCTTGGTCCTCACAAAACCACTCCCATGCCCAAACTGCATAGCCGAGGCTGCCTTCCTGGCATATATGCCCTTCACAAGGGGAAGTGATTCATACATCGAAGAGATATCGCAAAAATTGCTAACCCCTGCAGCCTTAGCCAGAATTTACCAAAACAGGCAAAAATTATAACATACATTTCGGCACCTGCCTGCATATGTACACTTTCTATCTTAATATGTTGTGGATTGTCCAGAAATCTTTTCTGTTTTTTAATGTCAAATAAATGTAATGTACATCTATTCTTGTTTCTTGTTCCTTCTCAGTATTGAGGGAGAGTGAAGGGAGTGGTAAGAAAGGGGGGAGGGGGAGAAGAAAGTTGTGTGGCAATGACTTGTTTGGTGTGGTGCGTGTGTAGGGTGGTACCTGGCTCATTTCCGCCTGGCCTTGCCAGTTGAGCACCAGCCACTACATACAGGTAGCATGGTGTCACAAATTGCTCAGCTCAATCCAATACTGTCTCATGGTAGGATGGTAGCCTGAGGCTTAGACTGTCTATCCTCCTGGCCCATCCTCACCTAACCACCACCTCTCCGAGAGTACTCACACACTTGGTCAACACACAAGCTTCCAGGACTCATTGCACAAATAAATACACCATTCCCTCCACTTTCAGATATTGCCTGTGTTGAACACCATTAGAATATCACACAGAGGTTTCTTGTTCAGACAAATTATTTCACTTGAATAGCTGTAGGTTCTCCCATAGGCCAGACAGGGAAGAACTAGGGGATGCACCAATTTCTTCCTCATAATAATGTCCCTGCTCCAAGCCTCTTGTTCCTAATGCCCAACCCATTCCCTTTGGTGAGCTTAAAAGAAGGGAACCAACCTCAGCCCCTATCCTGATGTGGGGAGTACGAGCCCTGGAACAGGACCAATTTTCTCTCTATATCTCCCAGCTAGAAGCCCCAAACACAAAACCCCACCCACCATATATAGGGACTCCCACAATCCATCTCCTCCCACATAGGCAGAGCAACCCTTAAGGGGAACTCCACCTGCCTACATGCATGTACGTGGGCAAATGAGGAGAATTGACATCCACAATATTTTACATTTCCAGTCACTGATAAAAGACTACAGACAGTCAATTAAGTGATGCCACTGATTTCTGACACACACAGGAAGTAAAACATTGGTGTAAAGTCATAGACTTCTTGTACACACATTACGAGAAGGGAAACCTTTGATTTCTTGCACACAGAGGAACTACAGTGCAAGAAAATAGACCAAGTAGCTCTGATTTCTAGTATACACAGCTCACTCCCTATCATCCATAATACCAAAGAGATCAGCTCAGCTATTACACACCTCTCTATTATTTGCAGTGTCTCAGTCCTCAGTTACATGCAGTGTGGCATACCTCTATATAACATACCAATGCCATATGCCTCTCTGTAATGCCATGAACACACGATCCGTTTTTTGTTGCATGCTAATCTCATATCAAAAATAAAGAGGTTACTAAAGTTACGGAAATTCTCATATGACAGAATAAAAATTCAGAAGTAATGTCATGTATTGTATTTGTATTGTATTTTCACTGTAGACTGTACTGATTAAACGAAAACCATACGATCTGGTATCGTACGAGAACATTTTCGTGTTTGTCTCTTCGGATATTATCGGATGAACTGTGGCGATCGGCTCTTGAAAGCTGTGTACTAATCATCAGATTATCGTACGATCACTTTGAAAGCGGTATTCTTCGTCCGATTTTCTGTTCGTGTGTATGGGCCTTTGCACACAGTACAAAACATATCTCTGTGACCCTCATATCTCTTGACTATATCTCCCACATACTGTATCTTACACCAGTGGCGTCACTAGGGTTGGTGTCACCTGATGTGGTAAAACATGGTGTCACCCCCCCCCCCCCAATATATTTTTTCCCCATATAACAATGCATATAATGGCAATAGTAGTGCCATTAACAACTATAAAGCAACTAGCAAATTTAAATAACAGTATGATATGAAAAAAATAGGACTCCGCAATAATAACTGCCAGCATTAGAGCCAGTTTCTGCAATTATCTTATTTTAAAACCCTGCAGCATGAAGGAGCTAATTAACACTGACATTGGCCACTAATGCCATTTCCTCCTCACCATTTCCTGGGTGATGGTTACAATGGATATTGAGGCAAAGGTGCCCTGCGCCTTGGCAAATCAGCAAAGGGCCAGTGGTCCTTTCCCTATAGAAATTTGATTTCAGCTCAATGGGTTAATAAACACTGCTATTGACCACTAATGCAGTAGTGGCCGGTGGCAGTGTTAATTAACTTCCTTGTGTTGCATTAGTGATCAGGGTCAATGTTAATTACCCCTTTGTATTGGAGCATTAATGGGTTAATTAACACTGACACTGACCACTAATACAGCAAATTGGGTTAATTAACTGCTACTGGCCACTACTGCATTAGAGATCAATGGTAGTAGTGTTCATTAACGCCTTGTGCTGAATTCGTGGCCAATGTCAGTACATTAACCCCTTCGTGCTGCATATTACTGGCTAATGGCAGTGTTAGTTAAATAACCCCCAATCACAAAACCAACCACAGTACCCAAGACATTAACCAGTCCAATGCCCTGGAAAAGAGGCACTGTAAAATTACACTGTTAAGCAACATATATTCACCTCTGTCTGTCTGTCAATGATCACATGCATGCTCCCTCGCGCTGGATCTCTCTCTTCCTGTCCCGGCCTCTGAATGACATCATGTCAGAGACGGGGACTAGAAATAATCTGTCAAGCGAAGTTCATTCCTCCTGACAGAGAAATGCTATAGATGTCTACTAGTGCTGCGTGTAGGAGTGCAGGGAGCGTTTCAGCACTCAGCACCCCGCTGCAGCTCTGCAAGGGCACTGTGCAGGATCAGAAGGTGTGACTTTGGCAGTGATCTGTGACTGTGTACCGATGTGCATGTTCATCTGCCATGGGGTACATTTTATCCGGCACTGCCCACACTCATCTCTTCATGCTCCCCTCTTGTCATGGCCTTGGTGTCACCCCTCTGGCGGGTGTCACCCAGATGCAGCCCACACCCCCCCTATAGTAACACCACTGTCTTAGACCCCTTTCACACTGGCACCGATCCACATTAGCAGTAAAGCGCCACTAGTTTTATTGGCGCTTTACCGACGTTTCAGCAGCGCTTTTTGGGCGATATCGGGCGCTTTTAACCCCCGCTCGCGGCCGAAGAAAGGGTTAAATGCACCTGCAAGGCACCTCTGCCAAAGTGCTTTGCAGGCGCTTCGGCAGCGGTGCCTATTCATTTCTATTCAGAGGCTTGCAATAGTATGATACTGTTTTTTAAAAGATTTATTACAACTTAAACTTCACAAGATTACACTCACATTTCATAATAAAAAAACACACCTTAGTATACTCATGTGTGTTGGGGTGATGGTGTCACCTGAAACTGGATCTGCACCCCCCAGTCAGCGGCGTTCACCCCGTCCTGAGCCTGTGCTCCAAAGCACTTCCTAATTCCTTTCACGTCAGCTGATCAAGCTCCTTGCTCAGGGCGGGGTGAACGGCACTGACCGGGCTGCAGATCTGGTTTCAGGTGACACCATCACCCCATCACACATGTGTATACTAATGCCCCATACACACGCTCGGATTATCCGCGGACCAGGTCCGTCGGATCATGTCCGTCGTACTTTGTCCGATGTTGGTGTTGCGTACACACGGTCGGACAAAGTTGTCGGAAAATCCGATCATTCTGAACGTGGTGACGTTTGTTGCCTACGACGGGACTACGTAGAGGCTAGTAGCCAATAGCTTTGGTCTTGTAATGTGATCTGAGCATGCGTAGCACTTTGTCCGTCGGAATTCGATACACACAATCGGATTTGGTGTGATTGGACTTTGTTGTCAAAAAATCTATCCAGCAGGAGATAGGACTTTGTCCGTCGGACAATCCGACGTACACTGTCCGATGGTGCCTACACACGGTCGGAATTTACGACAACATTGTCCGATAGGACAGAATCCATCGGAAAATCCGACCGTGTGTATGGGGCTTTAGGCATGTTTTTTTTTTATTATGAAATGTGAGTGTAATCTTGTGAAGTTCAAGTTGTAATAAAGCTTTTAAAAAATGATATCATACTATTGCAAGCCTCTGTTGTTTCTACATGTGACATATATGAGAGGAGGTCACTGGTAACCAGGAGGAAGGAGTTGTTCTTGATCCATAATTTGAGCCAAATAGTTACCACAGGAAGGAGGAATCTAAGGAGGATTTCCTAAGCTCTTAACATTAACTACATGCTTTTATACAAAGCCCTTAAGGTGAGGGTACATCTGGTGGAGGCGTACACTATTGGGTGCCCACGTGTCCAGGATTGCATCTTGAAACAGCGACCGGTGGCCCCGGTGAGCAGCATGAGGCTGGCTTGAACCAAGAGCCCAGGAGGGAGTGGGAGAAGACCTCACTGCCGGCCACCCTGACCTGAGCAGCAGTGGGTGCAGCATCCCCGGAACCTCCCAGAGCCTGCAAACTTTCTCCAGCCTTCTCTTCTAGCTGTCACTGTCATCAACAAGAAGGAAGGCAGGCTGACCAAGGGCCCAGAGGACAAAGATGGGCGGGAGGTAGGTGCATCACACACCTACCCACAGACAGGGGCTGGGACAGGGGGGCACAGGAGGGACTGTAGGCAGGGGATAGGGGGTCACCCACCCCCTCCTTCTCTCCTCATCCCCCTCTCTCACCTACCCCCTCTCTCTCTCCCCCTCCCCCTCTCTGCTCCCTACATTTCTCTCCCATTCCCCCTCTCTCTCACCCACCCCCTCGCTCTCCCCCATCCCCCTTCTCTCATACCCCCTCCCCCTCTCTCACCCACCCCCTCTCTCTTTCTCCCCCTCCCCTTCTCTCCCACCCCCTCTCTCTCCTCCACCCCTCTCTCTCCCATCCCCCTCTCTCTCACTCACCCCCCCACCCTCTCACTCACCCCATCTCTCTCTATCACCCACCCCCTCACCAACCCCCTCTCTCCTCCCAGGTGGACACTGACTAACAGGTGAGAGTTAGTTAAGAAAAAAAAAATTTTTAAACGTGCCCCATCCCGCCGAGCACGCGTGCAGAAGCGAACGCAAACGTGAGTAGCGCCCGCATATGAAAATGATGTTCAAACTACACATGTGAGCAATAATTCTAGTCCTTGACCTCCTCTGTAACTCAAAACATGCAACCTGTAGAATTTTTTAAACGTCACCTATGGAGATTTTTAGGGGTAAAAGTTTGTTGCCATTCCACGAGCGGGCGCAATTTTGGGCTAACCTTACTGTTGTTGTTAAAAAAAAGTGCGCTTGTAAGACTGCTGCGCAAATACGGTGTGACAGAAAGTATTGCAACGACCGCCATTTTATTCTCTAGGCTGTTAGAAAAAATATATATAATGTTTGGGGGTTCTAAGTAATTTTCTAGCAAAAAAAAAAAAAAGTTTTTAACTTGTAAACACCAAATCTCAGAAAGAGGCTCGGTCATTAAGTGGTTAAGGGGGCGTGACCTATGCCTACATACTTTTGCTAATAAGTGTCCCTCGTTTCCATCTCAAAAAGTTGAGCGGTATGGCCAGGGCAGGTTCACTGTAAGATCAGTCTCAGCAGGCATGCAATATGTTTTAGAAATGTGTAGTTCCTGAATTGGATGACGTGATAAATTATTATTGTCATGATGTGGAAATGTGCTATATATTACTGCAATAGTATCACATAGGCATTGATGAAGGGGTTAAACAATGTCTTCATTTTTGACACTTGAATTACAATTTTTGTTTAGCAGATGGCTTCTCTTCTACATGGCATGCTAGGCAGCACTCAAAAGTCATATTGGATTTTCAGATGAGAATTTACATTTACACGCCTGAGTGCCTTTGGCATGGAGAATGAATTCTGCTTTTAACACAATGTTTTGATCAGTGTAATCTTTGTTGCCACCATTATCCACAATAAAGTAAATATTAGTTCACCATCTGCCGCCATATGAAAGAGCTGTTTTCTTTAATACAAGCGTTAAGGATTATTCAGCGTTCATTAACAACTTGTTGCGCATGGCTGATCCTAGGCAAGTTCTTCTGATAAACCCTTCGCACACACACTGAATGGGACTCTGCCATGTAATTATATGGCTTTTAAAAGTTCAGCTATAAAAAGACACTTTACATAGATTGTGCCAACTTATAGCCACGCACTATAATTTTTGAAGTCTTCACTGCACCTGCAATTGCTAAATTCTCATGTGGCATTATAAGTCTCAGCAAGGGACATGACCTCTTTGTGCGCATTGTAGAGTTAACAATTAAAGACACAGGGCACATAAAAATAACACAATAGGAGAAATATCTTCCCACAGTCCATATGTGCCAGTGCCATATAATTTGTGCAAATATATTATTTCCTTCCAAAAAAAAATTGTTATTTTAAAGCCATAGGAAAATCTGTTAAGCACTTAAACTGGAGGGGTGTAAAAGAAATAAATCGCATACGTATTTAACCACTTAAGGACCGGAAGGATTAACCCCCTTAAAGACCAGGCCATTTTTTGCAATACGGCACTGTGTCGCTTTAACTGACAATTGATCGGTCTTGCAACGTTGTACCCAAACAAAATTTATGTCCCTTTTTTCCCACAAATAGAGCTTTCTTATTGTGGTATTTGATCACTTCTGCGGTTTTTATTTTATGAAAAAAAAAAGCAATATTTTTGACTTTTTGCTATTATAAATATCACAAAAAAATATATAAAAAAAAAAAAAAAATTCTTCCTCAGCTTAGACCAATATGTATTCTTCTACATATTTTTGGTAAAAAAGAAGTGCAATAAGCGTATATTGATTGGTTTGCGCAAAAGTTATAGCGTCTATAAAATAGGAGGAGATAGATTTATGGCATTTTTATTATTATTATTTTTTTTTACCAGTAATGGCGTGATCAGTGATTTTTAGCAGGACTACGACATTGCGACGAACAGACAGGACACATTTGACAATTTTTGGAACCATTGACATTTATACAGCAATCAGTGCTATAAAAATGTACTGATTACTGTATAAATGACACTAGAAGGGAAGGGGTTAACACTAGTGGTGATAAAATGGTTAAATGAGTTCCATGGGAGGTGTTCCCCTGGGAGGAGGAGAGGGATCGCTGTTCCTGATCACTATGAACAGATGATCTCTCTCTCTACTCCCTGTCAGATTGGGGATCTGTTTGTTTTCATTGATAGATCCCCGTTCTGGCTCTCTGTTGAGCAATCGCAGCCGCCAGTCATGCTCATTGGCTCAGCCGCGGGCACGCACCCACTTTTTCTATTACACGAACCAATGTACAGCTACGGCAATTCGTGTAATAGAGCCAACCTGCCGCAGTATAATGACGGCGGCTGGTCGGCAAGCGGTTTAAGCATTTTGATTTTATACCTTCTGTGTGCAGACGCATGATACCAGAAGGGTGTCTTCTCTCACCATCAGGAGGGTGATTCAGGTTCCTTAACCAACACCAGCTCCTGAGCCGATCAGGTTTGCACAAATACTTCAAAGTTTAACTCTACTCCATTGTTAACTGAATTTAACTCTACACCTTCTGTTTCAGACTTTTTTCTCCACTGAGGCCAGGAATTGATTTGCTTTAACTTTACTAAACTTTTGTCAATAAATATATTACAATTATGATCTACAATTTGGCATTTCCTCAGTGTAGTACCATCATTTAGAACAGTCTAGAACAATTGGCAATATAGAGATAATGGTGTCTCTTCCACAGCACAGAACACTGAGTTAGTTAACACTTTACATATTTTTCCAGGAGGGGTGCTCTGCAACAGTACAACAATTCAGAGGGGTGCTGCAGTGTTACGTATTGGTCAGGGCCCACTGCTTTCATTCCAGTAGGCCAGAAGCCTCCAATGTCCCTTCCCTGGCTTCCACCAAGGCGCAAGCAGTGACATCCTGCAGTGAGGGAAAACACGCTTTAACTCCTAACTCTGCTGACGTTTCTAAATGTCTTGGGTGACCACAACCCTAACTCTAAAGTAGGCTGAAGGCGGGGCCAACCTAGAATATATGACAAAACTGGGAAGTGTCTAAACAATTAAAGGGAAACTTACAATTAAAGTGGAATTCCATTCAAATTCTAGTTAAGGCTAAATCTACTCCCACCTTCATTTTCTAGACTACTCTTATTAATCTAAGTGATCTTGAAGAAAGGGTCCACTTTAAGGCTGAAAGTGCACCCATGCCCAGGTTATGGACAATAGTATTGACATAAGTATTTACATATTATGAACAAGCAGCAAAAGAGTCCTAAAACAAGCCACTTCTGACCTCTGTAGATGCTTGTACTCTGAAGTAATGTATTCTCAAATATCCTCCAAGATCACAACACAGGCTAAAGTCACCTTTTAGTCTAAAAGCTTAAAACAACTTCTGTGCTTACATTACAGGGCTAATAGAATGGCAAAATTTAATGGAAATAAATAGGAAAGTAACTACAGCTACAGGGGTGAGTCATGGCTTGTTTGAAAGTGCTTTTTTTGTTTCTCTGGAGTATGTAAATAATTTGTTGCTCATGCTTTTAGCATAGGTTGATAAAAAAAACAATAGTGTCATGTTAGGTATGCCATATTGAAATGTCAGTCATAGGGGTGTAGCACTGACCCCCGAAGGAGCTGCTGGTTTTATTTGGGCTTACCGTTACCTCACTTACTTGCTTCTCCGTCTTGGGGATCCAAGAAATGTTGAGACTGACACTGAATCCTCTTTTGGGTTATTTATTTGGGACAAAGGCAAAGTCTCTCAATAAAGGGTAGAATGTTAGGGGTGAGTTCAGGTACTTAAATTGCAGGGTGAAGATTTTAGAAGAATCCAGAGGACATTACTGTTCCACAAACTGGATTCCTGCAACCCCCGAATAGGTCTCTCTCACTAGGCCTAGCAGCCGGTAGGGTGCTTGATAAAGTCTCTGCCACAGACTTATAAGTTACACTTTATGTAGCGTCACTGAGGGATTAGATGAACTTTAAAGAACTAACATACAGTACCAGTTTCTCTCAGCCGATCCAGCGATACCGTATGAGTGTTGATCCAGGTTGCGTCCTTCAACTAAGTCTCCAGGCTCCTTCAGAGAAGTCAGCCTTGCGCACGGCCTTCTCCTGAAAGGGTCCTCCCCTGGGATTCCTCAGTTGCTGGGCCTCTCTCTTCAGATGAGACGGCACCGGACCTTCCTTGGATCAGTAGGCTCCGAAAGTTACTCGGGCCTATCCCTGCAGTTGCTTTAACACAGGATGTATGGTTCTGCACCCCAGGCCAGGAGGGCCATGTGGCTGGGTCAGGAGGACCACCAGAACCAAACAGACAGAAAAAAGCACACTGTCACATGGTGTCCGTACCTTAAATACCATCTCCCAGAATTCACAGCAGGAGCACACTCCCACTGGGCTGGTTCAGAGAAATAAGTGGCATTCAATGCATCCAGCTAGACTGCGTTTCTACTCTTGCCGGCGGTGACAGCGACACCTGCGTTCAAGGAGAAACCAGTGCAAACCAGAAATTTGGAGAAATTAGCCTGAAGCCCAACTGTGGCTTCAGGCAACTTAATTTGAGAAAAATAATAGGTCCTGCTCATCAGGAGCCAGCGCTACAGGGGTATGTTTCAGGGTTAAGTTAAACTATTACTAAACCTAAAAATGTTTTTTACCTTAATGCATTGTCTGCATTAGGGTAAAAAACATTTTTAGTTTCTCTGTGCCCCCCCCCCCCCTTTCCTGCATGAAGGGGAAGAGAGGGGAGAAGAGATCAGTGCTTTGCAGGGCTTCTCCCCTTACTTCCTCTTTACACAGAATTTGAGCAACAGCAGGAACCATTGGCTCTTGCTGCTGTCAATCAGATGCAGTGAGGAGGAAGTGGGGGCAGGCCTAAGTCCTGCTGTATAAGTCTATGGAGCACGGCTGCGTAGTAGGTTGCGTGGGGACTACCTCCCCCATAGCCAGCGGCTGGCTAAGGTGGTCCCTCAAAAGAAGAGGAGGAGCCAAAATCACCCCCGGGGACCCCAGAAGAGAAGGATCGGGGCCACTCTGTGCAATACCACTGCACAGAGCAGGTAAATATAACATGTTTGTTATTTTAATCTAAAAAAACCTTTTCAGTTTAGTAACACTTTAAAGGTGTTGCATGTTCTCTTTTCAGGCATCGGATAACCTGATTAACTCTTAGGGCTTAGATAAGAGGCAGTTTAAATCTTAAAGAAGAGTTCCGCTGGAAAAAAAAAAGAAAAGTCAGCAGCTACAAAAAGTGTAGCTGCTGACTTTTAATAATAGGACACTCACATGCCCCATGGTCCAGCAATGTGGGTGTACGAAGCCCCGCTCCTCTCCCCCTCCTATCCACGGCACCGGCATTCTTACTGTGCTGTGGCTTCACAGCCAGGCACGCACTGTGCATGCGTGAGCCGCGCTGCATGCTGTGAATGGCCGGGCAATCTTCTGGGACCTGTGATGTGTCACATAAGATTGCAGGGAGGGAGGGGGGGAGAGGTGAACTTCCTTCCGGTGCTGCAGAGCCCCAGGAGTAAGTGGGAACTGGATGCCTCTAAAAAGAGGGTATCCGCTCCCCTCCCCCAAAAAAATGACATGCCATATGTGGCATGTCAGGGGGTCACCGTCACTTAAAGCAGAAGTTCAATTTTTTAGTGGAACTCCGCTTTAAGATCAAACTATATGGGTCATTTAAAAAAACAGCAGTATGGCCTTACTACTGACATACCACTGTTTTAAAAAAAAACAAAAAAAACTTCTTGGAAGCCATGGACAGAATGGTATGACAGGTCCTCACATACCTAATAGTAAAGCCCACTTAAACAGGTTTAGGCCCATTTGCTATCCATTTATTAATAAATGTCCTGTGAATCTTGACTGGGCTACTTGTTTTCTGAATTTTGTCAGAAATAGGCCAATACCACCGTTCTCAATATGGGATACAGACGAAAGTGCACTACCTTCTTAAGTATTATTTTGCTTTTGATAACCTTTTTAATTACCTTGTATGTCAATAGCCTTCCCCAACACATTGTGATGTCTTTCTGTATACTTTAAATAATTAATTCATTAATAAAGATCTATTGAAACTAAAAAGAAAAACAACATACATTTATAAAGTATAGGGAGACAATACAAAATAAAAACAGGGAGGAAAGCCAATGTAAAAACTGTGTGGTTGGCCTCTCCTTCAATCCTGGAGTTTACTCTGCTGCAGTGTATAACAAAGAGAGGTAGCAATCTTCTTGTAGTGCCGTAGGTGGGGATAAAATTAAAGCAGACCTAAAAATGAAACATCTTCTTTTGTTGTTATTATGTGATACTCATTAGAAACTTTGGATTGTTTGCTACTTGACTTTCCCATTTCAGAGTGCCCAGCTCTATGTCACGCATAATGGACATCTAATGAACGTAAGATGTTTTCATATCAGCATGTAGAAATGCATGCTGATGTGACTTTTAGTAAAACCCTCTTTCAGGGGTCCAATTTAAGACTGAAATTGCACCCATGCCCAGGCCCCAGACTATGGACAAGAAAGTATTTACATATTCTGAAGTAAAAGAGCCTTAAACAAGCCATCCCTGACATATCTAGATGCTTGCACTGTAAAATAATATATTCTCAAAAATCCTTATAGATGACAACACAGACTAAAATCAGCTTTTAGTCAAATTAACAGAGCTTATAGACTGTTAAGATTCCTTAGCAGCGATATTTTTTTGAAGGTGCCTTGGGTGGTGCTAAAATTAAGTAGACCTAAAACATCTGCTTTTGCTGTTATCACGTGGTACTTGTTAGGTACTTTGGATTGTTTGCAACTTGACTTTCCCATTTCAGATTGCTTAACCTTGTATCCCTCATATTGGACAACCTGGCCATCTTCCTGAACAGAGGAGTTGCAGAATTTCTCATGTGTCAAAGATTACGACAAGCCATTCTAAATGACAGCTATGTACATGGTACCCTCGTTTACACAAAGCTGATAACAGAGCATTCTGTTCCAAGCACCTACTTTTAAACCAAGGCTGAGTGAAATCACAAGAATCTTTTTTAAGAAGCTCAGTCTCCTAATCAATTCAGTCAAATCAATTAAGTGTTTAAAAAAGGAAAAGAACCTTATCAAACACCATGTAAATCTGAACTCGTTATATAACTGTCCTTGAGATTATCTTGATTAAATTTCTGAAATACAAGAAGCCTCATCTTTATTGTCAGTCAGGTCTGCAACAGATCCATCAATCCACCATAATTACCAAATACTTTAGTGTCCAAACAGATGTCTGGTCTACCAACTTCCAATTAATACGTCTAAACAAGCTTTCTAAGTGAATACATGAACGATTAAGACTCTTAGCACTTAGTGAATTAAAAAAAGACACCACTGTAAAAAATAGATTACAAACGCAATAACAAGTTTTTTTTTAACATTAACTTGAGTTTTTAAAAATATGTTTTTTTTTTTTTTATAATTAAATCTTTATTAATAATTTTACATATACATTTTACACTTGCCGATTCCGTTTCGATAAACTATCTATACATTTGATGCGTTTATGGACTTAAGATTGGCCCTCCCAATGGCTCTCGACCTCCAGGAAAAAAAAAAAAGTGAAAAATATATAATATAGGGGGGAGATATTCTCCCCAAAGTGTTGCACATCCTCTCTTACTATGTGTCCTTTGTGCCTTCCTTCTCTCTTATTTATAAAAATTATAAAATATGTTCTATTCTATATTCTATCTAAATACTTAAGACCTTTTCTCGTAAGATATTTAGAGTGAGAGCAAGCTATGTAGTGTTCCTGAGCAACAGCTAGCTATATGGTCTATCAGTACCCTAGCACCAGCAGTAAGGTCAGGTATGAAAATGTGACGTGTTTCTCATCGTAACCTCTAAATTGATGTGTTTGTGCTACTTTATCCACAAAACATTCTGAATAGACCCTCTGCACACTTCTATACACCATTTCTAGCAAACTGCACAAAAACTGGGATTGTTTGTTCACATACATTGCAATACATGTTTAAGCTGGCTAACTACATCACAGTAATCTCTTGTGCCAGTCTCTATGCTGCTCTGCAAAATGCAAATGCTCCAGTGGATATAGTGCCAATATGAGGCAAATAGACACAAGTTGTAGGAGAGCTACATGTCTGGGTCTGGTCACTGACCTGCACAATGCAATAGAAATAGGATATAACTGTGCTCAAATCCAAACAGCTTATACATGTATAAATAACCCATCAGGTGCAGCACATATAGCAGTAGAGTGAAGCTGTAAAACCTCTTTGGGAAATCAATGGTAACTCTGGACAACAGACTCTAAGAAAAACAAACTTTTTATTTTTGCCAGCAAAAGACACTCAACTCCCTCTCATGCCAAGGAGCCAAGTGTGCTCTCATAAGCAGTTACAGCATACTGCAGATATATTTCAACAATTACATAGACCTTACTAAAACCTCTCGTAAGCCTCTAAAAAGCTTGTTAGTGAGTATCATTTTCAGTCTTTCAGCTATCTGCCTAATTTATCAGCCACTAATAGGGTTGTTGTGTATCCTGGCTTCTCCTGGATTTGTTTGGAATCTCGTAACTATTTGCTAGTCACACTTAAAGGAGTTGTAAAGGCAGAAGGTTTTTTATCTTAATGAATTCTATGCATTAAGCTAAAAAAAACTTTTGTGTTTAGCAGCCCCCCCCCCCCCCCCCAATTGCTTACCTGAGCCCCATCGCTCTCCAGTGATGTCCAGGAATGTCTAAACTGTCCAGGACACACCTCCTGATTGGCTGAGACACAGCAGCGGTACCATTGGCTCCCGCGGCTGTCAATCAAAGTCAGTCAGCCAATCAGGGGAGAGAGGGGCAGGGCCAGGTCAGGCTATGTGTTCGAATGGATACATGGAGCTCTGACTCAACTCGGGTGCCCCCATAGTGAGCTGCTGGCTGAGGGGGCACTCGATAGGAGAGAGGGGGCCAGGAGCCACAAAGAGGGACCCGAGAAGAGGAGGATCCAGGCTGCTCTGGGCAAAACCAACTACACAGAGGAGGTAAGTATAACATGTTTGATATTTTTTTTTTATTTTTTTAAACAAGACTTTACAATCACTTCAAAATGTACAAAATCTTACTCAGAACTTTTTACAAGCAAGAACATTTTACCAGAAGCAACCATTTTGTTCAAATTCAGCTATTTTAACTCACTAACACTGTAGTGTAGATTAAGGACAGGTGTGCCTGGAGGGAGCCCTCTCCTCCCTAAAGACACAGGGATGCATGTGGCCAGCAAGTCCACAATGGCAGTGAAGGCATCCACTGCTTCCCCTGCATCCAATTCAACCAACTGTACAAAAAAATGCCAACCACCCCAACATATAACTAACTTTTGTAGTAAGGTGCACATTGAAGGGCAACCCACATCACAAATAAACGAAAGGTTTCCCAGCACACTAGCCAGCCAGCCTGCAAAACAACCAAATTGACCCTGTCTGTTTATATTAATCCATTCTACTGCTATATGTGCTCCTACTTAGGAGACAGTTGTAGAGTTATGACTGCAGTTTACAGAGGAGCATTGATGTGGGCACTGCAACTTACGCATATATATCCAATGTGCAAACAAACCCCCCCCCCTTTTTTTTTTTTATTCTTTTTTTTTAGAAAGGTATTTATGTGAAACACAGATACAATCTCAATGAAATGTGCAGAAGTTACAGTAGACTCCCCAAGGGCATTTAATAGTACAAACAGTATAGCCATACATTAAAATTACACCTTCTGTGGGTTATCATCAAGTTGCAGAAGAATAGGGAGGCTCTGCGCCCCACATGTCCACCTTTAAACGGCAATCACTGTATTTTATGTAAAAAAGAAAAGGTAGCAAAATAAGTAAAAGACGATTAGTAGCTTAGGTAGAGAAACAGAGAATAGGAAAGTGGAGATTGGGAGATAGGGGGAAGAGAGGAAAAAAAAAAAAGGAGGGGGGGTTCTCCCCTCCACGGGAGGAAGGATCAGGGAGGATGTCTGTGCCTCCATCCAGCCTCACCCTCCCCCTCTGGGGAGAGTGAAAGATCGTCGTAGTACTGAGAAGTTAGATCAACAGCTCGGTATATTCTCCATGGCCACCAAGTCTTTCATTGCCTTTTTCTCAGAAACTTTTTTCAACCATACGCCCACCGATGGGGGCTGTGTCTGCTTCCAAAGCAAGGGGATGCAGCTCTTTGCAGCTGTAAGCAGGAGAGGGATTATGGTTTTCCTGTAGGCTTTAGTGGTAATCTTATGATGGTGAAGAAGGAAGAATTCAGGTGTCTCTGGCACCTTACGGTCTGTAAACTTTTTCACTGTGGTGCACTTCTGTCCACAAAGGCCGGAGGGCTCGACAGGACCAGAAGACATGAC
This sequence comes from Lithobates sylvaticus, assembly GCA_028564925.1. NCBI lineage: Eukaryota > Metazoa > Chordata > Amphibia > Anura > Ranidae > Lithobates > Lithobates sylvaticus. The sequence goes on along the minus strand of CM053030.1, from coordinate 191,324,698 downwards.
TAGTAGTTGGTAAGTCTGGGAGATAGCGTGTCTCAGCAGAGTTTGTTCCTGGCTCAACTGTTCAAAGGAGGTTAATTGCCTCCCAAAAGCCTCTGGTGAAGGCAGGGATCCAATGAAGTGGGCTAGCTGTATCTTTTGCCAGAACGACAGTCCCGCCAGGGCTGGATCTTCTGTGATTTGCTGCCTGTTCTTCCACTTGCCATTGATAAAGAAGTGTCTCGCCTGTGATCGTTCGACCTCTAGCAACTCCAGGAATCTAGAGTCCTCGAGTCCCGGAGCAAAGGCCAGATTTCTGACAATGGGAGTGAGCGGAGATGGAAGCGGTGAGACCAAGAAGTTGCGGAAAGCTTTGTGGGCAGTTTGCCACGTTTCTTCCACCTTAGGGTGGTGCATTATTCGGTTTGGCCAGGGCTTTTGGCACCAATGCAGCGATTCCAACCTGATCTTCCTTAGGGAGTGTTCTATTTGTACCCACTGCTTCAGGGCTCCATGTCAACACCAGTCCAGAACCCGAGTCAGATGACATGCCATTAGGTAGAGGTGGGCATCTGGAAAAGCAATACCTCCCCTCAGCTTGGGGAGTCGAAGGATGGTCTGGGCCAAGCGGGGGCGTTTGTGGGCCCAGACAAACCTGACAAAAATACTGTTAACCACTTTGAGGAAAGAGGCGGGAATTCGTATAGGGAGTGCATGGAAGTGGTATAGTATCTGAGGCATGATGTTAATTTTTACTATGCCACACCTTCTGAACCAGGAGAACATCCCATTCTGCCAAGTCTAGAGGTCTTTTTTTTATAGCCGCCAAGAGGGGGGGGGGAGTTGAGAGGGAAAATTTCTTCTATTCTGCTGGCAGAAGTATGCCTAGGTATTTAATGTGGGAGGAGGCCCATTTAAAGGGGAAATCCACTCTAATCAGCGCAGCTAGGGGTGTTGGCAGGGCGACCTCCAACGCCTCAGATTTCTGGTAGCTAATGCGGAAGAACGACAGCTTTTCATAAGTTTTCAGTTCCGCAAGCAGGTTTGGGATGGACACCAATGGACTGATCAAGAAGAATAACAGATCGTCAGCGAATGCCGATATTTTTTGGTAGAGGGTGGCATTTAATCTAAGCCCCGAGATATTTGGATTGTCCCTAATGAATCTCAGAAAGGGTTTGAGGGTCAGAATAAATATCAGAGGTGATAGGGGACACCCCTGTCTTGTCCTATTTGTTATCGGAAATTATGGTGATAGGTGACCATTAACGTTAACCTGTGCCGATGGGTAAGAATAGATTGCTTGCACCCAGTTCATCATTCGCTCCCTTAGACCTATGCTCCGAAGGGTCTCAAAAAGAAAGGGCCAGCTCACCCTGTCGAATGCTTTTTCAGCGTCCGTCAACAGGATCACCATTGGAGTTTTCCGTTTCCGTGCTGCATAAATTAGGTTGCTCGCTTTGGTTGTGTTATCCCGTTCATCCCTCGTGGGAACAAATCCCACTTGGTTGGAGTGGATTAGTTGCGGGATCAGATCCATCAGCCGGATGGAGAGAATTTTCGTGAAAATTTTTAAATCTATATTTAATAGTGAGATCGTCCTATAGTTTTGGCATAGTAGGGGGTCTTTACCCTCCTTCAGAATCACTGCGATGTGCGCTCGTAGCGTATCTTTAGGGAGGGTTGAGCCTTCGCCCGCAGCGTTGTATGCTGAGAGTAATTTTGGGGTCAGAAGCTCCCCAAAGGTCCTGTAATATAAAAGGGAATATCTATCTGGGCCCAGGGCTTTACTCAGTTGCATGCACGCCAAAAAAAAAAAATGTTTTTAACAGGGTCAATTTGGTTGTTTTGCAGCTGATAACTGTGCTGGGAAACCTTTTGTTTGTTTGTCGGGTGACTGTGGGAACTCTGATGTAAGGTGGTTGGCACTTTGGATGCTGATGAAATAAGGGGGGACTCTGGGGACCCTGATGTAAGGGGGGGCTCTTGGAACCCTGAGATAAGGATGAGGAGGTCAGGCGACCTTGATGTAAGTGGGGGATTCTAGGGATCCTGATGTTAGGGGGTGACTGGGTATCCTGGCATAAGGGAAGTGACTCTGGGGACCCTGATGTTGGGAGGGACTCTGGGGACCCTGATGAAATGGAGAGGACTCTGACATAGAATGGGGATTCTGGGGACTCGGTTTGAGGGGAAACTCCAATGGGGATTCTTGATGTAAGGGAGGAATCTGATGTGAACAGTTGGACTTGTCCTGATACTGCACTCTATATGTTGTTTTGTACATTACATAGTCCTGACCAAAGCGTTCATTGTCTCAACAGTTGCTGGTTTTAATGAAGTTCTTCTTTAAGGTAGGCTCAGACAGACAATGATTACTTTTTGTATACAGAAAAGCATATGTGATGGAAAGTTCACATTTTTAAAAATGATCCTTTTTTTCAAGGTTCATGTGTATCTGTGAGACTGTCATTTGTGACATAGTAAGTAGGAGTATTTTGTGGGTACGAGAACTGTGGTATATGTGTGCAGTGTATACAGTGACTAGGCAGATTCAATTTAACCGACCAGCCACCGTCATTTTGCTGCGGCAGGTCCGCACGATCCCGTTAACCGTCATAGCTATACGTCGGCTCGCGGGATTGTGATACCAGGTGCGCGCGCACCGCCGGAGGTCGTGATGAACGCCGGCCACGAGCGATCGCGAGCAGGAGAGGCAGAACAGCGAAGTGTGTGTGTAAACACACAAATCCCTGTTCTGTTCTGAGAGGAGTGACAGATTGTGTGTTCCTATTAGCTAGGAACCACAATCCGTCACTTCCTCTACTCAGTCCCCTCCCTCTTCAGTTAGAAACACGTAGCAGGGAACACAGTTAACCCCTTGATTCCCCCCTAGTGTTAACCCCTTCTCTGCCAGTGACATCTACACAGTAATCAGTGCATTTTTATAGCACTGATCGCTGTATAAATGCCAATGGTCCCAAAAATGTGTCAAAAGTGTCCGATGTGTCCGCCATAATGTCACAGTCCCGATAAAAATCGCAGATCGCCGCCATTACTAGTATAAAAAAAAAAAATAATAAAAATGCTATAAATCTATCCCCTATTTTGTAGATGCTATAACTTTGGCGCAAACCAATCAATATACACTTATTGCGATTTTCTTTTTTACCAAAAATATGTAGAAGAATACATATCAACCTAAACTGATAAAAAATGTGCTTTTTTAAAAAAAAATGGGGATATTTATTATAGCAAAAAGTACAAAATATTGTCAGTTAAAGCGACGCAGTGCCGAGTCGCAAAAAATGGCCCGGTTATTCAGCAGCCAAATCTTCTGGGGCTGAAGTGGTTAAGCCCCTCCCACTGTTAGGCAAAATCTGTCCTCTGTGTCACCTACTACTGACTCCTAAACTCTGCCTCATCTACTACTGACCTCTATCCACTGCCTCACTTACTACTGACACCTGTCCTCCGTCCTGATGACCTCTGTACACTGCCCTACAAACTGCTGACTCTATTCTCTGCCCTGCTGACCTCCTGTACACTGCCCTGCGGACCTCCTATCCTCTGCCACCACCACATCAGACATGCTAAATCTGGCCCTGGTCTGAAGACTTAAGCCCCATACACACGCGCGGATTATCCGAGGACCAGGTCCGTCGGACCATGTCCGTCATACTTTGTCTGATGTTGGTTTTGCGTACACACGGTCGGACAAAGTTGTCGGAAAATCCGATCATTCTGAGCGTGGTGACGTTTCTTGCCTACGTCGGGACTACGTAGAGGCTAGTAGCCAATAGCTTTGGTCTTGTAATGTGATCTGAGCATGCGTAGCACTTTGTCCGGTCGGACAACCGTACACACGATCGGATTTGGTGTGATCGGACCGTGTTGTCGGAAAATCTATCCAGCAGGAGATAGGACTTTGTCCATCGGACAATCCGACGTACACTGTCCGATGGTGCATACACACGGTCTGATTTTTCAACAACATTGTCCGATCGGACAGAATCCATGCAAAAATCCGACCGTGTGTATGGGGCTTTACATTACTCTAACATCTGTCTTACCTGTTAGTTGACAGTCAGCATTGGAGTCTACTAAACTCTGTGACATTTATGCCTTGAATGAGGGAAGGGTTAAAGTGTTTGTCAACCCTAACACAATAAATATGTTTCACGTAAAATTTCAGACTTTAGATTTGAGTGCTAGGGTTAGCAGACATCCCCATTAATCAATCTTCGGAAACTAGAAATTGGCATGGTTACATTTTGCTTCACCCATTTGCTATTCTTCTCCCTGGGATTAAACTAAATTCAGGGTATCTAACGTTTTTTCCTCTCTCCCTTCTTCACAGACATTAACACACTAAAGTCTATGGTGAGCTTAATACCTTTTTTCACTTTTTTTTTGTCCCCATAATTAGATCACAACTTCCATTCTGGGTGATGTGGGTGCTGCCAAACTGTGATATTCGGACAAAACTAGATAGACAGTGGCTTTTTTTTTTAACCCATTTCTCCTTTGATGCTGACCAATTGTTATCTCTATCACAGCTGTACTCCAGTACCAGCAGCAGTAGGGAGTTCCGAACTGTGTGTTGATGAGTATTTGACAACTCTACTTATTAGGTTAGTGAATGGGAGGCACAGAGAAAATGATCTTAACAATAATAACCTTAACCACTTCAGCCCCGGAAGATTTTCCCCCTTAATGACCAGTTCATTTTTTGCGATACGGCACTGAGTTGCTTTAATTGACAATTGCACGGACATGCGACGATGTACCCAAACAAAATTGACGTCCTTTTTTCCCCACAAATAGAGCTTTCTTTTGGTGGTATTTGATCACCTGTGCGTTTTTTTTTTTTTGCACTATAAACAAAAATAAACAATTTTGAAAAAAAAACATTTTATACTTTTTGCTATAATAAATACCCCCCCAAAAAAACGTAAAAAATTAATTTCTTCATAAGTTTAGGCCGATATATATTCTTCTACATACTTTTGGTAAAAAAAAATGCATTAAGCGTATATTGATTGGTTTGCACAAAACTTATAGCGTCTACAAAATAGGAAATAGAATAGATTTATGGCATTTTTATTATAAATTTTTTTACTAGTAATGGCGGCGATCTGCGATTTTTAGTGGGACTGCGACATTGCGGCAGACAGATTGGACACTTTTGACACATTTTTGGGACCATTGACCTGATTAGTAGGAACAGACGATCTGTCTGTCCTCTCCTGACAGAATGGGGATGTGTGTGTTTACACACACACATCCCCGTTCTAGCTCTCATGCCCGCGATCGCACGTGGTCCGCGAACAACACGGCCGCCGGCTACGCGCATTGGGTCCCCTGCCGGGCAGCACCTGCTATAGCTGTTTAAAGGGGCGTTGTACAGCTACGGTGATTTGTGCGAACGAACTGACCTGCCGCAGTATAATGACGACGGCTGGTCGGCTAGTGGTTAACGAAGACTTGTTTTCAATCTCTTTTAATTACTTTTTAAAACATTTATACAAATACATACATATAAATTCTACACAAGCAAAAAAATTCGATATCACTCTATATATATACAAATTAAAAAAAAAAAATTATTCATGTCTTATTCATCTTATTTTTTACTTTTCATATCTGTTTCCCACTCTACTTAATTTTACCCATATTTACTCACATTCATACCATATTTTCCGGCGTATAAGACAACCTTTTACACTTAAAAAAACTGGGGTCGTCTTACACGCCGGGTCAGCCCCTCGGATGCCTGCTGGGTGTTCGGTAATACTGTATGTAGCTTCGGCTACATACAGTATATACCGCTAAGCCAATCCGGTGAGCGATGTATTCAAATGAATACAGAGCCTGCTCGGATTGGAGTAACAACCTCTGCCAATCCGAGCAGGCTACTCTGTAGCCTGCTCGGATTGGCTTTGAGAGTCAGAGAGCCGCGGGCTGATGATGTTACAGCCTCTGCCAATCCAAGCAGGCTTTGTATTCATTAACCTCCCTGGCGGTGTTCCCGAGTCTGGCTCGGGTTCAGTTTTTTCTGCTAGGAGCGGTAACCCCGAGCCAGACTCGGGCTTGCCTTGCAGGATTCAGGGGGAAGTTACTTACCTTTTCCCCTGGATCCTGCGATGTCTCCCCGCTGTGTGAGCGAGCCGTCCGCTCGCTCGATTCACACAGTGCCCGAGTGCCGCCGATCTCCGTTCCCTGCGACGTTCCGACGCACGGGAGCGGAGATCGGCGCCAAATTCAAACAAGTTTAAAAACACAATACACATACAGTACTGTAATCTTACAGATTACAGTACTGTATACAAAAAATACACATCCCCTTTGTCCCTAGTGGTCTGCCCAGTGCCCTGCATGTCATTTTATATAATAAAAAGATTTTTTTCTGCCTGGAAACTGGAGATTGTCCATAGCAACCAAAAAGTGTCCCTTTATGTCAAAAGTGGTTTTAGACCAGCTAGAAAACACCGATAATAAATTAGAATCACAATTTATCATCAAACAATAAATTTAATGACAGCGACTATTCTGCAAATGAGCAAATTTCAGTGTTTTTGATTTGATTACATTATTGAATAATTTTTATATATATTTTTATTATATTATAATTTATGATTTTGTGTTTCAAACTTTATCATACCCGGGATGTATACTAGACTTCATAAGAATTGCATGCCTACAATATAAAAACGCCACATTTCCATGCAAAATAATTGTACCGCTTTCAGCACAAAATTCCAGCCAGAATCATACCGCCAGGGAGGTTAATAGAATACATCACTCGCCATGATTGGCTCCAGCAAAAGAAGGAAGAAATATGAAGCGTCGGAAGCCTCGGAAGGGGGGTCGTCTAATACGGTAAGTACAGGACAAAAACGCTTTTAAAACTGTAAGATTAAGGGGTGGTCTTATATGCCGGGTCGCCTTATACACCAGCAAATACGGTACCTCAATCGTCTACACACTTCAACTACTCTTTCAAAAAAAGGGGGGGAGGGACTGGAAGGACACGGTCCCATCTATAGATATCGTTTGATAGATAATGAGGCCTGAAATTTTTCCCATTGTTGCCTTTTTTTTTAGTTTAAATTATTTAGGCTCCCTTCAAAGTTATACATTTGCTCCATTGATTGCATTTTATTCATCTCGCATACCCATTCTATAATTGTTGGACTTTTTGCTTTTCTCCAATTATGAGCTATTATCGTTCTAGTGGCTGTGATCATATGGCGAAGAATATCCGCTCCCATGGTTTTAATTGACCCAGGAAAAATTTATAATATTGAGATTCCTATACTTGGTTGTACCTCTTTTCCTGATACCCGCTGGTATATATTAAATACTTTAAACCAGAAATCCTTCACCAATGGACACCCATTCCATATATGTATCATTGTACCTTTTTCTTTAAGACATTTCCAACATATTTCAGAATTTTCTCCATTTATTTTATGTAAATCAACTCTGCTCCAATACCATCTCTTCATAATTTTATAATTTCTTTCCTTATGTTTAGTCGCTACCGATAGCTTGTGTATTACCTGAAATGCTTTCTTCTACTCTGACAACAAGATTGGACTTTCTATTTCGGTTTCCCATTTTTCATATATATTATTTCTTCCATCCTCCCAGAAGGAAGTAGAAGCTTACAAATAGCTGATAAATTATGTATCGGTTTCTGTTCCTGTATTCGAATTTGCTCAAAATCCGTCAATAGTCTAACCATTAGAGGAATTTGTAGCCTTGTTCCAATATATGTATACAGTTGGTAATATTGTATCCATTTTTGTCCCTGTTCAAAACCCAATTCATCTAATCGAGGAATCTTGCCCTCTATTAAGGTCTGCACTATCCTTGTATTCTCTGACCTCTTCCATTTAATAAAGTGTATGGCTTCGAGTGCAGGTGGAAATTCAGGATTAGAAAATAATGTGATCATTGGCCCATCCAATGTGGACAGACATTTATTTTTCATCACGGTGTCCCATATCTTTAGTGTTGATGTGACAAAAATTGTTAGATCTTTGTTCCCCAGTCGATACTGAGGTTTGATCCATGGAAGTGATCTAAGCTGTAAATAAATAATATCTTCTTCAAGGGTTACCCACTGTTTATATTTTGCATTATGAAACCAATCAATAATCCTATATGTAGACTTTAACGCCCAATTTACATTTTTTTTTTTTATTTTATTTTTTTTATAATCCCCAAGCTTTTTTTTTAATATTTAAAAAAACAACTTTTCCAGCAACCCTCAGACTCATGTCTCCAAGATCCAGCACTGGTCCTATTCCAGGTTCAATCCACTTCTTATAAGCCAAGGTTAAAATGAACTTGAAATTGGGCTTTAAACTATGGCACCAAATTGTCTTTCAGCTTGTTTAGTGTTTACCTCACTATGCTTCCCACCTTCTTCATTAGCCTGGGTTCACACTATTGTGAATTGGATGCTGGTTTCACCGCATCCAATTCGCATAGCAGGAGAGTTGGACCATCTCTCTATGGAACCGGTTCACACATCTACGCAGCAGCTCCAGTGTGAATTGCATCGGAGCCCTGTGCGTCTTTTGGTCCGTTTCAGGTCTGAATTCAGCCAAAAATTCAGGCTGAAATCGGACCAGAGACAGTGAATGGAGACGCACCGGACTCCTGCTGTGAGCCTCTGCGTTCTCCAGTGTGAACCCAACCTAAATGGCCTTTGTCGACAGGCTTTGGGCATGTACCAATGGGATTAGTTTGACATCAGTTTAACTTCTTGCCGACCAGCCGCCATCATTATACTGCGGCATGACGGCACGATCCCGCAAACCATCGTAGCTGTACGTCGGCCCCTTTAAGCGGCATAGCAGGTGCACACGCATGATGCTGCACTGCGGGGCTGCCGATGCGTGTGACTGGCGGTCGTGATGACCACAGGCCACACGCGATTGCGAGCACGAGAGCCAGAACAGGGATGTGTGTGTGGAAACACACAAATCCCTGTTCTGTGAGGAAAGGACAGACAGATCGTGAGTTCCTACTAGCTAGGAACAACGATCTGTCATTTCCTCCAGTCACTCCCATCCCCCTACAGTTAGGACACACTCTAGGGAAACACAGTTAACCCCTTGATCGTCCCCCTAGTATTAACCCCTTCCCTGCCAGTGACATTTACACAGTAACCAGTGCATTTTTATAGCACTGATCGCTGTATAATTGTCAATGGTCCCAAAAATGTGTCAAAAGTGTCCGATCTGTCTGCCATAATGTCGCAGTCCTGATTAAAATCGCAGATCACCATCATTACTAGTAAAAAAATAAAATAATAAAAATGCCATAAATCTTTCCCCTATTTTGTAGATGCTATAACTTTTGCGCAAACCAATCAATATACGCTTATTGTGATTTTTATTACCAAAAATATGTAGAGGAATACATATCGGTCTAAACTGAGAAAAAAATGTGCTTTTTTTCAAAAAAAAATTGGGGATATTTATTATAGCAAAAAGTACAAAATATTGTGATTTTTACAAAATTGGCGCACTTTTTTTTGTTTATAGCGCAAATACCACCAAAAGAAAGCTCTATTTGTGCAATAAAAAAGGAAGTCAATTTTGTTTGGGTACAGCGTCGCACGACCGCACAACTGTCAGTTAAAGCGACGCAGTGCCATATCGCAAAAAGTGGCCTGGTCATTGAGCAGCCAAATCTTCCGGGGCAGAAGTGGTTAACCACTTCCCTACCGTGCATAGTCATATGATGGCGGCAGGAATCCTTTGTCACTCCGGGCCGCCGTCATATGACATCTTTTACTTCTGAGCCTCTAGTATTGAAGTGGTTAAAATGTCTCTAAGATTATTCAAAATTCATCAGTAGGTGCATTTGACCTGCAGTTGATGTTTTACCAACCTGCATTGACATACTCCAAGCTGTTTTTGAATTCCTATAGACTTGTAAAGGGAAAGAAGCAGTTCTACCATGAACAGAAAACTGACAACACTGGCGCTAAGGCTGATTTCACACTCTGCAGGCACCTCTAACCTCCGCTGAATGCCCTCTAAATGCTAGATGTAAAGGAGCATACTGAACTAAATGACTCAGTACACAATGTCGGTCAATGAGTGATGCTTTGTGGGTTAGTGGCCCCAATCCATAATGAAAAATTGCCTATTGAGTTGTACTGCTTCCCGTGGAGAGCTGCTTAAAAATACAAGTATATGTGCTCATCTACAACGTACATCCACCATAGAGCTTCTTTGTTCTTCATGTAGTCAAACCTAAAGTCACAAATACGCTTTCCGTTTGAAGGTACCATTGTAACCATGTAACCATTGTAAAGGCTGGATAAAAACACATGGTAATGAAAAAATAGTAAACAAATGTTAAATAGTCCCATAAATATTAGAGAAAGTCCTCCACTTATCTTGTGTATATTTGGATACTAGAGAGTTAACCACTGTTACGCAAACCATATCTGTTAATTAACATAGACTCGTATAACTGTAAAAAAAAATACCAAGAGAATATGATTTTGTTAATCTTCCTGCTTTGTAGACTCATGTACAAAGATATTATTTGGTAAATCAGGCCCAGCGTATAAACTTTTTATTGCATAAATACATTTCGTTTTAGAATCATTTTAAACTTTACAGTACAAACTTGCTTCCATTTAATACACTAAATGTACACAAGATGTGGTGGCAAATGAAATTACAGTAATCTATACAAGTTGTTTAATACATCTACTAATTTTGCTTTACGTTATGAGTAGACAGGATCTGTGTTTTCTCTTCATCAGAGATACTGGCATTGTGGTTCCCCAGTTTAAGCAGATAATTAGCCAGGCTGCACATTTGGATAGAATAAAAGCTGTCACAGAGAAGAACAACCCAGACAGCATACAATCAAATAAAGTACATACATACAAAGGACATGGGAGGTTCGTTATCAGTGTAACAGAACTCAAAGTGACCATCTGCAGATGCAGTTTTCTCAGAACTAACCACAGGGTGCACCTAAACTATCGGTTTCACAGAACAAATGCTTATTAATTCTGTCTCTAATCCTAATACAAGTTTACAGAATGGAAACATATTTTTGAACTATTTAAAATAATATATAATATTATAATAGTTACATAGTTAGCTAGGCTGAAAAAAGACACAAGTCCATCCAGTTCAACCCTAAAAAATAAAAATAAAAAAATAATAAATAAAAATTAAAAATATCGTACAATCCAATATACCCAATTCTATACCCACAGTTGATCCAGAGGCAGGCAAAAAAAAAAAAAAAAAAAAACATTATTGCCATAATAATACAATTGTCATCTATTTCCATATGATTAAATAAAGAGTTTATCGATAAAATTAAGTAATTCCTCAACATGTACCGTACATTTTCATATGTAAATATTGAGTTTAAAATAGAATAAGTCTTGCTAACATAAAACTCTACTACAGCCTTGCTGAAAAATGTTCTTCTTTTTTATTAGTAAACTAATAACATACTTTTGTCATAAATGAGACGTAATCAAAGTAATAAAATCATAGAATGCAGCCACTGTGTTTTGCATACCAAGTAATCCTGCCATGAAAGTCCTTGTTCAGGAACTTCCTGTTATAGGGAGGCAATGGGGGTTATTTACTAAAGGCAAATCCACTTTGCACTGCAAGTGCACTTGGAAGTAAAGTCGCTGTAGATCCGAGGGGAACATGCAAGATAAATAAAAAACAGCATTTTAGCTTGCACATGATTGGATGATAAAATCAGCTGAGCTTCCACTCATTTCAGATCTACCCCTTAGATTTAGAGCGACTGCACTTCCAAATGCACTTGCAGTGCAAAGTGGATTTGCCTTTTGTAAATAACCCCTAATGCCCTGGTCTCCCAGTTGTACTTTTCAATTGTTAGCCTGTCACTCTGGCTTCTGATGGAGACAATAAGTAGCCATTTTTAAGACAAATAATGCAGGCAAAGTGGTTGCAACCTAATGCAGGAAATTAGTAGCACTGAGAAGCAAGAATTAAAGAGGGGCAAAACAAATATTTTATGTTTTAAATAATAGTCACAGTTTGGGATACATAGCATTTAGCAAACTAATGCTAGGGTCAGACCTTTACGTATCAGGATTTTGTGCAAAATCACGTACTTTCCTGACATGCAGAGAACACATACATCTGCAAATGCATGTGTTTTCACACATGGCAAACTGCATGGTGACGCAGCACCATGCGGTTCAGTGTGGCACATTTTTGGAAAAGAGTCAGGGACTTCTTTTCTACGTTGTTCACGCGTAGACAGCCCATTGAAATGTGTGGGCTACCCTATGCACAACACGCGAGAATGTGTGAAAAACTCACAGAGAGGCATATACACATGGTTGCACCTGTAGGTGTGAATCAGGCTTTAATGTAATGCAGTTAAGGTTTATATCTACTTTATTCACACTCCCTGCTGAGTGCAGATATGTAAATTTGACTAAGCAATGGATAGGTGGGACCGCTGTAAAGAGACTACTTTTTTCACACAGAGAGCAAAAGCCTTTTGGTGCAGCCCAATGCCAGGACACTGATGTTCCACAAGCAAGACATTTACCATTTACCTTTTTGTAGTTCCCTCAATGTATCTGTATAAATATAAATACTGTACATCTATATTGTGACATTATGAAAGGCGACCTTTTGGACTACCTTTTTCCCAAGAAGATAATTCCCTTTGCGCTAAACCCTGACATATGGTGGATTTGGGCAGGCATCTTCCTGAACAAGTGGAAAGTTGGAGGATGTGTTAAAAGCCCTGCTGCAGGCCACTGCAACCCAGCAGGAAACCAATCGCCAGCAGCAGGAAGCCAACTGCCAACAGCAGTTTGCGGAGACCCAGCAGGAAGCCAACCGCCAGATCGCAGGCCACGATTTGACAGTTTGCGGAGGCCCTGGTGGAATTAAGAAAGTGGAACAGAAAATCTGTTTGAGTCTACAAAAGACTTGAGACTGGGGCAGAGGTTCACCTTCCAGCAGGACAACAACCCTAAACATACAGCCAGAGCTACAATGGAATGGTTTAGATCAAAGTACATTCATGTGTTAGAATGGCCCAGTCAAAGTCCAGACCTAAATCCAATTGAGAATCTGTGGCAAGACTTGAAAATTGCTGTTCACGTATGCTCTCCATCCAATCTGAGCTATTTTCCAAAGAAGAATGGGCAAAAATGTCACTCTCTAGATGTGCAAATCTGGTAGAGACATACCCAAAGCGACTTGCAGCTGCAATTGCAGAAAAAGGTGGTTCTACAAAGTATTGACTGAATACATGCCCCATTTTTCACATATTTATTTGTAAAAAAAAATTGAAAACCATTTATTATTTCTTTCCACTTCACAATTATGTGCCACTTTGTGTTGGTCTATCAGATAAAATCCCAATAAAATACATTTATGTTTTTGGTTGTAACATGACAAAATGTGGAAAATTTCTAGGTGTATGAATACCTTTTCAAGGCACTGTGGGGGTTATTTACGAAAGGCAAATCCACTTTGCACTGGAAGTGCAGTCGCTCTAAATCTAAGGGGTAGATCTGAAATGAGTGGAAGCTCTGCTGATTTTATCACCCAATTATGTGCAAGCTAAAATTCTGTTTTTTATTTTCCTTGCATGTCCCCCTCGGATCTACAGCGACTTTACTTCCAAATGCACTTTCAGTGCACTTTCAAGTGCACTTGCAGTGCAAAGTGGATTTGCCTTTCGTGTGTGTATATATATATATATATATATATATATATATATATATATATATATATATATGAAGGCCAGTATGGTGGCCTGCAATTATGGGAGGAGCCCGGAGGGTTTATATACCAGACCACCCACAACGTCCGGTGTCGGTTCCAGTGCGCCGTATCCTACGTCACCAGGCCGACAAACAACTTACTACGCATTCGTGAGTTGTCCTACGTTCCAGTCGTACTTCGTTCCCGTTCGCAGTTTGCAGTTCCCGTTTGTAGTTGCAGATCGTTACGCTTCAGCGCCGCAGGTAGGACCTTATTGTTACCGTCGTTACCATATCGAATCACTTAGATTGTCACGTTGCTTTCGCATTTCCTACGTTACGGCCCGAGCCCCGCTATCCCCATGTACGGTCGCTCCGCCACCCCATACAGGCCCCCACTGTATTTTTGCTTACCACTCACCGCCAGCCGATTCGAACCTAGTCGCAGTCTCGCTTCTACGGTTCGGATCCTCTCGCATACCCACGCACGTCGCAACTCCACCAATCAATTCGAGCCGGCGTCACGGTTCGGATTCTGTCACGATCCCCTCGGCTTCTCCGCACTTACGGCCGATTCGAGTCTAGTCGCACACCGTCGGCTCGGCAAAACAAGCCACGAACGAACAACACCGTCCCATCACCGACCGGCTCAATCAAATCCTCAGCTCATCTCCAGCCCAACCAAAAAAAAGGGGGGGGCACAAGTGCTATACATGCCTTCCATGCCGAATCCACAAATCATCGCAGCAACCCCCCCCCCACACCTTGCAACCACCGCAAGTCGCTCCACATCATGCCTTCACTGCAATCCATCTTAGCGTCAATTCACTGCTATCCCCCCACATCTTGCAATTACCGCAAGTTTTTCGTCTCGCGGGCTCCACAACTAGCCCCCCCCCCACCACAGCTCACGATCGCTGCTATCTTCCCCATCTTGCCATTCCGAAAGTACCCCCATACCGTTGCAATCGCTGCAGGTCTTTCTGAATTTGCCTCTAAGTGGCCAATCATCTCCAGTAGCGTACACAGCTGCTCATACTCTCCACACACCTTTCACAACATACTCTCACTTCACGTACATAATTGGCTCATTGTCCGAGGCGTTAGTAACTGTCACATACTCCTATGCATTTCACTCTGTCTTCGAAGCACAAGCCTTCACCAGACAAGGTCACCTAATCTCTTTACTTGCTGACAGTGCAAGCATTAGCAGACCGAACCCACGTTAAACTACTACAGATCGAAACATTCCTACTTAGCTAACCAATCAGCAGCCACTCCCCCCAGTGTCGCCCCGGGGGGGCTCTGGTTAACTAGTCTGGGCCGTGCACAGACGGAGACCCGAGCATCGGTTACCTGGCCAGTCACCTCCTGGCTCACCTCGGTTGTCACGCATTCTCTGAGTTTCCAAAAAAAAAAAAAGGGAGGAACAATCTCACTCAGCGCTCACGCGCAAACCGACTGTCCCCATACCTTTCGCTCCGTGTCCTGCTCTGTTTTCCCACTTCTCCCCCCACCTATTCAAACGCCCCTATTTCCCTCCTATTTTTTCCAAGCTTTCCATAAAAAAAAAAAAAAAAACACGCATTCCCCTTCTTTATTCTAGCGGACGCCATGTCTCTGGCCAGCAGCGATGATCTCACCCCCGTCCCATCATCTCCCGAGGCGGGCTCGGCAGACAACGTCCCACAGTCCTTCAGAGCTTGGAGACTCTCAACAGAGCTGAGGCGCAGGAATATCCCCTCCCCCGCCACAGCCAGGAAAGCCGAACTATTCAAACTACTATTCCCCATCCCATCTCCACCAACCCCACCAGACACTCAGGCATCGCTACAGTCAATCGCCTCGGCAGTGTCTCAGCTACACTCGCTAGTTTCCTCCCTATCTACCACCATCTCCGACGTCCAGACCAGAGTGGGGACCTTGGAGGTTCGGCAAGTAACCCCCACCTCACCGTCTGTCACCACCGCCACCCCCGCATCAATCCTCACAGGTACGCCCCACAGCGGTTCCACCATCTTCCCCGTGCATCTTATCCCAGCAAGTATAAGAAAGGACATACTAGATGGCCGAGACGTCAACTTGGCATCCCTCCTTATCTCGGTACACGACGCAGCAGATAACAAAGCCTACGCTTGGGGCGACGTCTCCGTCGTCCTAAAAGCGAAAGACCACAGGCTCACACGTAAGCTCACAGTCACGGAGTTCGTGCTAGCCTTCGGCATGTTTAGAGATGTAATTTGCTCCATCAAACCCAACAGGAGGGAAGAACTAGATCTTTACCTACATGCTGTTACAGATCTAGGATACAAGTACAGGTGCAGTTCCTCCTATGATTACCACCGCTCCTTTTCAGCAAAGGCAGCAGCCAGGCTCAGCCAGTTCCAGACGACCACTGACTGGAGCACTGTCGACACCAAACTTTTCTGTCGCCATTTCGCTGGCCTTCGCTCCCCACTTTGCACCAACTGCCAATCCTCCACCCACACGGCCAACTGGTGTTCAGACCCCGATGGCAAACGCTTCCCCAACTTCTCCTCTGTCCCGAATACAGCCCAGTATTCAGGAGCAACCCCACAGCACCCCCCGGAAGATAGGCTCGGACGGCCCATTCAAGCGATAGGAGGTGCGCAGATATGCAACAATTTCAATATGGGGGGTTGCAACTTCCCCCGTTGCAGACTTCTCCACGTCTGCCTCACCTGCCGCAAAGCTCACCCCAGGGCCTCCTGCGGGATTAAGAAGCTCAGTTCGGCATGACTAAGCCGGATACACATCAGATGGCTGCAATCCTACCTTTCCTCACACCCGTCACCCTCACTAGCAGCCTTCCTGGTACAGGGCTTCACCACAGGCTTTCACACGGGGTTTATCACACTCCCCGACACCACCCACGAGTGCAAAAACCTGCTGTCAGCAGCCATCGACGAGGAAGCCATCAGTACCTTGCTACAAAGTGAACTTGACCGGGGGTACATGATCGGCCCTTTCTCACACCCACCATTTTCTGTTTGGAGAGTTAGCCCTATCGGGCTCGTCAAAGGAAAGTTTTCCAATAAACTCAGTTTAATCTATGATTTGTCCGCTCCTCATTTCTCTCACACACCTAGTTTAAATTCCCTCATACCCTCAGAGGAATTTTCCCTCAAATACTCCTCTGTCGACCTCGCTATCCAAACCATCCTGAGTGTCGGTGTGGGCGCCTGGCTGTCCTAAGCAGACGTCGCTGACGCTTTCAAGCTGTTACCAATCCAGCCATGCCTGTGGCGATGTCACGGCTCCAAGAGCAGCCCGTGGCTCTTCGACACATTCGCACAGTCCCTGTCCTGGATTCTCTCACACCACGCATCCTGTCAGAAAGTGATCCATTACCTGGACGATTTCTTGCTCATCGAAAACCCCGGCGAACCCCCTGTAGACCTAAAGAGTCTAAGGGAGGTCTTTTCCAACCTCAACATACCCATAGCAGAAAAGTAGGTAGAAGGCCCAGCACAACGCATCACCTTCTTAGGTATCATACTGGATACCCGGGCCATGCAGGCCAGCCTACCACTCGACAAGTTAACCCGCATCAGGGAGGTCATTCATACCTTCACGACTACCCAGGGGTGCACCAGGAGGCAACTCCAGTCATTACTTGGGATGTTAAATTTTGCCGTAAGAATCATCCCTCAGGGACGTTCTTTCGTCTCTCGCCTCCTGGTCTTTCTCACGCAAATTCAAGACCCAGACCAGATCTTCAAGCTAGACCAGGCAGCAATAGCCGATCTCGCCATGTGGGACCACTTCCTAGCAGATTGGAATGGCATTTCCATGTTCATACCATCAGCATTTCCCTCTTCTCCCCAGATAGTCACTGACGCCGCTGCCTCCACTGGCTTTGCAGCTATTTTTGGCCCCCACTGGTTTGCCGGTCCATGGCCGCCAGAAATTTTGGCAATCCCCGGATTCAGCCAATCCTCTTCGTTAGTTGAGCTGTAAACCATAGTGGCAGCAGCACAAACCTGGGGAGGAAACTGGGCAGGTCAAACAGTGATATTCGCCACAGACAATCAGGCCACAGCCAGCATTATAAATAAAGGCCGCTCCAAGTCCTTGGCCATAATGGCCTTCCTGCGCAGGCTAGTTCAACTGTCCCTGCGGCACCAGTTTAATGTCCTCTGCATCCACATCCCAGGCAAATGTAATACCTCAGCCGACGCTCTGTCTCGCCTTAATTTTCCATCATTCTTTTTGCAGGAGCCCGGAAGCCGACCCGACCATGTCTGCTATCCCGCACTGGTCTCAACTAACCCTGCTCTGAGACAATACCTTCACAGCGCCACCAGTCTAATTAACCTTTCGTTATCACATAAAACGCTGAAAGCCTATCGCGCTGCCTGGAAGACGTACCATCGGTTTCTAGACGCAAACCCGGGGGGGGCACCAGGGGACCTCCACCATATCTTGGCCTTTATTGCATACTGCCACACACAACTAGCGTTATCGCACAACACCATCAAACTCCATCTAGCCGGTATCCAGCATTTCATTTCTTTGCAAGACCCTTCCAAACCGTCCTTGTTTGCCTCCCACACAGTCAAAGCAATCCTGCGCGGCATTCTCAAACGACGGCCGCAGATCAACATCAAACGTCTTCCAGTAACCAGTGCCATTTTTCGGGACATGTCGGTCATGCTCTCCCATTCCCCGTTCGGCTTACTTCCCAGCCTGGTCATCCAGGCAGCCATGTACCTGGCCTTCTACGGCTTCTTACGCCCCAGCGAATTTTCAGTCTCCAGCCCTAGCTGCAAGACGCTACGCAGGCGGCACCTCATACGTCATCAAACATTCTTCATCCTGCACCTAGAAGCATCTAAAATGCAACAGTCTGGCCCAGGGGCTGACATCAAGCTTTTCGAAACCCTCAATGCCTGGTGCCCCGTGGCCGTTTTAGATCAGTTACTAGCACATCTACCAGATCCCTCACCTGATAGCCCGTTGTTACCATTTCCGGTTAGACCCCTTAGCAGCAATCAATTTGTCGTTCACGTCAGGATCCTCCTTCGCAATTTAGGTCTCGACCCCGCTCGGTTCTCAGGACATTCCTTTCGCATCGGAGCAGCGTCAGCAGCCTCACGCAACGGAGTCCCGGATCACGTGATCAGGAAGATGGGCCGGTGGAAGTCCACCTGCTTCGCCCGATACATTGCCGATCCACAATCCGAAATGTCCCGGGCTTTCAGCAACCTTGCCTTGTAGTGTTACCTTACATAATAAACTGTTACCTCCCTAACCAAGTCTTTTGGGCCCTTTTCTTAACCATTCTCCTAGCTGAGCGGGGCTCACCGCTCAGCTCACCAGGGCTTACCTCACGGCAGGCCAGGGCACACTTCAGGTCTATTTATGTTGTCTGTTTTGTGGTGTGTTTATGTTTGCTCTTCCATATCTTTCAGGACCGAGGGCTCCGACCATAAATAGGAAGGCCAGTATGGTGGCCTACAATTATGGGAGGAGCCCGGAGGGTATATATACCAGACCACCCACAACGTCCGGTGTCCGTTCCAGTGCGCCGTACCCACCCACCCATTCCCCTTCTCAGAATACTCCAAACACGTTTCTCTACAGAAACAGCCATTACTTCTTAAGGTAAGCGCCCTTTTCTTAATCATTCTCCTAGCTGAGCGGGGCTCACCGCTCAGCTCACCAGGGCTTACCTCACGGCAGGCCAGGGCACACTTCAGGTCTATTTATGTTGTCTGTTTTGTGGTGTGTTTATGTTTGCTCTTCCATATCTTTCAGGACCGAGGGCTCCGACCATAAATAGGAAGGCCAGTATGGTGGCCTACAATTATGGGAGGAGCCCGGAGGGTATATATACCAGACCACCCACAACGTCCGGTGTCCGTTCCAGTGCGCCGTACCCACCCACCCATTCCCCTTCTCAGAATACTCCAAACACGTTTCTCTACAGAAACAGCCATTACTTCTTAAGGTAAGCGCCCTTTTCTTAATCATTCTCCTCGCTGAGCGGGGCTCACCGCTCAGCTCACCAGGGCTTACCTCACGGCAGGCCAGGGCACACTTCAGGTCTATTTATGTTGTCTGTTTTGTGGTGTGTTTATGTTTGCTCTTCCATATCTTTCAGGACCGAGGGCTCCGACCATAAATAGGAAGGGCAGTATGGTGGCCTGCAATTATGGGAGGAGCCCGGAGGGTATATATACCAGACCACCCACAATGTCCGGTGTCGGTTCCAGTGCACCGTACCCACCCACCCATTCCCCTTCTCAGAATACTCCAAACACGTTTCTCTACAGAAACAGCCATTACTTCTTAAGGTAAGCGCCCTTTTCTTAACCATTCTCCTAGCTGAGCGGGGCTCACCGCTCAGCTCACCAGGGCTTACCTCACGGCAGGCCAGTGCACACTTCAGGTCTATTTATGTTGTCTGTTTTGTGGTGTGTTTATGTTTGCTCTTCCATATCTTTCAGGACCGAGGGCTCCGACCATAAATATATATATACACACACGCATACATAGATACATACATACATACATAGTTGTGCTCAAAAGTTTGCATACCCTGGCAGAAATTGTGACCTTTTGGCATTAACATTGAAAATATGACTGATCATGCCAAAAACGTTTTTTTATTTAAGGATAGCAATCACATGAAGCCATTTATTATCACATCGTTTTTTGGATCCTTTTGAAATCATAATGATAACAGAAATCACCCAATAGGCCCTAATAAAAAGTTTACATACCCTGGAATGGAATTAATATTAATGCCAAAATTTCACAAACTTTTGAGCACGACTGTGTATATAAACTTTTTTCTTTAATCAAATTACAATTGGGCTAAGAACATTATCATATGATGACATTAGGGCCTGCTAAATGATATACAAAGGAACACAGATGTAATACATTGCAGTTGATATCCTTTTAAATAGAAGACCGCTTTTTAATATCATTAGTGTTCAATATAATACAATGTGAATCTGAATACCGGTAATCAGATGGGTTTTTTTGCCAGTTTTTTGTAAACTCTCATTTTATGAGATCCAATGCAGATCTTTATCCTATTTTAATAAAGTTATAATACACCCAATAAGCTTTCAAACTCTTGTTTTAATGACTAAGTTACACTATGGAAGTTCCTTTTATTGCACACTAGACAATATACTGTATATGTTATAATGTTCAAGATTCTTCTTGCTTAATATAACGTGAGTATCAATCACTTTACGCAGAGCATGAAGAGTTAACTGTGACAGGTTTACAAGGCTTGACTGAGGACTTCTGTTGGATGGATTTTGACAAAGGGGACCATTTTTTTTTTCAAAATGCGCATAGTCAGGTGCCTATATTTTTATGATGTTAACATGTTTTGGCAGATGTATGTAAGGGGTTAATGTATTTTGTGACATGATCCCCCCATGTAGGTGTGTCACTTGTATACTGGGGAACATAACTTGTGGTGTGGAATCCGGTGTGGGAGTGCATAGGGAGGACCAATGTGCCATGTGTCCTGCTTTTCTTACCGCATTCCCCTCCAATGGGACCCATTTTTTTTTTAAGGCAACCACATTATGGACTTTGCTACATGGACTTCTTTAACCTAAAGGCATGGGCACCACTGGGGACAGTACAGCCAATCTCTGCGCAGCCAAATGAATGCATTATACAGCCATGTATGTGAGATTGATGCTCTACTAAGACATGTAGAAAAACATTAAAGTTTATTATTGTTTCTTTTCTGACTAATCAGCTTAGCATGAACGCTGGTTGATAGTCCATAAACCGACATATATAAAAAGTTTAAAGCCAACATACATCACAAAAATGCATATATTAACATAACCCCTTATTGTAGTATAAAGACCCATCCACAGTAATAATATATATAACATATAAAGTACCTTACACTGGTATGGGTAAATTACATTTTTCCCCCATCAACCATATACCAGTCCATATGGTTCTGTAGCACAAATACTATTTTAGTAGTAAACTCTGGGGGGGACTACAATCTCTTGTAGCTTTTTGCAGGTACACTTTTTCAGGAGAAGGGTGTTCTAAATAGAACAGAATAAAGAAGAAAAATCATCACCAAAATATGTATATAGTATAAACAGCAATGTAAATGCAAAACAGTATATTACAAATATAAAAACATCAAACAAAAGTCATCAGGCAAAGCCAGTGCATCCTGCTAGGGCAGGGCTCAAAATTTCAAGTGCTGAGCTACTAGCCAGGCCTCAAGGGTTACTCGCCACTAGTTGCCCCACCCAACCCCTACCCTACCCCGCCCCTAAACACGCCCTCCTAAATTATCTAATGAAATTACACTTAAATGTTTTATGCAGAATTAAGTTACAAAAATAAATATGAACAACAACTTTATCAGTGCAGCCTCACCAGTGCCCATCAATGCAGCCTCACCAGTGCCCATCAACGCAGCCTCACCTGTGCCCATCAATGCAGCCTCACCTGTACCCATCAATGCAGCCTCATCTAAGCCCATCAAAGCAGCCTCACCTGTGCCCATCAATGCATCCTGGCCTGTGCCCTTCAATGCAGCCTCTCCTGTGCTCATCAATGCAGCGTGACCAGTGCCCACCATGCAGCCTTACCTGTGCCCATCAATGCAGTGTTACCAGTGCCCACCAATGCAGCCTCATTTGTGCCCATCATTGTAGCGTGAGCTGTGCCCATCATTGCAGCATGACCAGTGCCCACCAATGCAGCCTCACCTGTGCCCATCATTGCAGCATGACCAGTGCCCATCATTGCAGCGTGACCTGTGCCCATCATTGCAGTCTCGCCTGTGCCCATCATTGGAGCCTCGCCTGTGCCCATCATTACAGCATGACCTGTGCAGGAAGAGAGTGGGTGGCTGGATCATCACAGAGCGGGGATTGCCTGCTGTAACAGCTTACATTTGAATTGCCGTCCGCTTGTAGTCACACACGGCCCCGCCTCCTGCACCTGTTACAGACAGAATACCGGTCCAATGCTGGGATGTGTTCCGTCTGTCACAGGCGCCGGGTCAGGAGGTGGGGCTGTGTGTGACCACGAGCGTACGGCAAATCAAATGTAAGCTGTTACAGCGGGCAATCCCCGCTCTGTGATCCAACCAGCTCACCTCTTCCTCCACTCTCTCTCCCCCGGGGGCGATCACTGGGAGAACAGCTCCCACTCAACCCGCCTGCCGGTGCTCACCCCCCCCCCTAACTTAGAGGCAGCCCACACTTGCCAGAAACCATTTTCCACTCGCAAAATGCTGTGAGTGGAAAATGAGGGCTGTGCAAGGGCATATGTATACATATAAGCCGATCATGGTAAAGTTAAGTAAATAAATGGAGTCTTCATGAAAGGAGAAATTGTCTATATCATTTATTGTGAAAGAGAACATTAATTTGTTACAGTAATGTGTAGTTATGATGTATCACAAAGAACTGGGAACTTGGAGAGAAACTACATTATACCCTCAGGGTAAAGCCGGGTACACACTGTTAGCTCCAGTCAGAGCCGCTGTACTAACCATGTGAGGTTAGTGCAGCGATCTCCCCCACTGTGCTGTTGTGTTCTGACAGGGGTGGGCGGCCCCCCGCCAGAACACTTAGATCAGTGCTCTCTGACATTGACTGAGAGCGCTGATCGGATGCTGGTTTTCATATGGGCCGAATGTCGGACAGTTTTTTTTTTAACCGGCCGTTGACATTCATCCTGTGTGTACCCGGCTTTAGGAAGATGAGTGAGACAAGCAGTAACATGTGTGATCCAGTCAATGCTTGTGGTTATGTTCTAAGGTGTGCGTAAACAAACAGAAGAGGAAACAGCCAGCTGACAGTCAAAGTCGTGACAGTAGCAGGGGACAGAAGTCCTGGTAGTGAGGGAACAGTTTCCCATATAGCAAGCAATTGTGTTGCAAGTTTAAAAATGACTTGCTAAGCTTATGCTAGACTTGCCAGGCTTTACAAGTTTGTTGCACAATTGCAGCAAGTCTGCATTGCATAATTTTCTTTGCAAACATTCTGCAAGTCTGCTGCAAGGTCTGGTTCAGTTATGTTGTGCAATAGTCATCCCACCATAGAGGTCTCTGTGACTGAATTTTCATGCTGTACACTTGCAGAGTTCTTGCTGTAGATTCAACACTGCAACTTAGCTCTTGCAAGAGACTTGCAATGCAAATTTGCTACAAATTTGAAAAGTGTCAACTAGAACTTGTGCTTCACGTGCTCTGCAGGTGTACAACTTGCCAGTGAAAATGTTCAGCAAGTTAACAGACTTACAATTCAACACTGCCACAAATTTGTGGCAAGTTATCCTTGCTATATGTGTTAGTATTTCATGTCCCCCACTTTCCATATTGGAGCCCGCAGTGGTAAATGACTTACCAGGTACTGAGCCTGAAGTACAGTAACATTGTGTTTGCGCAGTATGATGGCTTCCCTGTATGCTCAATGGTGGAATATAGATCAAGGTAGCAGAGTGAAGTTGTGAGACATGCTGGTGGAGTTATATACTTGTTCAGCAATACCTTCTTAAAATGCTTCAGAATAATATGTCAGGACAAGTAGGAACAGATTGTGTCACCAGCTGGCAAAATGAAGGGGAAGACACAATCCTTCTGTAAAGGTGTGCTACTAAGTGCAATATAGCTTCTAGCCTGAAAGAGTTAATGCAATTCAAAGTGAGTATCATATGAGCCTTAACATGGCTTGAAGTACTCCCAAGGTGCCCCTACGGGGATAAACTTGTGAACACCCTCCCAACATTGATTGACAGTCCAGGTTATTGCTGGTTACAAGCATAGTCATGCGTAGGACTCTCTTTCAGGCATGCTGTCAAGCTGGCCACAAGTAAGCAGCTTCCTGGCAATACTGTGTAGCCATGTCAGATCCCATTAGTAAACTCTTCAACTGGATTTACCTGCTTAATGGACTAATTAAAAGACATTTTCATGGATTGCATCTACAAGTGTGGTCCATCTCTACAGTAACAATTTTACCCTTTGATACTATCTTGCGGACATTGTTGCTACAAGTTCATTCCATCATATTATGAAGTAGGTACAGTTCTCCTTGCTGCCAGTCAGTTGAATACTTTATTTAACTCAGTATTTTATGATTGATTGCTCCTTGGATACTGGTCTATCATATTATGTCACTGCACGCGACCGATCGTAGAGGTCTCACTTAAGATTATCTATGGAAAGTGATGTTGCCCAACCAGTCAGTTTGCTTTCATTTTTAATCTATCCCTAAAAAGACAGCTTGATGTGATTTTTTGAAACAATGGATCTACTTTGCTTTGCTCTAGATTGTATATGTATAAAACACTCAACCTCATTTATAAATATGTCCTAAATGAGAACTGCTTGTGCTGCCAACATCAACCAATAAATTTAAAATTTCCTTACTCAAGCTCTCAGAAATGGAAATGGCAATTGGAAATGTTCCTACTTCCTAGTGTAGCGCTTACCCCCACAGGAGCCGCTTGATATGATGGGTGCTCTGTTCTGCCACAACTCTGTAAACCGTCATGTCCCCTCTGACACACCTGGTTATAACTTAAGTGTTAGTATACAGAAAATAGACCACAGACTGCTTGATGGTAGATCAAGTAAGTGTATTATTACAGGGCAAGCAAAATGTGATGCACAGTGCAATAAACAAGTCAATGAATATGTTTGAATGTGTTAAATTAACTGAAGGGAACACTTGCCTCAATTATGGCAATAAGGCTAAACCACAGTAAACTGTCATACACAGCATTGATAAGAACAACATCAACCATGAAAAGCATCAATGGCACAACTAAAAATCTCACTGTAAATTTGGGCAAAATATTAAAAAAGTGTCCCTGAGTGCATTCAGCACATACACCTTGAGTGAGGGTGTCTATACGTTCCTGAGTGGTGGTATCCCTGGGGATGGCTGCAAAGTACCTGGTGCCTGATTAACAAATTTAAGTCAGCTAATGTTTGGGGCCCCTCTGTAAGGTGGTGCACATGTTGCTGTTTCTTTTAAACTGAATGCAGTGAATGACGGTTAAGCAGCTAAGTGAGGGTAGCCTATACTGGTCCTAACTGCGGGTAGTAGGGGCATAGGCACAGTTGGTTCAGCTCACCACTCCTGGTACCCAACGAGTCTGGTCCAAAACGCTTGGTGGTCTGTTGTACCTGGTGGCTCAGTCCTCATGATCAGGTCCCCACAATGCTCTTTTCTCTCTGGTGTAGGCACTCACACAGCAACAGGTCTCTCCAGCTCTGGTCCCAGCACCTTTCTATAACTCAGTCCTCCGGCTCTCTAAAGTTCAGTCTCTCTGAAGGTGGGCACAGACAGGTAGGAGCAGCAGGTCTGTACCTCACACAATCCACTGTAAAAGAGGCCCACAGTGGCTCAGTCCTCAGCCTCTATGGACACAGCACACATCTCTGGTCCCCACCAGGCTTTCTCCAAATGAAGCACACACAGCAATTGGTCAGCACACTCTGGTTTTCCAGACATGGTTTGCCTAGACCTCCGCACATTTGCCCAGGTAAACTCTATGTCCTCTCCTCCTCTCCCACAAGGTATCTTAGGGAGGTAAAGTTTGCAGCCTATCCACTCCATGTTTTCTCTGGGACTACATGACCCATCATCCACTGCGGTCACATCTTTCAGGAGGGAGGGGGAAGGAGCAGCTGCACTCCTGAGTCCTCATTCTATACTGGCACTGCTATGATAGTCATTAGCAATGTAGAGTATGAAGGGGCATCTCAAGAAAATACTTTTAGCAAATATGAAAAGATCTCATACTAAATTGTAATCCATGTAAATTACTTATGTGGCTGCTAGCCTCCAAATCCCTTAGTACCAGTACTAGAGCTACTTGTTAGTGATCAACCAAATAAACTATGAGGGGCACATAGGCAGTTCATATAGCCTTGGATGCCTTCTATATTATCTGAAGGGTAAGCTGTCTTACTGTATGGACCTCAAGTAGCAGGGTCCTTACTGGCTAGCATGAAAGCATCATTGCAATTTTTGGGAGGAGCACCCAATTGCCTCAGCTAAGGCGTCAAAGAGAATTATTTTGCAGGCAAACTTTCCTTGCCTGATTTTTATAATGGCATTATAATTTTACATAGATAACTTCTTTAAATGAGGTTTGATTAAATATTATTTTTATTATTATACTGTATATGTTTGTTATGAGGTTTGATTAAATACTAGTGTTATTATTATACTGTATATTTTTGTTGAAGAGCAGCTTGCATATTTGTTTTGTTATGATTGTAATTTTGCGGTTCTGATTGACCTAATGTCTGACATAAAATAATAAATGGGCAACTATCATATAATAAATGAGATATTGATCTCCTAACCACAGACAGACATGTCTGCTTAGAATCTGAATTATGTTCTACATCCTTCCAGCTTTTAATTAGCCAGCAATTCAAATTCATTTTTGTCTGTGTTCCACTCTTCATAAACAAGTATTAAAATGGTATTTTTAACCTTGTGTTTCTTTAGCTTTTACATTAGAAATTGAGAAGAATAAGTTCCAATGCATATATTATTTAAATACAAATTAAATTTCTATTTATAACATCATGCAATTTAAACTGAATGTGCCACAGCATACAGCAAATTACCAAACAGTCAATTGCATTAGAAAATAAATGCAAATTTGATAATATTTATGCTTGGACAACACGCTCTGTCAAACATGGCCCTTCATATTGATCATTTAATTATAAATATATGTAAATGTGGATGTTTTACATGATATATTTGTACAGCCCTGACTTTTTATTAGAAGATATGAAAATATGTTACAGGACTTCTTTACAGGTGCACTGTCTACCATGACCTAGATCAGCCTTAATAATCATTTTAAAGGGTGCCTCGAGACTGTACATCATTTTGGAGAGTGCCTCAAGATCATCCTTATATTTTAAAGGGTGCCTTGACTGAAAAACGGTTGAGAAACACTGACCTAGATAAATAAGAACCTTCACAAACAACCAAGAGAGATAGTTCTTGGTAGATAATGGAACCTGACAGAAATATCTTCCTGGGATTTTACTACTGAGATAGGTGTGCTTGAGTTCTTGGGACTGCCACCTACTGTGCCCATTATTAGGAACTCTACTCTGATGGGAAAGCAATAGCAGATGCTGGAACATCCAAAATTTCCATGAGAGGTAGAAAAGAGTTCACTAAGTATACATTTATTAAATTGCTTCTATTCTCCTGTAGATATAAAAGACACCCTAGTATAAAATCTTGCTACTGTACTGTATAACACAATCCCAGCAATAAAATTATATTATGAGACAGACCATATTGTTCCTGAACACTGCAGTATTCTTTGCAGGATTAACCCAGTGGCTTACGCATTAGATATGCGTATTTCAAATGTATTTCATGTCTCCTTAATAAAAACTTTGGTCTGCAACCGCTTTACCACCTCAGTGCCTTATGTATAAGTTCGAGAACTATGAGGAGTATGAAGTACAGTCCATTGTTGACTCCCGTAGGTTACCTGGTGCATTGGAAGGGGTACGGTCCGGAGGAACGCTCTTGGGTCTCATCCTCGGATGTACATGCCCCTATCCTCCTCCGTGATTTCCATAGACGTTTTCCCCTCAAGCATCGTGGTCCTCCGAGGGGGAGCGGTCGTTGAGGAGGGGGTACTGTCAGGGCTGGGCTTAGCCCTTCCTTCTCAGAGCTGGCCGCTCAGTTGTTTGCTAATTGCTAGCTCCCATCTCTTCAGTTACTCAGCTGTTGATGATATCCTGCTCATCAGTCCTGCCTACTTAAGCCGCTCAGCCCAGTGGATCTCTGCCTTCGCCTTGGTCAACATCACAGAGACTATTGCCTGCGTTCCTGTTTAAAGACTTGCTTTGCTGACATCCCTTCTGGCTCCAGATCCTGCTTGCTGTTCCGCTACATTGATCCCTGACTTCTGGCTTGGCTGACTATCCGTTCCGGTTACTGAACTTTGGCTATGTTTTGACTATGTTTGTTCTTTTTACTTTTATTATTAAACCAGTGTGATTTAACTGTACTTCTGTCTCGGTCTGATTTCATGGTTTCTGACACTTACTTAAGCCATCCAGCCCAGATGATCTCTTCCTTCGCCTTGGTCACATCTCTAGAGATGCTCTCCTGTTCCTGTTAAAGACTTGCTTGGCTGACATTCCTTCTGGATCCAGATCCTCCTTGCTGTTCTAATACGCTGATATCTGGCTCCCTGATGTTTTGGCTTGTCTGACTATCCGTTCCGGTTCCTTAACTCTGGCTATGTTTTGACTACGTTTACTCTGTTTACCTTTTTTTATTATTATTATTAAACAAGTACTTCTGTCTCGGTCTGATTCATGGTTTTTGACACACTGGATGGAAATGTGGGCGTATGTTAGAAGTTTTCAGAATAATATTGAATTAGCTATATTCTCCACTCGAATGCATATGAATAGAAAACATATTTCGCCTCTGAAGAGTATGTTGTACATGACGTAGTCCTTGCTGGAATACCCCGGTCTGCTAATAGAGTGATACCTCGGTTCACAAACTTAATTCGTTCCACGACTCTGGTCGCGAACCATGGCAAAGCATGTAAATCAGGTTAATCCGTTCAGAACTTTTTTTTTGAACCACAAAAAAATTTATCAAAGTAGAGTACAGTATGAAAAGTGATCTTCATTCTTGTCATCTGCATTACCGCTCTGCACATTCTTGTCACCTTTATTACCACTCTGCACATTCTTGTCACCTGCATTACCGTTCTGCACATTCTTGTCACCTTGATAAAAAGCACACAAAAAAAACTTTACAGCAAGTGTGAACAGGGGTGTACAGTACAGTACTGTACAGTATGTGCTAAAAAGCACACCAAAAAGCTTCTCAATACTGTAATGCCGCGTACAAACGGTCGGAATTTACGACAAAAATTGTTTGATTGGAGCTTGTCCTCAAATTTTCCGACAACAAAATCCGTTGTAGTAAGTTCCGATGCACAAAATTCCACGCATGCTCGGAATCAAGCAGAAGAGCCGCACTGGCTATTGAACTTCATTTTTCTCTGCTTGTCGTACGTGTTGTATGTCACCATGTTCTTGATGTTCGGCATTTCCTACAACATTTGTGTGACCATGTGTATGCAAGACAAGTTTGAGCCAACATCCGTCGGAAATAAATCCAGGATTTTGTTGTCAGAATGTCTTCACAGTACACTTTTAGTGTCTCTCTGTGACCGCGATCTCACCTACAGGAAGCCGTGACCATGTGTCAGAGCAGGGAAGATGTTCGTGAACTGAAGCGGAGTTCGCGGACCAAAGCAAATTTTTGTGAACTCTTCTGTTCGCGAACCAAGTTGTTCGTGAACAGAAGCATTCGTGAACTGAGGGTTCACTGTACAGTCCTGAGGTTGGCAAGATTTTTTCAGAACTTCTGAATAGTTTGAAAAAACCTACTATTATTAAAAATGCAGCATGACTATCCATAGCTTGTCATACGGTAACTTAAAGCAGTATTAAACCTAAAAGCAAACATTTATTTTATTGCAACTTACCAATTCTTAGATGTGATAGCTGGATTTGTTTTCTTTTTTTTTTAGGCTTTCTTTTTTTTTTTTTTTTTATCTGCTGAACCAACCAGCAAGTATGTTGTTTTTCAAAAGTACAAGCTCTCCAGCTCCAGCAGAATGGATCAGTTTACATAATGAAACTAACCACTTAACACTGGCAGGGGTGATTAAAATGATTATGTTTCAATTTATTCATGCAAAACCTTTATACCAAAAGGAAAAAACCTGTAACTGATTATACAATTCAAAACTCACATTCACAGACATGATGGGAATTGTAGTTCCTGAACAACTGGAGGGCCAACTGGGTGTAAACCCACAACAGTAAAATCAGTCTGTATATGCAGTAAAGCATGCTTGTTATACTCACTGTGGAACCTAAGAGGTCAATCCTCCGTATTGTCTAAAAAGGCTGTTTGAATATGTATGCACAGATCCTTCTCTTTTTCCACTGACTCCAAAACAGGTCCATATAGTACAGATCTTTTGTAGTCAGGCTGCACATGCTCAGTTTGGTTGTATTTTTTTCTTGGGAGAGTGCATGTGATCAGCACAGGGCCAAACAGCACTGTCCAGACAGAGGGTCAGGGGTCCTTTATCCTGATAGAACAGTCAGTGCAGAATGAAAACTCCTCCTACAAGCTTTACCAGGAACTGATAGAAGTCCCAAGACTGCTATATACTGCTGATGAGAAAAGGTATTTAGCAGTTTACATTTACTAAAATTATTGCATTTTCATGTTCTGTGTACTGTGGGAGAGCAGATATAGTGAATGCGGGGTAGTGGGTTTAGTAATGCTTTAACACTACCCTACCCCCAGACTGACAATGCTGCTGTCTGCTCTGCCTTCTATTCTCATTCCTCCAGAGCTGTGTCTTACTAATACAGGAGTTGTGCTACTGGCCAGATCACAAGGTGAAAACAGAAGGAAAAAAGCAAAAGAAAAGAAAACTGATGCAGCCACCACATCTAATGATTGGGTAGCTGAGATATATTACATTTTTGGTCTTGGGTTTAAAAACACTTTTAGGATGTCATGTGGCTGTTTTGTTTTCTTGACAGATGTTAGTCACATTTAACTGCCCTTGTTCTGTAGTCTTGAACAGTTTGCAGCTTAACTTCTCCAGTTCTAATGAGTGTCAGGAACAGTGGTGTAACTAGAACCTTCAGGGCTCCGATGCAAGAAACCATGAAGGGCCCCCCTGACCCCTGGACAGGGCCCTTTCCTCCGAACCCGGTGGCGGAACAACAGGGCCCGGTTGCAAGTGGATGGATGCATATAAAGGAACCAATTTCTCCCTGCTTCTCCTCCTCTCTCTCCCGCAGGCATTCAGCGGCTGCAGGAAGAAAATGGAGAGATCGGTTCCTCTGCCAGTGTTCCTCAATCGTTATCCAGTCAGGGCACCCTAGGTGAATGGGGCTGCACTGAAAGCACTGAAAGCACCCTGCAACTGTGTGCATTGCACGCAGTTGCAGCATAGTAATGATGCATTTAAGGGGTGAAAACAGGCTGTCAGGAGGCAACATATTGCCTCTTTACCGGCTCTCAAATGCCTCTGAAAAGCGATCTGAGCATGGATTCTGTGACAGACCCCATACTCAAGATGTCCGCCATAAATGCTTCCTCTGTCCGGTACCACACAATCCAAGACACCTTAGCTCACCCAGTCACCAGACAACACCAGTGTAGGGTACATCAGGAATAACTTTTATTTGAGATGTCACACAAATATATACAGCCGGAGGACTAAAACCTAACCTAATTAGCATGAGCTAATTATCTAATCATTGACCCAGACTAGTTGACTGAGAGAAGACTTTTCAGGGTAAGACTTTACGGCTTCTAGCTCACTGAATGACTATTCAATACATATTACCATAAACATCAATACAGGGTTAGGTAGCACAAACAACATTGTGTGGAATACTCTTACAAGCCAGACTAGACTCATTTACACAACAGACAGGTGGCTGGAGTTGATGACATTAGCATCTGACAGCTTGTGTCCCAACAGTGTGATCCAGTCTATTGCTGATATGGCATATACATATACAGAGTGTATGTGTCTTGGGGGGGGCGGCATGGACCTGAATCCAAGTAACACCAGCTCAGGGGTCCCCAGGCATACAGCTCACAAAGAGCACCGTTCCCCCAAATTCCAGGGCCCATAATCGCAAGGCAAGAGGCTCGCATTAAGTCCCCTCCAACAGCCTCTGTCCCGGCAAAGTCTGTCACATTTCTCCCCTTTTGGAAGGAGACTAACACAGGAGGAGACCCCAGACGGGTTGACTCCGAAGTTAGTCAGTAGTTCCAGTCTCCCAATGGCGGTATCCACACAGTGCCCCAAATATATTGTCCCAAACCTAGCATTACTTACCCAGCCAACCTCTGCCTCTCTCAGAGAACATGCCTGCCGCTGGGGAGAGGCCTGGACTGGCCCTTCTCCCTGGAGTCCTTTCAGCCGCTGGAGAGAAGACAGGGTGACAAGGATCACTCCTTCATGCTGTTGGGGATTTGGGCCGACCGCCCGGCACCCCTGGAGTATACAAGTGGGGACTGCAGTCCCATCCCCCGATATCAGCTCAAGCTGCAGTTGTGTGTAGGGGCCAGTAGCATTGTGCCCTGTTTGCACTTCAGCTGAGGACCCCACATCATCCACTCCGGCTAACTGTTGGGGAGTGACCGTCACCTTCTCACCATGGGCCCCTAGAACTACTGCAAGTATGGGGCAGAGGTTTTGGACCCTTGTAACTCCACAGTTGCCGGTGCTGGGCCGAGGTTGGTAGCACTCTGCCCTGTTGCCAGCACTTCTACTGGGGACTCCACATCCTCCGCTCCGGTTAACTGTTGTGGCAGGAGGCTGGCTTCCTCCACTCCTAAATTGTGTAGCTGCCATTGGGGAGGTGAGCCGGCTGCTTCCTTTTCTGTTCCGTCATCTGGCTGCTGGGATGAAATTTCTCTATCACTGTCTTCCAGGTGCATGAATCCTTGTTGGGGAGTGAGCAGCTCCTTCTCACCCTGGGCCTCCGGAACTGCTGCATGTGTGGGACAGAGGTCTTGGACCCTCTGTCCGGTGGCCAGCGCTTCAGCTGGAGGAGTCTCTTGTAACTCCACAGATGCTGCTGTTGGTGCAGGGCAAAGCTCGGTGAGGTTTGGCACTGATACCAGCTCTTCTGCTCACCAGGTTGTTCTTCCTCAGCAGAAAAGTCTATCAAATCCCCTGTCTCTGCAACTGGTGTCTGGGGATAGAGGTTCACCATCTCCTGTCCGTGGAACCCAGAAGATGCTATCGGTGCTGGGCAGAAGTTAGCAGAGCTCTGCCCTGTTGTCAGCACTTCAGCTTTGGGGATGGCAATCTCCAGATTTTCCACTACAGATTTTCTGGCATGCTGCTGGACAGGCACATTCCTCCATCCAACCTTGTCTTGTGCAGAAACAGGTTTGTCAAGGTCAGTCAGCACTTGCTGCATCCGCCATACGACCTCTGCGTCCATAGCTGCAGGGGCACGTGGGCAAAGCACACTGTTACTATGCCACATTGCCGACTCTTCAGCCAGGATTTCAGAGCTGTCTTCTGGTATTTGCTGATAGTCCCAGGCAAAGGTAGCCCCACTATGCTGCTGAGCAGAGTCTAGCAGCTGTATGTAGGCGATCTCCAGCTCCCATTCCTGAATGGCCAGAAACTCCAAATCTTCCTGTGCCCAATGCACTTCCAAGACATTCAGTCTTTGCTCTCTGTGCTCCATTATTTCCTCCAAACGCCACTCCAGATCACTCCCAAAGTCGGGGTCCTCGGACAGCCTCCAGTACAACAATCCCAGGCCATCATAGTCAAAGCCTTCCGTGGGCCTGTCATCCGCTGTCCACGGGCACACTTGGGCTACATACCACCGGAGGGCTCTGTAGCTCTCGTTCAAATGCATTTCTGCCCGGATCAGCCTGCTTAACTCAGCTGTCCACTCCTGGTTTGGTTGTTCCCCCAAGAACAGCATTCATACTTCATACTGCGACCAGTACCTTACATGGATGGAGGGGAGAACTTTTCCCTGGTGTCGCTGCTCGTGGGCTAGCGCTTCCTTCTAGAGTTGTAGGCAGACAGAATCAAACCATCCCAGCAGGACCTGCACCGATACTGGTCCTCTGTGCTGTGTCCGCATTTCTTGCAACCTCCTTTGGAATTCCTCTTCCATGACGACGTATCTGTACCTCTCCTGCTATCCGGGCCTTGAATCCAGGTGATGGTTTGGATGTGTTCACGACAAGGAAGAACGATCCCACCGCTGCCAGCCAATTGTGACGGACCCCGTACTCAAGATGTCCGCCATAAATGCTTCCTCTTCCTGGCAAGGTCTGTCACAGATTCCTTTTCAGAGGAACAGCATTTTTTTGCTGGTACTGAACAAGCAAGAAAAAAATCAGTTCTGATTGTCCACATGTCGAGGTCAAGAATAAACATGCATACATAAAATGTGCATATATACATGTAAACACACACACACATATATAAACACACACACATAATACATACACATATACTGTATATATTTATACATATACTGTATATATTTATATACACACACACACACATATATATATATATATATATATATATATATATACATATGTACAATACATACATACATACACACACACACACACATAAATACACACACACATATATAAACACACATATATATATATATATATATATATATATATATATATATATATATATATATATAAATGCACATATGCACACACATATAAACACATGCGCACACACACCTACATATACACACACACACACACACACACATACATGCATGCACACACATACATGCACATATAAACACACATACAGTAGATAAATATCCTTTTAAAAAACTGCAGTTTTTACCGCTTCCTGCTGGGTACTGCACTGTAGGGGGAGACAAAGAGCACAGCACACTGTGCTTTCACTCTAGGTATAATCAGTGTGACGAGCTCCCTGCAGTGTCGATTACAGTTCAGCAGTTCGGTGAGCTCAGTTTCAGCTGCCCTTGTCGCACCTCCTCGCGGTATACAGGGGGCCCTCAAGGGCTTCCTGCAGCATGGGGCCCGGTCACCATGGCGACCTCAGCGACCCCTATACTTCTGCCACTGGTCAGGAGAATAACCCAGCATTTTAAAAAAAGTAATTTGCCTATCGCAACTTCCTTACAACAAACTTTAACCACTTCAATACCCGCCCATAGTCATATGACGCCCACAAGGTGGATCTCCCATCCTGGGTGGGTGCCATATGACGTCCTCCCATTCCCGGGCGTCTAGGGGGCGCTGGCGGCATCGCTTGGGACCCGGTGTGCTTGCGCGGCGGCCGCGATGTCCGCCGGGGCACCCGCGATTGCCCGGGAACACAGCAGGACCGTGGATCTGTGTGTGTAAACACACAGATCCACGTCCTGTCAGTGGAGAGAAGACCGATGGTGTGTTCCCAGTACAGAGGAACACCGATCGTTCTCCTCCCCTTGTGAGTCCCCTCCCCCTACAGTTAGAATCACTCCCAGGGAACATACATTAACCCCTGCAGCGCCCCCTAGTGTTAACCCCTTCCTTGCCAGTCACATTTACACAGTAATCAGTGCAATTTTATAGCCACGATCGCTGTGTAAATGTGAATGGTCCCAAAAATGTGTCAAAAGTGTCCGAAGTGTCCACCGCAATGTCACAGTCACGAAAAAAATCGCAGATCACCACCATTACTAGTAAAAAAAAAAATGCAATAAATCTATCCCCTATTTTGTAGACGCTATAACTTTTGCGCAAACCAATCAACATACGCTTATTGCGATTTTTTTTACCAAAAATATGTAGAAGAATACATATCGGCCTAAACTGAGTAAAAAAATGTGTTTGTTTTTTTTTTTAAAAATGGGATATTTATTATAGGAAAAAGTAAAATTGTCGCTCTTCTGTTTATAGCGCAAAAAATAAAAACCGCAGAGGTGATCAAATACCACCAAAAAAAAGCTCTATTTGTGGGGAAAAAATTACGTCAATTTTGTTTGGGTGCAACGTCGCATGACCGCGCAATTGTCAGTTAAAGCGACGCAGTGCTGAATCGCAAAAAGTGCTCTGGTAAGGAAGGGGGTAAAATCCTCCGGGGCTGAAGTGGTTAAAGAGGAACTCCGGGAGAATTTTTTTTTTTTTTTTTTAATAAATTCCGTGCTGCATGCAAAGAACTAATAATGATTATCCTAGGTCTGGATTGCTGCTGAATAAGTAAAAATCCTAGTTTCATTCATGCCAGAAAGTACAGCCAGTGCTATTCTTGAAAACTGCAAGGTGTTCTGTGAATAGACAAGTAGGAGGAGATGTGGGTAAAAGACAGCATCCTTCACTGTATGAGAGACACACCTCCTATTGCTCTAATACCTACAGTGCCAAAGTATAGCACTACCTGTGCTTTCTGTAATTAATGAAACTAGGATTTTTACCCTTCACGTGAGCGTTTCAGACATAGAATAATTATCATTAGAGGAAACTGCTTTGGAGGCCCGGGACAAAGGGATGGGCAGGAGAGGCGGTTGCCCTGAGTGCAATGGTTTACTGTAGGGATGGGGGTGCCTTCCTTTTGTTTTATAAGACCAGTGTTGGTCATCTTACTTTAAAAAAGTAATTAGTTACGTTACAAATTACTTCTCCAAAAAGTAATTGAGTTAGTAACTCAGTTACTACATTGGAAAAGTAATTAGTTACTCAGCAAAGTAACTGTGACTTTTTTTTTTTTTAAATATTCTATACGTGTAACTAAGGGGCGGGTCTAGTATTACTGTAACCAAGGGGCGCATTTATTATTATTGTTATATATCGTGTAACCAAGGGGCTGCTCTATTATTACTCTAACCAAGGGGCAGATCTGTTATAGCGTGTAAGCAAGGGGCGGGTCTATTATTATTATATCGTGTAAGGGACGGATGGCTACAGAAGAGGGCGAATGTTAAATTAATGGGCAGAGCTCGATATATAACAATAATAATAAATGCGCCCCTTGGTTACAGTAATACTAGACCCGCCCCTTAGTTACACGATAGACGCCCCTTGCAGAGTAGCACGAGCATCGGAAGCGTGCGGCATCGCCTCGTACAATTACATGTTAACTGCGCCTGCGCGGTGTAGAGTTCACTCAGAGCTGTTTAGGTTCGGCAATTTTCGGGAAGCTCCGTAGTCCTTCGTACTGCGCAAGCCCTGCGCCTGCGCAGTACAGGGGGTCCTTATACGGCGGGGGAACTTTTTCGGCAGGACACCGGAATTACACTACTGCCATCTAGTGGCGGTAGATGTAATTGGGGTAACTAAGCCAAAGTAATGGTAACTGAGTTACCATGAGGGGAAAAGTAATCAGTTAGATTACTAGTTACCCTCTAAAGTAACTGAGTTACGTAACTCAGTTTATTGTAACTCAGTTACTTACATCACTGTATAAGACTGACAGGAGTAGTGACAGCAGCAATGATTTTAATAGGTGAGTGACTGCTGGGTGTAGGATCCCCTAAGCTTGCACATCATGAATGGGGAGGGGGGCACAGTTTGGCATCTTTGCCCTGGGCACTGGATGACCTTGTTCTGGCACTGCCTCTTTGTACACAGCACAAGTCAGAAACAACATTTTTTACCTTGTGTTCCACTTTTAGCTCTGTATTTTGGACATAGTGGTGCTATTGACCAGCAGTTCTAAATGCATGGAAACTATTTAAAAGAAGATAACAAATGAACAAATCTTCATATGTCTTAAAATAAATATTTTAAAACCAAAGATACAGTAACCTAAATTATTAATGCATTTGTATTAGAACATAAATATATTACAAGGACATTTTTCATTGTACACCATAGTTTTACCAGCCAGGTTAAGCCTCTGGTGCTCCTGTCATGGTTCATTATTATAATCTGTAACCATCCCATTAAAATCTTATCATGACTATCAGTAGCCTAACAAAGTACAGTTTGCATTGTCACTGACTTTCTTCAGGCGCCATGACATTTAGATTTTTGTTTTCACAGGAAAAAACATAGTATGCAATTCTACTACAAGTCTTGCCAAGGTCAATGAACTACTGGGAGGCTGTGGAAAAAATATTCAAAACTTTTGTAGCATGTGGTGGTAGCATGGTACACTCTCCGGAAAACACATGGTATATAAATATGGCTTAGAAAACACAGCAGGTTAGTAATGATGTGGAAATCTTAAAGCATAGCCCCCCTAAAGTTTTCTCCAGAACTAAACAGCAAGACCTACTCAAAGTTTTAAAAATTCAATAAAAGGTCACGGCACTTATCAACATATAAATAATTCAAAGGCCTTCGAAACAGTAACATACTGCATATCGAATTGTATAGAAGACTAATTCCTAATTGTATAGAATTCTTGCTATAGAGACACACTTTGTTCTTTAATTACAGCAATTGAACTTTCTTAAAGAACAAATCATTTTAAGCTTTATTGTGTAAAGCATTTGCAGTTTTATATAGATTTCTTAATCATATTTGGACTTGTCTTTTAAATCGATCGGCTATGCTACCAAATCAGTTAAACTGTAGGGCAGAGGAATATGACAGCCGTACTGAAACATCAAAGCACCCTCATATTAACCTGTCAAAGTAAGAGACAATTTGGGCAGTCCACAAATGTCACCCACCACCATTCTCTTCTCATGCACATCAGGGGACACATAATAAAGTACCCTAATAAGCAATGGCTCCCTACAGAGAGGGGAGTGTGACACATAAAAAGTGTTTCTGTTAATCTGTTCCTTTTTTGGCTATTACAAAGTTAGCTGTACACAATGGTACATTCAGTCAGCAATTATAACAGCATATGGAAATTTCAAGCCAGCTGCATGTTCAAGGACTTTAGCTTCTTCTGGCTTTTCCAGCTTTTATGAAAGACATTTGTTAAAGATGCAAAAGGGGCAACTACAAATAGCCATTAAGTGCATTATGGGTGTGAAGGCAACGTGCAAAATACATTCACGCATGTTCTCCCATCCATTGGTTTAAAGTTTCTTTTGAGATACTTTTTTAAAGGCTAAGTTCACCTTTTTTGCAAAAACAAAACAGTTTTCCATTAATTCTACACAGGCTTACCTACAGTAACTCTCTTCATAGCTGTTTAAACACACTGCTTGATTACTTCTGCCTTACTTCCTTGTCAGACTTTAAGTCATGACACAGGAAAGAGTTGACCAGCTGATTTCAGTAGCACACACCCTGCGTCATCTACTCTCGGCTAGTCAACTCCTTCCTGTGTCATGACCTAAAGTCTGACCAGGAAGTAAGGCAGAAGTAATAAAATATAAAAAAAAAATGTGAGGGGTGTACTCAGTTTTGTGAGATACTGTACATCCCAGGAGTCTTCAGGAGGGAAGATGAGGAGGGTTTTCTTCTCAGCTAAGCCCACTTTCCTGCATGTATGCTTGAGCTAAGGACAACTGGATTCCAGGAAGTAAATGCTACATGAATCATCTACCCTTACTCAAGATGGCCATGGTCAGAATTGATAGAGGGTTGTTTTTTTAAAAGTGATTTCTCAACAAAATAAAGCATAGAGGCATGGATGGATGGGGGAGTTTGCTTTGAATATTAAAAATGAATTAAATTGTGTTTTTGGTTGGTGTTACTCAGATGCAGTGAAGATCCACTTTAACTGTCATGTTATACCTTAGCTGAGGCTTACACCCTCCATCCATATTTCTCTTCCATAATTCTCAACCAGTGACTATTATGGAACAGTGCGGTAGACTAAGGGCAGTTATGTAATACCATTTTAAACCCAGTAAAGCCCCAAAACAAACAGAAAGTGTCTGCAATCGTGGGCTTTATTGGCAAGTTAGGGGAAACTTGTCTCATTGGTGTTGATTTACTATAACTGGAGAGTGCAAAATCTGGTGCAGCTCGGTATAGAAACCAATTAGCTTCCAGGTTTTGTTTGGTTAAAGCTTAATTGAACAAGCTGAAGTTAGAAGCTGATTGGCTACCATGCACAGCTGCATCAGATTTTGCACTCTCCAGTTTTAGTAAATCAACCATATTGAGTGACAGTGGTTTTCCCAGAACATAGAGAGTTGTATCTGTATTATTAGGGGGAAATCTTCAGTGCTGCAACATGAACAGAAAGTGTCCACCAGAAGGGATGAGCAGGGAGTTCCTCAAATCCCTTGTTAAGGCTGAAAATTTTAGCAGCCAAATTGGGATAAAATCTATTTTATGTTTGTTGCATGTTCTCATTCACTTATCATAACTTTAAAAAGTTTAAATTGTTGATTACATTTTACTTGCTCTTATCTGAAACTCCAAAACTGAAGTTTTTCCTCTGCTTTGCAGAGGAGGCTATAAAGGTAAGATTTACTATATTTAACCCTGCCAGTACTGTGCTGGCAGATCTCATTATCAGTAGTAACTTAGATGTGAGCAATGACTGTCCTGACAAAGGGTGAGGGGAAACTCAGTGCCTCTTGGTCACTGGGGACAGAATGAGTTCCTCTGATTTGACATTTTTCAGAGAAGCTTGCAGTCTGACCAAGGTGTGTTACAAACACCCACAAAGGTTAGAAACATATTTTTGAAATGTATTTTTAGGGATGATGTGTGAATGGGAACTTATAATAAACAGATATTGGGGTTTTCTGAAACCCCCCTGCAAAAGTAGAAATACACATTAAATCTAAATCCACTTGAAAATTTATGTTTTTAAGGTTATTTTTAGGGCATTGTCAAACAAAGATCATTTGAAGCTAAGTGCTGGTATTTGGGACATGTGCCATTGCAAACATTTTTTTTTTAAATGCTGCACAGTGGGAATAGGATATATACAGACTGTTTAATTGATGGAGTATGTCCCTTGAAGGCAGCGAGAGCAAGTCTGCTTCTCCGACGTGGGATAGCCCCTCTGCCCCTGGTTGGCTATTTGCTCCAGAGGTTGTCAGGCTGCATCCGAGAGGTTGTGGACTGTAGGTGATGTCATGAAATTGTAACTTCCTGCACTGGATATGACATCACTTCTGTCAGGGGTCCGCCACATGCAGACAGGTGGGTCTCCCTTGAGAAAGGGTATTTTACTCCAAAAGGTTGCGATTCCCACCTCCACCCAATCCGAGTGTTTGCATGCCAATTGTAGGTTTATTCTGATATCTATCCATGTGTATCGCTGATTGGCAATTGCTGTAATTTTAGCCTGGATATCCTCCCTGTTGTGATAAAAATGTATATGATGCTTGTAGCTGCGCGTTTGCCTTTGTCTAGATAGAGTAACTGTGGGGAGATATTGGATATGTACTAAAATGTATTGCTATGTCCTTTCCAGAAAATATGAAACCTGAAAAAGTTAGCTGTCTGGAATGCTTAATTAGCATATGTTCTGCATGTGTAGGATATATATATCTATATATATATAGATATATATATATATATATATAGATATAGATATAGATATGTATACATATATAAAATGTGTTTTTTTTTTTGGAAGGCCATCCTTGCCCTGATGAAACAAACGCAGGCAGGAATGGCAACGCAACCTGGGCACTCCCTTAACCATAATAGCTCCCAACTGTCCCTGATTTTGAGGGACAGTCCCTGATTCAGAACAAAATCCCTCTGTCTCTCTTTCTTCCTCATCTGTCCCTCACTTTGGCCTGATCTATATAATTGTATATAAAATGTACTATTCATCTTTCAAAAAGTGTTTGCCAGTGCTTAACCTTTCATCCAACTTCTAAATTGCTGCATTTGTAAATTTCAAAAGCCAGTATAAAGAAATAATAGTGGTAAAAAAAAAGCACTTGGGGGGGCGTGGCTAGCCGTGAGGAGAGATGGCCGCTTAAACCGAGCGCTCCGTCAGACCGTGGCCCCTCTCTAGCCTGAACGGGGAACCAGCACTAAAAAAAGCCTCACCGAGCATGGGGACTGCCTCCCGCACCTCTTCGGCATCCCGTTCTAGATCCCCGAGGCGAACCGGGGACCAGAGCAGCCGCTGCGTCCCGGAGCTCTCCAGGCCTCAGAGATCCAATATGGCGGCGAATACCTCAGTCGCCTCACAGGCGCAGAGCGGCATTACACTCACTCCGTCCATGACTCCTCCTGAGGCTATGCCTGGTACTTCACAACATCCTACCTTACAAGACCTACGTGCTGTGGCAAATGACATCAAGGATACCTTCACCGCAGCCATGACAGACCTAAGGCAGGAACTACAGGCAATGGCGGGAAGGATGCAGGATGTGGAACAAAAAACGAATGTACACAATTCGGTACTAAGGAAAGTGACGGCCACGGTAAGCACACACACTATGCAATTAAGGGACATTCAAAGACATGTCGAAGACCTCGAGAATAGGGGAAGACGCCATAACTTAAGAGTGAGAGGCCTCCCTGAGAGTGTGGATAATACCCAGCTGAATGCCACAGTATCAGCCATCTTTAGTCAGTTATTGGAAAGTCAGTGTATTGAAGTCATTAACATGGATCGCATACATAGGGCTCTTAGACCTAAAGGAAGGGACACAGACCCTCCCAGAGATGTAATTTGCTTTATTAATGACTACAGGCTGAAGGAAGATATCTTAAAACAGGCCAGAATTAAACGCACGACTGAATATGAGGGCCATAGAATATCTATATATCAAGACCTATCTGCAATAACCCTCAGGCACAGGAAAGATCTACGCCCGCTATTAGAAATACTTCAATCCAAAAATATACCATATCGCTGGAAATTTCCCTTTGCCCTTGCAGCCACTAATCAAGGGCACACAACCATTTTAAGGGTCCCTGAAGACCTAGATTCATTCTGTCAAATTCTTGACATCCCGTATACCCCTGTACCTAATTGGTATTCTGACTTTCCACTGTCAAACTTCTCCATCCAACCACGCGGAACAGACCAGATGGAAACGCAGGCCTCACATTTCAGAAGACGCAGATCTCCATCAACCTCAAGGAGGAATGTGAATGTTACACCGCCTCTACAATCAGTCAGTCCTACATCAGCTCCACTTCCAAGGAGAGCCCGCAGAGATCACTAGTTACTTATACTATATAAGTATAGTTTACTAAATCATCTTAGTAGAATCAACTACTTGATCTTCTTCCATGATACATCTTTCTAAAAAATGAGGGTCCCCCCTTTTTTTTTTTTCCTTCCCTCCCCAACCCCTACCCCCCCCCCTTTTTTTTTTCTTTTTTTTTGGTTTTGTTTGTGTTTGACTTGTTTGCAGGATATCTCCTCTTCATTCTCCAAGAAAATGACAGCTCTCCAGATACCATTGAATGCTTGACACAAGACTGAAAACGAAGTACTCTATATGGTCATGACCATCCACTCATGGTACTGGTTTTGTTACACAATTATTTCATTTAATTCTTAGTCAGTAACAGATACACTGGTATATAAGCTTAGTTTGTATAAATGAAGAGACAAATTAAATGTGAACACAGCACAATTATATACAGTTTTTCCTCAGTTATAAAACAGTAATGTGGATAGAAGCTCTGGGGAATGCATGAAATTCCCCAAATCCCATTATTCCACTATACAGCTCAAACACCCTGTTACTTTTGCTGGTATTATTATATAGGCAAAGTGTGCGGATGGATATATGTTTCATATGGTCTTATTTATCCACCCATGATTTGATTTATGATACATTCTTATTGCTTTTACCATCTAGCAAGGAATAAGCTCATTGTGGTAATGGCTTAGTTAATATAAATTAAGGTATGGGCTATATGAGACTCAAACACATTTGTTAACTGTCTATCCTTTGTTATGGAGAATAATTTAGGATAGGAGATTTGGGGTATATATGGAAATCCCTAAATGCCCTGGAACTATTAGACAGTTCAAATACCTTGATAATTTTCTTTTTGGA
Source organism: Lithobates sylvaticus (assembly GCA_028564925.1). Lineage (NCBI taxonomy): Eukaryota > Metazoa > Chordata > Amphibia > Anura > Ranidae > Lithobates > Lithobates sylvaticus. The sequence continues at coordinate 191,280,470 of CM053030.1, read as the reverse complement.
GAAAAGATGGGTTGGGGGAGGGGGTTTGTGTGTGGGGGTCTCCCCCCCCCCCTTTTTCTTTTTCTCTTTTATCCCTTAGTGGTCATCGCATGTTTATGTTTTATGCGGAGAACCTGTTGCTAACTTCCAACCATGATGATACAATGTTTGGATCTTAGTTCATCTACTTTATTCTTCCAATACCACATAAATATACTCCCTTTATAGGAGAATTATCTCCATGTTGTATACGCCCTTAGGCCTCTGACACACCACACTCAGTTCAGTAGTTTTCTCCATGCTATCCTCGACATCATACACGATTTTCTTGGTTCTCATTGCCCGAAGGACTTCAGGTCCAATAATATCTTTACCTTCTATATAGTGAACCCATGTCTCTACTTATAACAAATTTCCCCTTACTTACTTACCATTTAGATTGTCATTTCTTATTGAGGGTCTACGGTCTGACGGGATGTATTACAGAGTCCTATAAACCGTCTATTCTCATCCTAGTTGACCCCCAAAGAGTGGTGCTACTTTTATTGGTAACACGGCGAATTTCTAATACCTGTATACCACTGACTCTCACCGGTACCCTAACCATCCCTTAGTAGTAGGCGAGCAGGTCCTCGCCTACCACCGGTTCCCCCTTGATAATCCCTAACCTTACCCTAAGGCCTAGTCTAATACCCCCCTACATTACCTTGACTCTATCCTTAACCCCTCACAGGACGCTCCAGGGGACCAGTCACTTTCCTACTATAAGGAAGTACATAATTCTGTTGTATTGTACATATACATATACTTCCTTTATCTCCTTGACCTCCTTTTTGACAACAGATAAACCGAAGTTCACATATAAAGAAAAATGGCTCCTTCAAACCCTACATTATCGAATACCCTACTCAAAATTATTTCTCTCAATGCAAAAGGCTTGAATGTGCCGGAAAAAAGATCCCAGCTATTAACGACAATGAAACGCAACCGAGCAGATATAATTTTTGTCCAAGAGACACACTTTAGGGGAGATTCCACTCCAAAACTATACAATACACATTACCCTATAGCTTATCACGCCACAAACCCCATGTCCAAAACTAAAGGAGTATCCATTATACTAGCAAAACATAACCCTATGCTTATTACAGACTCTTTGATTGACAAAGCAGGCAGATTCCTCTTTCTAAAAGGAACTTTGAAAGGCAAGCAGATCACGCTGGCCAATATATACGCCCCAAATTCCGGTCAGGTATCCTTTTTTCGGGAAATTACCAGACGCCTTGCTGATTTTCAAGAAGGCACATTGATATTAGGAGGGGACTTTAAAATTCCCATGAACCCCATACTAGACACGTCTAAAGCCCCATACACACGCTCGGATTATCCGAGGACCAGGTCCGTCGGATCATGAACGTGGTGACGTTTGTTGCCTACGATGGGACTACGTAGAGGCTAGTAGCCAATAGCTTTGGTCTTGTAATGTGATCTGAGCATGCGTAGCACTTTGTCCGTCGGACAACGCTACACACTATCGGATTTGGTGTGATCGGACCGTGTTGTCAAAAAATCTATCCAGCAGGAGATAGGACTTTGTCCGTCGGACAAAGCTACACACTATCGGATTTGGTGTGATCGGACCGTGTTGTCAAAAAATCTATCCAGCATGAGATAGGACTTTGTCCGTCGGACAATCCGACGTACACTGTCCGATGGTGCATACACACGGTCGGATTTTTCAACAACATTGTCCGATCGGACAGAATCCATGCGAAAATCCTACCGGGTGTATGGGGCTTAATGGTTTATCATCCATCCCATACTCTGCTCTTAAAGCAATTAAAGGTGAACTACAATCTTTATTCTTACATGATTCCTGGCGTACTTTATTCCCCGATTGCAAAGATTTAACATTTTACTCTAATCCCCATGACAAATACTCCATGATAGATTATTTTTTCATTACTCAATCCGATTTACCCTTTCTTCTCTCAACCTCGATTGACCCCATGTACCTATCAGATCACCATCCGATATCTATTTGTCTGTCCTTCCCGGATGTGTTACCCAGAACCCGTACTTGGAAACTTGATCCATCCCTCCTCACAGATGAATCTATTAATAGTGAAATAGAAAACTGCCTAAAACAATACTTTATAAATAACTCAGCCTCCGATACTTCACCACCAATTCATTGGGAAGCACATAAATGTGTTGTTAGGGGTATCCTCATAGCGGCTGCTGCTAAGAGACGTAAACTACAACAAAAACTCTTTAACGATCTGTCTAACAAAATCTATAAATTAGAAAAGGTACATAAACAAACTCTTGCCCAAGATACACTAACCTCCTTGATAACCCTCAGAAAACAATTAATGGAAATGCTGGACAAACAAACAAAACAATCTTTTATCCTACGCCAAAAAATGTTTTATGAGTTTGGCAACAAGGCTGGTAAAATGCTCGCTAGGGCCTTAAGATCGAAGAGATCTGCTAACACGATTCACACCCTTACAGATACTAAAGGCAAGAAGGTCTCATCCACACCAGACATAGCTGATCAATTTGTACAGTATTATACCAAACTATATAACCAAACTGACACAAATTCACGTACAGGAAATCCAGATAGAAAGTCAATTATAACAGACTTCCTCAATCAATATAGTCCATCCCCTATATCAGACTTAAACCGTCAAATACTCGACAAACCAATCACTTTAGAGGAAACAGAGAACGCACTAAAATCCTTAAAAACAGGTAAATGCCCAGGGCCAGATGGCTTGACAGTAGGATATTATAAGGCTTATAATTATATATTAACTCCTTTTTTCATATCTACCTTTAATACTTATGCTACACCAACGAAACCCCCAAGAGATCTATTAACAGCTCATATATGAGTTATTCCAAAACCAGGAAAGGATCCATGCTTGGTGACAAATTATAGGCCTATTTCCCTATTAAATGTTGATCTAAAATGGTATGCCAAAATATTAGCTAACAGACTACTTCCCTTGATTCCTGACCTAATTCACCTTGACCAAGTAGGGTTTGTTCCAGGAAGGGAGGCAAGGGACAATACCCTGAAAGCAATAAATATTTATCACTGGTTTGTCTCTTCGAAAAAAAAAGGATTCTTTTTATCCTTGGACGCGGAGAAGGCGTTTGACAGGGTGGCCTGGGATTATATGACTGAAACTTTGAGGCATATAGGTTTACCAGAACGCATGCTTAATTTCATACTCATGCTTTACTCCACACCCACGGCTCGGGTTAGGGTTAATGGTCACCTGTCAAACGCCTTCTCTGTCTCCAACGGTACACGTCAGGGCTGCCCTCTATCCGCGTTGATTTTTATCTTAACTATGGAACCCCTATTGAGGAATATTAGAGAGAATCCTAACATTAAGGGAATTGAAATAAAAGGTAATACATATAAGACAGCTGCTTTTGCAGATGACGTACTCTTATTTCTCTCTAAACCACTGATCACGCTACCCAACCTTTTTAAAACATTAGAACATTTTAAATCCATATCAAATTTACAAATAAATCTTGCAAATTCTACAGCTTTAAACATCACACTCCCCTTGAGACAATGTGAACAATGTCAGCACAATTTTCCTTTCAAATGGGATAATAAATATCTAACCTACCTAGGCATTAAAATAACTGCTTCACTATCAGACTTATATTCAGCTAATTACCAGCCTTCGTTGCAAAACATTACTGAAGACTTTAAGAAATGGTCAACGGGCCTTTTCTCTTGGTTCGGTAGAGCGTCCATCATTAAAATGAACGTTTTGCCGAGATTTCTATATATTCTCCAAACAGTACCTGTCCATATCCCACCGTCTTTTTTCACATCCTTTAGACAAATTTGTACGAAATTTATTTGGGGTTCTACTCGCCCTAGACTAAATTATAGTAAACTTACCTCCCCAAAAGTACGAGGAGGATTGGGAATACCCGACATTTGTAAGTATCAGATAGCAAGTCACCTTACTAGAGTTGTAGACTGGAATGTCCATACCTCAGTTAAAGATTGGGTCAGAATAGAAAATCATTTCTCCCCGGTACCCTTAGCTCAAACCCCTTGGTTACATTTCCCAAAAGGACCACCCCTTAATCTTACCCACATTACGTGTCTTCAAGCAAGCGTGTACTAAATATAAGATCTCAGATACTAATGGCCCTTTAACCCCTCTCAGATGGAATCCTTTGTTTCCCTCTGGAATGAAGGCCTGCTATCTGAGAGATTTATGGCCGTCTGACAACATTCGCACCATGCATTTTTATAAGGATAATAAACTTCTCTCATTTTCAGACCTTTCCGAAATACTCAAACCTAAGGTGCTGCCCTATTGGTCCTTTATACAAATTAAACATTTTTTGAACTCGCAAGCAGCCGTTGCAGAATGGTCCAGACCTATTACCCCATTTGAAGATATGTGCCTTAAAACGAAAACCCAACGTCACCTAATTTCCTTTTCATACGCTATACTATTCCCCCAACATCCACCACAGAACCAGGTTAACATTGAACGATGGAAAAAAGACCTCTCCCTACATATACCCAACAATCAATGGGAATGTATCTATACGATCGCCCATAAAGGTTCCCTAAATGTTTGCGTGCAAGAGAATGCGTTCAAAATATTATCTAGATGGTATAATACTCCATCTAAATTACATAAAATTTACCCATCACTTTCCCCAATATGTTGGAGATGTTGTACTGAGACTGGAACTCTCTTGCATATATGGTGGCATTGTAGTACCTCTAAAGCCCCATACACACGCTCGGACAATCCGCGGACCAGGTCGGTCGGACTTTGTCCGACGTACTTTGTCCGATGTTGGTGTTGCGTACACACGGTCGGACTACGTTGTCGGAATATCCGGTCCGGAAGAACGTCGTGACGTAAGTCGTCGTCCACGAGATTACAAAAGGGAAGTTCAGCACCACGTCAGGCACCCGTTGGGCTCCTTCTGCTGATCCCGTGTTTTTCGAGAGTTAGTGGAAGTTTGGTGACTTAAGATTCGCGCTTCTCAGTTTTCTGACTCAGATCGTTACTGCTCTTCAGTTTGTGCTTGTCGTGCGTATCTGTTTATTAGTGCGTGTAGTCAGTTCGCATTTGTTGGTCATTGCGGCCTATATCTTGATATAGGACGCTTTGATTTGCACTGCTTATTGTCTGCTCGTTGCTGCTATTCAGTTCGTTCTTTCAGGCCTTGCTGTTTATCGGTGCTTTCTGTTTGTCCGTTCTGACCAGCCGACCTTTTGTGACCTTCTGAGCGATGTTTCCCGTGCGTACTCGTCGCCGAGTTCGTGCTGTATGCGGAATTGGTGTCGGGCTTTTAGCTTTGACCCAAGACCCGTCCATGAACAGAGTGACGAGGAGTATGTGGACCAAGAATTGGTTGCTTCAGCGTGACCAGTTCTCGCACATGCCTTTGCTTCGTGAGATCCGGGAGAATAATCCTGATGATTTCAGGAACTTTCTCAGGATGACGGACCCCGATTTTCACCGTCTTTTGGCTTTGCTGACCCCCTTTATCAGCCGGCAGGATACCTGCATGAGACAAGCCATTACTCCGGAGCAGAGGCTTGTTGCCACGTTGAGGTACTTGGCGACAGGGAGAAGTCTTCAGGATTTGAAGTTCTCTTCAGGTATCTCTCCCCAGGCCCTGGGACTCATTATTCCAGAGACCTGTTCTGCCATCATTCAGGTCCTGCAGGAGGACTATATTAAGGTAACATTTCTACTTTACTAGTCCCTTCTATGTATGCTCTGTTTGCTAATGTCTTCTATTTTTGACCTCCTTCCCTAATTACCATGATTGCAATATGTTCTAATATGCTGTGCCCCTTTTCTCCTTCATGCATTTTTCCCTTCACTTACCTCCCCAGCATGCTCTTCTGGCCCAATAGACACCTATGGCCTAGTCACTTAAGCAATGTCTTTTGTCTGCTGCATAGTATTGTTTGCCCCAAAACACCCCCTAAAATATGCACAAATGTTTGCTGTGTGGTTTACTTCATGTAGAGCCCCCTTTTTTTTTTTTTTTTGGGGGGGGGGGGGCAAACTCATTAGGAACCCCCTCCCCCAACTGCTCTGTCAGATGGTACCAATCCTTTATCTGCTGGCTTTCCCAAGGTCCATACACACTATATACCTACCTCTTTATAGTGGGCATCTTTAGGGATGAATTCAGCAAAGCATGTAGTGCAAGGGGCTGCCTCCATACTTTCCATTTCCTATTTTTTTGTCTTCTTTCCCTCCTATTAGCTTGCTTGGTAATTTAATAATGTCACACTGTGCCTGCCTTTTTTTGGGGGGGGGGGGGGTTGAAATGTTATTTGATCTTTCCTGTGGCCTGCCAATAGTGTTAAGTACAGAGGGTCTGGGCAAACTAGCCCACATTTTTGAGCCATTTGCCAATCTATGAAGTGCAGAGGGTTACCTGTCCACCACCCCCCCCCCAAAACCCTAGTTATTGCCAATGTCCCATCAGAAGTGGGGGGATTGATGGGGGGGTGAGTAATCTGTGAAGGGGAGCCTCTACTTTTCTGTGCAAATACTTTCCAGCCTCCAATTTTATACAATGCTCTTGTTCCAAGATGTTGATTGTCTAATCTGCTTGCAATGTTTAGGTGCAAAGTGACTAATTTTTTTTTTCTTGTTTCACTCCACAGTTCCCTTCCACGCCACAGGAATGGCAGACTGTGGCCTCCCACTTTGCCAGCCGTTGGGACTTTCCTAACTGCGGAGGGGCAATTGATGGGAAACACGTCCGCATCGTCCCACCGCCCAACTCGGGGTCCTACTATTATAATTATAAAGGGTTTAATAGTGTAGTGATGTTGGCGGTGGTGTCGGCAACATACGAGTTTATGTATGTGGACGTGGGGATGAACGGCCGGATATCGGATGGTGGGGCCATTACGCACACGGAGTTCTACTGGCGTCTCCAAAGTGGCAGTCTGTGCTTGCCACCTCCAGAGGAGAATGCCGAAGGACTCCCCTTCGTCTTTGTCGCAGATGAAGCGTTTGCGTTGACTCCCCATGTGATGAGGCCGTTCCCGATGAGGACCCTCACCCCGGACCAGAGGGTCTTCAACTACAGGCTGTCCAGAGCCAGAAGAGTGGTGGAGAACACTTTTGGCATCCTGGCCAGCCGCTTCCGCCTGTTCCTGACGGCATTTAACTTGGCGGAATACAAACTGAACCACATAGTTCTTGCCTGTTGCATATTGCACAACTTCCTCAAAAGACATAACAGGAACTATGTGGTGCCCGTTGGCCCAGATGTGGAGGGCCCTCCAAATGCGGAACTCACAGCCCTTCGAGTGGCACGTCCAGGCTTGCCCCCTCTAAATGCCCGTGTGGTCCGGGACCAATATATGGAGTACTTTGTGGGTAGGGGGGCCATTGCTCTGCCTGACGATGTGTGAGAGGCATTTTTTAATAAATCAGATATTTTAACCAACCTATGATTTCTTGTCATTTCAGTCTTCTTTTTAGCTTATTTTACCTTGACATTTTTTCCCTTTGCCTTCGACAGTGGGAATGCACTTTCTGGGCAAAAGGAGGTAACAGTCTCTTCTTCCCAAAAAGATTATTCTCATGTTGTGTGTTTGCTACCTAATCTTTGGTCTAGAGAAGGTTTGTCCTGCATAACTGACACCCAAAATACTCCTTTTCAGCACCAGGTCTGACATGTGTGTATTCTCAAAAATGCTGTGCTCCGTGTTTTTGTACAAAGCACTGTGGGTGTCATTTACATAAGTCAAATCCGCTATGCTCTACAAGTGCATTGAAAAAGTTCCCAGGGAAAGAAAATTGGAGTGCAAAGTGGATTTGCCTTTAGTAAATAACACCCATTGCCCCCCATATCCTTTACATTTTACATACATAATGCATTGTGTTTTTTAAATAAAGAAGCCACACATTTAGAAAACTAAAAAAGTTTACTAGGAAAACATTCACAAGTGCGTTTACAATCTTCACGCCAAAACTGACAACATCTTGTTTATTTACAACAGTGTTTACAAACATTCCGCAATTGGTAAAACCAGGCATGGAGCAAAACAGAACCTATGAACTCGGAAAGTTCAACTTTGTAAAGTGAAGACAAGATCAGACATGACTATATGTTCAAAGTGTGTTTGATCTTGCCTTCATCACATGGGGGGGTCACCCCCGGAAAGTGGAAATTTAGAACATGCACACAATTTGGGTCTGAAAATGGACATTAGATGGTAAAACACATGCCTAGAAGCTTCAAAAGTGCCATTTTCCATCATGGGGATGAATGGACGTTTTTTGGGGGTGCAACCCCTTCACCACAACCACTTTCGTAGTTCGTAAAGTGTTTGCACCCCCAAAAAAACGTTGGCATTCATCCACCATGATGGGAGCTAGCAAATGTGGACACAATGTGTGCATGTTCCAAATTTCACACAGTTTTTAAGTTGCAAATGTGTTCAGAAGCTGGCACAAATGTGTGTTAATTACTTGGTGCGTTTTCATATTTTTCCTAAAACATCAATGATGTTCTTCAATTTTTGTTGAACCTCATTGATGTTTTGCTTTATGTAATCTAGATCTCGATTGCAGACCATTATCTCTCCGATGAGTACGTGGGCACTCTCTGTGGTAAAGTGTGATTTTTCTTCCACAACATCCACGTCACCTAAAAACCACAAACAAACAAAAATGGGGTGTTGGAAATGAGGCAGCCATACATGGATTAGCTTACCAGTAGCTGTGTTCTCCCACACTCACCTGTTGTGGTGACAATTTCTCCAAGTTCGATGATCTCTCCTTCCTCCTCCTCCTCCTCCTCTGCTTCTGCTCTTTCCCCTTTTTTGGGAGGTGTTGGTTTGGGGGTTTCCTCAGACGGCCCAAGTTTTCGCTCCCCTATGAGAATGTCCAAAAGGAAGATTTAGCAACACAAGCTATTGAGGGCAGAAATAGGAAATGACAAACATTGCTTGAAAGTGACGGACACTATTTTAGTTTGGCCAGTTACAAATGTCAACTACATGAATGTAGTCACTTTGTAAAGGTGCTAAACTGACTAGCTTTTTGGTAGAAGTTTGTGTGATGGAGACCCCCCTCTAGTATCCACTGGAGCACATGTGTGGAAAAGCATAATAAAAAGGGGGTTTGGGTGTCCCAGCACTAGTGCTCTAGAGTCCAGATGGGTAAACAGCTACTGAGTGACCTCTCCTTTACATTGACAAAATTTGGTTAACGCTCTTGCTGACATCTCTAGTGAGAACAAACTTCCTTTCAATAAAAACTTCACCAAACCTCGTATTATAAGTGGCCGAACGATCGAGGTTGCGTACGATCGAATGGACACACACATGACAGTGGCAGAAAGATCGAGGCTGAGTACGATCGAATGCACAGACGAACCTGAAAGTGGCCATTTTGGAATGTCCAACTTTGTACAAATCAAACCACAATGGAGCAGTATGCAAGCAAGAAATCAAACACAAAACACAACTACTTACTTTTTAGAAGAATTCGCTTGATCTTTCTGTACTGATCGGCCTCCCTCAGTTTCAGGTCTGACCAGCGTTTCCTCAGTTGCTCCTTGGATCGTTGTACCCCAAAATGATTGTACAGCCTCCTCACAACTTTAGACATGATCTTGGCCTTGCGGACATTGGGGTTGAGGTAAGGCCCATACTTCCCATCATAGTCGCTCCTCTTTAATATGTCCACCATCTCCAACATTTCTCCAAATGACATATTGGAGGCCTTGAATTTCAGGCTCCGGGATCGGGACGTTTCTGCCTCCGGACGTTCCTCGTCCTCCTCCTCGTTGGTGGGATATTTGTGGCGCACCTGCTGTGTCCCCGCCATGTGCTCTCCCCACTGCGCCGTAAAGAGAAGGGGTGGGGAATAGACGAGAAAGATCGTCAGGGGCGGGCGGAGTTTGAAGCATGCGCACTGTATATAAAACGTCACACGCCTGTGTCGTAGCCACGATCTGGGAGACGAGGGGAGAGAAAACTCACACGAGACGATCGCTACAAACGAAGGTACAATTTGACGTTGGTACATAACTAGCCTAGACTGATTTGAACTTGAGGCTTCTTTATGGAGAAGATTAGGAGAGTTTAGCCTGACATAATTTATAGGGTTTTGTGTGGTGTTGTGTCTTGCAGAGATTGATATGAAGGGATTCAACGACATGAGTTTCTCCCCCTCTTCATTGCCAAATACAGGGATTTTCCCATATTGTGGCAGGGTATACACCCACATTACACCAACAAACCAAAGAGGCACGCAGCCCTGGAGGAACTTGTGGAATTTGTCAAGCCAAGGTTCCCCACGGCAACTGTTGATGATATAAGAAAGAAAATTGGCAGCCTGAGGAGTGCGTATATCAGGGAGCGGAAGAAGGTCGTGAAGTCTGAGGAAACTGCAACTTCAGCAGATGAGGTCTATGTGCCCAAGCTCTGGTACTATCAGAGTCTCCATTTTCTGAAGGACCAGGCTGATGTCACGGAGCCAACCTCAACTCCTCCTTCCACGCTTCCTTGCGCGCAGCCCACCCCTGATGAGGCTTCCGAGGAGCAACCTGGGCCTTCCAGTCTGGAAGAGGTGGAGGAGCCCAGCTTGTTCCAGGTATAGTAGTTTTGTTACCATTTATGGGAATAATGAATGATGTTCACTTAATTCAGGATCCCCAATTGCTTAGTTCCTAACGTGTTTGACATATCAACAGACAGTGGTGTGGGAGACATTTGGGGCCAGAATCTAAACTGCAGGGCTGAGAATTGTATGGTTTTCTATTTGTAAACATTTTGCACCAGTCACTAGATGAGAATTGTGTGTGTTTGATGAACAAATAACTGAAACTATGTCCCTTTTTCATACACAGGAAGACCTCAGCCAGGAGGTGGCTGTGGAAGGTGGCAGTCAGGAGGAGGCAGGGGTTAGTGGCAGCCACCAGCTGGGTAGTGGCAGCCAAGAGGGGGCTAGGCCGCGGAGCCTGACTGACTCCCAAATCCCTCTCCTCCGCCTTCCCTACAAAAGGGCGAGAATGGGGGGTTATGCGGCACAGTCAGCGCTCCGCATGATCAGAGAGGCTTCAGACTCCCTACATGCCACACCCGCCGACGAGGAGACCTTTGGCTCGGTGGTTGTCACAAAAATGATGGGTATGGAGGTGGGGCAACGCAACATGTGTGAGGGGCTCATCCTCCATGTCCTAAATAAGGGTAGGGCTGGGGAGATGACCCCAGTCACACATGTTTGCCATAGTTACCATGCTCCGCCTCCTCCTCCTCCTCCTCCTTCTGCCACCCCACCAGCACGACAGCCACAGCGTGGAAGGAAGCGTGGAAGGAAGACCTGAGAGTGACGACCTGGAATCAGTCTGGTCTGAGAGAAGATGGAGCCTCTTGTAGTACCAGAGCCTGGGGACCTAGATGGCATCTGCTGCAGTTCCGGATACTTTGGACTTCACGACCAGATTGCACTCCCCTTAATATACGTACTCCTCAGGCCCCCAATTTTCTACGCTTGAACAATGATGGTTGCCGTGGGGGGCCAAGACTTTGCAAATTCCCCAAGTTTCACCATGGCTGCGTTCCTCTTTGGTTTGTTGGTGTGACCTAAATAAAGGTTTTTTTGATTTGAAATAATCATTGACTATTGTGTTTTACTTTGCTACAATGACAGTTTTTCTTTGAGTAAGCAGGTACATTTCACTAATCCTAAAGTAGAATTAACAAGGGGCACCAACAACAAACAACCTACTAGTAAATTTAAGCAAGAAATACAAATGTTAATAATGTGTTTTTGGTAATTTGAGACACACAACCCCCCTCCAAAAAAAAAAAAAAAAAAAAACATTCAAATATTTATTCCCAAAAAAAAAAAAAAAAAAGACAAATCATGGTAAAAAAATAACAAAGATTCTTTTCCGTTCAGAGTAAAAATAAACATGTAGTGTATAAATGCTGCAAAGTAATAAAGAAGTAAGTTTGTGAGAAGTGCGGGTGAATAGGAGCAGCTAAAAGATGTCATTCTTGTTGCATTGTAAAGAAAAAGAGAATGCGCTGCATTAAAGACATTTTAACATTGCAGCGTGACGAATGTGCTGTGTCGATTAGGAAAGGTAGTTTTACCTGACCGAGCGCTTCCGTCACAGAATTTCTTCTGAGCATGCGTAGCACTTTGTCCGTCGGACAAGCGTACACACGCTCGGATTTGGTGTGATCGGACCGGGTTGACGGCAAATCTTTCCAGCAGGAGAAAAGACTTTGTCCGACGGACAAACCGATGAACACTGTCCGATGGTTCATACACACGGTCTGATTTTTCAACAACCTTGTCCGATCGGACCAAATCCATGAAAAAGTCCGACCGTGTGTATGGCGGAAAAAGAATGCCAGAATAAAATTATCCACGTTACAGTATAGTAAGGAAGAAGGGGGGCTGGCAGTCCCACACCCCAGAACGTATTACCTGGCGTCACAGCTGCAACAGCTGGGAGGCTGGGGAATACCAGACACCGAAGACCCTATCCGCAAGCTACTCAGTGTGCCAGGCGAAATTGCACCAGCGCTTACCAGGCTAGAGGCGGGATACTGTCATCTGAATCCCAAAGCACCGACGGTGAAACTTTTAAATACATTATGGGCATATATTAAGAGATTGCTAGGAATACAGGGATTTCTGACACATACGCCCATATGGCAGAATAGACAATATAGAGAAATCCAGAAACTTAAAGGATTCAGGAAATGGGGGGAGGCAGGCATAATCTATATGGCCCAACTTTTCAATGGCCCTACTTTCAAATCCTTTATGGAACTTCAGGAGGAATTTCAAATCCCACGCACCAACTTTTATAAATACCTGCAGTTGAGGCATGCAATACAAACCCAAGCTAGAACAAATACACTACGAAAAACAGACCACACAATCATTCAAAATATCCTTATGGAGGGGGAAAAAAAGGGTATGATATCCAGATGTTATGGCATCCTCCTGGGTAAAATCCAAGACTCTTCCAACCTACCATGTAGGAAAGGCTGGGAGGATGATATAGGACTTATAGACGGGGAAACGTGGAATATGTGCCTTTCTGCTGCACCACTTGTGTCAGTCTCAGCCTCACAGAAACTATCGCATTTGTATTTACTACATAGAGCATACAGAACACCGGTACAACTGCACAAGTTGGGCCTCAGGGACTCGCCCATATGTCCAAAATGTGAAAGGGACAACGGAGATCTTCTCCATATGCTCTGGAGGTGCCCGAAGCTTTTCAGGTACTGGAAGGAAATAACGGATACGATATCATCAATCTTCAATGTAACAATACCTCAAAACCCGACTATATGCCTACTAGGGGCGCTAGATGAGGAAACACTGGGTACACCCACTTATACGGCAATACTACACCTCTTATACATAGCATGAAAAATGATAGCCCAAGTCTGGATCACTCCAAGAATTCCCTCCAGGAAGAAATGGGTAGAGAACGTAAACAAACTACTGATCAGGGAAAAAATAACCTACCAACATAGAAATGCTCCACGAAAGTTTCAGGCAATGTGGTCACCATGGCTAGACACCCCTGGGCTAGCCCCACACCAGCTAATTCAGAATAGGTTGTTAGCAGGATGATTTTAGGGGGGAAAACAATGGAGGACAGACACACACCTTTCATCCAACATAAAGAAGGGGAGGAGCTGGCTAACTTAAAAAGACAGAGTATACTAATACAGAGACAGGGTCCACAAGATGGTTGTTGTGAATGCTTACACATAGTAACACAGGTATACCAATAGTGCACTAAAGCATGACAAGGTCATGGGAAGAAAGTTTTGCATATTATAGTATTTAGTATATATTTAGTATATAGTATTTAATAAAGACAAGACTTAGTTTTTGTTATATAGTTTCAGGAGCCTTGTAAAGCTTAATTTTAGACTGCATAGTCTCTGTTATGTTGAAATTATAACTGTACAATGTGATTGTTACCATGTAAATTGTGCAAAACGAAAAATAAAACCTTTTTCTTGATTAAAAAAAAAGACTGGTTCACCCGCCTTCAAAAAACAGTACACATGGAAGAAATAATCCACCAATCTAGAGAAACACAAACACAATTTCTTGAAACCTGGTCTTGTTGGATTCATTTTACCGAATCTCAGGATTTTCCAGACCTACAGAATGATCCCTCAATACTACAGGGTAACCCTTCCTCACCATAATATGTGAAGGGTCACCCCTAGTTATACCCTGGTCCCCTGGAGCGTCCTTACAAAGCACCCTTTTAACACTCCTGACTCTCTCCCTCCTTTCTCCCTATACTCCCAGGATATTTGATCTTACAATAAGAAGTACTAGATGTACATTTTCTTACCTTTACCTATTTAACTTTTGCTAAAACTATATAATTCATATTATAAATAATATCCAGACTATCATATAAAACGATTTCATCCCTATCATCTTCCCAGACGACACCTATATTCCTATCTCCAAAATGAATTTTTCTTTTCTACAGCTTAGGTATATAAAATTCAACTAATGAGAGTTCTTACTTATTTTGACTTCAATTACTCATTTAAGTTTAAACACACAAAAAGTGATACGCATTCACGTTTTAATTCCTTATTTATAACTGAATTTATTTCTACTTACCAAAATGTGTGTAAATTTTTGCAATCACATGGAAATACTTGTGTTGTACAATTCATTCCACATATGTATCTCTAAATATCGTAAGATATAATTCTGTTATTTCTTTAAGCTTAAGAAGTATGTACACCTGTTTATTGTTTAATGCTTAATAAAAACTTTTAACAAGAAAAAAAAGCACTTGTGTGTTTAACTAGTAATTTGTTTTGTATTATTCTTCTTTAAAGCGGGATTCCACCCTAAAGTGGAACTTCCGCTTTTCGGAACCCCCCCCCCTCCGGTGTCACATTTGGCACCTTTCAGGGGGGAGGGGGTGCAGATACCTGTCTAAGACAGGTATTCACACCCACTTCTGGGCATAAAACTCCCACGGGAGTTTACACCACTTCCTGTCCCGGCGCGCTGTCTGCCGGGACACACACGGGTCCCAGAAGACAGCGCTGACGATTCTCATTGCGCTGCACGACTCGCGCATGCGCAGTAGGGAACCGGGAAGTGAAGCCGCAAAGGCGACTCTTCCTGATTCCCTCACGAGAATGGCGCCGGCAGCAGCAGAGAGCCGAGCGATTGATCGGCCTCTGCTGCCGACATTGCTGGAACCTGTGACAGGTAAGTGTCCATTTATTAAAAGTCAGCAGCTGCAGTATTTGTAGCTGCTGGCTTTTAAAAAAAAAAAAAATTCAGGTACAGTCCCGCTTTAAGGTGGCGTGGCAGGGGTTGTGTCCTAAACCTATATACTTTTGCTAATAGGTATGCCTTAACAGAAAAAAAAAGTCCTAGGCCTATACACCACCTTCTCCCTATCCAAAATAAAAAGTGTCAGCAACAAGGCACACACTTTTGCCATTGCTGCCATTAAATTTAGAAAACGTTAAGAGATACAATTTTGAGGATGAAATGCAGCACAGTCTGCAGCAAACCAAATGGGCAATGGTTAGAGACCCAACTAGCATCCTTAAGTTGAGGGATCAAATGGTTGTCTTTCTGAGGCAGGCAAGGTTCCAGGGCAGAACCGCTGTGCATAAAGTGTTAAAAAAAAAAAAATAATAATAATGTCATATCAGGTATTTTTTTCACAACACAATTTTTTTGGTTTTGACACAGTTTTTAATGTATATTTTTTATACAGAAACAGAAACTAAGAAAAACCTTTTGTTTTTTTTAAATTTTTAGTCTTTCTTTGTTTGTTTAGCAAAAAATTAAACAACTAGTGGTGATTAAATATCACCAAAAGAAAGCTCTATCTGTCTCACAAAAAAATATAAAAATTTCATATGAGTAGAGTGTTGCATGACCACGTAATTGTGCATTCAAAGTGTGACAGCGCTGATGGTTGAAAATTGGCCTGTGCAGGAAGGGGGGGAACCGGTCTGAGTCCTTGAGAACCAGTGACATCACTGGCCCCATTCACTTCCTGCACCATACCAGACCACATGCCCTCAACATTTAGATGTACCTTGCCAGGGGGGCCACGTTGATGAGGACAAAAGATTTACATTGTTGGGGTCACCACACATTATTTCAACAATAGGGCTTATGCATGTAGCACCCTGGTATTAGACAGGATTGCTAACAAATTTAGTTATGCTAGGTGTAACTAGCCTGGCTAATTGGTAGTTGTATCAACTGACTGTGTGCCCTAAGCCTAAATATGGTGCATTTCTCTCTTCTGTCAATAGGTGGCACTTCTGCCTTTGGCATTAGAACGACAAGTGCACAGTGAGTTCAGGCTGTCAATAGACATAATTTCTCAGCCAATCAGAGTAGCTACTTGGCATGCTGGGATAGTCTATTTAAGGGGAATGAGTCAGGTGATCAGTGTTCTTTTAGCCCCAGGCTGAGGCCTGGGGGCTGTGTGTGAAGCAGCAGCTGAAGGTTAGGCCTAAGCCTGAGGCCAAGCCATGTGTGTAGAGGCTCAGCCCGAGGAGAGCCTGAAAGTTGCAGAGGTTCAGTCGGAGGGTGAACCGAGTGTTGCCAGAGGTGAAGGAGAAGCAGTTCCTACATGGGACAACCACTCCTGTTACCAGAGGCAAGAGAGAACCAGAGGTCAGAGATAAAGGGGACACCATCGCCAGTAAGGGACAACCACTCCTGTTATTGGAGGCCAGTTTTGTGAAGTCTGAAGAAGTACCAGAGCAGCCTTTTTCATCAGCCGGGGAATAGTTAACAAGTTGGGAAAGCTTCAGCATTCAAGTCAGGGACCCAGCGGGTGAGCGTGGGTAACGCTTGAAGAGGATTCAGCGTGTTAGCTGAGAGCCAAGCCAGGGACCCAGCAGGTAGTGTGGGTGACGCTTGGAGTGTACAGCAGGTTAGCTGTGGGAGAGCTCAGGGGATCCAGCGGGTGGCTGGGATCTGAAGGTCTGGTGAGAAGACTGGGAGCTCAGTGAGAAAAGCTACAGAGGGAGGCTGTGAGATGGAGGCCAGGTCCAACACAACGGGGAAACCAAGTCTGGTATGTGTACAGATCTGTGTTGAAGTCAACCTACGGGTTCAGTTGCCATAGGAGACAGCAGTTCTACAAATACAGTGCTGCAACCAGCTTAAAGGCCTGTAACCTGTAGAGCTGTCTGCCTATTTTGTCTCAGAGTCTGCCAATTGCTATTGCATCTGCCTAAGGGTGTTTAGGCCCTAACCCTCTCCCCCCAGTTCTTGTTATGAGACAATAAATCTCTTTTGTTCGCATTCAAAAAGTGACTGGCGCCCAATTCTTCCATCATTCATTACACCCACTATGCCTATTAACCCACTCTACAAAGAAGGATGTCAGCTCTCCCTGACTCTAGAGGTCACCATTAGGCCTGTAGGGGTCGGGGGCATTGCTACATGCATATGGGCGTAAATGGACCATACAGTGGCCAGAGCCTCTATAAACACTTTCTGGGGACCTGCAGCTGCTGTGTACAACCTTGTATAGACATCAGATGCGGCTTTATGTGGGTAAGCGCGAAGTTGTGTAAATAATCTGCATGTGAACGTATGTATGCCCCAAATGCAGATAGTGTGCATTCAGGTATATTACACAACCCCCAACGAATACCCATGTGTAGCCACATCTCCTGATTGATGTCTGTGGGCGGCTGTACACAGCAGCTTTGGGTCCTAGGAAAGTGTTGGCTCTGGCCACTGTACAGCCCCCTTACGGCTGTGTGCATGAGCTCATAAAGAGAATCACAGTTTGTTTATTTCTGCTCGCTTGGCTGCTACTGCTAAACTGTATATACTACAGTATAGCAGATGCAATTTCTCTCCATATACAGTATTGTTATTCTTATAGTCTTTATTAGGGATGAGCTTCGAGTTCGAGTCGAACTCATGTTCGACTCGAACATTACCTGTTCGCCCGTTCGCTGAACAGCGAACAATTTGGGGTGTTCGCGGCAAATTCGAAAAGCCACGGAACACCCTGTAAAAGTCTATGGGGGAAATATAAAGTGCTAATTTTAAATGCTTATATGCAAGTTATTGTCATAAAAAGTGTTTGGGGACCTGGGTCCTGCCCCAGGGGACATGAATCAATGCCGTTTTTTCGGTAGCAGTGATTTTAATAATGCTTAAAGTGAAACAATAAAAAAGTGTAATATTCCTTTAAATTTCGTACCTGGGGGTGTGTATAGTATGTCTGTAAAGGGGCGCATGTTTCCTGTGCTTAGAACTGTCCCTGCACAAAGTGTCATTTCTGAAGGAAAAAAAGTCATTTAAAAGCACTCACGGCTATAATGAATTGTCGGCTACCGGTAATACAGAGAACAGTCATTGAAAGTCATTGATAAAAAATAAATAAAAATGCGCGGGGGTCCCCCCAAATTCCATTACCAGGCCCTTCAGGCCTGTTCTGGATATTAAGGGGAACCCGTGTCAAATTAAAAAAAAATGACGTGGGGTCCCCCCCAAATATCCATACCAGACCCTTCAGGTCTGGTATGGATTTTAAGGGGAACTCCACGCCAAATAAAAAAAAATGGCGTGGAGTTCCCCCCTAAAAATCCATACCAGACCCTTTATCCGAGCACGCAACCTGGCAGGCCGCAGGAAAAGAGGGGGGGACGAGAGAGTGCCCCCCCTGAACCGTACCAGGCCACATGCCCTCACCATTGGGAGGGTGCTTTAGGGGTAGCCTCCCAAAGCACCTTGTCCCCATGTTAAAGGGGCAAGGGCCTCATTCCCACAACCCTTGCCCGGTGGT
Organism: Lithobates sylvaticus; assembly: GCA_028564925.1. NCBI lineage: Eukaryota > Metazoa > Chordata > Amphibia > Anura > Ranidae > Lithobates > Lithobates sylvaticus. The sequence continues at coordinate 191,261,618 of CM053030.1, read as the reverse complement.
TGTGGGGGTCTGCGGGCGGGGGGCTTATCGGAATCTGGAAGCCCCCTTTAACAAGGGGACCCCCAGATCCTGGCCCCCCCTGTTTGAAATGGTAACGGGTACATTGTACCCCTACCATTTCACAAAGAAAGTTTAAAAAATTGTAAAAAAAACACACAGACACCGTTGGGATAAGCCCTTTTAAAAATAAAATAAATAAAAAAAAGATTCCAGCGGTGGTAATCCACTCTTGGTATCCTGCGCTGGGTGATCTCTTCTCCGGGGTCCAGTGATGAATAATCTTTCCTCTCCAGGTCCAGGGTCCAATGATGATGTCCAGCGCAGCGCATCCTGTCTCCACCGGAGACACAGTGGGAATCCCGGCAGCCTGACAGGTCTCTTAGCTGAGGAGGACGGGGCCACCCGTCACGTGACCCCGCCCCCCTCTAATGCAAGGGGAAACCCAGCTTCCCCAGTGATGTGCGGGTGCCCCGCCCCCTCTGATATAACGGAAACCTGCGTTACATCAGAGGGGGGCGGGGTCATGCACGCAGACCCGCACAACCACCGGGCAAGGGTTGTGGGGATGAGGCCCTTGTCCCCATCAAAGTGGGGACAAGGTGCTTTGGGGGGCTACCCCCAAAGCACCCTCCCATTGTTGAGGGCATGTGGTCTTATACACTTCAGGAGGGGGGGCACTCTCTCGTCCCCCCCTATTTTCCTGCAGCCTGCCAGGTTGCATGCTCGGATAAAGGGTCTGGTATGGATTTTTGGGGAGAACTCCATATGTACAATGAAACACCACTTGAACAGGACCTGAAAGGATAAGCAAGAGTTAAGCATTAATTCTGGCAATACTTCTAAAAGGAAACCCAGGCCGGCCTATTTTAACCTTTAATCCTAATGAGAGATCAAACAAAACAAGAATGGTATGAGGGCCCTTTAAGCAGTAATAACAGCAATGTCCCCATTGCAGGCCTGGTGGTCTTTACCGGCAGTTGTAGCTCGTTAACTAGATCCAATAAGGTGCAATAACAAGGTAATGGTATTCCTTGGAATGATGCGTGGTAGGCTGTGACCTCACTCCCCCCTCGTACAGAGAGGTCCGTCACACACAAGGCCCAGAAAGAAGAGACCTCGGGTCTCTGGCCTCTTTTATGCTCTTCCCAGCAAAGCAAAGATCCCTCGGATGTGTAGTCCAGGTGTATAGTCTTGCGGAGAAATAGCCATTCCGAAGAACTACTAATCCCACAATCCCTTTGGTCTGGCACACAAATATGATGTCAATTGATGGCTCTGGGCACTAGAGGGACAATACGATCCACAGAAATTACAGGGAATCTGTGTACTTTGCTATTGTAGTCCACATTGCTATATGTGTAATAAAAAAATAAACCTTTATTTTGAAATTGCATGCACCAAGCTACTTACAGTTATCATTGCCTTTTGAATTTAAGCACTTCTAATATTGTGTTGTATACTTGCATGTGGACGAGGCCACTCGCTCTGGGGCTACATTTCGTCGTGAACAAGACCAGGCGGGGAATGCTGAAAAAGTACTGTTCGATGTTACTACACACTGTTGCCTGCTTTATGTTGCAATTAGGAGGGACACTGCTGAGTAAATTTAGCCTTATATGACCTGGAGCTAAGTGGCAGCTCAGTATGGCAATTCATGATCATTTTAAACTACAGGGCCTGGTAATATTGACAGAGAAGCGTAGTAACAGGATTTGCAACTGTACGCGGCCAGGGTTTCAGGCAATGCTGCTCTATAATGGTCCTCATTAGGTAAATTGCCTAGAGAGAAGCACTGTGGAGAAACTCATAATACAATAAAAGAATTTTAATAGAAATCAGAGGTGGATGTAGTGCCTGCTCTGCTGCACACTGATCCCAGAGGACTTAAAGTGGCACTAAAGGCAAAATAAAAAAAATGACATATATGATGCAGACTGTCACTAACATTAACAAAGCAGTCTTTGTTTTTACAAATCCCCCTGTAACTTACTTTTTAACCTGTTGATCCAGCTGTTATTATTAAATGAAAAGTCCAGACAAAGCTCATTTGTCTGTACTTCTCCTATGGATCACACAAGTGCAGTTCGTTCTGCACACCTGTGACCCTTTTTCAGCAGAGAGCGGGCTGAAGTCTGCTCTCTGCTGATGTCACTGCTGTCAGTCCAGGCTCGGCAACATCACGACCATGCAGTCGGGATCGACCAGCTCTCTGGACTGACACCCGGCTCAGGCTCTCAGAGAGTCGCTGAGAGCCTAAGCCAGACACCCCCGCCCCTCCACAGCCCCAATGAGCGAGGAGGGAGCAGAGCAGAGAGCTGTGACTGATAGTATACAGCTCTCTGCTCACGGAGCTCTAAAAACTGAGTGATCTGCGGTGTTCGATCGCTCGATTCTCAGTGTAGAGGCGCCAGGGGGATAGATGCAGCATCGGAGCAATACTGCATCCACCTAGGTAAGTATGAATCTTAAAAAAAAAAAAAAATCACGGACTTCTCTTTTAAATTTCATAGATACGGAAGACACCCTAAGGGCCAGTTCACACCAGAATGCGGTTCTGGTGGATGCCTGGTCCCACACTCTGAACGCTAGCGGGGAAATCTTTATCCACCGTCTTTGAGCAGCGCTACAAGCTTTAGATGACCGCAGTACGGGAAGCAATTAAAGTAGTGCATGCACTACTTTTGGCGTGGTCCGGCACAATTTCAGCTCATTTAAATTAATGAACTGAAATCGCACTGCGCCCAGATCGCATGTGTGATTCATGGTGTAAATCTTTCTTAAAATGTCACCAGGTGAAAAAAAAGTAAAAAAAATCAAAAATGAAAACAGCCATGACATCTAAGGATTTGTAAGCTGCAATGTATTAAAGCCTAAGTTTAGCTAAAACTTATAACATAAAAAAATCAGCATACAACTCACAGTTCATATTTTGTGTCCTTTTTTGACGATTCTTCTGCTTCTAAAAGAAATCTTCACCTGTCTTACACCACCCACTCATCAGACTAGCTCTGGGCTGTTTAAAAAACCAAACTGATTTCCCCATCCACAAATGCAGGATAGATGGAGAAATCCTCCCCACTTTGTTTTTGTACTCTAAAGCCAGCCAATCATGGATATAAATTCCTCAAGGCCCGGTGTTCTATCACCAAGTGTCCGGCTATCACTAGGTGTCCGAAGTGTACTGCGCATGCGCAGCGCATGCTCAGTACGTAGCATGAAAATGTTCGGAAATTGTCGGAAGATGAACGGCGCCTGCGCCGCGAGTCGAGGAGAAGCCCCCACCATCCAAGCAGACATAGGGTTAGTCAAACTTAGAGGGCCCCTCGCGGGCTCGCTTCGCTCGCCGCGCTTCGGGCACGGCCTTGCTGCGCTCGGCTCTTTTATATTCTAACTCTATGTCCACTTGGATGGTGGGGCTTGAAAGTGGACTCACGGCGCAGGCGCCGTTCATCCTCGGCAATTTTCGGAATCTGGGTGTACTGCGCATGTGCAGTACACCTCGGACACTTCGTGATGGGGGACTGGTAATGATACAACACCAGCCATATTTCAAGATGCAGGGAGATTGTGCAGAAGTCAATCTCCTGATTAACTACTGTACAACTTCCCTATCAGATTTTTCCTGCTCAATCAGAGCCACAGGCTATAGCCAGAATACAAAGGCTCAATAGGGAGGATTCCATCATCCACACACACTTGAATCAGGTCAGTTCTTTCTGTTCAACCAATGACTCGTCTATGGCCAGCTTAACAGTGGGTCTCCTACGCTCTCGGAATACACTGATCAGCACCTTGAATATGTGGATGGGGGAATCGGGTCATTTTTTTTTTTCGTTCAACCTACAAAAATGTCTAATGGACTGCCTTACTAAATCTACATTAAAACCAGCAACAGTTGAGACAATGAACTTCTTGGTCGGGTCTATGTACAGCATAATGTGTAGAGTACAGGGGTCAGGAGCAAGTTAAAAACAAAATAACATATGGTGTGCAGCAGTCATGTTGCTCATGTGGATGAGCACCACATACACATCAGAGCCCCCCTTACATCAAAGTCCCCAGCCTTCCCCCTATACATCAAAGTCCTTCTTACATCTGTGTCTCCAAAGTCTCACCTTACATCAGTGTCCCCAGAGTTCCACCACCTTACCTCAGAGTCTGCAGAGTCCCACCTTACAGCAGAGTCCCTCTTACACCAGAATCCGGGGGGAGTATCCCCTTACATCAGAGCCTAGCAGGGTGCTTCCTTACATTAGAATCTAGCAGAGTTACACCTTACATCAGAGTCTGGCAGAGTGCCCCCTTACATCAGAATCCAGTGGAGTGCCCCCTTACATCAGAATCCAGTGAAGTGCCCCCTTACATAAGAATCCAGCAAGATGCTCCCTTACATAAAAAACCAGCAAGGTACCCCCTTACATCAGAAACCAGCAGAGTGCCTCTTACATCAAAATCCAGCAGAAAGCCCCCCTTACATCACAATCCAGTGGCGTGCTCCCTTACATCAGCATCGAGCGGCATGCCCCCTTACATCAAATTCCAGTGGAGTGACCCCTTGCATTGGAGTTCACTTGTCCCTAAGTGCAAACTGGACATGAAATCAGCTGGGCAAGTGTGTGGAGCTCCTGAAAAAACAGGGGGGGGGGGGGGGCAGATGGGGAGAAAAGGGAGGGAGTGTTTAGTGAACTGCTCACTCACCCCAGGATGGTATCTGCAGGCTCAGGTAGAGGCATCAATCTTGCAGCCACAATGGATCTGCTGGTTGCTACTTCCAATTTCCCACCCACACATCCCCTTTCTCAGGCACAGGCTGCACATGGGGGATTGCAGTATGGGTGGGGCAGACACAGAGAGATAGGGGTGGGAGGAGGTGGAACAGATAGATACTTCTCTCTTCTCTTCTGTCCGTGCAGGGAGCGTGGAGTGTGCTGGTTGGGCTCTGTGAGACTGTCACAGATGCTCAGCCTTCAAAGCTGCAGCCAGCCTACCCCTAAGTTTATGGACAGCTTTTGCTGATGGATAGTTGGCAACCCTGTCCCAGCATAACATCCATGGTGGGGGATGTTTCCTGGGGGCACAACTGAAATCTGGGTGGGTGCAGCCCACCCCAGCACCCCCCTGGATCTGCCATGCCACACAATAGCAGGCAGGTTTTACTGTACTTGGAGAAGAGATGTTCAGCTGAAGAGCAGTTTGCCAAACACATTTTACAATCATCCATTTTAAAATGAATAGGAAGTAGGATGAAAAGTTCATAGTACGTGAGAAAGGGTCCCCCAAATAGGATTGGGACTTTAAGGGTTTTAAAAAATCGCTTGCTTAAACGCGGTTATTCTCATACTTGCCTAAAAAAGGCGTACAGTCGGGCATGTAACAAATCGAGACATGATTTACTTTTCTCAAGGGATAAGCACATCCCAATAGAAACACAATACACGAGAGTGATAACCAAATTTAGCAATCAACATAAAAACATCAAAAACATCCTTAAGAGACAAAGGAAGATCTCAAAAGCTGATCCCCTTTTATGTCCCCACATATCATTGCACCCGACCATCACATTTCGCAAAGCTACATCGTTAAAAGACAAATGAGTTCATACTGAAATTGTAGGGGAGTTCAGGAAAGATTCAATTTTTATTGAATTATTCCTCTCCCCTGGATCAGTGTTGTCTGGTCTACAGCGTTCCCTGTGATTCCTGATTACCGTTTGCCTGTACCGGTTGACCTACCCGGCTTGCTCCTGACTATTCCTGTTATCTGCCTGCACCTGACCTCGGCCTGTTTTGACTACATCTCTGCCTGCTCCATCTGCTACCTTGCTGCCAGACTGTTGTCGAAACCTGCCTGCATCTGACTCTGCTCCAGTACCCATCTGCTCTGGACTCGTGTACCTACACTGCCTGCCTGCACCTGCCTGAGCTCCAGTCTCCAGCCTCACAACTGTTCCAGGGTCTATTCCAGCTCCACCATCAGTTCCGATCCAGCTCTTCTGCTAGCAACTTTGCCAGGCACTCGTGCGACTCTGCACTCCTGCCTCTTGTTTTCTCTATCAGGGGCCTCGAGTCAGAGGTGTAAGAGAGGCCTCCCTCCGCATATCAGACTCCACCACCAAATACGTGACAGTACCAGACAGCCATGTCTGAGCAGAATGTGTCTGGGCTCTCTCCTTACCTACAAAGGCTCCACAAGGAACTAACCCTGCAGTGGTAATGTTACCTCCAGAACCCATGGTTCCTACACCTGAAATATTTACTGGTGATCGCAGTAAATTTCGGACATTCCGCAATGCTTGCGAACTCTACTTTACAATGCAGCCACGCACTTTCTCCTTGGAAGTCACCAAAGTTGGGTTCGTCATCTCCCTGCTACAGGGTGAGCCCCAGTCATGGGCCCACCGCCTGCTGGAACAAAGGGCTGACTCTCTGACTAGCCTAAACAACTTTTTTGGAATCCATGGCCCAGCTCTATGAGGATCCCCAGCAAAATGCAACTGCGGAAGCAGCATTACACACCCTCCAGCAAGGTCGCAGAGCGGCCAAGGACTATGCTTCTGAATTTAGGTGCTGCAGTTCCGATACCAACTGGAACGAAACTGCTCTTCGCCATCAATTCCGCATTGGACTTTCTGAACCTTTGAAAGATGAGTTGGCCCGAGTTGGCGTTCCCCACTCCCTGGACACTCTGATAAATCTGGCCATCCAAATCGATCACCGGTTACGGGAACGGAGATCCGAAAGAGCAACAGAGCCATTCCGTTCGGCCTGGAAGTTGCTCCGGGTCTCCAACTCCAACAGCCTGACGTCATCAGCCCCTGCTGCACCTACACCTGATATCCCAGAACCAAGGCAGCTTGGCATGCTCCGTCCCTCACTCTCCTCTGAAGAGCGTCAACGCCGACGACATGAAAACCTCTGTCTGTATTGTGGGAAACCAGGACACTATGCAAGATCATGTCCAGCCAAGATCCATAAGTGTCTAACAATTTCTTCTGCCTCCAAACCAACCCTGCCAACTCCCTCAACTCCCCTGGCTCTTCCCATTGTGTTACAGCTTCCAGGTAAGAGTATCCCAGTTTCCGCTATAATTGACTCCGGTGCCTGTAGCTGTTTTATGGACTTATCTTTCATCACAAAACACCAAATCCCTTTGCAACCCAGGGCCCAAGGATTCTCAGTACATCTGGCCAATGGGTCTGCCATTAAATCCGGCCTAGTTACACAAGAAACGATACCATTACCTGTTGTCATGGCCGGTAATCATAAAGAACTGTTACGCCCGGATGCCATTGCATATCCCCTGTTTCCTGTAATCTTTGGCATGCCGTGGCTTCAGGCACATAGCCCTCTTATCAACTGGGCCACGGGGGAAGTTAAGTTCCACTCTCCTTACTGCCTCCAACACTGCTTGCCGGAGCTCTCATGTGACCCGCCATCCTTGCTATGCTTGGACTTTGAAGCTGAAACCTGCTTTTCTGTACCAGATGTATATCATGACTTTTATATTGAGCAAAAAGGGAGCAGAGACTCTTCCTCCTCATTGGCCCTATGACTGCCCGATTGAGCTTCTCCCTGGGGTCGAAGTCGCTTTTGAAAGGATTTTTCCACTGTCAGAATTGGAGCTTGTTGCCCTAAAAGACTATATTGAAGACAATCTAAAAAAGGGCTTCATCTACCTCTCCGGCAGGAGTGGGTATCTTCTTTGTGGAAAAGAAGGATCATTCCCTTCGACCGCGTATAGACTATTGTGAACTCAATAAAGTTAAGGTCAAAAACCATTACCCTCTCCCCTTGGTGCCCGAGTTGTTCCAGAGGTTGGGAGCCACAACTATATTTACAAAGTTGGATCTCCGAGGGGCTTACAGTCTGGTTCGGATCCGGAGGGTGACGAGTGGAAGACGGCTTTTCACACTCGATTCGGGCATTTTGAATATTTTGTGAAGCCGTTCTGCTTATCCCAGCCACATTCCAGCACTTCATTAATTACATTTTTAGAGATTACCTAGACCTGTTTGTCATAGTGTATCTGGACGATATCCTAATCTTCTCTTCTTCCCTTGATAATCGCAGCAGGCGATGTACTAGGCAGACTACGACAACACGGTCTATATGCTAAACCAGAGAAGTGCAAGTTTGTGCGACAAAGCGTCCAATTTTTGGGACTGATTATCTCTACCCAAGGTGTCAAGATGGATCCTCAAAAGGCCCCAGTGGACAAAAAATGCATTTAACGCTTTGTTGGGTTTGTAAACTTTTATCGGAAGTTCATCAGGGGATTTTCAGCCATCATATCCCCTATCACACAACTGACTAAGCAAGGCATCCAGTTTCGATGGTCCCCTGAAGCTCAAAATGCTTTTGAGACTCTCAAGAAGCTGTTTACATCTGCACCAGTTCTAAGGCACCCTGACCCAGCCTTACCTTACGTGTTGGAAGTAGACACACCAGAAGCGGCAGTCGGGGCAGTACTATCCCAGAGACAGGGGCTGTGACAGAACCCACTGTCACTGTGTGTTTTGGAAGGGGCTCTGCGTTGGCCTCCTACCCAGAGACTATGGCCCAGAATGGACTTGGGAGAGACTTGGGGACAAAGTGAGATAATGCGATGTAATGCTGCATCCCTTCTCCCCCCCCCCCCCCCCTCTTGTTGCTGTGTTAATTGTGTTGGGTCATGGCATGTAGACGAAAGGTCTGGACTGGAGACATCTCCCAGCAGGGGATCTGTTAGGAGGGGCTGCCTGCTTATCATAATCCCTTTGTGTTTCAACTGTAGCTGTTTGAATACACAAGTGTTGAGTTTCCATTGGTTCTTCCTTGTCCCCTACCCCCTCTATGACAAGGATAAGGGGGTGTCCCCAACTGTGTTTAAAAGTGTATGTTTGAAACTTAATAAAGAGTTTATGCTCTGGATGTTTAACCCTCAACACCTGTGTGGCTTGTCTCGTGATTGAGGGGTTAAGGGCTGGTTATGGCGAATCTGCAGGCTGCGGGTGCATTTGGAGGACAGGAGACACATGTCTGGCGGAGATTCTCAGAAGAGGCATCCGAGATCCGTCACAGTGGTGGAAGCAGTGGGAAGTCTCCTGCAGTCCAGGACATCCAAATCACCACCGGGATGCAAGATACAGGCAGCCATCGAGAAGCAATACGGGGACCAGCCAGCATGAGAGCGGAGTTCGGGAGGAGGCTGCAAGGCATGCGGAAGCAACATCGGGGACCAGCGACAGAGCACACCATGCTCGGCTGGGAGGATGTGATCCGCCGGCAACTCTGGCAAGAGATGCTAAGCCACGAGCGGCACCATCAGGGGAAGATCCTTCCCTCCTCTACAGAGATGTACTGGACGCAGTACCGTGCACGAGAGGTGTTTCTGAGGGAACAACCGCGAGATGATTGGAAGACGGAGCTTGGAAGATTGGTCCGGGAGGAGATGAGGCTGGACGCCAGCTACAGAGCCCTCCGGTGGTTTGCGGCTCAACTGTGGCCAGGTACAGCAGATGGCAGCCCGACAGAAGGTGTTGGCTACGGCAGCGTGGGGCTGCTCCATAAAAAAATGTACGGAGACCCAGACTTTGGGAGCATCGAGGAGTGGCGGCTGGAAGACATCCTGGACTTCCGAGATGAGGTGCTGGACCTCCCAGAAGAGGCATGTGACCTGGAGGAATTGGAGTTCCTGGTTGAGCAGGAATGGGAGCTCGAGATTGCCTACAAGCGGCTGTTTGACGGTGATCAGCAGCCCGGCATGGCTCACGTTGCCTGGGACTGTCTGGGAGAAAAAGCGGACAGTCACGAAGATGCAGAGCAAATGGGGCCAGGGGTACCCCTATGTTTTCCCGTTCTAACCACAATGGAAGAAGCGGCGATGATACAGAGGGCACTGCGAGTGCTTGAATGCCGGCATGCATCGGAGGTTCCCCAGGCAGCGAGACAAGCTAATGGCATAAAAGTCTCAGAAGGGGGAGTTGAGACGGGCGCTGGAAGGCTGGTAGATAGGGATCAGCAGCAAGTCCAGAGTATCGCATCCGGTGTCCCAGCAGAAGCGCTGGCTACAGGGCAGAGTGCCGCTGGCCTCTGCCCACTCTCACAGTTAGATCCAGGGAGTCTGGGACATGACCTCAGTAAGCTGTTTTGCCAGCAGAAGATATCCCCACCGGGAGTGGAGAAAGCCATTCTCCCTCCCCAGCAATTAGACACTACCCCAGTGTTTATATCCCCAGCAGAAGCGCTGGCGACGGAGCAGAGTGCTGCTGGCCTCTGCCCACCCTCAGAATTGGATCCGGAGAGTCCGAGAGATGATCTTCGGGAGCTGTTTCCCCAGCAGCGGAAATCCCCACCGGGAGTGGAGAAAGCCATTCTACTTCCCCAGCACTTGGACACTACCCCAGTGTTTATCCCCCCAGCAGAAGCGCTGGCTATGGGGCAGAGTGCCGCTGGCCCCTGCCCAGCCCTCAGTATGTTTTTGGAGGGTTTGGGAGATGGCCCCTGTCAAAAGTTGCCCCAGCAGCTGGTCACAGAACCGGGAGGGGAAAAAACCCTTCCCCCTCTTCAGCGGCTGAATATCTTTGCATATGTCCCCCCAGCAGAAGCGCTGGCTACGGGGCAGAGCGCTGTTGGTCTCTGCCCAGCATCAGAAAAAGAGATGGAGAGTCTGGGAGATAGTCCCTGCAAGATACCTCCCCAGCGGCTGGTAACTACACCAGGAGAAGAGCAAGTTCCTTTTCTTCCTCAAAGGCTTAGCACTACCAGCCTATGCTCCCTACCAGCTGAAGCGCTGGCATCGGGGCAGAGGATTATTCAGCTCCCCCCAATACATGCAACCAGGCCCCGGATCATGGGAGTGCGGACAGGCAGGACTGCTCTAAAGCGGCTGTTTTTATTCACGGGAGACCGTATGTGCGGTTTTGCTCCCCAGCGCCAGAGTCGTACTGATTCTTTTTCTGTTTGCCTGGGGTGGGAATTTGTGACTAACGCAGGTCGAGACCAGTTGAGGGTCAAGGACCTGGTTAGTCTGTTTTTAAAAGGGGAGAAAAGTGACAGAACCCACTGTCACTGTGTGTTTTGGAAGGGGCTCTGCGTTGGCCTCCTACCCACAGACTATGGCCCAGAATGGACTTGGGAGAGACTTGGGGACAAAGTGCCATTGAGATAATGCGATGTAATGCTGCATCCCTTCTCCCCCACCCCCCCCTCTTGTTGCTGTGTTAATTGTGTTGGGTCATGGCATGTAGACGAAAGGTCTGGACTGGAGACATCTCCCAGCAGGGGATCTGTTAGGAGGGGCTGCCTGCTTATCATAATCCCTTTGTGTTTCAACTGTAGCTGTTTGAATACACAAGTGTTGAGTTTCCATTGGTTCTTCCTTGTCCCCTACCCCCTCTATGACAAGGCTAAGGGGGTGTCCCCAACTGTGTTTAAAAGTGTATGTTTGAAACTTAATAAAGAGTTTATGCTCTGGATGTTTAACCCTCAACACCTGTGTGGCTTGTCTCGTGATTGAGGGGTTAAGGGCTGGTTATGGCGAATCTGCAGGCTGCGGGTGCATTTGGAGGACAGGAGACACATGTCTGGCGGAGATTCTCAGAAGAGGCATCCGAGATCCGTCACAGGGGCCCAAGGCCCTGTTACACCCAGTCACTTTCTTCTCCAGCAAATTGTCAAACTCAAAAAGAAATTATGATGTTGGGGACCGTGAACTTCTGGCCATCAAAGCTGCACTGGAAGAGTGGAGATACCTCTTGGAAGGAGGAGCACACCCGATCTTAATCTATATGGATCATAAGAACCTGGAATACCTGAGGACAGCGAAGAGACTCAAACCACGCCAGGCCAGATGGGCACTTTTCTTTTCCAGGTTCTCTTTCCATCCAACTTACAGGCCGGGGTCAAAGAACACAAAACCTGACACACTCTCCCGCAAGTTCAGTGAATCTGGGGAATCTGCATCGCTTGATACTATCCTGTTTTCACAGAACTTTCTGTTACTTCAGGGAGATCTACTTTCACAAATTAAACAGGCTTCCCTGAATATCCCCTTGCCTCTGGGAATAACCCTGCAGGCCAGAGATGGTCTGCTGTGGCACAAGGACAAAATATTTGTACCAGAGAACCTACGTGTTCCTATCTTGGGGTTATGTCATGACCACATGTTAGCCAGACATTTTGGGGTCAGTAAAACTACTGAACTTGTGCAACACACATTCTGGTGGCCTCAAGTTAAAAAGGATTGTAAAAGTTACGTGGAGTCCTGTATACGGAACAAGAATAGTAAAACCAAGGCATGGGGCTTGCTGAAACCACCATCTGTTCCGGAAAGACCCTGGAAAAATATTTTGAATGACTTCATCGTGGAACTCCCCCCATCAGATGGCTTTACCACCATCTTTGTGGTGGTAGACAGCTTATCCAAGATGGCCCACTTCCTGACAATGAAAGACACACCATCTGCCCTGGAAACAGCTCAAATATTTGTGAAGGAAATTTTTAGACTTCACGGAGTTCCAGCAAACATTGGGGATTATTTACTAAAGGCAAATCCACTTTGCACTGCAAGTGCACTTGAAAGTGCACTTGGAAGTAAAGTCGCTGCAGATCCGAGGGGGACATGCAAGGAAAGTAAAAAAACAACATTTTAGCTTGCACATGATTGGATGATAAAATCAGCAGAGCTTCCACTCATTTCACATCTACCCCTTAGAGTTATGCCGCGTACACACGAAGGGACAATCCCGCGGGATTATCCTCTGGACCGAAGTCCAGCGGATAATCCCCTCGTGTGTGTGGGCGCCGGCGGACTTTTTTTGGCCAAAGTACGGCGGACTAAAGTTTGAAGTTTTGTTTTCAAATTATCCGCTGGACTTGGAAGTCCAGCGGACAATCCCGCCGTTAGTGGGCAAGTCCGCGGGACTTTTGAAATGAAGGGACTTGCCGCTCATCGGCAAGTCCGTTCATTTAGCACGTGACTTCAGGTTACGTAGCTAGTGTAGGCAGTTACTGCCGCCGCGCTAGCTCCGTGACCTGGCATGGATTTAAAGGGACTCCCCACGCCGAAAAAAACGGCGTGGGGGTTCCCCCCAAATCCATGTCAGACCCTCATCCGAGCACGCAGCCTGGCAGGCCAGGAAAGGGGTGGGGACGAACGAGCGCCCCCCCCCTCCTGAGCCGTACCAGGCCGCGTGCCCTCAACATGGGGGGTGCCCTGGGGAAAGGGGGGCCGTGCGGCCCCCCCACCCCAAAGCACCTTGTCCCCATGTTGATGAGGACAAGGGCCTCTTCCCGACAACCCTGGCCGTTGGTTGTCGGGGTCTGCGGGCGGGGGCTTATCGGAATCTGGGAACCCCCTTTAATAAGGGGGCCCCCAGATCCCGGCCCCCCACCCTATGTGAATGAGTATGGGGTACGATGTACCCCTACCCATTCACCTAAGGTGTAAAATGTAAAGTAAAAAAAAACACCCACACTTTTGAAAAAATAGTTTATTGCACTGCTCCGGGGGTCTTCTTCCGTCTTGGGGGTCTTCTCGCCAGACTCCTCCGCTCTCTTCTGCTCTTTTACCTAGCTCTTTCACGAGCGGGGGAAGTCCGGCTACCTTCTTCGTCGTCGCCGCCGTCTGGGGGTCTCGATCCGCCTTCGGGGGTCTTCTTCCGTCTTGGGGGTCTTCTCGCCGGACTCCCCCGCCATTTACCAAGCTCTTTTACCGAGCGGGGGAAGTCCGGCTACCTTCTTCGTCGTCGCCGACGTCTGGGGGTCTCGATCCGCCTTCGGGGGTCTTCCGGGGGTCTCTTCTGTTCTTGCGGCGGTCGTCGTCTTCCGCGCCGCCGGCGCCTTCTCCTTCTTCTTGTCCTTCTTCTTGTTCTTCTTCTTCCGATGTTGACCCGACGCTCTCTCTGCCCGGAATGCCTGTGCCGCTCTGCGCTGAGACTTATATAGGGACATGGGGGACAGGGTCACATGCACATGTCACATGGTGACCCCGCCCCCTTGTGTTGTCACAGTCCCGGAGGATGCTGGGACTGTGACATCGCAAGGGGGCGGGGTCACCATGTGACATGAACATGTGACCCTGTCCCCCATGTCCCTATATAAGTCTCAGCGCAGAGCGGCACAGGCATTCCGGGCAGAGACAGCGACGGGTCAACATCGGAAGAAGAAGAACAAGAAGAAGGACAAGAAGAAGGAGAAGGCGCCGGCGGCGCGGAAGACGACGATCGCCGCAAGAACAGAAGAGACCCCCGAAGACCCCCGAAGGCGGATCGAGACCCCCAGACGACGGCGGCGACGACGAAGAAGGTAGCCGGACTTCCCCCGCTCGTGAAAGAGCTAGGTAAAAGAGCAGAAGAGAGCGGAGGAGTCCGGCGAGAAGACCCCCAAGACGGAAGAAGACCCCCGGAGCAGTGCAATAAAATATTTTTTCAAAAGTGTGTGTGTTTTTGTACTTTACATTTTACACCTTAGGTGAATGGGTAGGGGTACATCGTACCCCATACTCATTCACATAGGGTGGGGGGCCGGGATCTGGGGGCCCCCTTATTAAAGGGGGCTCCCAGATTCCGATAAGCCCCCGCCCGCAGACCCCGACAACCAACGGCCAGGGTTGTCGGGAAGAGGCCCTTGTCCTCATCAACATGGGGACAAGGTGCTTTGGGGTGGGGGGGCCGCACGGCCCCCCTTTCCCCAGGGCACCCCCCATGTTGAGGGCACGCGGCCTGGTACGGCTCAGGAGGGGGGGGCGCTCGTTCGTCCCCACCCCTTTCCTGGCCTGCCAGGCTGCGTGCTCGTGTGAGGGTCTGACTTGGATTTGGGGGGAACCCCCACGCCGTTTTTTCGGCGTGGGGATTCCCTTTAAATCCATGCCAGCTTGCGGAGCTAGCGCGGCGGCATTTACTGCCTACGCTAGCTACGTAACCTGAAGTTACGTTCGAAATGAACGGACTGCTCCGTGTGTGGGCAAGTCCGTTCATTTTCAAAAGTCCCGCGGACTTTTGGCCGGCGGATTATCCGCTGGAGAAGTCCGTGCGTGTGTGGGCAAGTCCACACCCTCGGAAAGTCCAGCGGACCTAGCTGGAAAGTCCCGCGGGATTGTCCGCTGGACTAGGTCCGCCGGCAAAAGTCCCTACGTGTGTACGAGGCATTAGAGCGACTGCACTTTCAACTGCACTTGCAGTGCAAAGTTGATTTGCCTTTCATAAATAACCCCCATTGTGTCAGACCGAGGGGTACAATTTACCTCAAGGTTCTGGAGGTCACCATGTGAAACTTTAGGAATTGAGTTGTTCTTTTCCGCATACCATCCCCAAACAAATGAGCAAACGGAGAGAACCAACCAGACTCTTTTTCATCATCATTTCTGATCAGTACCTTTCCGGAATGTTCAGTACCAGCCGTTTTTGAAACTGTAAATTTCTTTGATATTAACAACAAACTGTTACAAACAACAATGGCGAAAACACAAGACTATAACAAGAAGACCTTTGATAAGAGGAAACGGGGAGAGCTAATGCAGGAACCTGGTGATCGGGTTTGGCTGTCCACAGCAAACCTAAAACGAGCATGCCCTTCTAGAAAATTAGGTCCGAAGTTCATAGGGCCCTTCCCGGTAAAGAGGAGGATCAACGATGAGCTGGAACTGCCAGACTCCTTTAAGGTACAACCTGTCTTCCATATGGCTTTATTAAAACCTGTGATTCCCTGATCCATTTCCTGGACAGAATATGGGTCCACCAGTATTAGTCGATGGGGCAGAGGAATTTGAAGTCGATACAATTCTGGACTGTAGGAAAAGAAGAAATCAAATTCAGTATCTTGTTAAAAGGAAAGGGTATGGTCCGGAGGAGAATTCATGGGAACCCGAGGATAATGTTCACACTGGAAGACTTGTTCAGGCATTCAAGAGATCCCATCCTTTAAAGTTTGCCCGATTGGGCAACCGGAGGCTGCCCATTGGGAGGGGGCAATGTCAGGAAGGACACGCCAACAATCAAGATGGCGGCCATGAAAGTTCCCCTGTTCTGCATGTTCCACTGAGAAGGGCTGCTTAGCCACATTTTCGTGCACCTATACACACACGCACACGCTTGCGCACCAATGCCGCATGGAATGCCAATGTTGTTGCGCACATGCGTGCGCACCCTGTGGAGGTTCGTGGCGCTAACAGGCTATTTAAACTGACTTATTCCCCTGGATCAGTGCTGTCTGGTCTACAGCATTCCCTGTGTTTCCCGATTACCGTTTGCCTGTACCTGTTCCAGTTAACCTACCCGGCTTGCTCCTGACTATTATTGTTATCTGCCTGCACCCTACCTCAGCCTGTTTTGACTATGTCTCTGCCTGCTCCATCTGCTACCTTGCTGCCAGCCTGTTGCCGAACCTGACTGCATCTGACTTTGCTCCAGTACCCATCTGCTCTGGACTCGTGTACCTATGCTTCAAGTCTGCCTGCCTGCACCTGCCTGAGCTCCAGCCTCCAGCCTGACAAGTGTTCTAGGGTCTATTCCAGTGCCACCATCAGTTCCGGTCCAGCACTTCTGCTAGCAACTTTGCCAGGCACTCATGCGACTCTGCACTCCTGCGCCTCTTGTTTTCTCTATCAGGGGCATCGAGTCAGAGATGTAAGAGAGGCCTCCCTCCGCATATCAGACTCCACCACCAGGTATGTGACACTGCCAGTCTCATTTATACAGTAATCAGTGGCTATTTGTACCTCTGATCACTGTATAAATGTCAATGGTCCCAAAATAGTGTCAAACGTGTCCGATCTGTCTGCCATAATGTTGCAGTCCCAATAAAAATTGCAGATCGCCGTCATTACTAATAAAAAAAGAAAAATTATAATAAAAATGCCATAAATCTTTCCCCTATTTTGTAGACGCTATAACTTTTGCGCAAACCAATCAATATACACTTATTGCGATTTTTTTTTACCAAAAACATGTAGAAGAATACATAATGGCCTAAACTGTGGAAGAAATTTGGCTTTTTATATATTTTTTGGGGCTATTTATTATAACAAAAAGTAAAAAAATATTGCTTTTTTTTTTCAAATTTGTTGCTCTTTTTTTGTTTATAGCGCAAAAAATAAAAAACCGCAGAGGTGATTAAATACCACAAAATGAAAGCTCTATTTGTGTGAAAAAAAGGGCGTCAATTTTGTTTGGGTACAACGTCGCACGACCGCGCAATTGTCAGCTAAACCGACGCAGTGCCGAATCGCAAAAAATGCTCCGGTCAGGAAGGGGGTAAATCTTTCCGGTGGTTAAACCTTGCAGTAATAAAGAAGTACAAAAATACGTAGTACGATCAATGTTCAGTCAAACCCTTATATAAATAAAGTAATATTCCCGCGCTGTCAACAAATGTGTTGAGCGGTAGCTGCTGCAGTCACTGATCTATAATAGTGTAGATAAAGTGACTGGTGCAGCGCTGCTACTAATAAAAAAAAAAGACATAAACATCAGAATATTGCTGCAACAAATAGAGATGATCAGTGAAATAAAAAACTTTAAAACTTCAGTGATAATAATGATATCTTATAAAGGTGAAAGGGTCTCTTGTGCAATATACAGATATCAAAGTGACATAAAAGTGGGTGTCTTTTCTTTCTTGTGCCATGACACCTAGGTGCAGGGTGGTCTTTCACCTTACAGCTGTAAGGTAACAGCGTGTAGAAAACAATAGATGTCCTGGATGATGGAAACGATCTTGTTACAAGATGGGTAGATACCAACGGTTTCCTCTAGGTGGCATTTAATCGAAAATCCCCGCAGAGATAGGGTGTAAAGGTGTACTTGTTAAATTTCAAGGGGTATGAATACTTTTTCAAGGCACTATATTTAGACAGCCAGTTGTAAAGGCAGCAGACATTTTCTCAAAGATTAGACAATGCTTGATACGGAATGGTTTGCTTTTTCCCAGACCTGGTGACTGTCTGCTTTACAGAGGTAAAAAAGACTTGGGTGAGTAAATGAAATTGTGTTTTGGTGCAGTCTGTCATGTTTTTGCTTAAAGGGCTTCCACTGGATTCTTCTAGATGGGTCTATTTAAGAGTATATAGAATAACATATGCTCTTGGACTCAAGAGTGTTATAGGGAAAACTGCCCCGAGACTCAAGTGGTTAACAAAAATTTGGACAACAGGTTCTCTGAACTATTCAGTTACAACAAGGACATATTGAAGATGCCTGTACATACTTGTGTCTTTTCCGTAACACCCCAAGAGCACTGGACCCAAATATTCAATATGCAAATGGATGACTTCCAGCTTTTACCCGGGAGCGCTGGCACACATTGCAGGGGAGCGACCTGAACTTGGACATCAAAACTGAAATGTAGTATTTGCTGTTCAGTGCCCTGGGTTTAGGGGCTTTTTAGCATTAAAAAAAATAAATAAATAAATAGCTTTTAATCCCTTCTGTTATTTTGAATTGTTTGGAGGAATTTCAAATTTACTTTAAGAATAGACTTTTTATTTTTAACCATGTTTCTGAAAAAAAATGTAAACTACATTACTACAACTTCTGTTACAGCCTGGTATTAAATACATAGAAACAATACGCCATCTAGTGGTAGAATGGGGGCTTTGCATCTTACAGAAAAATCCTTTTCTTTTATACTGACTGTACACAGTGCTGTTTCTGACTTTCATGCCAAAAATGTCAGTCTCAGCTAGAGAATTGAAGGAAAAGGGATACATTATTAACCCCAAATCTTGTCATCAGTTTATCCAAATTATCAAACACCATATAATAATGTGAAAGGGTTTTTACTAATTTACTTCCCTCAACACTGCCTGTATTACAGAGTTTAGAGATGAAAAGAGAGGGAAGTCTGTGACTCAATGTTGTTCTGCTGAGTCTTGCATCTGTAGCACCCTCAAATGCTAGAATAGGTATAGGAAAATTGACTTGAGTTTAGAGATGGTAGTTGCATAAGTCTGTTAATTGGACGAGGGTTCAGATTCAGGGCAGGCTGAAAGGCTCTGCAGACCGGGCCTCTTTAGTTCATTCTGGAGGTCTCATGGACACTTCTAGAAGCTAGTGGGCGGAGGTATAAAGACAGAGATATGAATATTTATGGAAATCTGACCAATTACCAGGCAGGAGGCTTGGCAAGGTGACTGAACCAGCCCATACATATTGTAGAGCCTGGCCAGCAGGGGAATCGGGTGGAAGATAAATGGTTGAGGTGCTGCTGTGTAGCCCGGGAGGTGGCCACGGAGAAGGGGGGTTCTGCCTCTAGGCTGAAGCTTGAAGGAAGAGGAAAGCTGAAAGAGGGAGCTTCCACTGCCCTCTATCCATAGCTGCAGGACAAAGACAGTGTAAGTATCTCTATATCCCCAGGGCCTATAAGGGAGAAGTCTGCTAGGTGCAAGTTCCTGGCAAGTCTTCGAGGGACAGTTTATTGCTTACCCAATCCCGTGCCTTGGGATCAGATACCGCAGCCAGGTGGGCTGGTATTTTTCATTAAGGGGACCAAGAGCTACTACAAAAAAAATCCACTCAGGGGACACCAAACTCCTAGGAGGGGATTACTTTGCTAAAGACTGTTGCTGCCAAAAATAGGGCTGCTTTGAGGACCACACTGAGCAGCCTCCTGAAAGGCAAGCTGGTCAGTAAATCAGACATGCCCCAGAAGATATGTCCGGATATAGGGAGTCTGCTGACGGAAGAAGGACTACTCCTCTTGATCCCCCATAAAATGGCCTTGACGGAATGGGCTGAAAAAATGGACGGTCTATTTGGATCCTGTAAGGCCAAAAAATGCCAAACCCCTGCCAAATACGTCTAAAGCCCCATACACACGCTCGGACAATCCGCGGACCAGGTCGGTCGGACTTTGTCCGACGTACTTTGTCCGATGTTGGCGTTGCGTACACACGGTCGGACTACGTTGTCGGAATATCCGGTCCGGAAGAACGTCGTGACGTAAGTCGTCGTCCACGAGATTACAAAAGGGAAGTTCAGCACCACGTCAGGCACCCGTTGGGCTCCTTCTGCTGATCCCGTGTTTATCGAGAGTTAGTGGAAGTTTGGTGACTTAAGATTCGCGCTTCTCAGTTTTCTGACTCAGATCGTTACTGCTCTTCAGTTTGTGCTTGTCGTGCGTATCTGTTTATTAGTGCGTGTAGTCAGTTCGCATTTGTTGGTCATTGCGGCCTATATCTTGATATAGGACGCTTTGATTTGCACTGCTTATTGTCTGCTCGTTGCTGGTATTCACTTCGTTCTTTCAGGCCTTGCTGTTTATCGGTGCTTTCTGTTTGTCCGTTCTGACCAGCCGACCTTTTGTGACCTTCTGAGCGATGTTTCCCGTGCGTACTCGTCGCCGAGTTCGTGCTGTACGCGGAATTGGTGTCGGGCTTTTAGCTTTGACCCAAGACCCGTCCATGAACAGAGTGACGAGGAGTATGTGGACCAAGAATTGGTTGCTTCAGCGTGACCAGTTCTCGCACATGCCTTTGCTTCGTGAGATCCGGGAGAATAATCCTGATGATTTCAGGAACTTTCTCAGGATGACGGACCCCGATTTTCACCGTCTTTTGGCTTTGCTGACCCCCTTTATCAGCCGGCAGGATACCTGCATGAGACAAGCCATTACTCCGGAGCAGAGGCTTGTTGCCACGTTGAGGTACTTGGCGACAGGGAGAAGTCTTCAGGATTTGAAGTTCTCTTCAGGTATCTCTCCCCAGGCCCTGGGAATCATTATTCCAGAGACCTGTTCTGCCATCATTCAGGTCCTGCAGGAGGACTATATTAAGGTAACATTTCTACTTTACTATTCCCTTCTATGTATGCTCTGTTTGCTAATGACTTGTATTTTTGACCTCCTTCCCTAATTACCATGATTGCAATATGTTCTAATATGCTGTGCCCCTTTTCTCCTTCATGCATTTTTCCCTTCACTTACCTCACCAGCATGCTCTTCTGCCCCAATAGACACCTATGGCCTAGTCACTTAAGCAATGTCTTTTGTCTGCTGCATAGTATTGTTTGCCCCAAAACACCCCCTAAAATATGCACAAATGTTTGCTGTGTGGTTTACTTCATGTAGAGCCCCCTTTTTTTGTTCTTTTGGTGGGGGGGGGGGGGCAAACTCATTAGGAACCCCCTCCCCCAACTGCTCTGTCAGATGGTACCAATCCTTTATCTGCTGGCTTTCCCAAGGTCCATACACACTATATACCTACCTCTTTATAGTGCGCATCTTTAGGGATGAATTCAGCAAAGCATGTAGTGCAAGGGGCTGCCTCCATACATTCCATTTCCTAATTTTTTTGTCTTCTTTCCCTCCTATTAGCTTGCTTGGTAATTTAATAATGTCACACTGTGCCTGCCTTTTTTGGGGGGGGGGGGGAAATGTTATTTGATCTTTCCTGTGGCCTGCCAATAGTGTTAAGTACAGAGGGTCTGGCCAAACTAGGCCACATTATTGAGCCATTTGCCAATCAATGAAGTGCAGAGGGTTACCTGTCCACCACCCCCCCCCCCCCAAAACCATAGTTATTGCCAATGTCCCATCAGAAGTGGGGGGATTGATGGGGGGGTGAGTAATCTGTGAAGGGGAGCCTCTACTTTTCTGTGTAAATACTTTCCAGCCTCCAATTTTATACAATGCTCTTGTTCCAAGATGTTGATTGTCTAATCTGCTTGCAATGTTTAGGTGCAAAGTGACTCATTTTTTTTTCTTGTTTCACTCCACAGTTCCCTTCCACGCCACAGGAATGGCAGACTGTGGCCTCCCACTTTGCCAGCCGTTGGGACTTTCCTAACTGCGGAGGGGCAATTGATGGGAAACACGTCCGCATCGTCCCACCGCCCAACTCGGGGTCCTACTATTATAATTATAAAGGGTTTAATAGTGTAGTGATGTTGGCGGTGGTGTCGGCAACATACGAGTTTATGTATGTGGACGTGGGGATGAACGGCCGGATATCGGATGGTGGGGCCATTACGCACACGGAGTTCTACTGGCGTCTCCAAAGTGGCAGTCTGTGCTTGCCACCTCCAGAGGAGAATGCCGAAGGACTCCCCTTCGTCTTTGTCGCAGATGAAGCGTTTGCGCTGACTCCCCATGTGATGAGGCCGTTCCCGATGAGGACCCTCACCCCGGACCAGAGGGTCTTCAACTACAGGCTGTCCAGAGCCAGAAGAGTGGTGGAGAACGCTTTTGGCATCCTGGCCAGCCGCTTCCGCCTGTTCCTGACGGCATTTAACTTGGCGGAATACAAACTGAACCACATAGTTCTTGCCTGTTGCATATTGCACAACTTCCTCAAAAGACATAACAGGAACTATGTGGTGGCCGTTGGCCCAGATGTGGAGGGCCCTCCAAATGCGGACCTCACAGCCCTTCGAGTGGCACGTCCAGGCTTGCCCCCTCTCAATGCCCGCGTGGTCCGGGACCAATATATGGAATACTTTGTGGGTAGGGGGGCCATTGCTCTGCCTGACGATGTGTGAGAGGCATTTTTTAATAAATCTGATATTTTAACCAACCTCTGATTTCTTGTCATTTCAGTCTTCTTTTTAGCTTATTTTACTTTGTCATTTTTTCCCTTTGCCTTCGACAGTGGTAATGCACTTTCTGGGCAAAAGGAGGTAACAGTCTCTTCTTCCCCAAAAGATTATTCTCATGTGTGTTTGCTACCTAATCTTTGGTCTAGAGAAGGTTTGTCCTGCATAACTGACACCCAAAATACTCCTTTTCAGCACCAGGTCTGACATGTGTGTATTCTCCAAAATGCTGTGCTCCGTGTTTTCGTCCAAAGCACTGTGGGTGTCATTTACATAAGTCAAATCCGCTATGCTCTACAAGTGCATTGAAAAAGTTCCCTGGGAAAGGAAATTGCAGTGCAAAGTGGATTTGCCTTTAGTAAATAACACCCATTGCCCCCCATATCCTTTACATTTTACATACATAATGCATTGTTTTATTTAAATAAGGAAGCCACACATTTTGAAAAATAAAAAAGTTTACTTGGAAAACATTCACAAGTGCGTTTACAATCTTCACGCCAAAACTGACAACATCTTGGTTATTTACAACATTATTTACAAAGATTACGCAATTGGTAAAACCAGGCATGGAGCTAAGCAGAACCTATGAAGTAGGAAAGTTCAACTTTGTAAAGTGAAGACAAGATCAGACATGACTATATGTTCAAAGTGTGTTTGATCTTGCCTTCATCACATGGGGGGGTCACCCCCGAAAAGTGGAAATTTGGAACATGCACACAATTTGGTTCTGAAAATGGTCATTAGATGGTAAAACACATGCCTAGAAGCTTCAAAAGTGCCATTTTCCATCATGGGGATGAATGGACGTTTTTTGGGGGTGCAACCCCTTCACCACAACCACTTTCGTAGTTCGTAAAGTGTTTGCACCCCCAAAAAAACGTTGCCATTCATCCACCATGATGGGAGCTAGCACATGTGGACACAATGTGTGCATGTTCCAAATTTCACACAGTTTTTAAGTTGCAAATGTGTTCAGAAGCTGGCACAAATGTGTGTAAATTACTTGGTGCTTTTTCATATTTTTCCTAAAACATCAATGATGTTCTTCAATTTTGTTGAACATCATTGATGTTTTGCTTTATGTAATCTAGATCTCGATTGCAGACCATTATCTCTCCGATGAGTACGTGGGCACTCTCTGTGGTAAAGTGCGATTTTTCTTCCACAACATCCACGTCACCTAAAAACCACAAACAAACAAAAATGGGGTGTTGGAAATGAGGCAGCCATACATGGATTAGCTTACCAGTAGCTGTGTTCTCCCACACTCACCTGTTGTGGTGACAATTTCTCCAAGTTCGATGATCTCTCCTTCCTCCTCCTCCTCTGCTTCTGCTCTTTCCACTTTTTTGGTAGGTGTTGGTTTGGGGGTTTCCTCAGACGGCCCAAGTTTTCGCTCCCCTATGAGAATGTCCAAAAGGAAGATTTAGCAACACAAGCTATTGAGGGCAGAAATAGGAAATGACAAACATTGCTTGAAAGTGACGGACACTATTTTAGTTTGGCCAGTTACAAATGTCAACTACATGAATGAAGTCACTTTGTAAAGGTGCTAAACTGACTAGCTTTTTGGTAGAAGTTTGTGTGATGGAGACCCCCCTCTAGTATCCACTGGAGCACATGTGTGGAAAAGCATAATAAAAAGGGGTTTGGGTGTCCCAGCACTAGTGCTCTAGAGTCCAGATGGGTAAACAGCTACTGAGTGACCTCTCCTTTACATTGAATAAATTGGCTTTACATTCTTGATGACATTTCTAGTGAGAACAAACTTCCTTTCCCCAAAAAAACACCAAACATCGTATTATAAGTGGCCGAACGATCGAGGTTGCGTACGATCGAATGCACACACACACGACCATGACAGTGGCAGAAAGATCGAGGCTGAGTACGATCGAATGCACAGACGAACCTGAAAGTGGCCATTTTGGAATGTACAACTTGGTAAAAATCAAAACACAATGGAGCAGTATGCAAGCAAGAAATCAAACACAAAACACAACTACTTACTTTTTTGAAGAATTCTCTTGATCTTTCTGTACTGATCGGCCTCCCTCAGTTTCAGGTCTGACCAGCGTTTCCTGAGTTGCTCCTTGGATCGTTGTACCCCAAAATTATTGTACAGCCTTCTCACAACTTTAGACATGATCTTGGCCTTGCGGACATTGGGGTTGAGGTAAGGCCCATACTTCCCATCATAGTCGCTCCTCTTTAATATGTCCACCATCTCCAACATTTCTCCAAATGACATATTGGAGGCCTTGAATTTCAGGTTCCGGGATCGGGACGTTTCTGCCTCCGGACTTTCCTCGTCCTCCTCCTCGTTGGTGGGATATTTGTGGCGCACCTGCTGTGTCCCCGCCATGTGCTCTCCCCACTACGCCGTAAAGAGAAGGGGTGGGGAATAGACGAGAAAGATCGTCAGGGGCGGGCGGAGTTTGAAGCATGCGCAGTGTATATAAAACGTCACACGCCTGTGTCGTAGCCACGATCTGGGAGACGAGGGGAGAGAAAACTCACACGAGACGATCGCTACAAACGAAGGTACAATTTAACGTTGGTACATAACTAGCCTAGACTGATTTGAACTTGAGGCTTCTTGATGGAGAAGATTAGGAGAGTTTAGCCTGACATAATTTATAGGGTTTGGTGTGTTGTTGTGTCTTGCAGAGATTGATATGAAGGGATTCAACGACATGAGTTTTCTCCCCCTCTTCATTGCCAAATACAGGGATTTTCACATATTGTGGCAGGGTATACACCCACATTACACCAACAAACCAAAGAGGCACGCAGCCCTGGAGGAACTTGTGGAATTTGTCAAGCCAACGTTCCCCACGGCAACTGTTGATGATATTAGAAAGAAAATTGGCAGCCTGAGGAGTGCGTATATCAGGGAGCGCAAGAAGGTCGTGAAGTCTGAGGAAACTGCAACTTCAGCAGATGAGGTCTATGTCCCCAAGCTCTGGTACTATCAGAGTCTCCATTTTCTGAAGGACCAGGCTGATGTCACGGAGCCAACCTCAACTCCTCCTTCCACGCTTCCTTGCGCACAGCCCACCCCTGATGAGGCTTCCGAGGAGCAACCTGGGCCTTCCAGTCTGGAAGAGGTGGAGGAGCCCAGCTTGTTCCAGGTATAGTAGTTTTGTTACCATTTATGGGAATAATGAATGATGTTCACTTAATTCAGGATCGCCAATTGCTTAGTTCCTAACGTGTTTGACATATCAACAGACAGTGGTGTGGGAGACATTTGGGGCCAGAATCTAAACTGCTGGGCTGAGAATTGTATGGTTTTCTATTTGTAAACATTTTGCACCAGTCACTAGATGAGAATTGTGTGTGTTTGATGAACAAATAACTGAAACTATGTCCCTTTTCCTACACAGGAAGACCTCAGCCAGGAGGTGGCTGTGGAAGGTGGCAGTCAGGAGGAGGCAGGGGTTAGTGGCAGCCACCAGCTGGGTAGTGGCAGCCAAGAGGGGTCTAGGCCTCGGAGCCTGACTGACACCCAAACCCCTCCCCTCCGCCCTCCGTACAAAAGGGCGAGAAGGGGGGGTTATGCGGCACAGTCAGCGCTCCGGATGATAAGAGAGGCTTCAGACTCCCTACATGCCACACCCGCCGACGAGGAGACCTTTGGCTCGGTGGTTGTCACAAAAATGATGGGTATGGAGGTGGGGCAACGCAACATGTGTGAGGGGCTCATCCTCCATGTCCTAAATAAGGGTAGGGCTGGGGAGATGACCCCACTCACACATGTTTGCCATAGTTACCATGCTCCGCCTCCTCCTCCTCCTCCTCCTCCTTCTGTCACCCCACCAGCACGACAGCCACAGCGTGCAAGGAAGCGTGGAAGGAAGACCTGAGAGTGACGACCTGGAATCAGTCTGGTCTGAGAGAAGATGGAGCCTCTTGTAGTACCAGAGCCTGGGGACCTAGATGGCATCTGCTGCAGTTCCGGATACTTTGGACTTCACGACCAGATTGCACTCCCCTTAATATACGTACTCCTCAGGCCCCCAATTTTCTACGCTTGGACAATGATGGTTGCCGTGGGGGGCCAAGACTTTGCAAATTCCCCAAGTTTCACCATGGCTGCGTTCCTCTTTGGTTTGTTGGTGTGACCTAAATAAAGGTTTTTTTGATTTGAAATAATCATTGACTATTGTGTTTTACTTTGCTACAATGACAGTTTTTCTTGGAGTAGGCTGGTACATTTCACTAATCCTAAAGTAGAATTAACAAGGGGCAACAACAACAAACAACCTCCTAGTAAATTTAAGCAAGAAATACAAATGTAAATAATGTGTTTTTGGTAATTTGAGACACACAACCCCCCTCCTAAAAAAAAAAAAAAAAAAACATTCAAATATGTATTCCCCAAAAAAATAAAAAAAAATAAAATCATGGTAAAAAAATAACAAAGATTCTTTTCCGTTCAGAGTAAAAATAAACATGTAGTGTATAAATGCTGCAAAGTAATAAAGAAGTAAGTTTGTGAGAAGTGCGGGTGAATAGGAGCAGCTAAAACATGTCATTCTTGTTGCATTGTAAAGAAAAAGAGAATGCGCTGCATTAAAGACATTTTAACATTGCAGCGTGACGAATGTGCTGTGTCGATTAGGAAAGGTAGTTTTACCTGACCGAGCGCTTCCGTCACAGAATTTCTTCTGAGCATGCGTAGCACTTTGTCCGTCGGACAAGCGTACACACGCTCGGATTTGGTGTGATCGGACCGGGTTGACGGGAAATCTTTCCAGCAGGAGATAAGACTTTGTCCGACGGACAAACCGACGAACACTGTCCGATGGTGCATACACACGGTCTGATTTTTCAACAACCTTGTCCGATCGGACCAAATTGATGAAAAAGTCCGACCGTGTGTATGGGGCTTAAATCTTGCCATATGACAGCTTCAGTTGAGAGTGTCAAAAAGTGACAAAAGACAGCCGTTAACCCACATCATGACCATTGAGACAAGTATAACGGGACTGGAAAACCTGGAAGGCTTTCCAGGCTGAGACATAAGCCTTCCTGCTGTTGACTGATAAAGACTTATTAATTAAAGCTGCTGCGTTAACCCAATGGGATGCTAATCCATCATCAGTAGGGAGGACTGCAGGGATGGTGTGGCATAGGCATCTGCTTCTGGGATCTGTTGGAAAAATAACAAGAAATTAAGCTGTGACAGAGCATCTGCTGCCACATTCTCTGGCCCACTGATGAACCTAAAATGTGTATAAAAATGAAACTGTAGAGACAACCAGATCATCCTGCGTACAAAGGACATGATGACCAAAGACCTGGATTTGCCTTTGTTGATAATCTCAATGGCAGCTTGGTTGTCCGTTGAGAAAACAACAGTATGCCCTGACCAAAACCTACCCCAAACCTGGGCTGCTGACACTATAGGAAAAATCTCGAACAATGCTGATGACTCTGTAAACCCTGGGATGGCCAAGATTTCCTGTGGCTATGGCCCAGCAAACCAGTAGGAGCCAAAAATGGCAGCATAACCCACAGTAGCTGCTGCATCCGTCACAACCTGAGGAGAGGATATGGCAATCCAATTCCAATGCTGGAGGAACTCGTCCCACATGCGTAAGTCAGCCTAAGCTGCAGCATCCAGCTTTACCCAAGAGTCTGAGTCAGGGGCAGATGGTAACAAAGCCAACAATCTTGAAATAAAAGACCTACCATGAGGAATGATCCTCATGGCGAAGTTCAACATGCCCAACAATGATTGCAACTCCACTCTAGAACAAAAAAATTAATTAACAAATAACTCCGCGCTTAGGAATAAATGGTATAGGTGTGCAGCCTTTCCAAGAAATGGCCCCCTAGAGGACAATTTAGATAATAAATACAGAATATGGGAAATATTGGCGCTACCTATTGATCCAAGTGTAAGATACTACAAGGTTGATAAGCGAGAGGCTACAGGAGCTGTGTACCTGTAGCCTGGCGACACCTCCGTATACTCCCCTCCTATACAGTGTAGGTAAACTGTGCAGGATAATTAGAACTACAATGGATGCAGGAAAAATTTTTTTTTTTTTACTCTGCCTATAGATACAGCTGTGAAATATAAACGTGCTCCAGAGGAAATAAACAAAGAGGAGTAGGAGTGTGCACCTATATACCTAGCGCCATCACCTTATACTCCCCTCCTAGGCAGTGAAAATAAGCTGTGGTGGGGAAGGGGGGAAGTAGTGGGAGGGGTTAACCTATAGGAATACGTTTACTCTAGAACAAGTCTGGGAAATAGTAAAAGTATGAATACATTCTCTAATTCTCACAAGCTTGTCCATAGGTAAACTGGCCTGCATGGCTTGTGTGTCCAGAGTGATCCCCAAAAAAGTAAGCGCCCTTACTGGGCCTTCCATCTTCTTGACTGCCAACGGAACATTGAGCGCTGCAAAAACTGACCGTAACTTTAGTAGATCTGCAGGGGCCTGCTTGGGACTCTCTATGAGGAGGAAATCATCCAAGTAGTGAATGACTTCGTGACAACCCTCCACATGAGTGAGGATCCAACTGAGCGCCTGCACAAAGGTGTCAAACAACCAGGGGTTACTTTTAGAACCAAATGTGAGTTTGGTGGCAAAATAATACAGCCCTCTCCACTTCACCCCATGCCAC
This sequence comes from Lithobates sylvaticus, assembly GCA_028564925.1. Taxonomy (NCBI): domain Eukaryota; kingdom Metazoa; phylum Chordata; class Amphibia; order Anura; family Ranidae; genus Lithobates; species Lithobates sylvaticus. The sequence continues at coordinate 191,232,469 of CM053030.1, read as the reverse complement.
TGCCAGAGTGATTGCATGATTGGAAGGAGTTTGAATGCATCCTCTATGTCTGCCTTTGGACAACCAAGCGCCCACCCCCACCCTAATGATTTGTTGGATTGCCTGATCCATGGATGCATATTTTAATGAAAATTCTTTTGATGGAATCAAGGAATTTAAACTAGGCACCTTAGAGCAATGAGGGGCGGACAAATCATAAAGTAAACGTAATTTATTTGAAAACTTCCCTTTGACCAACCCGAGAGGATTGACCCTCCAATATTGAAAAGGAGGCAACAAAAATGCCCAATGAAAAAACCTTTGTCCAGTTCTAACTGGAGCAGTGCGTCTACTGCCTCCGTATCTGCTTCTGATGACCTTAAATTAGGACTCTCGAATGTGTCTGAAGGTAAGGTGATAAACCGTGTGTGGAAGCCCCTCGAGAACCCCTCCACTGGAAACAGACACAAACCAGAAGAAGAAGCTACGTTATTGCGGCTTAGTCAGCTGCTTTTACCCTGCCTGAGGGAACAGGCCGACTTTGGGTGGGCCTTGAAACAGCTGGCGCAAATGTGCAAAAGGTGGCACTGACTGTAATTGCAAACACCGTGATTGAAATTGTTGCAAGTCTGCAATTTCCCCAGATACCGAATAAGTCGACCCAACTTATCAAAACCAGCAGCCAGAGCCGGAGCTGGTTGGGAACTAGGGAAACCCCTGGGCGTGCTCGAAGGACAGGAATAGAAAGTCTTTAGTGCTAGCTGCCCTATGGTGGACTACTGCTCCCAGCAATCCCTCTTCAGGTCCTGCCAGTCCTCCTGGCGGCAGGTGCCTGACTCCACTGCCCATGACATTGCAATCCTCACTGGCTCCACACCCAGCTCTGACTGTTTCCTCCCAGTCCTCTCTGGCATGCCTCTCCAGTACTCCCAATAGCACATGTCACTCACCAGCCCTCCTGGCTGCACACACCGGTGGCTCCCTCCTGAAGACTTGCCTGGCAATACTAGCTCCTGCCATCCTCTCTGACTCTTCTCTCTACCTCCTGTCCAGATCCTTCATGGGTTCTTTGAAAGGATCCGTTTTGCACCCGACTCCCCAGGCCCAAAGTCACCCCCTCCAAAATGGCCTCAAAGGCCCCTGACAGCCTAGTACTCCATCCTCAGTTCTTCCACCCGACAACTCCTCCCAGCTGGCTGCCCCTGGTATTAAAGGAGGCCTGCACCCTGCCAATCCGTCTGTGCTATCTGTGAGTCACCAGACTACTCTAAGCCACTCCCAGCCCACACAGAGCAAAACAAACAGGTCTGCTTAAATTTACCTGTACTCACAAAAATCCTAACCTACCTAAGTAAAGGGTGCTACACTTTTAAGGGTAAAGAAGAGATTTGAGTCTTTTTGACCCCATAAAGAAGACTTACCATCCTTATTTCTATTACAAGGGATGTTTACATTTCTTGTAATAGGAATAAAAGTGATCAAAAAAAAAAATTAAAGGGACAGTGTAAAAATAAATAAGAAAATAAATATGAAAAATAAGCGATCCCATCCCTCCGTGCTCGCGCACAGAAGCTAACACATATGTAAGTCACGCAAGCATATGTAAACAGTGTTTGCACCACACATGTGAGGTATCGCCTGGGAGCAAGAGCAATAATTCTACCGCTAGACCTCCCCTGTAACTCTAAACAGGTAACCTGTCAAGGTGTTTAAAATGTCACCTATAGAGATTTTTAAGTACTGTAGTTTGTCGCCATTCCATGAGCATGCGCAAATTTAATGCATGACTAGGTGTAACATTATCTTTCATATTATACAAAAAAATTGGGGTATATATCATGTTTTTTTTTAATTCATTAAAATAATTTATTTTTAAATTGTGTTTGAAAAACCACTGTGCAAATACTGTGTGACATAAAAAATTGCAGTGACCGTCATTTTATTCCCTACGGTCTCTGCTAAAAAAAATGTATAATGTTTGGGGGTTATAAGTAATTTTCTAGCAAAAAACACTGATTCAAACTTGTAAACAATAAGTGCCATAAAAAGCTTGGTCTTCAATTAACAGACTAGCCTTGTCACCAAGATTCAAACAATATTTTGCACCAACCAAATAACAGTTTAGCCAACACTGTCCACCCACAAAGTGGGTGACATGGCATTACCCCATATAGATTGACTGCGAAGAAAGGAAAATAGAGCAAAGAGGAGGGTGGACAGGAAGACTGAAGATACTCAAGAGGTGAGTCCAGATGACCCACTTAAAGTAACCACTGACATAGCCCAGTAACAGGGATGAGTATACAAGAATGGATACACTCATTGGCCAGCTGTTTTCCTGCTAAAAGATATGTCACCATTCCAGGACTCAGCTGACTGGAGACCTGAGGTACTGTAAGGCCCCTCGGATCCACCTGTCCTTTTTTCAGGCGGATCCTAGTGGGCCATCTATTGACTCCTATGGGGAGACGGATGTCAGCGGAGATGTGTCCTCTGACACCCGTCTGCCATCCGATCCACTGAAATCAGATGTATGGTGATACGTTTGCCATCCATCTTAAACCGCTCTCCCTAAAGAATAAGTTCAAAGTGATTTAAAGTGCAAATGCTCTGGTGCAAGCCAGCTCAAAATATATAAATTCAAAAAACAAAACCATATATATATAAACTCAGCATCAAATTATACCCATGTGTGGTATAGATTATATGTGACAGCCACAATATAAAGTGATCAAGTGCATATAATTTGGTATATGATATTCAAAAAAGTTCATAAAATTCTCTGTGAATTTTTAGGATCTTGGTAAAACAAGGATCTTTCCACCACCATCAACACTTGCCACACATCCTACTCACCGAAATCCCATGACACCCATCACAGGTAGTCACAGACGCTTAAACGACAATCCAGATGGAAATTCCAGACAGCTATAAGCACTGGTTCAAACGGATGGTCAAACGGGATTCAATCGGTAGATTTATGCAGGACGCTTTGTGGGTATTCTCAAGGTAAATGATATTTACCATAGCCTCAGAAGGTTTCCAGGGTGAAGTGGGGAATAAAAAAGAAAAGAAGGTCTTCCATGGTGAAGTATGTCACGATTTATTCCAAAAATTCCATTAGAAACTGGTAAAAAGGTTTAAAATCAAAGTGTTCCTAGCAGCTTATACATCCACTCGTTGGAAACACCGTTAGCATTTCAAGCTGTGTTGCAAACAACGGAAGTGACCTATCACGTTCAAGCCACCCTACGTGTTTTGTCAGCACGCTCTGACGTCATCAGGGGTCATGTGATCGGATACGTCGCTTTCATTTTTATACACATCCGTCAATTAAGGGTATCCAATCTGAATCAATCCTTACTCAAAAAAAACTAAAAACCTATATAAACCATAAAATATTGAAAAGGATCTATAAAAAGAATTATATTAAAGTAAATTGATAACATTTGGGGCAAACTCATTAAACTAGAATTTATTGCATTTATTGGAAATATTGTGTCGAAAGACGCTGTCATCTTGTGGACAAAAATTGGATTTTCATTTAACATTAAATTATAACAAAGAACACTGCCATCTTGTGGACAAAAAACAAACAGTAAGTGTGTGTAAAAAATATATATGAAAGAAATATATATGTGGAGCCATCTTGTGGCAGAAAGAATAAAGGATTCAGTTCAATTGGATTTATCTTTTACAAAGAAAAACCAACAAACATGATTACTATTAATTAGATAGATAACAATTTAAATCAATGTCTACATTGATTCCCGCAGGTGTAATTGTGTTTAATTTATAAATCCATTCGGTTTCATTTTTTGATATTCTCTGAATCATATTCCCTCCTCTCCAATCACTGTCCATTTTGTCAATCCCAAAGAATTTTGCCACACTGGGATCTTTGTTGTGGTAAATCCTAAAATGGTTTGAAAGGCTATGTTTTGGCATTTTTAATATTATTTAAATGATCATTAGTGCATAAATTCCTTTTAGTGTGTCCCACGTATTGAAGCCCACAAGGGCAAATAATGAGGTAAGTAACGTTATTATTATTGCAATAATAAAAACCTGTTAATTCCAAAAAAGTGCCAACTTTCTTTGGAGGGTTAAGTACATTGGGGGCCAATCTATTCCTCAGATTGGGGGCCCCTCGGTATGTAAAGTTTGGGCTATTTGGTAGAAATTTGGACAATGTCCTGTCTCTCAATAATAGTGGCCAATGTTTCATAACTATTTTCTCCAGACTCTTGTAATCTCTACTGAAATTTGTCAAGAAGGGTATAAACTCTAAATCCGATTTCTTTTTAGGTTTATCTTCCAGAAGTGATTTTCTGTCCATCTTCATCGCCTCTGTTTGGATGGACCTAAGATTCTGATCTCTGTAACCTTTTTCTTTAAATTTATCAACCACAGTGTCTGACTGGTGTAAATAATCAGAGAAGTCGTGGCAGTTTCGTCTAATCCTCATCAGCTGGCCCTTAGGAACCCCTCCTAACAACCTAGAATGGTGACAGCTGGCTGTGGGGATATAGCTATTTCTGTCAGTGCCCTTGAAATAGGTCTTAGTCAGAATGCAACAATTGGCCTTCATCAAGACCAAATCAAGGAGACTGATGTCATGTAAATCCCAACTGCCTGTGAATTTTAATCAGTAAATATTATTATTGAGGTTACTCAAGAAGGATTCCAGTGTTTCCACTGTACCATTCCAAAGAATAATAATGTCATCAATGTACCTTTTATATAAAGATATTTCAGGTATGGGAACTCCAAATATGCTATGCTCTTCCCATTGGCTCATGAGTATATTTGCCACACTGGAAGCATACTTGGCTCCCATAGCCACTCCCTTGACCTTTTTATAGCATGATCCCTTATGCCAAAAATAATTATTGCACATGGCCAATTCCAATGCCTCAATAAGGAACTTTTTTTGTTTCCTCTTGAGTTTGGACTTGGAATCAAGAGCTCTCTTAGTGGTAAATAAGACATCCTGTTGAATAAGATTGGTATTAAGTGATTTTGACATTAATAGTCACAATATATGTGTTATCATGTATAGGAACATCTTTAAGAAGGTTCATGAGATGCTTACTATCCCTCAAATAAGAGGGATAAATATGGACAATCAATTGTAAAAATTGATTAACATACTCGCCTATTCTGGAGAAAATAGAATTAATGACACTAATGATTGTTTTGCCCGGTGGATGTTCAGAATTTTTATGTATTTTTGGCAACTGATAGATGACAGGAAGTCTTGGGACATCTGGGACAAGGCATCTGGCTTCTTTTTTGGTAACAATCCCTGTTTCTTTTGCCTTTTGTACAATATTTTTTAGAGCAATTTTAAGTTTTTTGTGGGATCACCTTTTATTTTTTTATATGTGTTAGTGTCACCTACCAACCTATTCAGTTCTCTAATATAATCCTCTTTATTTAAAAACACAATACGCCCCCCCCCCCCCCCCACACCCTTTGTCAGCTGAGCGAATGGCTATATTTTTCTTTTTCTCAAGTGCTTCTATTCCTTTTTGGATATTGCCTTTCTTATTACCCCTTTTGGTTTTTATAAGTCTAATATCCTGTTCCACCATAATTTTGAACGTCTCCAAGAAATGATTAGTCTCCAAGAAATTGATTTATCAACCCACTGTTCTGATATACATGTTCCGTGGTCTGGATTTCTGCATTGGGCTTTTCTGCCAAATGTTTTTTTATATTAAATTTTCTGACAAATTTTTCTGTGTCAATGGAAACATCAAATTTTTTTAATCCTTTATCGGGGGCATATTTTAAACCTAATTCAAGAACCCTAAGTTCATTAAGAGTGAATAATTCATCACTTAAGTTGAAAATCCCTTTACCCGCTACTTTCTCTTTCTTTTTGTTCTTCCTTCCTCCTTTCTTTCCTCTGTATTGTTTCTTTGTGTTCCTTGTTGTTGCCAGGTAGGGGCCTCCCTTTGTTGCCAATGTGGGTCCATGGGTTGGCCATATTGAGTTCCCTGGTATTGGTTGTACTAAGGTGGGTGGGGTGATCCACCTCTCCCTCTTCCCCTCCAATTCCCTCTCTGACTTGAATATCCCCTGTTGGGGTTCCAACCACCCCTTGTAGGAGGGTCTCCATGTCCCCTCCTCTGACCTATAGGGTGGATGACCTCTCTGGGTGACCTCATAATAATAGGGGGCTGGGAATGATATTGTGTAGGAACCTCATATCTAGCATGGTCATTATTACCATAATAATTATCATTGGGGGTGGGGTGAATTGGAATATAGGAATTAGCTGTAGCTCCCCTACCCCTAGTACCTCCTTGGGTGTTCCTATTTTCTCGAGCTGAGGGGCCTGGCAGTGAGCCCGACCCTCTTTTGCCAGGGGTGGAACTTATAGGGATAGGTTCTGATCCAACCTTTCAAGAGAAGAATCTAACGATTGTGTCAAAGCTATTTCAACCAGTTCCTCTTGCCATTTATATACTTTATTCTCCCTATAATCCTTGAGGTCTCTTTGGAATTTCTTCAATTTCTGTGCTTTAGAGTTGTAACACAAACCAGAAACTACCAACAAAGTATCCTCAGAAACTTAACAGCCACCATAGCCCTCTATTTAAAGAGATATATAGTTTTGTTTTAAAGAATCATACTTACCTAGGTGGATGCTGCATCTGTCCCCCAGTGCCTCTAACACTGAGAACCGAGTGATCAAACACTGCTAAATGCTCGGTTCTCACAGCTCTCAGTCACCAGCTCTCTGCTCTGCCCCTGCCCCCGACCCCCACCCCCCCCAGCACTCACTGGAGGACTGGGCTGTGGAAGGGATGGGAGCAGCCAGCTCAGCCACTAAGAGCGGAGTACAGGTCCAGGCATGTGGGCAGATCCTGACTTTGTGGCCCCAATCTTGCCCGAGCCTGGACTGGCTCTGTGACGTCAGCCAACAGTCTGCTGAAAATGGGTCACAGGAGCGCGGAATGAAATGCACTCCTGTGATCCTCAGAAGTACAGCCAAATGAGCTTTGGCTGTACTTCTCCTTTATGATATAATTAATTTTAAAACAAATGGGTGAAAGGGGTGATAATCACATGGGGCCACTTTTTACATCATTTCTTTCATGGCCCTAACATAGTTCTGTGGGTTGTTTTTATCTTTTGCAGGACTAAAAACTGCTGTCAATTTTTAGCTGAGGAGATACTCTGAGGAAGACTGCATGAGACGTACAGGGTTTCATTGCTGGGCAGGATAACCAGAAGTTCTGAGGGCACTAAATATACACTGAAGTCAAAATAAAAAATCCAAAGCGCCAAAAGAATCTAACTATTGGTATGAATTAGGCCCTTTTCACACTGGGACTGGAGACTCTGCAAGTGCAAAATAATACAAATAATACAATTTAATATACCGCACTAAGTGCCACAGTTAAATAAATATCACATTTGGAGCCTGATTCAACTTTGAAAAATCGCTAAAAAGTCCATGCAGATAATTTACGCTGAGTGCCACAAAATTAGATAGATATTACATTTGAAACCTTGTGCGTTTTTTTTTTTAAATCGCTAGAAAGTTCCATACAGAAGATTTGTTGCAAACAATAAACTTGAAGCAATAAAAAGGAAATCTGCCCAAATGCAGTAGTATGCCACCTCCGCAGTATGCTGGTTGACTTCCGGGACCGGAAGTGTGTCGCAATGACATAATGCTGCCAGCCAACCGGGCCAACCAAAAATGAGGTTGGCCTGCAGCATCGTGTCATCGCGACACACTTCCGGTCCCGGAAAACAACCAGCATAATGCGGCGGCATACTACTGCATTTGGGCAGATTTCCTGGGAACTTACCTGCTGTTCACACTGGGTGCCAGGTTTAAAGGCACATATACATGTGATTTTAATACAATATAGGAAAGACACATCAGAGGGAGATGAAAAAAGCTGCACACCCCGAAAACGAAAATGTTATGGAAGAGTTTTCCCCAGTGGGGCTTTAAAACAGCAATATCACCAGATCAAATTAGTTATTCTTAATTAAAATGTAGAGAGTCATTTATTTAGAAAAATGTCCAATGTCTAGTGTATTTGAATACAGTATATACAATATAAAATCTGGTACAGAATACAGAATAAATTCCACAATCCAATTAACAAACACATTTTATGCACATTGTTACATTACATATTGTTGTATAGTATTTTGAAGTATATGAGCCCAGACGCGTTTCGACCTAGGCGGTCTCTTCAGGGGACAAATGAATCTAAAAAATATAAAATTTTAATATTATAATTTCATACATATTATTACATTAGGGTTAATGAATTACTACTATACCTTTACTACATTATCATATTTATCTATTGAATTATTTTGGTTAACTTCATCTATGGGTCGGATTGACATTGTGACGAATATACACGTCTCCAAATACTGCCAGTCTCTATATATACATATATAGATATATAGAAATATTTACAATATAATTGAGACTCTGGCGGATCTGCCATGAGTGAATTTTACTAAATGAATTAACCTATTTTGTCTAAATTACTAAGGAACTATTTTTGGGTATTCATTGCAGGCGTGTACCCCTCCGTCCCTCCGAGGGTGTGTACAGTGTGGCTCCTTGCAAGCCCTTTGGGGTGGGCTCTTTTCTCCTGGGCAAGTGGGGGCAGCCTACCAAGCCCTCTGGATTCTTTCAAAACGGCTCGCATTTTTTATGGTTACAAGAACATTAATTTCACTTTTGAGCGGTAAATATACCATATGGCTTATTCAATGTGATTAATAACGACATGTTTCTTCAAATTTTAAATACATGCTATATTTTTTAGATTCATTTGTCCCCCTGAAAAGACCGCCTAGGTCGAAACGCGTCGGGGCTCATATACTTCAAAATACTATACAACAATATGTAATGTAACAATGTGCATAAAATGTGTTTGTTAATTGGATTGTGGAATTTATTCTGTATTCTGTACCAGATTTTATATTGTATATACTGTATTAAAATACACTAGACATTGGAAATGTTTCTAAATAAATGACTCTCTACATATTAATTAAGAATAACTAATTTGATCTTGTGATATTGCTGTTTTAAAGCCCCACTGTGGAAAACTCTTCCATAACATGTGAGTTTAATTACCATGGTTTTTATATGGAATAAATGTTTTAAAAACATTGCTGCACAATATGGCTTTTTCTGTCATTTGCATGAGGGACATCTACCCCAAACAACGCTAGTATATAGAGGAATGAGGGGCTCTTTATTATATCCAGTCATATGAGGAAGTATCGATCCTGAACCACATCAGTCCACAAAAAATCCACAGGGACTGCCGCACATGCGTGTTTGACCAAACTAGAAATAGTTGGTCCATTTGGAGGGGTGAGTTCACATCCATGTGGGGGCACTGTCCTGTGAGCACATATCAAGCACTTATCAAGCATGGATTCATATCCACTTTGTAGAGCACGAGCACTTTAATTGGGATTTGGAACTTTTTATTGCTTCAAGTTTATTGATGTTTGCAACAAATCTTCTATATGGAACTTTCTATCGATTTTTTTTTTTAAATGCACCAGGTTTCAAATGTGATGTCTATCCAATCTTTGTGGCACTCAGCGTAAATTATCTGCATGGGGCTTTTTAGCGATTTTTTAAAGTCGCATCAGGTTCCAAATGTGATATTTATTTAACATTTGTGGCACTACTAGGACAACTAGAGATATTCTCCCTACTGCACAACCTGAAAAGGGGATCTGCAATTAGCAACAACCATTCTGAAGTGTCTGTGTTTCACATCAGCTCTTCTTGACTGGAAATGCCACATCATAAGGTACAGGGTCCGTGTTAACAGCAACCTCTGCAATCCTGATAGTGAATACAGTGAAGGATGTGTACGAAAAATGTGTGTGGTCTCTATGATTGAGTATAAACATGAAAATAAATAAACTTGTACCATCATCCAGGAATTTTTTGAAATAGAGGGGTGGGAACCTGGTCCCCAACCAGGTCACCACAGAGGACTTATGGGCAGTGTTGGACTATCACGGTACAGTAAGACAGTAAAATATAAATAAGTAATAAGTATGTACTGAGCAATATAAATAAAATAGTTTTATTGATACAAAGATAATGATCAATTACAAAATAAAAACATAGCAAGAGTTCATATATGTCACCAAAACAGTTAACCCCCGGATTGGGGTTAACAGTGGGACAATTCATCACAGAAAACAATTCAACTAGTTTCGCGGACAAAGCCGCTTCATCAGGAAAGTATCTGTGGATTAATTAACAAGTGATCAAGAAACAATAAACAATACCATGACAATAAATGATCATAATAATATAACATGACATTTAAGCTAAGTAATTAGCGCATAGGGGGGGAGAAGAAGAGCAGAACTGCTTACCCTTGCCCCGACAGGCCCTGATCGCATAACCACCAAAAAAAAGGGGGATGTCTCCCGCGGCGACTCGGGGGAGCTACAAAACATGATGGACCAATTCTAAAAAGATAAATTGACACAATGGGTAGATGTAGTATGGACCTTCAAGGGTACACAAGATTGGGCCAGTGAATAGTGATGAAATGGTCAGGTGAAGCAAGGTGAAAACCAAAGGTGAAATGATTGAATGAGAAAATCCTGAAGAGTTGAGCAATGGGATGCGAGCAGTGAATAAATTGGAAAACCACTGAAATGAAAAAATAGTGTAAAAGGGTGAAGGATAGAGGAAAAGGGGAGAGGTAGAGAGGGGGGGAGGTGGAGGGGGGTGGGAAGGGGGAAGGAAAGAGGGGAGGGGGAGAACAGATACTTTCCTGATGAAGCAGCTTTGTCAGCGAAACTAGTTGAATTGTTTTCTGTGATGAATTGTCCCACTGTGACTCCCCCCAATCCGGGGTTAACTGTTTTGGTGACATATATGAACTCTTGCTATGTTTTTATTTTGTAATTGATCATTATCTTTGTATCAATAAAAATATTTTATTTATATTGCTCAGTACATACTTATTACTTATTTATATTTTACTGTCTTACTGTACCGTGATAGTCCAACAAGTCCTCTATGGTGACCTGGTTGGGGACCAGGTTCCCACCCCTCTATTTCAGTGAAGGATGTGTGTTATCTTTTATATGTTTCATTTGCCGCAACAGCCCCCCTCCACCCCTGAGCCCCACAGCAGCTGCGTGGGCTGTTCTGCCTATTGCGTGACCCCATTTGTTCCTATGGGTAAGCCATACTCTGCTGGACCTCTGGAGGCTACCAAAAGTATGGGATTTTTACAAGACTGAATAGGGCTGAATAGTGAACAGACCCACTGAAAGGCAGATCAGGTGGGAGCGATTTTTCTGCAAAGGCACCAAACAAGGGCCCACTGCAAAAAACGATAGATTGAGGAGGATAATTAGCATTTTTCAAGTCAAGAGTACTCAAGGGGGTGGGTACAATTGATTAAAACACAATTGTACTGTCCATAACCCCTGCGGTGGAGGACTGGTGTAAATGGAGTTTTCAATCCATAAAGGGATCCTTAATGTTGCCTTGATTAAGGCAAGTTACAAAGTCCACGCCAGATGGTATTTAGTGCCGTAGTGCCTGTCAAAAATGTACCCAGACACCTCGGCTACCTGTTTCAGGGGTTGTGGTCAGATAGGTTCACCATTATATGTGTAGTGGTCATGTCCCAAGGTCCTTCGCTTTTGGATGAGGGTTCATTCATTTATTGTTTCAGTCACAATTGTCAACATCACCAAAGATGCGAGCATCGCCCTACTAAATAAGCCTGTTGAAAATGTTCCACGACATACTCAGACCTTGATCTACTTTATATTTCTAGCAGCCAAAATTGCGATAGTAAAACGAAAACTTACATGGATCATGTTGAATGAAAAAAGATTGAGTGTCTTACGAGATAAACTATCCAATTTTGACAAAATTTGTTCCCCCTGGCTTGCTTACTTACAGGTTCGGAATGACTGAATCATATAGTACGAATAAGTTGATGCTGGATCCCCGGATGGACCCATCTCTTTTCTCCCCCCCCCCCCTTTTTTCTTTCTTTTCACTTTGCTTGTTCCCTTCACTTTGGCCAGCCTTGGCATTACGTCCTCTTAGCTTTCCCTTCTTATTTAAGCTCTTGATGATCATATTTGGGGGTCTGAAACCCCTTTGTGGAACCATTACAATGCTTGGCCACGAGTAATACTATGGGAGCCATGGTCGCTGGATGTGGGCTTTACTTAATGATGGGCCGGCTTCCAGGGATTACGATACAAGATGGACTTGACCTCAATATTGGATCTTGTTGTCCCACACTATGTTCCAAAGGGGTGATCGTATGGAAGACCACTTCCTAGTAACCACAATTGTTTTGCGATTTTATACCCATTTTACAACACAAAATATGTTATTCCGGACCACTTCTAATGGCAGTTGAATGCTAACTCGTGAGCTTAGCGAATACCCACCTATTTGCCAAGATTTTCAGATGTTATGTTTCCCCAACTTATGTACCTTTGTTTATACAGAGCTAGCAAGGATTGTTTGCTGCTCTGCACAGTGCTTTTGTTATTTATACTCTTTTAAAACATTAATAAAAACAATTGAAACAGGAAACACAGTTGTACCTAGGTACATTTGTTCTTTAAACTTAACCTGTGTTTTTGATGGAGTGCAAAGCAACAGATATGACCAGTGGATTGGATGCTGGAAAGTAAGCTTCATGTGCTGGACAGTTATCTGTACAGTTATCATGGGGTAGTCAGCAAAGTGTGAGCTGGATATATCTGACCTAATATTGTGTGTCTGCCCTGACCCAGTGTGTGTGCGTGTATGTCTGCCCTAACAATGTGTTCCACGTTCCTGTGTGATTCCTGCATGTTTTCTTGCAGTGCGATTTTGCATCCCATTCATGTGAAGGGGGTTGAAAATCGCACCAAAATGCACAAAAGTAGCACACTATTTTTTAAAAACGAGCTGCACCAAATCACATGGTACCGCGCGATCTGACACCTGCAAAGCACTTTGTTTGGGGTGCAATAACATTGTATGGGCGCCCGCCGCAGATCGAAATGCGGGATGTGCTTAGAACATGCCTTTCCTGCACCACGTTCTAGTGTAAATCGGTGAACACTGTGTTTGTATGCAGTATATGTTTGTCTGTCCTTATTCTATGTGTCTGTCCGCCCTGACACTGGGGGTTTGAGCTTGTGTGTTTTGTGTGTGCCCGAACACTCTACAATCTGTGTACTCTGGTAATGGTGCAGGATGACAAGAAAAACAAGAAAGAAGTAGTCACCCCAGAGGAGAATGTGATACTGCAAATAAGATTGTTCCAGCAATAAAAGAATAATTGCTCAGCATCTTCTTCAGTACTGCAGTGTGATGGCAACAATACAATGAGACCAATCAATTTTTTGGCTGCCAATAAGAATGAAGTCACTCTTCTGATGCTCAAAAATGGCAGCTGAAATTCATTTGGATCTGAAAACTGCTTCTCTGCATTTAGTCCAACATTCCCTGTATAAAAACAACTGTAACGTACCATCTTACAATAATATATATAATATGAATACCCTGAATACGGGTTTGTAAACGACCATGCCTAATTACTCCAATCTAAGGATTCAGTTAAAAGTTAAAAATTATAGTTGGTAGTCCAGATCAGCATGTTTTACCGTAAATATATATATAAATTGAAATGAGGTGACACATACTGTCTGTATGCTGACTTCTTCTGAAATATTATTAATGTTCTCATATATTATACAAAGTGTCCACTAGGTGGCAGTCATTACACATTATTACTTCTGTCCAAATAGGATTCTAATTAACTCTGCCATTTACACGATTGAAGTAAAATAACTGCACACAACATGCTCTGGGTTCACACCAGTGCGATTTGTCATGCGATTTGACAGTTCAAAAATCGCATGACAAGTCGCACCCCATTGCCGGCAAAGGAACCATTCAAAACGTTGCGACACAAGTCGCAGCGACTTTGAAAAAGGTGCCTGCACTACTTTCTTGGGATTTCATTGCAACTTGCATTGACCTCTATTAAATTAAGTCTCAAGCCGCAATGAAATCGGAGGTCCAAATGGCACTGATCTGCGGCTTTGAAATCATGTGGAAGTAGCACAATTTCAAAGCCACACTGGAGTGAACCAGGGCTAATATTTAAATTCAGATATAAATATGTAAAGTAAAGCACTATTCACCCGTCTTCTTTTTGTTTTTGCCTGTACTTTTTTGAAGTAAACGTAAATATGCATAAATCTTAATGGTCATGAAATATTTAAGCCAGTCCTGCTTCAGTAAGATCAGTTGCAGTCAGAGATACATTTTTTTTTTTTTCGCGAAGAAGAGTACATCTCAAAAGTTTGTTCTGAAACTGTAAATGTTAGTGCAGATATTAAAAAAAAGTATCACAGATAGTCCTCAATTATGTTCTTGCAAGTTCACTTGTAGGCAAGTGCAGTCTACTTTCTGCACTGTAGGTGGCACTCATCTGCAACGGCATTGCATTTGGACAGGAAGTCAGGAGAAACATGGTTTCTTTATGTTTCCTGGGTCACTGGGGAAGATATTCAATTGGATGCTGCTGCCCCATGTGACTCTTGCAGCCATCTTGGGTCAGGCAGAGACTATTTAAGGCCCTGGATCCCAGGCTCAGCACGCATTTTTGCGAGTGAGTGGAGTAAGGACAGGTACCCAGCCTGGTAGGGACAAAACAGGGAAAGTTTCCTGATGAGGGGGGGAAGTGTAGGGCTCACAACTTCTCTGGACATCTTCCCGCTTGGGCACGAGACGGCCAGGCCACAATCTGCCACTCCTAATAGTTTGGCTAAAACCTGCTCTCTACATGCTGTTGGACCCATGAGTGTTCTCTGTTGGGCTGTCTTGCCACCAGGTTTATTGTGAACTGTTTTTGCATAATTTTAATACAAGTACTTACATCTCACTAATGCCCTGTACACACGGTCGGAAATTCCGACCACAAAATCCGTCAGATTTTTTCCGACGGATTTTGTCCGACACTGGTGTTGCATACACACAGTCGGATAAAGTTGTTGGAAAATCCGATCATTCTGAACGTGGTGAACGACGTAACTACGTAGAGGCTAGTAGCCAATAGCTTTGGTCTCGTAATTTGATCTGAGCATGCGTGGCACTTTGTCTGTCGGAATTCTCTACACACGATCGGAAAAAGTCAGATCGGATTTTGTTGTCGGAAAATTTGAGAGCAGGATCTCTATTTTTTTCCGTCGGAAAGTCTGACGGAAAAAGTCCGATAGAGCCCACACACGGTCAGATTTTCCGACAACATGGTCTGATAGGACATTTTCCGTCGGAATTTTCAACCGTGTGTACGGGGCACTAGACTGTGTGTGTGTGTGTGTCATTGCTGCTGCATTGCGCTGTACCCCTCCTACCCACTAATATGGCTACAACCAACTTAAAGCCCAACTCCGGGAATTAGAACAAAATCTACCCTTGCAGTGGAGCATATCCCATACTGCAAGGGTTATATCTAGGGGGTAGAGGAACAGACAAGATTACTTACCCTATTTCTTATTCCAGCTGACTCCAGCGCTACCCTCCTAAACTGCATAGATTTTTTTCTAATGTGAACCTAGCCTAACTTTCAATCTTAAAATCAAAGCTAGTGGCAGGAAGAGTCTCTGTATGCAGCCATTATCCTGTGTATCCAGGACAAAGGACCACCCACTTTAGGCTCTGCACTCCAGATACAACTAACATAGTGCTCTATATAGTAACTACAGTTTGGAAGGAAGCTGCCCTTGTGCTAACTAGGCCTGTACATAACGTAAAATGAATGTAGAAGAACAAATCACCTGGCAATAGCTCACATGCCTCTGTACTGCTGTCTCATCAGGCATCATTGGTCGGGAGTGAAAGCAATTTATACCCCATGGGTGTGTCCAGGAGCCTAGGGTAGGGTGACCAGACATCCCCGGTTTCCGGGGACAGTCCCCGGATTGAGGGCACTGTCCCTGGACCAAGTCTGTCCCCGGTTTTGTCCCCGGATTGTATTTGAACAGGGGCTGGGCCAATTTCAAAGACAGTGAGTGCAGAATTAAAAAAAAAAATTCTTAATTGCACACCCCCGCTCAGTCACTCCTACTTACTTAGAGGGGGTGTATTTCTTTCCATTATCTGTGCCCCTTTCTGATGATTATGTGCTGGTCGGAGTGGAGGGACTATTTCTTCAGTTTCAGGTGCATTCCCATCCAGCTCCGCTCGCATTTTCTTCTGCCTTGGCTCAAGTCCCGGCCAGCCGCCTGCCTGCTTATCTCCTTGCCTTCCCTGGCTGAGTGGTCTTCCTCCACTCCCCACCCAGTAGTACCCGGGGCCAGAAGAGTAAGACTTGACAGGCTGTGAGGCAGGCGGCAAGCGGCGATGGGCAGAGAGTCACTGATTGCCGCCATTGCTAGTAAAAAAAAATATGTCCCCGGATTTAATTTAAAAAATCTGGTCACCTTAGCCTAGGGGCTTATGGGAGCTCTGAGGATTCTGGGAGTTAAAGGGCCTGTACTTGCATCTATACAAGGTAAATAAAGGGTTACTGTGCTACATAGCTAGGAACACAGGGATATCCTGACCTGAAACGAGCAGCAGGGAAACCCAAATCTAATTCTAGAAAGTATTAGAGTAGTTGATGCTTGGAACAGACTTCCAGCAGAGGTAGTGAGTCAGTCAACAGTAAATAAATGTAAACATGGTTGGGACAAACATGTATCAATGCTAGGACAAAAAGTTTAACAAAAAAATAAGTAATCAAAAAGTAGGCAAACTTGATAGACTACTTGGTCTTTTTCTGTCATCACTCGTTGGTGTGTCCATATAGTTGCCTTCTACCACAACAATTGTCATTATGCTGTCTGTCATGATTGTCCCCTAGTTGCCCACAAATTACAAATGTTGCCAACAAATTGTCATGAATGGCCTTTTATTGCTACTTATTGTCACAAATGTCCCATGAAGCTTAAAGTGGAGGGCCACCCTGAAAAACAAAACTAGATAAAAATGTTAGTACAAATTTATAATGAAAAAAAAATAAATTATTTTTTTTTACTTACCAGAAATGGCTGTTGCTAGGCAGATCGTCCTAATCTGCCTCTTCCTGTTCCTCGGAGCTGTTCTCCTAGTGCCGCCTTCTAGTGAATGGGGCGCGGTGTGTTATGGGAACTATGTCCCACAACACATCACGTTCCCCATTCACAAAACGACTCGCGCATGCGCAGTAGGCCGCGGGCAGCGATCGCTGCCCGTTTACCTTACTGAGGATGGCGGCGCTGGGACCGGAGCGCCGAGGGACATCTCGGCCTCCACGACCGACATCGCGGGCGCCCTGGGAGGGTAAGTGTACTTATTAAAAGTCAGCGGCTACTTTTTTTTTAGCTGCTGACTTTTAAATTATTTTTTTTTAGCTGCAACACCGCTTTAATTATTGTCATGACGCTCTGATGAAGTCCAAAGAATATATGGTAGGGCTGCAGGTGTGAGGTCATGATGCTAGGGACATTCCCAGGAATTGATCTGTATTAGCCACAGTAAATGAGAATTTGATAAGCCTATATGCATGTGAGTGTTTTTAATCTTTTATTATAATAAACCTGGTATTTATGGAAAGCAAAATGATGTATCTGTTTTATGGAGCTGCATTGAGACTTTTTCTGTGGACCTGTGGAGAAGTAGGAGTAAGCCTTGAGAGGTTGGTATGACTACAGTGCTTAAGAGCTATGTCTGGAGAAATCCTTAAAGAGAGACAGAGGATTAACTCCTGTGGGGTATATGGCTTATGTGACCTCCTATAATTGAAGAGCGCTAATATTCCAGGTGAGTGCACACCCAAAAGGCACGATTGATGGAAGTGTTTAATTGTGTGGCACACGTGCAGTTGTGGGAAGATGGCAGAGCTTTCTTTTGGTGGTATTTTATCACTTCTGTTTTTTTTTTTTTTTATTATATAAATGAAAAAAAGACCCAAAGTTTTGAAAAAAAAACAAAACAATATTTGTCACTTTCTGCTATAAAACATATCCAATAAAAAAAACTTTAAGAAAACTTTCTTCATAAATTTAGGCTAAAATGTATTCTGCTATATGTCTTTGGTAAAAAAAAAAAAAAAAAAATCCAAATAAGTGTATATTGATTGGTTTGCATGAAAGTTATAGTGTCTACAAACTATGGTATACAGTATATACTGAAAATAGTATTTTTTTTTTATACTAGTATTAATGGAGATCAGTGACTTATAACAGAACTTTGATATTGCGGCGGCCAATCTAACACTAACTTACACTGGGTGGGAACTGACTAACTGCAACTGACATCACCAGTGACACTAATACAGTGATCAGTGATAATCAGTGTTGGTCATCTTACTTTAAAAAAGTAATTAGTTACGTTACAAATTACTTCTCCCAAAAAGTAATTGAGTTAGTAACTCAGTTACTACATTGGAAAAGTAATTAGTTACTCAGCAAAGTAACTGTGACTTTTTTTTTTTAAATATTCTATACGTGTAACTAAGGGGCGGGTCTAGTATTACTGTAACCAAGGGGCGCATTTATTATTATTGTTATATATCGTGTAACCAAGGGGCTGCTCTATTATTACTCTAACCAAGGGGCAGATCTGTTATAGCGTGTAAGCAAGGGGCGGGTCTATTATTATTATATCGTGTAAGGGACGGATGGCTACAGAAGAGGGCGAATGTTAAATTAATGGGCAGAGCTCGATATATAACAATAATAATAAATGCGCCCCTTGGTTACAGTAATACTAGACCCGCCCCTTAGTTACACGATAGACGCCCCTTGCAGAGTAGCACGAGCATCGGAAGCGTGCGGCATCGCCTCGTACAATTACATGTTAACTGCGCCTGCGCGGTGTAGAGTTCACTCAGAGCTGTTTAGGTTCGGCAATTTTCGGGAAGCTCCGTAGTCCTTCGTACTGCGCAAGCCCTGCGCCTGCGCAGTACAGGGGGTCCTTATACGGCGGGGGAACTTTTTCGGCAGGACACCGGAATTACACTACTGCCATCTAGTGGCGGTAGATGTAATTGGGGTAACTAAGCCAAAGTAATGGTAACTGAGTTACCATGAGGGGAAAAGTAATCAGTTAGATTACTAGTTACCCTCTAAAGTAACTGAGTTACGTAACTCAGTTTATTGTAACTCAGTTACTTACATCACTGGTGATAATACTATACACTGTCATTGTACTAATGACACTGGCTGGGAAGGGGTTTACATCTCAGGTAATCAAGGGGTTAAATGTGTGCCTAACAAGTGTTAATTTGTGTAATGTGTGCTGCTTTTTACTAAATATTTATTTGTTGCTTATCCCTGCTTTGCAGGGATAAGCAACAGAGAGATTGTTGCCTCTGTACAGAGCCCTGTGTTCATTGTCAACACAGTGCTCTGGGCTGTGACTGGACACAACCGATCAGCAGGTCCTGGCCATGAATCATTGGCCAGGACCTGCTGACAAACTCCTGCTGTGTACAATCCCAGAGGCTGTCAGTGGGGGGGGACAAATAAAAAAGACTCAATTCCCCCATCCACACATTCAATGGGGGGAATTCTCCCCGCCTTTCCTTTATATTCTGACAGCAGAGAGGCTTCCCTACTGTCATAATATGCAGAAAAAAAGAAAAGCAGCGCTGGTCTAAAACCCCTAAATACACCCCCCAAACTGATGTTTAATATTGTGAATATTATTAATGACTGCGATAAAGACCAAACCTAAATGTAAATATAAATAGGAGGCAAAAATTAGCTCTATAATATAAGATGCAAACAAAGTGCAAAGTGCTCATAAAACAAACATTATATAGTGACAATGAGTGATAAATACAATCAAAACAATGTTTAGAAAAATATTGGAACAATTGAAAACATTTATAAATTAAAAATTAAAAAGTGATCCAAAAAAATATATGAATAAAGTTCATCAATCCCAAAACTGTGAATCTTAGAGACTTCTTTGATGTCAAATGAAAATGTGAACTTGCCACCCAGTATAATCCTCCACCAGTCACACTAAACAAACTAAAGTTAATGGCTGGTAAAATTATAAACCAGCAACTGCAACTTTAAACAATCATATGCTTTGAGCCACAACGCTGTTTCGCTGCAAGCTGTCCTCTCCAGACCTCGCAACCACGACCCACATGGATAAAGAATGGAAGAAGGAGGCTCCAATAGTGTAATACCGTTTTAAAAGACTTTATTAAAATAATAATAAAAGGATCCACACACATTTTGTCCAACCCGACACCAGGGATAAAAGCATTTGTATGTACCAGCCATCTCCAGCCACTAACTCGACACCGCAAGCCACGAGTATGATCCTGGTCAGTGTGATGAGGTCAGCGTCCTTGCCCCTCCCTACGCGTTTCGTCATACGACGTCTTCCCAGATCTTGTGGTATTAAGTTAGCGGCCGGAGACTACTGGTTTTGTGTTTATGGCAGTCATTAATAATATTCACAATATTAGACATCAGTTTGGGGGTGTATTTAGGGATTTGAGACCAGCGCTGCTTTTCTTTTCACATTTTTTGGTATTCCAAATTTAGGGCAGCTACGATCTGTTGTTCATCACTGATATATATCTTTGTACCTTAGTTCCCATTCATTATCTTTGGTGCTGTTTTTTACTTTTTCAATTCTACTGTCATAATACACTGAGTAGTGCCGACAGTGCTGATCGAGCAGAAAAAACCTGACAGGATGGATGTACAGAAGTCAGTCAGTTGATCGGCTTCTGTACAAGCACGCTGCCTATACATGGATCAAAATTTGGCTGGTTCTTATTGAGCCAGATGAACTTTGATCCATGTATAACAGGCTTTAGTGTTTAGCTGCTCTTAAGTGTTAGGGTTTACAAATGGAATTTTGTTTGCTGCGCAGGGATTGGAGGTTTGTTTAAAGTGTTAACATACTTGTGAGCGGGGGGCCCTTTTTTGGATACCCAGAAGGGAGGAAAGACACTTGGAGACCTGAGGTTGCAACAAAGTGTATTATGTGAAAGCTTCAACAACACAGTACAGCGTCTAGGTGGAAGCAGTGATCTGGTAACAGTAGTAAGCTATGCAGAGGAGGTGGCCTACAGACAGTGATGCAACAAGGAGTTGTAGCGGAAAGGCTCAACACTGATGAATTGGTGACCAGTCCCTATTCTGTCCCGTCTCCACTGGAACCTCTCACTGAGCAGCAAGTTACTGAGTTACTGAACTTGGGTTCCTCCTGTCCTCCACTCTCCCTACAAGGTGGTGCTGTCTGTGCCACACGTGTGTATGGAGGCCAAACTGCACCTGCCTACACCTTTGTGCTGCCCTGTTTTGTGTTAGCTATTCAAAATAAATGGCATTGCACTGCACTCTGTACACTTGTCACTGTGCGATTGCAGTAGCACATGGAAAAACCAGTGCATTAACCACACACATAGGTGTGAATGGTCCCTAAGCATGGGAAGTCAACACTGTTTATTCTGAGGACCATATTACAATCATTAACCCCCTATCCTGCAGTCCTGTCATGTCCATAAAAGCCTCCAATACAGTGGTTCTATACCCTTTGCACAATCTTTGACTCAGGACATTACAACAGTTTCCGGGTATAAGAATTGAAAGTGGACATCCAGCCAACAATCATGCAAGAAATATGCCTAAAGGCAGTCATGGGCCCCCCAGTAGGCTGAGCCCTGGGCTGCCTCCTGGACTATCTTAATATTGTGTGTCACAATGCGTTTTCAGCTTCCCTGTTTTCGTGTTCAGTGTTATGTAGTGGTGTACATATTTTGTTATTATTCTTGGACTGCAGTCAAAATGGTTTGGACAGCTAACATAACAGTCAGAAAGAGGATGACTTCAAACTGAATTCCAAGCTAAATATGCCCTTGAAATACTGTAAAGAGGAACTGCAATTTGTAAATCTGTCTATCCAGTTATGAGATTTATATAGCCCTGACTTTTCTCTACTGCAGTTGGCCAACAAAACATTGAACATTTCCCTGTCTGGTGCCTTTGATTGAAGAGTTATAGAGCAGCAACAAATGGAGGGTGTTATTTCTGTCCTCTGTCTTCCTTTTTGCATGGTCCTAGCTGTGCATGCAGCGCACTTGATTGGCTCCTAGTGTTGCCTTTATCGTTCTATAATTAGGATCAACCAGGGCTGGGACAAGGGGTGGGCAGGAGGGGTGGCTGCCCCTGGCATAGTGGTTTTCTGTAGGGATGGGAGTGCCTTCTTCTGTTGCAAGGCTGACCAGAGTAGTCGCAGCTGCAGTGATTTTGACAAGTGAGAGACTGCTGGGTGTAGGATCCCCTAAGAGTGCACATCTTGGGAGGGGGTTGGGGGGTGCAGTTTGGCATCTTTGCCCTGGGCACTGGTTGACCTTGTCCCAGCACTGGGTCCTACTATACAGGGAGGAACAAGGGCTGACTTCAAGGGCTTACTTAGCCATCAAGGCTTCATTTGACATCATCTAGTCTCTCTGATCTGAAAGTCAGGGGGCATACTGTCAGTACACCTTTGTTTTATCCTCTTGTAGCGCCACCTGCCCTGGGCTGGCTAAATTTAGTGTATAGCTCTGCTGTAGCCAGCTGAGCTGCGATTCATTTTACAGGTTTCTTCAGATCTACATGCACCACATCAAGCTTCATCTTGCAGAGCTGATAAGGATCAAAAAAAAAAAAATCTGTCAATGAAACTATTGTCATTAATCTGTAGGTCATTGATCTGTAAATTCTAAAGTGCTATAAATATATCAGCAATATATCAGCAACAGTGACTGCTGCAATAATCAACATTGCATTTAAGGTTTGTTTGGGAGGGGGGCCTGGGCAGCCTAAGTCATTTAATATTAGAGCAGGGCCCCTAACATTCTTAATTGAGAAAAATTGATAAGCAGCGCTAATATCAAATCGTCTATGTTAACAAAAAAAATATAACTAAAAACGTGTCTATGTTATGCATTATACATTATACATTATACATTGTGAAGCATGGACGCTTGTTCTCCGCCTCGTTGGGTGCCAAGTGTGGGTCACATGGAGGCCTATGCTAGGGTAGGATCCTTCTGGGCTACAATAGGCACCTGTAACATGAACGCTTTACTACACATTAATACACATGGGTTACCTTTATTTCTGTGCCATTTTCATCAATGCCCTGGGACAAGGCTGAGGCCACCTTAAAGCGAGCCTCTGCTTTTAGAGGCCTACCCCAGGGTGGGTTCTTCTGGGCTATGCTAGGCACCTGTAACATGATCGCTTTACTACACATACTCGACCTTAAAGTGGAAGTCCAGGCTAAAACTAAAATCCCTGCATCTATAGCCACCAACATTCTAACACTAACCTCTCTAGCCCTGAAAAGAAAAAAATCTGTACACATACCTTTTCTGAAGCCGATCTGACCCAATCTCCAGCGGCGGAAGCTCTGCAGAGGACATGGCCAATAACGGCTGTGAAATGAATGGGAAGGGACGTCACCTATACAGTTACTATGGGGCTTCCATTGACTGACGTGTCCTCTGCACCGGCCTAAACAGTGAAGCTGCTTCTCACAGCTCAGCGTGGGATCAGAGCTTCCACCGCTGGAGATCGGGTGTGAGCGGCTTCCAAAAAGGTATGTATATTGATTTTTTCTTTTCAGGGCTAGAGAGGTTAGTGTTAGAATGTTGGTGGCTATAGATGCACGTATTTTAGTTTTAGCATGGACTTCCACTTTAAAGCGAGCCTCTGTTATTAGAGATAAAAATACACCATGTAAAATTGCACCATAACTGTTCTCCAGTTAGCTCTCGGGTCCCCATGTAAATGTACACCTTCATTGTAAAGTGCATTTAGGAGGGACATGCCGAGCCCTGTCCACATCTACCCATCCAGCTCATCACCGCTATCTGATTCCCAGTAACGGTATGGGATTCCGCTGTGCACCTTGAGCAGACTCCATGCGCGCACATCACTTAACTCTTCATCTTCTGTACCTATGTACAGGCTGGGGACCTTTGTGGTGTGAGTCTTCCCCTGTTCATCAACATGTTATTCAGGATATGCAAGGTTCACATTACAGATTTGTGATATTATATGGTGAGTGTTGCATTGAGGGGTGGTCATAGAAAGACTATAAGTAGGTGGAAGCAGATGGTCTAAACTGATCCAGTGGGGGCCAGGAGGGCGGGGGGGGGGGGGGGGAGAACCCCACCTCTGGACAAAAATAAGCAGAATAGGACCCTGAGACCTAGAAGGAGGGAGCAACCGCGGCCGCCCCAACAGGCAAGGATGGCTCCCTGGTAAGATCTTTCACATGATGCGTCTCCCTTCTGACTGGGGTTCAGCCACATGCATCAACCCAATTCGACCATACTTTATCATATTTCTGTGGACAATTTTTACTCTCATAAGTAATGCGGTATAGTGGTAACACATTATTTATTGTTTTTTGCCATGCCTCCTTGGATGGGGCCTCCTTTTGCTTCCATTTAAGGAGTATTTCTCTTCTAGCATAGAATAGTGAGTAGGTTAGGCACAGTTTAACATAGCGGTCCCCTTCTATATCTTCTAGATGGCTCAGTAACAGAGTTAGAGGATCTAGGGGTATCGTAACTCTGCATACAGTTCCCAGAGTGTCTGCCACCATGCTCCAGAACGGGCGGCGTTTGGGACAGGACCAGACCATATGAGAGAAGGTGCCGTTTCTAGTTTACATCTAGTACAGCTGGTAGATGCCCGCTAGCCTTTGTGGCCTGTAATAAGCCCTATGTATAAATTTTAATTGTATGAATCTGTCCTTATAATCATGGACAGAATAAATGTAGTTAGACATTCCTCCCATCCCTCCTCTCCTAAAGAGGGGATGTCTGTCTGCCATTTGGCCATGGATCTATTATTTTTAACATCATGGGCTACTGTTAAGTAGAGGTATAGGGAGGAGAGGGTTTTTTGCAGCACCTCCGAAATCAAGAGGCGCTCGATCAAGTCAGGCTTAAGCGTCACCTGGCACGGGAATTGTGCCCTAAGGGCATGCTTCAGCTGCCAGTATCTAAAAAGGAAAGTTCTCAGTAGGTTGTGGGCTTGTTGCAACTCTCGGAACGAGACTATGACACCCCAGTCTTAATGTGGTGATACCTTTCTTGGCCCAACTTGCGGGGTCTGGGATAGTAAAGAGGTGAGGGAGCATGGGATTAGCCCAAAGCGGGGTGTGCGGGGAGATGCGTGACTGCTCCAGGAGAGCTGCTGGAGCACTTTGTTTACTGACTGAATAGCCTTTTCATAGTGAAATAAGCACCATAATTGAGTTTTAGGATTACTAATTATGCCCCCTCCAGGGGAATTCCCGACTTACAGTTTTCATGGTATTAAAAGTGGAGTGGTGAGGTTGATCATAGGACTAGCATTAATGGGTATGCATATAATGTAGACATTTAGAAAAAAAAATTGTTATATTGTTATATTTGATATTAGGGCTGCTTACCATTATTATTTTTTTCAATTACCGTATATGGTTTATGGTGCACTAGGGGGGAGCACATTCAAGCAGCAGCTGGAATATATTGGTTAGCAAAGTTTTCTTACGAGAGCACAGGTAAAAAAACACATTGGTTACTGGCCCTAACCCTCTTGTCTTGAATGCATTGTAACTGTACTGTCTCCCTTAATTTTGTAAAGAGCTGCACAAACTGTTAGGGCTATAACCTATATTAATCCTGCAATATAATAATAATAATAATATCACTGGTAATTTTGGCACATTAGAACTGTTTAAACACAATCTCAAATGCACCATGTGTTCCTTCATTCATATTGAGATTGCACAGTGAACAATATGGTTTATTCAGTAATTTAGTGACAACAACATTAACGTTCAAATAGCCATAGCAACAAATTATATGTTGTCATTATGAATTTGCTTAATCACTTGAAGTTAATTATGCAAAGTCAAAATAATGTACATTTTTCATCTCATTAATGTAAATAAGCCTAATTAAGAGTAATTAAATATTAATTTATATTTAATTGATATAGTCTTAAAAATAGCAAACAACGGTCATGAGCCAACAGATTTTTTTTCTAATGAAGATTAGAAAATGTGAGAATTATTTTTCTATGGGCATCAAGCACAGACTTTATTCCTTCCTGATAGCTATATATATATATATATATATATATATATATATATATAAAAAAAATATATATATATATATACACACACTCTGTATACAGTATATACACTATACTGTATAGTACTAAATGCATGATGTAGTCATAAACTGAGTTGTAATATGCATAGAAGAGCAGAGTCATTTTCATTTGGTTCCTGCATGGTATGCTAACAGTTCAGCACCATATAGCAAGCTATGGCTGAGTCACGTGACCCAAAGATCTGTTTTACAACGTTGTAGCATGACATCACAATATAATAGAAACTTCAATGTAGCTATCAGTCATCATGAGATCTGCTGCTAGTGCCTGCAGGTAAAAAAACACAATATGTTATGTCTAGTGTGCTAGATTAGCTGTTGGCAAGATTATTCGGATGCATGCAATGGCGTCCCTAGGGGGGGGCCAGAGGGGGCCCTGACCCCCCCAAAATTATGCTGTGCCCCACCATGTGCCCCCCCAAAAAAAAAAAAAAAAAAAAAATTTTTTTTTTTTTTTTTTTTTTTTTTTACAAAAAGGCAATGTCTTTTTGTTTGCATTCGTAGCGGATGTGCCACATCTTACTCAGGCCGCTGCTGGAGTAACACGGTCTCTATTGAGAGGGGGAGTATTCTTCTAGCCTGGACGCGTGGGTAAGTGTGTGCACTGCAGTACACTGTAATCACTGAACTGCATTATCTCCATCTCTTCGCTCCCCCCTCTCCTGTTCTTTCAAGACCTTCACAACTTACTTTCACTTTCAGTTAGGCAGGTAATAGACTATGCAAATTTCTTTCCTGCATCCACAGAGTGCAGGAAAGAAACTTGCATGATTTCACCATCAACACAGACAGTGGTGACAAGGGGAATATCCTTCCTGCCCAGCAATTGTATTCTCCCAACAAACAGTCATTATCACTAGTGGCTATAGCAACCACTAGTGATAATCATAAGAGTATCTGGCAAGCTGGTTGTTCCCAATTTGATCGATCAACTTGGTACATTCAGCCTGCTCATTAATGGTTCAAACCTCAGCCAGTTCCTGATGAACCAGCTGAGATTTAAACTGCCTATGGCTGGTCTTAGGCTTAGCACTTAGGCAGCCCCACTTTTTTAATTTAACTAGTAGGTTGCATTAAAAAAAAAAAAAAAAGAAATGATCCAAATCTCCCATCTACACATTATAGGTGGATGGAGGAATCCTTGCAGTGTGGACCAGTGGTGGAACTACCAGGGTTGCTGTCCTGTCCTGGCTATTCACAGCGCTGGTCTCTGTCTCCATGGCAGCGGTGGCACATTGGAACCCAGTGCTGGTTACTTTATGGGGCTAATGTACAGGAGAGCCAGCACAATTTGTTGTTAGATATGGGCAGGGCATGTTCAAAATCCCACATGCCCGAGCCCGCCAGGAAGCCCACACTGAACAGCGCTAAGCACAGGCAGTGAGACATTTCCCGGTCCTTAGCTGCACAGATCAGGAATGTCTCACTGCCTGTGATTAGCCGTATGCAGTGTCAACTTCCTGGCGGGATCGGCATGTGGGATTTCAAACACACCCGAGCCCATCTCTAATGGTTGTAGAGTAGACAGTTGACCTCCCTGCAGGTTGCTTAGCAGCAGTGCAGCCTTCTCTGACATGCTGATCGTGATGCAATCCAGGTGATGCTCCTAGTTCAATCCTAGTGTTAAATGTCATAGTGATTTTATTGATCAAAGCCCACACCTTACAGGCAAAGAGCCCACACCGTACAGGCATAGAGCCCACATGGCTGCTGAACATACGGTGGATGTGGTTGTACTGTTGATGCTAATAAATACTGTGTTTATTAGATCTGACTGGGAGCATCACCTGGATCACATCCCGATCAGCATGTCAACAGAGAAGGTTATACAGCATTACTGCTGCTAGGTGACCAGCTGGGGGCTTGGCTACAACCAATAGTGGCAGCCTTCCCCTGCATGCACCCATAATGTCACCAGCACTAGGTCCTAATAGACTGCTGCCACTGCCAAGGAGACAGATGCCAGACCAGCACTGTCAATAGCAGGGGCAGGACAGCAAGAGGAGGCTGGGGAACACCACAGTGGCAGAACACCAAGGCCCGGAGGCAAGACAACCTTTGCAAACCTAATAGTTCTCCCACTGCTTTGGACCCTTATATTTTCTTGGTATGCTGGTGACATATATCTCTTGTTTTCTGCCACCCTGGGGATCGTAGTAAAATTGCATTTTATAGTTGCCCCCCTACTTTTGTCCCTGTCCCCCCATGTGCCCCCCCTAAATATGAAAGCTGGAGACGCCACTGGATGCATGATTGTGGAATTATTAGAACCCATCACCAGCCAAAACATTTTAAGTAATAAAAAGAAAATGGAATGAGTTGGAATCTTTGCCAGGTTTTAAATGCTGTTTGTATCCCCTCTAACATAATTGTTCTTTCTTTTTTTTCTCTTCCTATTTAGCCTGACATCTACCACCTGGACAGCAAGTGTGAAGAAATCATCCTCCTAGATACACAGACCCAGAGCTGCAGCATGTGTAAGCACTAGAGTTGAGCGGACACCTGGATGTTCGGGTTCGACGGGTTCGGCCGAACTTCGCAAAAAAGTTTGAGTTCGGAACCCGAACTTGACCCAAACTTGACCCCCAACCCCGTTGAAGTCAATGGGGACCCCAACTTTTGAGGACTAAAATGGCTCTAAAAAAGTAATGGAAAGGGCTAGAGGGCTGCAAATGGCAGCAAAATCTTGTTAAGAGCATGGCAAGTGGAAAAAAGAAATGTGGATAGGAAAATAACTTAAAATAACATAAAATACATAAAAATAAAAAATAATAATCTTGACCTAGGAGGACGAGGTCCATATGGAGTAGGAGGTTGAGGTGGCGGTGGATGTGGCGGTGAAGGTGGAAGCAGCGGTGGAGGACGAGGTAGCCATCACGGGTTTTTGTTTTTAATTACATTTTTTTTTAAATTAGGGTACACCCCAAAAGAGTAAGAAAGATCAAAAATACAACAATGGCTGGGTAAGGCCGGTATACATGTCCATTCTGCACAAGGTACGGACAAGTCCTGTGGGATCCATGCCTGGTTCATTTTAATGAACGTGAGCTTGTCCACATTGGCTCTGGACAGGCGGCTGCGCTTGTCTGTGATAACGCCCCCTGCCGTGCTAAATACACGTTCAGATAATACACTGGCTGCAGGGCAGGCCAGCACCTCCAAGGCGTAAAGGGCAAGCTCAGGCCATGTGCCCAATTTGGAAACCCAGAAGTTGAAGGGGGCAGACCCGTCATTCAGTACGTGTAGGCATGTGCACACATACTGCTCCACCATGTTGGTGAAATGCTGCCTCCTGCTAAGACGTTCCATATCAGCTGGTGGTGCTGATTGTTGTGGCGTGCTGACAAAGCTTTTCCACATTTGGCCATGCTAACCCTGCCTTTTGAGGTGCTGGCTGTGTTAGCGGCCTCTCCCTCCTCCTCGGCCTTCGCCTTGTGCTTCCAGCGTGTCTACCAGCGTGCACTTGTACTCGCGCATCTTACGATCACGCTCGATCACGAATTAAAGCGTTGTTGTACTCAAAATTGACAGTTAATCTTAATGAAATTGGTTAAAAAAAAAAAAAATTGCCGTAATTACCTTTTAAACTCAATATGTATCCTGACTTCCGGGCTCTCCTCCCATGGGAGTAGGCGTGTTTATTGCCTTTCCCCGACTCCGCAAAGACACCTGGGAGCTTTTTCAGAGTCTTCCCATGAATCAGTGGGGAATGCCGTCATGCCGAAATCTCGTGAGATTTCGGAGATCTCGCCGCCCGTTGCGATGGCAACCCTGAATTCTACGGCGCTGCTCGCTGTTATCATTGAGCATGCGCGGGATCGAGCGGTGAATGCTGGGAGCACAGCATTCACCGCCTCCTGGAAATAAATGCTTGTGGACTTCAAATGCCCACAGGCAAAATGATGGCCAGGATACATTTTTATAACTTATCGTTGCTGACGAATACGGCAAGCAGGGGAACTTTAAACCAGAAAAAGTGAGTACTATGTTTACATTATTTAACTATATAAATGATCCTGAAAAAAAAATGATAGGTGGGCGGAATCCCGCTTTAAGGACGGTACGTTGTCCTTGTAACGGGGATCCAGCAGTGTGGCCACCCAGTAATCAGCACCAGTTAGAATGTGGGCAACTCGGTGGTCGTTGCGGAGACACTGCACTGTAATCGCTCATGTGTGACAGGCTGCCCAGAGGCAACGAAAAGCTGTCCTCTGTGGGAGGTGTATCGTCTGTGTCCTCTGTATCCCCCCAGCGATGCACCAGTGATGGCCATGAGCTGGTCTGGGTGCCACCCTGCTGTGAACATGGTTCCTCCTCCTCCATCTCTTCCTCCTCATCCTCCACCTCTTCATCCTCCAGAACTGTGCCCTTGCTGGACAATTGTGTACCTGGCGTTTGTTGGTGCAGGAACCCACCCTGTTAGCCACTTGAGAATGACTGCCCTGAAAGCCTTGGAAATTATCCCTCTTCCTCCTCATCCTCCTCCTCCTGTGCCACATCCTCTTCCACCATTGCCCGAAGTGTTTTTTCAAGGAGGCATAGAACTGGGATAGTAACACTGAGAACGGTGTCATCGGCACTGGCCATGTTGGTGGAGTACTCGAAACAGCGCAACAAGGCACACAGGTCTCGCATGGAGGCCCAGTTATTGGTGGTGAAGTGGTGCTGTTCCGCAGAGCGACTCACGCGTGCGTGCTGCAGCTGAGACTCCACTTTCGCCTGCTGCTGCTTGCACAGTCTGGCCAGCATGTGCAAGGAGGAGTTTCACCTTGTGGGCACGTCACATATGAGGCGGTGAGCGGGAAGGCCGAAGTTACGCTGCAGCACTGACAGGCGAGCAGCAGCAGGGTGAGAACGCAGAAAGTGCGCACAGACGGCTCGCACTTTCTGCAGCAGCTCTGACATATAGGGGTCATTTTTAAGGAACCTCTGGACCACCAAGTTCAGCACATGCGCCAGACAAGGGATGTGCGTCGAACCGGCTAGGCCCAGAGCTGCTACGAGATTTCGCCCATTATCGCACACCACCAGGCCGGGCTTGAGGCTCACTGCCACCAACCACTCATCCGTTTGTTGTTCCATGTCCCTCCACAACTCCTGCGCGGTGTGGGGTTTTTCTCCCAAACAGGAAAGTTTTAAAACTGCCTGCTGTCGTTTACCCCTGGCTGTGCTGAAGTTGATGGTGAAGGTGTTACGCTGCCCGGATGAGGAGGCGGTAGAGGATGAGGAAGCGGAGTAGGAGGAGTTAGCAACAGGAGGCAAACTGAAGCGCCCTGCAATCCTCATGGTGGAAGGACATGCGCCAAACTGCTATCCGCCTCCGGCCCAGCCGCCACTGCATTTACCCAGTGTGCTCTTAGGGAGATAAAACGTCCCTGACCGTGCTTAGTGGTCCACGTATCCGTAGTTAGGTGGACCTTGCCACAGATGGCGTTGCGCAGTGCACACCTGATTTTGTCCCCCTCCTGGTTGTGCAGGGAAGGGATGGCTCACCTGGAAAAGTAATGGCGGCTGGGTACAACGTACTGTGGGACAGCCAATGCCATCAGGCTTTTAAAACTCTGCAACTCCACCAGGCGGAATGACAGCATTTCAAAGGCCAGGAATTTTGAAATTCTGGCATTCAGGGCCAGGGATCGCGGGTGGGTAGGGGGGTACTTCCTCTTCGGCTCCAGTGTTTTGGAGATAGAGAGCTGAACGCTTCCATGGGACATTGTGGACATGGTTGGTGACCCAGGTGTTGCTGGCAGATCCTCTGTTTGCGGGGTGGCAGGTGCCACTATCACTACAGAGGTGGATGAAGAGGCCGAGATTGCAGCAGAAGAGGAAGCAAGAGAAGCCAGAGACCTTTCTTGGTTTTTGAGGTGTCTACTCCACTGCATCTCGTGCTTTGCACTTAGATGCCTGGTCGTGCAGGTTGTGCTCAGGTTGAGAACGTTCATGCTTCGCTTTAGGCTCTGATTGCACAGCGTACAAACCACTTGTGTCTTGTCATCAGCACATTGTCTGAAGAACTGCCACGCTAGGGAACTCCTTGTACCTGGCTTTGGTGTGCTCAGTCCCTTGCTGCGTTGGGCAGTAGCAGGCGTACTGTCTAGGGGACGGACGCTCCGCTTTTGCACCCTACTCCCTCTTCTGCTGTGCTGGTGGCTCTGTGCGACCACCGCCTCTTCCTCCGAACTACACTGGTCACTTGCATGACGTTGATTCCATGTGGGGTCGAGGACCTTATCGTCCTCCACATCATCTTCCACCCAGTCTTCACCCCTACCCTCCTTGTCGGTCTGCACAATTGTGAAAGCAGCAGCAGTTGGCACCTGTGTTTCATCATCATCCAAGACGTGCTGCGATGGTCCTCCCATGTACTCATCTTGAAACATATGTGGTTGGGCATCGGTGCATTCAATCTCTTCCACTTCTGGGGCAGGGCTAGGTGGATGGCCCTGGGAAACCCTGCTAACAGAGTCATCAAAAAGCAGAAGAGACTGCTGCATGATTTGGGGCTCAGACTGCTTGGCTGATTTGCAAGGGGGTGAGGTGAAAGACTGATGGACATCGGCTGCAGGTGCCAACTCTAATCTTTCAGCAGGAGACTGGGTGGGAGACAATGTGAAGGAACCGGAGGCACTGTCAGAAACCCAATCTACTATCGCCTGTACTTGTCCTGGCCTCAACATTCGTACAGCTGCATTAGGCCCGACCAAATACCGCTGCAGGTTCTGTCGCCTACTCTCACCTGAGGAAGGTATTTCACTTGTGCGTGTAGCTGGCACACATCGACCACGTCCTCTCCCTGCAACAGGAGCTCCACCAGTAGCACCACGACCAGAGCCACGTCCCTTAGTTGACGTTCTCCTCATATTTCTCAAATTTAGGATCTTGCCTTAAATGGGTGTTTTTTGAATAGCAGAATAGAGCAACAGTATCTAAAGGGTGTATCTCACACGTACAGATATGCAGAAAATGCACCAAAAAATTTTTTAAAATTTTTTTTTGCCCAAAAATTTTTTTTTTTTTATGCAGGAAACACTGTAAAACATTTTTTTTGTTATAAATGGCCCGCAGCGGCAGGCAGGCAGGGCCGTCAAACAATTAATCAAGCCATACAAGCGGCGCACGCACAGTGCAACCGTCAGTGCTGAAATTTTCGAGGAGCGGGCCGCGGGTGGGCGGGGCCTTGAGCTCCACTGACGCTCTGGCCCCGCCCCTTGCTATGCGCGCACACCCCACACCTGAACGGAGGAGCGGAGAAGGAGGGAGACCACAGCGCGGAATGCAGGAGCACTGAATTGAAGAATTGATCGGAGGCTGGAGCTGAGCTTGCAAGATCTAGGTAAGTATGTTCTTCTTTCTCCTCCCCTGGCTCCTGCTCCCTATCCCCGTGCCATGCCATGCCCATCTGCAAAATAGAAGTTTTAAAAACACTGACCAGACCTGCATGCCTTGTATGCTGTCTGCTATACTTGCTGTCTGTTTTTATGTGCAATGTCTGCACCCCTTTCTGCTCTTATGGATTGCTCTTTGGATTCCCAGCTCAGTTTAAAATGGCAGCGAAAACACATAGCAAGTGATGGCTTTATTATGTTTAGTACACAGTTATACCTCAAGAGCACACAGCACATAATTTACAGCACATGGTATACTGATTTAATGTGTTTGTATGATATCAGCAAAAGCATTTTTAAACCAGCACTGATGTCAGATAAATGCATTATTAGAGCCATTGTCACATCACACATTCACATGTATTGTAATGCCATGTATGCGTTTCCTGCAAAAAAAAAAAAAAAAAGGTGCATGCTTCATGTAATAGGCTGCGCACAACAATGCCCATCAAGCAATGAAGTACAGCACTGTCTGCCCATTCTGCATTTGCACCATGTGACTTATCTGCAGTTCCTGCACCGGCAAACATGCTGCATTTTTGGATCTTTAGGTCACGCTTTTAAAAACACAGTGCGTTTGTGTGTGCAGAAACTGCAGGTAAGTCGCATGGTGCAAAAGCAGAATGGATTTCAAGGCCACTGCATTTTTAAAATGCTGCATGCACCTTTTTTTCTGCAGCAAATGCAGGCATGGCAGCCCATTCAAATGAATGGGCTGCTGTGCCTGCGCAAATGTGGGCCGCCAAAACGCATACATGTGTGATGTGACAATGGCTGCAATAATGCATTTTGCTGACATCAGTCCTGGGTTTAATAATGCATTTTGCTGAAATCAGTGCTGGGTTTAATAATGCATTTTGCTGACATCAGTGCTGGGTTTAATAATGCGTTTTGCTGACATCGGTGCTGGTTTAATAATGCGTTTTGGTGACATCAGTGCTGGTTTAATAATGCGTTTTGCTGACATCAGTGTGGGTTTAATAATGCATTTTGCTGACATCAGTGCTGGGTTTAATAATGCATTTTGCTGACATCGGTTCTGGTTTAATAATATGTTTTGGTGACATCAGTGCTGGTTTAATAATGCGTTTTGCTGACATCGGTTCTGGTTTAATAATGCGTTTGCTGTCATCAGTGCTGGTTTAATAATGCGTTTTGCTGACATCGGTTCTGGTTTAATAATGCGTTTGCTGTCATCAGTGCTGGTTTAATAATGCGTTTACCTGTCATCAGTGCTGGTTTAATAATGCGTTTTGCTGTCATCAGTGCTGGTTTAATAATGCATTTTGCTGACATCAGTGTTGGGTTTAATAATGCATTTTGCTGACATCAGTGCTATCTGACATCAGTGCTGGTTTAAAGCGGTTCTGCACCCATTTCATTTAGTAAATCTCTTTGCCTTCCAAATCAGGCACACAGTACAGATATGCAGGAAACACTGTAAAAAAATATTTATTTTTGCCCTAAATGGGTGTTTTTAGAATAGCAGAATAGAGCAACAGTATCTAAAGGGTGTATCTCACACGTACAGATATGCAAAAAATGCTATTCAAAAAAAACATTTTTGCCCTAAATTTTTTTTTTTTTTGAATAGCAGAATAGAAGAGCAGTATCTTAAGTGTGTATCTCACATGTACAGATATGCAGGAAACACTGTAAAATATTTTTTTTTGCCCTAAAGATATGCAGAAAATGCTATTAAAAAAAAAAAATTTTTGCCCTAAATTTTTTTTTTTTTAGAATAGCAGAATAGACCAACAGTATCTAAAGGGTGTATCTCACATGTACAGATATGCAGAAAATGCTATTCAAAAAAAAAATTTTTGCCCTAAATTATAATTTTTTTGAATAGCAGAATAGAAGAACAGTATCTAAAGTGTGTATCTCACACATAGCCTACTCTATAATCTACACACAGCTCAACCGTCCCAGGAGCTGACTACGGATTACATAGCCTCCTCCCTTATGCCCTCTCTGTCAGCTGACAGACTGGAAGGCTGTCTGTCTACTGGAAGACCCCATCACACTACCCTAACTTCAGGTTGCCTTAGGACTACCAAGCTAGAAAGGGCACCGGGACCGGACGGCCTTACCACCCAATACTTTAAAACTCTACTCCCCTCTTTAGGAACCCATCTAGTTACACTATTCAATGGCCTTAGCACAGGGAAACAGCTCCACAGATCCACACTACAGGCCCAGATTTCAGTAATCCCAAAGGAAGGTAAAGACCCAGCTCGATGCGGAAGCTATCGACCAATATCCCTACTCAATACTGACCTTAAACTATTTACCAAGATAATAGCCTCCAGATTACAACAACACTTACCCTACCTAATACACCTAGACCAAGTAGGTTTCGTTACAACCAGAGAAGCCAGAGATAACACCACAAAAGTACTGGACTTATTACATATAGCCAATAACACCAAAATGCCTTGCGTATTTATTGGAACAGACGCTTTATTGGAAGAAGGCGCTCGATCGTGTGAACTGGCATTACACATAGGGCTAGGCAACAATATGCTTAATTGGATTTCAGTGGCCTATTCGGATCCGACGGCTAGAGTCAGAGCAAATGGTGTGACTTCCGACCCATTCCCAATTACCAACGGGACTAGACAAGGATGCCCACTCTCCCCACTACTTTTCGCGCTATGTCTAGAACCCTTTCTATGCCATGTGAGACTGAACCCAGATATCACCGGAATTGTAACGAACCAGTCACAACATAAAGTATCCGCTTATGCAGGTGACCTAATGTCCTCGCTTACAAACCTGACTATATCCCTTCCAAATCTACTATGAGAATTCAACACATATGGAACACTCTCCAATCTTAAAATAAACTTCAGCAAATCAGATGCAATGGGGGTGGGCATACCACAAACAAAGCTCACACATCTCCAAGCTAGCTTCCACCTGAAATGGACTGACAAGGCCCTGAAATACCTAGGTATGCCCCTGAAATTTTCACAACTCTACGAACTTAACCCCACCCCCCTCCTGAAAATGGTTAAAATCCTACTTGACCAATGGAACGCCGGCTTCCATTCTTGGTTTGGCCGTTACAATATCCTTAAAATGACGATCCTTCCAAAATACCTTTACCTACTACAAGCCTTACCTATACATATCCATGTGGGATATTTTAGACAAGTGCAATCAGCATTTATAGAGTTATGGGCCAAAAAAAGACCCAGACTCAACAGGAAAATACTCTCCCTTCCCAAACAACATGGGGGTTTGGCAATGCCAGACATCTGTACCTATTGTCAGGCTGTACATTTAAGTAGACTAATAGACTGGTTCCGGCATCGGTAAACTAAGCTATGGCCCCAGCTGGAACAAACCCAGAGTGAGATCCCCCTTTATAGAGCCCCATGGTGCTACTTGTACCTCCTGACAAGCGTTAAACGTCACCCCCTAAAATATGTGTACACCTCATCTCCCAAACTTCTCTCTCATCCCATAACTCGCCTTTGCGACCTATACTGGGCAACCCCCAATTTGAACCATGCCTGCGAGACACGGTCTTTCGTAGCCTGGGCGATTCGGGCCTCTACCAAGCGCTGGAGGACTACTACAGAATTTCTAGACCCGGGGAAAGTTCTGTCTGGACTTTTTGAGGTCCCTCCAGCTTTATCACTTTCTTAGCTCCATCCCGCCCCCTAACGATACCAACCAGCCTCTCACGACTTTGAAGGAGCTTTGTACGGAAACTGAAATTGTACTACACACACTCTCCATCACCTACAAATTGCTAATTACACCCCCTGCTGAATACCAACCTCCAGGCCTACTTAAATGGGAAAGGGAACTTAACTGTCATTTCATTGACAAAAAACAACAACATATTCTCACATTTATACACAAATATTCCATCTGCACCAAAATTCAGGAAACCAACTACAAAATCCTATCAAGATGGTACAGAACCCCGGCCTTACTATATAAGTTTTTCCCTACACCCAATCTCTGTTGGCACTGCCAGAAAGAGCGTGGAACCCTGATATACATTTTCTAGTCATGCCCCAAGATTGAGAACTTTTGTAGGGTAGTTCGCCAGACAATACAAAAATTTACAGACCGCATAATACCAGATAATCCCGCATTCTTCCTCCTTCATGCGAATGACATTCCTGAACGCATATATAAAAAATCAGTGATACGTCACCAGACATTTTAAACCTATGCAAATCTCTCTTTTTTTTTTTAACAAAGGTGAACTTTATTCATAGTCAGTATACAGGCAGTCCCCGAGTTACGAACGGGTTAGGGACTGTCGGATATGTTCGTAAGTTGGGAGCGCATGTGCAGAACGGCAGAGATGTTGTTTTCCGATGTTTTCCGATGTTCTGTCAAGTAGCCGCACATGCGCAGACATCGTTTTCCGATGTTTTCCGAAGCAGAACAGCAGAGGCATCACGCTGCCTCTCGTTCGTATGTAGGAGTTGTTCTCAAGTCGGATGTTCGTAACTCGAGGACTGCCTGTATACAAATCAGTTTACAGTACATTGCAAATGAGATTAAAGTATTGGTATGAGTATAAAATGTTATTCCCAAGCGGTTATATTATCAATAGTCGTCAAGTGTGCAACATAAAGAGAAAAATGGGGGTTAGTAAGTCTTTACCAAAAGGACCCCCTAACCCGATTCAGTAAATCCTGAATAAGTGCAGTATACAAAGGGAGGGGGGTTTCCCAGGGGGGGAGGAGAACAGGATTAAAGGGAGAGGAGAGACATGAGGGAGAGGAAAAAATGGGGGGGGAGGGGAGGGAGGACATGTGCCAATGGTTCCTAGTTCGTAATCCGCCCTTCCAGACTAAGGATCTGCATCTGGGCTAGGAGGAGATATCTCCAGTGGCAAGGATCCCCAAGAGTATATCCAGGAGGACCATATCTTGTCGAACTTACTCGGACAGTTTCTATTGATATATGTTATTTTATATAGCGGCAATACACCATTCAAGGTATTCCTCGAGGTGGTGATGGTTGGCGGCAGCTCAGATTTCCATTTCAACAAAAGCTCCCTATGGGCATAGTAGGTGGCATACACCACAAACAATTTCTTGTATTTTCCCACACTAGGATCATTAATCACAAGCAGCAACATGGTTTCTGGTTGCAGTGGGATAGAGGTTTCTGCTGCCTGATTAGCATCTGCTAGGACCTGTTCCCAAAACCCCTTCAACATGGGACACGACCATGTCATGTGTATAAAGGAGGCCTCTGTATTTCCACATCTAGGGCAATTTGGGGACCTAACCTGGTAAATAACAGCCAACCTCTGAGGTGTGTAATAGGCCCGGTTTAAGAACTTTAACTTTAGGAAGCGGTCCCTAGCTGAAATCATGATTGAGACATATGAGGAGAAACAAGTCTCCCAGTCCTCCTCCTCAAGGGATGGCAGGTCTCTTTTCCATCTTGCATATAGTTTGGTTAATTTTGTGGGTATGGAGGCTGATATGTGGATTGTGGAAATATATTGCTGACAGGGGGGCTTTTAGGACCTTGGTGGTTAGCAACCGCTCCACCGGGTCAAACTCGAGGTTAATACCGCCAGGAAGCTGATGCTGAAATGCGTGCCTCACCTGTAGGAAATGGGAAAACATCCAGTTTGGTAGGTTGTATTTTGTTTTAAGTTCTGGAAACATGCTCAATTTACCCTCTGTTACCAGATGCTTTAGGCCCACTACTCCTCTATTTGCCCACGCCTGTGGATCTGGTACGCTACGGAAATGTGGAAGATTAGGATTACCCCATAGGGGCGCATGGGGAGCGATAGATTGTCCTGGCTCAATGCCAAACCATAATGGTTGTGCGCATTAGGGTTGTCAGGTGGGGGTGAGCCCTAATCCCACGGAACACTAGGTTACTAAGGGCAGCATACGATCCCAGGATCGCTGCTTCCAAGGTCAACGCCGGATTGTCTTTAGGTTGTGAAAACCACCAGCGGGCTGTCACTAGTATGGCTGCCCAGTAATGTTGCTGGAAGTTGGTAAGAGCCAGCCCACCCTGTCCCACTAATAATTGCAGTGTGGACAGTGCCAGTCTTGGCACTTTGTCCAACCATATAAAGGAGATGACTATGGATTTCAATTTATTGAAGTAGGACGCTGAGATTAGGAGTGAACTATTTCTAAAAAGGTCTAAAAATTTTGGGAGGAACACCATCTTTATTAGATGTACTCTACCTACTGGTGTTAGGGGCAGTGACTTCCAATCTGTGCATCGCTTTGAGAAGTTTGCTAACAGGGGAGTCAGGTTAAGATCCATATACCTGGCTACTTGCCCACCCATACGTATCCCCAGATATTTGAAGTTGTCCACCCAAACAAGCAGACTCTGCATGGGTGGCCTAGGCCTGGTGGTATTCAAGGGGTAAATTAGTGATTTATCCCAGTTTACTCTAACTCCCGAGTACGATCCAAACTCATTGACTAGTTGCAGGGTTGCTGGGAGCGAGGGGGAGACATAATTTAAATACAGGATAGTATCGTCTGCATATAAAGATATTTTCTCCTCCACCACTCCCACCTGAATTCCCCGGATCGTAGATGCATCTCGAATCCATGAGGGCAAGGGCTCCACTGCCAGCGCAAACAGCCCGGGAGAGAGCGGGCACCCCTGTCGGGTACCCCTACCCAGCAGAAAAGCCTGTGAGAGGGAGTTGTTAGTTTGCACTCGGAGAGGTATACATCATGCGCAGTAATTTAATAAACGTTGGTCCAAACCCAAATTTCCAGAGGACAGCCCAGAGGTATTCCCATTCAACCGAATCAAAAGCTTTTTCGGTGTCCAAGGACACCACTACCCCAGGCTATCCTGTGGAGCTCTATCCATATGTGTCAGCAGTCTACGTATGTTGATGTCTGTCCCCCTACCCGTCATGAACCCAGATTGGTCCGGATGTATTAGAGCTGTAATTACTGAATTCAATCGGCCCGCCAGTACTTTAGCAAGTATTTTTAAGTCAACATTTAAAAGTGATATTGTCCGGTAGGAGGAACACAGTTCAGGGTTCTTGCCAGGCTTGGGGAGGACAACAATCACCGCCTCTGACATAGAGGGAGGCAAGGTACCAGGTACAAGGACCTCACGAATTGTGGGAAGGAGATCGTCCGCATATTGTTTATAGAACTCCGCCGGGTACCCATCCGAGCCCGGCGTCTTCCCACTTTGCAGAGATTTTACCCCCACTTGGATCTCTTTAAGGGTCGGGGGCTATCCAACTTCTCCCTGGTGGCATCTGTAAGGTATGGTAAATCCACCTGTTCCAGATACTCGTGCATCTCTTGTTCTGTAAACTGAACCCTGGGGCTATAAAGTTCTTGATAATAAGCGGCAAACCGAGCATTAATTTGGGAAGAGCGGCAAACCGAGCATTAATTTGGGAAGAGTCAATTAGGACTTCCCCACTGGGTGACTGAATCCGGGATATGGATACGGGGGAGGAATGCTCCCGTGACAATCATGCTAGCAGGCGGCCACTCCATTCATCCTGCTCAAAAATCATCTGGCTCTGGTAAATGCACTCAGTTGGGGGTGCCTCCATCGCCAGACGTACGTGAAGTTAAACACTTCTGCCCATGCCTTCAATTCAGTGGCAGAGCTGGACGACTGGGTCAGCCTATCCATTTCAGGGTCTGGGACCATGTTAAAGTCCCCTAGCAGCAGGACGTTGTCCATGGCATATTGTGTAATTTTGGATACTATTTGGTATAGGAAGGAAATCGAAGCAGGAGGAGGAGCATACAATACCACAATAACCACCTCTAAGTTCATGATGTTTGCATGGATAATGACATATCTCCCACCAGGGTCTACCTCTAGCGCCAATAGGCAGAAGGGTAGGGATTTGCGTACAAGTATACTCACTTTTCTTGCGAGATTTGAATAGGTTGAGTGATATGAGTGGCCCACCCAGAGTGTCCGCAGGCTTATAGTCTTTGCCCAGGTCAGGTGGGTTTCCTGGAGAATACAAATGTGATTGTCTTTGCAGAAACTGAAACACCAGTGACCTCTTAATCTTAGAGTTCAGACCCCTGGTGTTCATCTGGCTCTAATGGAGCAGATGTATTTTTGTAGTAGAAATGCGGATAAGAGACACGTCTCTCAGGGCTTTCCTAAGTAATGAACATGTCTGAGGGGAACGATCCCTAATGTAGGCAGATTCCAGTGCCTCAGCCCTGGCCTCAGCTTCCTGTAATTCCCTGCGCGTTCCCTTATGGACACTTCCAATGTGTGTCTGGAAACTACCCCTCATGCAGATTTTAAATGCATCCCAGATGTCTGAAATTCCGACCGTGTGTACGCGGCATTACGGAGAAGCCCGAGAATAGACAACTTAGCCTTCTCCAACTTGGCCTCCGGGAGTTTAAACTGCCACATCGTATCAATATGAATACCGAGAAATTCAAGAGTAACAGAAGGAAAGACTTCTCAGATGCCAACTGAACCCCAAAATGCTAAGAGATGCTGCAAAATAATTTCAACAAATTAAGACAGAGGGGAGAATCAGCAAGACCGACAAACAAAAAAATCGTCCAAGTAATAAATAACATTATCAAAACCTGACTCATAAACTACCACCCACTGCAAAAAAAATAGAAAAAGACTCAAAATAAGAACATGATAAAGAGCACCCCATTAGCAAACATCTGTTGAAATAGTAAGAACCGTCTAAGAAAAAAAACAAGAGAATTAAAAGAGTGGGGAGAAAAAGGCAAAAGCCTGAAAGCAGACTTAATGTCCGACTTGGCCAAATGCGCACCCGGGCCGCAAAGCTTGATTAGCCGAAACGCATCATCAAACGTAACTTATGAGACCGAACAGAAGGATGCATCAATTTCATCATTAAGGGACTGTCCACCCCCCGGCTGGCACAATCTACCCTTAGACTACCGAAGCTCAGGGGTGGCATGGCCTTGCCGGACGCCAACCTCTACCATACGACATGTCACCTGACGCGGGTTCTAGACTGGTGTCGCCACGGTGAACTCAAACAGTGGGTTAAGGTGGAGCAGATTTTGTCGGGAATGCCACTTGAATCTCTACCATTGTGCCAGTCAGATTTACCCCAGGGGGTACTGGATCACCCCACGATAGGGAAGACCAGGAACATCAGCCAGAAAGCTTTCTGGAGCTTTTCGATAGCGCCCTTCCCATCACCGCTCACGGCCATAGTGGGAAATCCGGCTTTTACTCCTGGACTCCGAGACCCCAAATTGAAAATAATGGAACGTTCACAGGCCCAACACTTTGTTGTCAACGGCCAATGGATGACTAGACAACAAATTATGGCTGACGCAGATCTGGTGGTATTGTCAAAAAATACAGCTGGCTCACTTCCTTAGATCCCTTCCCCCTCCAGAGTCGTTTCAGAGACAACTCACCACTTTCAAACTGCTTTTCTTAGACCAGTCCCCACTTCCCCATGTGGTTTCTCTAACCTATCAACTGCTGATAACACCACCAGCGGGCCACATGCTTTCATATATTGCCAGTTGGGAAAAAGAACTGGGGCTAAAATTAACATAGAAACAGGTAGATAGACTCATTCTGTTCTCTTACAAGACTTCGATCTGTGCCAAACACCAGGAGGCGGGTGTCAAGGTACTGACCCGGTGGTATCATACCCCTGCAAAGATTCATAGAATGTTTCCCCATTGCTCAAACTTTTGCTGGAGATGTGGAGAGGAGGTTGGCTCTCTGCTCCACATCTTCTTGTCCTGCCGGCTTCTGGAGCCCTACTGGAATGAAGTACATCAGATTGTCCAAAACTTCACTGATAGAACCATACCAAAAGATCCTGCTTTTTTCCTGTTGTACCACCACGATATACCAAGTAAAGCATATAGGAAGTCCATTCTGCTCCTCTTGATCAAAGCCGCGAAGGGATGCATTTCGCTGTACTGGAAGCAGACACAGCCTCCGTCGATTGCCGTCTGGCTGAAAAAGGTTGCTGACATTCATGCGATGGAAGATTTGCTAGCCACAGAAAAGGGCCTCAACGAGAAATTTTCTAGAAGATGGTTTTATTGGCACGAATTTGTGTACTCTGAGGAATATGCGGGACTAGTTATGTGGGACTAGTCTCATGAACCCTCGCTTAATACCAGTATACTCTGCAAAGCCTCTGGCCTGGATGAAGTTCAGGCAGATGGAACTTTACCCTAATCCCTGCCCTACCCCCATCCTCACTTACCCCCCTCCCCTTTTTTTTTCTCTTCCTTTTGTTTGTTTTCCTCTCTTTTCTCTTTTCTGCTAGGACCCTATGGGTCTTCCCTAATTCCCATAAGTCCTTATTACACAGTCTCTACCGTGGAAAATTTGACATGCGGGATACGGAGACTAAGGGATAAGGAGAAATATGAAAATTCTCAAAGGGGGGGGGCTAAACGGGCTGGCCACCCTACCCTCCGAAATTTCCTTAGAAACCTTCTCCTGCACAACCTGCTTGTAAACCTCCACCGATTTTAAGTTACTCACCACCGACCAACCCGTACCTGAAAAAATTGGCAGCTGGAAACCGTCAGCAAAGCCTTCAATTAAAAGACTAGCCCTTTCCCTGTCTGGATACAGATGAAGCCAAGGCAACATTCTTTACAGCCTCACAGGCATGCAGGCTTTTTGGAAAAATATCCTTCTGTGGCTGACCTGTCCCAGACGACTTCTTAAAACATTTTAACATCGGGTGAGTACCAGAGCAGAAGGAACACTCGTACCTGTAGCGATGTATTCCATCTGCACTGACTTTCATTGAAAGTGTAGCAAATACCACGCTTGTAAGCCGCCTGTACATTAGCCGCGGGGGTTGGCTGTCTGGGGAAAGCGTAATTCTGTGGCAGGGTCAGGTTAAGCCATAAGCTTACATCTTTCATTTCCCACTTCCAATTAGGATAAACGGACAGTTTCTGGCGGAAGGACTCATCATACAAGAACCACCCTAGGCCGACAAAATGCCTATAAGCCTCCAAGACTATTTCCACATGCTGAAACAGCCCGCTACACTTCTCCAGAAACTTTCCCCCATGACACTTGCGAAAATGCAAAA
Source organism: Lithobates sylvaticus (assembly GCA_028564925.1). Classification (NCBI taxonomy): domain Eukaryota; kingdom Metazoa; phylum Chordata; class Amphibia; order Anura; family Ranidae; genus Lithobates; species Lithobates sylvaticus. The sequence continues at coordinate 191,187,812 of CM053030.1, read as the reverse complement.
TGCAAGGAGACAATTATGGAAAACCGTTTGCGGCCTATCCTCCGATCTATCCTCATGCCTCCTATCTGACCTGAAAATCTTTAGAAGAGGGAAGTAACGATAAAATATCAATAAATTCCCTCCTCCAAAGCTTCTCCTTGGTAGCTAGAGGCAAATGAAAACCCAGAGGGGACAACTCACAAGGAACCACCTCCCTCAAACAAGCCTCAGGGACAGAGGTAGGCAATGCAGGCGGAGGAGTACCCACAGATGAAGAAAGAACACTAGCTGCCTGAGGACTATACACTGTAGCACCAGCAGCACGGGGTGACCAAACATTAGAAGGAGAAGCAGAGACAGAAGCTGCAGGTGTAGAATAAAAAACTTCAGCCATCTTAGCAAAAGAAGCCATATAATTAGTGAGTAAATTAAACTGTGCAGATTCACCCATACCTGTAGCAGGAGCAGGTGATGGTTCCAGTACTGGATGCAGCCATTGTGTGGAGGGATCTGGAGCAGGAGATCCGGAGCGCAGCCTTATATAGTGTGGGGCGTAAACTTAGTCCCCCTGAGCCATGATTGGCCAAAGGCACCCTGCGTTTGGCCAATTATGGCTCTCTCAGCAGAGCACGCTGTGATTGGCCAAAGCATGCAGGTCAGGTCAATTTGGCCAATCATCATACAGCAATGCACTGCAATGCAATGGGGCGTTTCCGCTGCGCACAAATTTCCCGCGACCACCCCATAATATTCGCTGTTCAGCGATGGGGCGAACACTCAATGTTCGAGCTCATCCCTAGTCTCCACTTTAGGAGAAACTGAGGGCAGGGGAGCCATAGACTCCTGCTGCTGTCAGTCAAACGCCTGTGAGGAGGGAGCAGGGGTGCAGCTTAACGGTTATGTGTGTATGGATGCACACAGCACAGCGCGGGACCCAACCGGAGCATGCACAGGTGGGTGCCTTTTTAGCACCTGGAGGAGAGGAGCTTACAGCAATGGTGGGGACATCGGGAAGAGAAGAAAAGTGACATTTCTGTGCAATATCTTTTCACAAAGCAAGTGTGTTACCTCATTTATTTTTATTTTAAAGTTTACCTTTAAAGTTACTTTAAGCTGGTACAATGTACAGTCAGCCTAATGCGGCGTACACACGAAGGGACTATCCCGCGGGATTATCCTCTGGACTCAAGTCCAGCGGACAATCCCCTCGTGTGTGGGCGCCGGCGGACTTTTTTAAGTTTGGTTTTAAAATTATCCACTGGACTTGGCAGTCCGGCGGACAATCCCGCCGTTAGTAGGCTAGTCCGCCGGACTTTTGAAAATTAACGGACTTGCCGCTCATCGGCAAGTCCGTTCATTTAGCACGTGACTTCAGGTTACGTAGCTAGCGTAGGCAGTAAATGCCGGCGCGCTAGCTCCGTGACCTGGCATGGATTTAAAGGGACTCCCCACGCCGAAAAAAACGGCGCGGGGGTTCCCCCCAAATCCATGTCAGACCCTTATCCGAGCACGCAGCCTGGCCGGCCAGGAAAGGGGTGGGGACGAACGAGCGCCCCCCCTCCTGAGCCGTACCAGGCCGCGTGCCCTCAACATGGGGGTGCCCTGGGGAAAGGGGGGCCGTGCCCCCCCCCCCACCCAAAGCACCTTGTCCCCATGTTGATGAGGACAAGGGCCTCTTCCTGACAACCCTGGCCGTTGGTTGTCAGGGTCTGCGGGCGGGGGCTTATCGGAATCTGGGAGCCCCCTTTTATAAGGCCCCCCACCCTATGTGAATGAGTATGGGGTACGATGTCCCCCTACCCATTCACCTGGTGTAAAATGTAAAGTAAAAAAACACCCACACTTTTGAAAAAATAGTTTATTGCACTGCTCCGGGGGTCTTCTTCCGTCTGGGGGTCTTCTCGCCGGACTCCTCCGCTCTCTTCTGCTCTTTTACCTAGCTCTTTCACGAGTGGAGAAGTCCGGCTACCTTCTTCGTCGTCGTCGCCGTCGTCTGGGGGTCTCGATCCGCCATCGGGAGTCTTCCGGGGGTCTCTTCTGTTCTTGCGGCGGTCGTCGTTTTCCGCGCCGCCGGCGCCGCCTTCTTCTTCTTGTTCTTGTTCTTGTTCTTCTTCCGATGTTGACCCGATGCTCTCTCTGGCCGGAATGCCAGAGCCGCGCTGTGCTGGGACTTATATAGGGATATGGGGGCAGGGTCACATGCTCATGTCACATGGTGACCCCGCCCCCTTGTGATGTCACAGTCCCAGCATCCTCCGGGACTGTGACATCACAAGGGGGCGGGGTCACCATGTGACATGAGCATGTGACCCTGTCCCCATGTCCCTATATAAGTCCCAGCACAGCGCGGCTCTGGCATTCCGGCCAGAGAGAGCATCGGGTCAACATCGGAAGAAGAAGAAGAACAAGAACAAGAAGAAGAAGGCGTCGCCGGCGGCGCGGAAAACGACGACCGCCGCAAGAACAGAAGAGACCCCCGGAAGACCCCCGAAGGCGGATCGAGACCCCCAGACGACGGCGACGACGACGAAGAAGGTAGCCGGACTTCTTCGCTTGTGAAAGAGCTAGGTAAAAGAGCAGAAGAGAGCGGAGGACTCCGGCGAGAAGACCCCCAAGACGGAAGAAGACCCCCGGAGCAGTGCAATAAACTATTTTTTCAAAAGTGTGGGTGTTTTTTTACTTTACATTTTACACCTTAGGTGAATGGGTAGGGGGACATCGTACCCCATACTCATTCACATAGGGTGGGGGGCCGGGATCTGAGGGCCCCCTTATAAAAGGGGGCTCCCTGATTCCGATAAGCCCCCGCCCGCAGACCCCGACAACCAACGGCCAGGGTTGTCGGGAAGAGGCCCTTGTCCTCATCAACATGGGGACAAGGTGCTTTGGGGTGGGGGGGCCGCACGCCCCCCCTTTCCCCAGGGCACCCCCCATGTTAAGGGCACGCGGCCTGGTACGGCTCAGGAGGGGGGGCGCTCGTTCGTCCCCACCCTTTCCTGGCCGGCCAGGCTGCGTGCTCGGATAAGGGTCTGACATGGATTTGGGGGGAACCCCCACGCCGTTTTTTCGGCGTGGGGAGTCCCTTTAAATCCATGCCAGGTCACGGAGCTAGCGCGCCGGCATTTACTGCCTACGCTAGCTACGTAACCTGAAGTCACGTGCTAAATGAACAGACTTGCCGATGAGCGGCAAGTCCGTTCATTTTCAAAAGTCCGGCGGACTAGCCTACTAACGCGGGATTGTCCGCCGGACTGCCAAGTCCAGTGGATAATTTTAAAACCAAACTTAAAACTTTGGTCCGCCGGACTTTGGCGCCAAAAAGTCCGCCGGCGCCCACACACGAGGGGATTGTCCGCTGGACTTGAGTCCAGAGGATAATCCCGCGGATAGTCCCTTCGTGTGTACGCCGCATTAGGCCAACTAAAGTACACTATACTTTATCCAAAAAAAATGTAAGTATGTAATTTTTTTATATCCATTTATATTTAGTTACCAGAATATACAGGTGTAAAAAAGGATACTGTGCTTTTGTTTACTTTTTTTTTTTTTTGTCATTTGGGAAGAACTGCTGCATTCCACTGTGGATTTTTGACAATCTGTTTTTTTGTTTTTTAAGTCAAGTCTGAGCATGTAATCACTACTAATGTTTCCTAGCCCAATTGTAGCATTACTTGATTTATTTAAAATTATTTGTTTTGCTACATATAAGTAATTTATCTTTAAAGTCTATTTACAATTTTAACACAGTGTTTAGCTAACTTTTGTTGCAATATTACACGTGTTATTGGTTAACCATTTATATAATAGTGTCTACTAATAGTGTCTACTAAAATCACTGGTTGCTACAAATTCAAAAGGCCACAGAAGAAGTAGTGTGGTGGTCATAGGTGTAAAAAAGGGGTAATCGTCACTCCCCTCCATTTAGCTTGATAAAGAAACAAACTTGCATTAGCAATACACAGCAGCTGCTCCCACTATTTCACATTCTTCCAGTAGCTCATAAGAGAAAGGGTATATAGCTTAACATTTCCTTGTGCTCCAGAAAGAAACCCATTGGATACAACGGTTCAATGGCACCACAAGAAATGTTGAGCTATAAACCTTCTAATGCCCATCATAGGGCACCTGGTAATGTCCCGTTTGGGCTAGTCAGGCCCCTTTTTTCTGTTTGTTCAAAGTGTTAAAGCCCCTTCGGGCATATGCTGTATGTAACACAGACATTTTCACTGGTATCCATGGATTTGTTTGGCATTCAATGTTGGTAGTTATATGTTCCTTGGACATTCTTCAGTTATATGACCCTTGTCCCTATGGTAGGTTTCTGTATATGAGACTACATTTATGTTAGATGAGATTGGTCTTCATTTATTTCGACCTTCACCAGGTATGCATCAACTTTGTATATAATTAGTGTTTTTAATTTTAATATGTGTGACTTCACTCTGTTCATAGGTGCACCATTGGGGGTCCTCTACTTAAGGGGGAGGGCCATGGCGGATCATGCTTTATGTGCCCCCTTTTCATTTGTCCTGGGAAAGTGTCTTCTGGGGCAATGGGGGACATCGATTTACCATCTTTTAGCTGACAGAACATTGGGGCACGTTTTCTGCTTTTCCTCCCTGCTGACTCTTCCGGCCTCTCTGCCAATGCATGGTCTTCTCCTCAGTGCCTGTGCATTCCATCAGCCCAGTGAGGTCATACACTGGCATGGGAGATTAGTGTTCATGCATCCAGCGGGGGCAGATAAATGGAGGTCTATGAGGGAGACCAATACTTTGAGTGCCTACACAGGGGCAGGGGTCAAGTCCTGGGGAAAAAAGTGTGGAAACTCATATGCACGAACGCTTCAAAAGTGGTATTTTTCATCCAATTTTCGTATTGTGTGTATGAAGCTTAACTGTTAGTACATAAAAAAAAACAATCCTCTATAAACATAAATATGGTAATTCTCTGAATAATCAGCATTCATTCAATTGTGCTTCCATGCAAATGTGAACATCATGTTCTGATCTTTATTGGGGAATTTTATCTTGTATATAGAGTGTTTATGTGGTGAGTTTACACTTTTCATTGAACAGAGTTTGGATAACACAGGGTTAAACGGAAAGGTCATAAATTAACTGCACATTATCTGGACAGAATGCTTGGGGAGATAGTGATGTGTTCCTGCTTAGGAGATGTATGTTAGCTTGGGGGGCTGCAAACTCGGCAGGGCTCCAACACACACTCGCTGCTATTCCAACCCTTCACATATTTCCACATAAACTTCCCTCCTGGCATTAAACTTTGCCAGGTATTGTGCTCAGCTTACCACCCCAGACTGATGTTCCTCCCTCAGCTCACCTCTCTCCCTGCATGTCCTGTGAGCAGAATAGCTGTGCTCCTCCTCTGGGTTCTCTCATCATATGGCACTGAAGATAGAGTCAGGGGGATTCAGCAGGACACACAGAGCAAGTATGCAGGAGACTGGGGGTGGAGATGAGGAAACAAATAATCAGGAGGGGCCGTCGGGGAGGAGCGCATCACGAGAGGTCTGACGAAATACAATCTCTTAGCAGCAGGGACCTGATCTACCCACCAGCTAGCTGTGATTGACAGGTAGATCGAAGCGGAAGCTGTCATGGAGCCCCCTTCTGGCAATGCCTGAATGGTCAGGTGTGCGGCACTTACTATTGCGAGCTGTGTCGGCAGCTGCTGGTGTAGCACCGTACACAGAGCTCGCATACTTCAAAGTCTTGCAGGACACGGCTGCTAACGGGAACTGAGTTCCTGTTGTGGAAAAAGTACAGGAACTCCGTTCCCATGCATTCCCGCAGGACTTGAGCCCTGCACAGAGGGACATACTACCTGGCACATATGAGGTCATTGAGCAGACAATTACAAGCATGACTCCTTTAGGCAGAGGCATGATGGGACTTGTAGTTCTGCAACAGCTGGAGGGCCGCCAGTTTGACACCCCCTATACTTTGACCCTCAAAGTATATGGATAGTGAGCGTATATTGATTAATTATTTGTTAATTTATGATCTATGTATATGCATTTTGTGATGTTACTGAAAATGTAAAATGTAAAATGTAGTTACTATTTATCTTTCTGGGTTTCCCCTATTCCTCCTAAACAAGTGGGGTGCTCCCGCGAAACACATTGAGTTCAGCAATCCCCCTGTTTGGAATATCTCCAATGTAGTAGCTGATTTCCCAAGCAGCATACTCTTACTTTAATTGATATACAGATAATTTGTGTCTGTATCAAGTCGATGTGGGGCTCCTTCTGGTGGGGCTCCTGCTGGTGAGGGGGGGAGGGGGTGTATGAGTGGGAGGATTCTCTATCATACCTGCAATTGGAAGGAGATTTTTTTTATTTTAATTGTCTCTGGGGAAAAAAATGTGCTCTAAGGGCTATAAGGGAAGTTGCTTATTACAGTGGTAGCAGGGGACCCAATGGCTGCCATCTGATCCCAATAATCCACCAGAACACTTTGAGAATCTATAGTCCCCATCAGCAGATTAAAGCTCACCTGGGAAGCGTGTAAAAGTGGAGGACGCAGAACCTGATTTATTGTATCTTCACTATTATAGCGAAAATACTTATTATCCACAAACTACAATCCCCTAGTCAAGCAATATAAGGAATTTAAATTAATCCAAAATAACAAAAGGAAATTTTTTCCGAAATTCAAACTCAAAACGAAAATGCAATAAAATTCAAAAACAAATTAAAAATATAAACATATTGCTGGCTATTATAATTTCAGTGTCTAAAAAGGCCTAATTGCACCGCTCAGCACTCAGGAAAAAATAAAGTTCCCAAAACATATATGTAGAAAGCATATATATAATGTATATGATGTAAGCCTATGTACATAAAAGCAGCCGCTAAATATAACATAAATATACACGTAAGTAAAAAAAAGTCCTTAGTCCATATAGACAAAGTTCCAATACTCAAAGCAGTGCTCCAATCAAACAAATTAATATGACCAGCATTCACATGTAAAAACATATGAGAAATCAGTAGTATGTTGATAGGTGAAGGATTCTACTTAAAGTGGTGGGACACCCTGAAAATGAAAACTTGAAAAAATGTTAGTAACAATTTAAAATAAAAAAAAAAATAAAAATTTTTTTTTTTTACTTACCAGAAATGGCTGTTGCTAGGCAGATCGTCCTAATCTGCCTCCTCCAGCGCCGCGGTGATCTTCTCTTCTTCCGTCTTCAGGTGAATGGGGCGCGGTGTGTTATGGGAACTGTGTCCCACAACACACCGTGTTCCCCATTTACAAGTAAGACTCGCGCATGCGCAGTAGGCCGCGCGCCGACTCGCGCATGCGCAGTAGGCCGCGCGCCGACTCGCGCATGCGCAGTAGGAAACGGGAAGCCCTTACTGAGGATGGCGACGCTGGATCCGGATAGCCGAGGGACATCTCGGCCTCCACGAACGCGACATCGCTGGCGCCCTGGGAGGGTAAGTGTACTTATTAAAAGTCAGCAGCGACTTTTTTTTTTTTTAGCTGCTGACTTTTAAAAAAAAATTTTTTAAAGGTGAAACCCTGCTTTAATCATTGATAAGCATATACCATCCACCAGAATGGTGGTCAAAAAATAAAAAATAATAACAAATTTAAATTAATCTAAAATAACAAAAGGAAATTTCGTCTGAAATTCGAACTTAAAACGAAAATGCAATTGAATTCCAAAAAATTCTAAATATAAACATATTGCTGGCTATTGCTGATTTCCTTTAAAGACTATTGTGTATTAGCGTTAGAATATAGCCATGTTCTAAAATTTGAATTTTGAAAATAATAGAATAAAACAGAATGCAGTAGAATATAAAAGAAGGGAATAGAAAATAAAAGAATAGAATAGAATAAAAATAAAGGAATAGAATAGAATATAAAAGAATTGTATAGAATAAAAAAATATGTTTGAATAGAATATTATTATTATTATTAGAATAAAATTAAATAGAAAGAATATAGCCGTCTTCCTAAATTTGAATTACGAAAAGAATACAATAAAATAAAAAAATAGAAAAGAATATAGTAAAACAGAACAGAATAGAATAGAATAGAAAATAGAACAGAAAAGAATAGAATAAAAAAAATACAACAGAATAACATAGAATATAACTGTCTTCCAAAATACAAATTTGGAATAGAATAGAACCAGCTGTTCTCCACAATGACTTTGATGAATTCAATATTTTTCAATTCAATTTCAATTCAAATTCAATTCAAATACTTCTAATCTACTGGAAAAATTTGAATCCAGTCAAAAATGGATAAACAAAGCTAAACTAAACTAATTTTGTTAGGAATGCAACGAAACAAAATTAGTAACTTGATGAATCGATACAAAACTAAACAAATTGTTTCATTCCGCACATGTCTATGCTGTAGCTTTTCAGAGGGAAACAATGCTTTATAAAAGCCCTACTGGACTCCTTTTGCACATATCTTAGCAAGCAGATTAAGTATGTGCTAGTAATAGATAGGTCGTTTAAGTATGTGGGGGTGGGTTTAGGTGTTAGGGGCCCACTTTATGAGTCAGGTTAATTGTTAAGGCTAGAATAATGATTAAGTGGATTCGTTTAGGTTCAAATGGTTGAGGTTCAGGCTTGGGTTAAGGTTTTAAAGGTTTGGGTTTAGGGATGGTGTGAATTCGTTTTTTTTTTTTTTGGGGCGGGGAGGGGGGGGTCTTTAGTGTTAGGAGCATGTTGGAATAGAGGAACAACTATGTAAGCTACAGGATTTACACATATTCTTTGTGCCAAGAGTTCAGCATCCAACTTCCCTTTCAAAGTGAACAGTCCGTTTGCCTTAAAGTGGAGGGCCACCCTGAAAAACAAAACTAGATAAAAATGTTAGTACAAATTTAAAATGAAAAAAAAATATATATTTTTTTTACTTACCAGAAATGGCTGTTGCTAGGCAGATCGTCCTAATCTGCCTCTTCCTGTTCCTCTGAGCTTTTCTCCTAGCGCCACCGTGTGTTATGGGAACTATGTCCCACAACACATCGCGTTCCCCATTCACAAAACGACTCGCGCATGCGCAGTAGGCCGCACGACGACTCGCGCATGCGCAGTAGGAAACGGGCAGCGATCGCTGCCCGTTTCCCTTACTGAGGATGTCGGCGCTGGGACCGGAGCGCCGAGGGACATCTCGGCCTCCACGACCGACATCGCGGGCGCCCTGGGAGGGTAAGTGCACTTATTAAAAGTCAGCGGCTACTTTTTTTTTAGCTGCTGACTTTTAAAAATTTTTTTTTTTTTAGCTGCAACACCGCTTTAAGTAAATAAACCCCTATATCTTAGCATAAGAGTGCCAGGTCTTCATTCTACAATGTCTACATACCATGGGAAGACTGACAGAGTCAATGACTACAGGCAATCCTAACAACTCCGCTCCAAGCCTTACCATCCTCACTCCACTGACTGATAGGTGCTGGCTCCAGATGGCCCATGATCCACTCACTATTATGCCACCAAAAACAAAAGTGAAGCTACTCCTCTTTTCAAAGTTCAGAATTTATTTTATTGATGTCATCCGGTACAGGGTGATCCACCAGCAACTCTAATGTCCCGTACACACGAGCGTAAATTCCGCCAGCAAAAGTCCGGTGAAAGCTTTTGGACTTTTGCTGGCCAAATTCCAGGCAGAAAAAAGATTGAGAGCATGTTCTCAATTTTTCGGTCGGAAAAAGTTCCGATCGGAGAATCTGATCGTCTGTACGAATTCCGACACGCAAAATTCCTACACATGCTTGGAAACAATTTGACGCATGCTCAGAAGCATTGAACTTAATTTTCTCGGCTCGTCGTAGTGTTGTACGTCACCGCGTTCTTGACAGTCGAAAGTTCAGCAAACTTTTGTGTGACCGTGTGTATGAAGCGGAATTCCGTCGGAAAAAACATCCAAGATTTTTCCGAAGGAAATTCCGCTTGTGTGTACGCGGCATTACGCTTTTCACTACACTGGGAGCTTAGTCACAACTGATTAGATGCCTAGTGGAGTGAAATGTGTAGAAGCAGCAGATGGATCGCTCCTGTACTGGATAATGTCAATAAAATTGATGTTATTGATGGAGAGTGGCTACAAGAAGTAGAGCGGCTCCAGTTTTGTTTTTAGAGCCAATGTCTAGCTCTACAGAAAACAAAATAGTTTTAATTGTGGACAGGAACTTTTATAACAGCTTGACTTTCTGCACATCACAAGAAAACACAATAAATAGCTTACAAAGTGTATACTGTTGATGAGTAGGGCATCATAATAAATACTACAAGATTATTGTTGTAAAAAAAATGTATAGCATGACCCCTTAGGCATTCTGGACTCACAGTTACCATGAGTGCTCTCAACTCTTCTGAAAAGGTCTTTGTTTTAGTGTTCATGCTCAAGGATGCAAAATAAATATAGTTCAGACAATTCTCAACCCTTACATTCTTCGCAGTCACCCACGGTGTGAGTTTTAGTTGCTCTGGCACATTCTCTGTTCTCTTGTCTTTTGTTTTCTTTCACATAACATTACTCACAGATTGTTCTCTGTCCCTTGTGCTGCTGAAGCTGTGAACCTGATGGAATATGCGATAAGCAGAATGTGGTCATGTTTTCCCTCATGCTATCTCTGGCCCTGACACTATTTTCTTTTCAGCTAGATTAGACACAATGGAATGTAATTAAGGGCAGCTTCACTGTCATGTCCAGAAATAACCGGGATTTCATGTGTTTTGTGCCTGATGAACCCCTGCCTTTGGTGCTAAATACTTTCTTTTGTTTCTGTTTTCTTCATAAGAGAGTGGAAACAGTCCTTCCTTTGTTCTTGGGTCAGTTACACAGAGGGTCTGGAACATATTGTAGTTGTAGAAGGAAGATATTAAAATACAATTACTGTGTGCTGTGGTGGTATTTGTATTCTTGTTATTCTTTCAATGCTAAAGTAGTACAATCCAGTGCTCATAGACAGTTTTTTGTTATATTTTATAGAAATATTTGATGAAAAGACAACAAATAGCATAGATATTATCAGCCAAGTGAATTGGTAAGAGAAGCATTGACTTATGTTTGGAGTTGTTGTTAAAAAAAAACTTATTGTTTGTACCTTTTTCTGTCTTTGCTCAATAAAGCTTTGTTAAAAAAAAAAAACAGAAGCATTGACTTAATCATTGTTAGTATTGCTGACCATACAAAGTAGATCCTTCATCCAAATGACAAACAATCCAGAATTCCAAGTGCCTGTTCCTCAAAGCTCTGGCAAGGTCCTTGCAGCAGATGCAACTTTTCCTTTAAGAGCAAATAGATATACACTACTTTTTCTTGCCTTGCTGTGAAAATATATATTAAAAAATAAAAAAACTTCTTAACCATTTTATACTGTTTCAAACAACTTTTTTTTTAATAAAATTAAAAGTAAAACCAAGACAAAACTTTTTTTATGTAATGCCTAGTACACACGATCAAAAAATCCTATTGTTAGTACAGAGCTTTGGAGAGTCAGTCACGACAGTTCATGTGAAATTATCCGAAGGGACAAACACAAAAAATGTTCTCGTACAATACCAGAATGAACAACTTTTATGTTTAATCAGTACAGTATTTGTCCAAAAAAAAATTGGGAGACCAAGATCATGCTTGCTCAGAAATGACAGAATACAATACAATATCACATTACATCACTTCCGAATATTAAAGCGGAATACCTGGGGCTGCCCCAAACATGCCCCTGGTGGAGTAGAGGAAATAGGACTATAGCGGTACCCAAGGATTAGGCTAGGATTATCATTAAAATAGCATTTTATTAAAAATGAAGCATAATTAAAATAATTTTTTACAAAAAAAGATTATATACAATTGAAGGTTACAACCATGTATAGTTCATACAAGAGGTTTCAGAAGGTTTGGTGCCACCGAGTCCACACAGAGGGGCCCAACGGGTGGCTGAGTGACAGGTGAGAGGGGCCCCGCCCTCCCCCATCAGTACAAATAATGCAAAACCAGTTTGTGATCTCACACAAAGCCTGTAGTCTCTTGTTATCTGCTAACTGTTCCTTTGAAACTTACAATGTTTCTGTACTATGTGCTTTTATACATACACCCATTAATGTAAGCATTTAACAGTAATGCCCCTTTCACACTGGGGCAGTAGGTGCATCGGCGGTAAAGCGCCGCTATTTTTAGCGGCGCTTTACCATCAAATTCGCTGCACTATTTGGCCACTAGCAGGCGCTTTTACCCCCATTAGTGGTCGAGAAAGGGTTAAATCCCCCGAAAAGCTAGCCGTGGTGCCCCATTCATTGCAATGGGCAGGAGCGGTGGAGGAGCGGTATATACACATCGCACCTTCACTGCTCCAAAGATGCTGCTAGCAGTAATGGGTGGGGATGCATGCGTTGTGGAGACTGGAGGGATGCATGGTGCTCGGCCTGGTTGGGGATGCATGCGTTGTGGAGACTGGAGAGATGGATGGTGCTCAGCCTGGGTGGGGATGCGTGCGTTGTGGAGACTGGAGGGATGCATGGTGCTCGGCCTGGGTGGGGATGTGTGCGTTGTGGAGGCTGGAGGGATGGATGGTGTTCGGCGTGAGTGTGTGCGTGTGTTGTGGAGACTGGAGGGATGGAGTAGATGCTGGGTGCGGATGAAGATGATTGAGTTGCATTGTGAAAATGGATGAGGATGACTGCTGGTAGAGGTAATTTTGTACCCCCTTACCATTTCACACAGGGGGGGGCCGGGATCTGGGGGTCCCCTTGTTAAAGGGGGCTTCCAGATTCCGATAAGCCCCCCGCCCGCAGACCCCCACAACCAATAGCCATGGTTGTGGGGAAGAGGCCCTTGTCCTCATCAACATGGGGACAAGGTGCTTTGAGGGACCCCTACGTCATTTTTATTTTTATTTTTTTTTAAAATCTGAAGCGGGGGTCCCCTTAATATCCATAGCAGACCTGAAGGGCCTGGTAATTGAATTTGGGGGGACCCCCACGCTTTTTTTTTAGTTTATTTTTTTTTATTTTTATCAATGGCTTTTTTTTTTATCAATGACTTTCAATGAATGACTGTTCTCTGTGTTACGGGATCCGGCAATTCATTAGCCGCAAGTGATTTTAAATAGCTTTTTTTCCTGCAAAAATGACACTTTGTGCAGGGACAGTTCTAAGCACGGAAACATGCGCCCCTTCACAGGCATACTATAGACACCCTTTGGCCACTAGCAGGCGCTTTTACCCCCATTAGTGGTCGAGAGAGGGTTAAATCCCCCGAAAAGCTAGCCGTGGTGCCCCATTCATTGCAATGGGCAGGAGCGGTGGAGGAGCGGTAAAAAACACATCGCACCTTCACTGCTCCAAAGATGCTGCTAGCAGTAATGGGTGGGGATGCATGCGTTGTGGAGACTGGAGGGATGCATGGTGCTCGGCCTGGGTGGGGATGCATGCGTTGTGGAGACTGGAGAGATGGATGGTGCTCAGCCTGGGTGGGGATGCGTGCGTTGTGGAGACTGGAGGGATGCATGGTGCTCGGCCTGGGTGGGGATGTGTGCGTTGTGGAGGCTGGAGGGATGGATGGTGCTCGGCGTGAGTGTGTGCGTGTGTTGTGGAGACTGTAGGGATGGAGTACATGCTGGGTGCGGATGAAGATGATTGAGTTGCATTGTGAAAATGGATGAGGATGACTGTGGATGGGAATGAGAGTTACATAGTGAGGAGGCGGGTAGCGGACTCTCCAAAATGCAACTCATTTGCACCCAGAGTCATCCATTTTCACAATGCAAATCAATTATAGGCAGCTAGTCAGCCTAAGACTAGGGATGGGCCCGGTGTTCGATTCAAACCCATGTTCGAATCGAACATCGGCCGTTCGACCGCTCGTCGAGCCCAGAACTATGTGGGCCGTTCGCATCAAATTCGTGTGATGCGAACGGTCCACAATGCACTGCGCCAGTCGCAGTGCATTGCTGGCTGATGATTGGCCAAGCATGCACTGTGACCCTGCATGCTTGGCCAATCATAGAGCCAGCGGCGAGGAGAGCAATAATTGGCCACAGGCAGGATGCCTGTGGACAATTATAGCTCAGGGGGTTTAGTACACGCCCCACACTATATAAGGCCGCCGCGCGGCGGCCTCATGTAGTGTGTTCCGGTGTTAGTGACATTATCTGCTGTGATCCATTCTGCAGTGCTGCTGACATTATCTGTGCTGTGATCCATTCTGCAGTGCTGCTGACATTATTTGTGCTGTGACTCATTCTGCTGTGTGCTGCTGACTGCTGACATTATCTGCTGTGATTCTGGGGATTAGTGTGTGCGTGCTGTTAGTACAGCATTGTAGTATCACATTAAACCACCTTTACCCTTCTGGCCTGTTGTGTCATCTAAGGCAGCCATCTGCGGCTAATGAATTGCTGGTTCCCGTAACATAGAGAACAGTCATTCATTGAAAGTCATTGAAAAAAAAAAAAAAAAGTAATTGATAAAAAAAAAAAATAAAGCGTGGGGGTCCCCCCAAATTAAATTACCAGGCCCTTCAGGTCTGCTATGGATATTAAGGGGAACCCGCTTCAAATTTTAAAAAAATGACGTAGGGGTCCCCCTAAATATCCATACCAGACCCTTCAGGTCTGGGATGGATTTTAAGGGGAACCCCGGCCAAAAAAAAAAAAATGACGTGGGGTCCCCCTCAAAATCCATACCAGACCCTTATCGGAGCACGCAACCTGGCAGGCCGCAGGAAAAGAGGGGGGGACGAGAGCGCCCCCCTCCCTCCTGAACCGTACCAGGCCACATGCCCTCAACATTGGGAGGGTGCTTTGGGGGTTTGTGACCCCTCAAAGCACCTTGTCCCCATGTTGATGAGGACGAGGGCCTCTTCCCCACAACCCTGGCCATTGGTTGTGGGGGTCTGCGGTCGGGGGGCTTATCAGAATCTGGAAGCCCCCTTTACCAAGGGGACCCCCAGATCCCGCCCCCCCCTGTGTGAAATGGCCATGGAAGAAGATGCCGGACGAGAAGACCAGAGCAAGAAGAAGCGGATCGGAGGAAAAAGAAGATGGAAGAAGATGGACGAAGAAGATGAAGAAACCGAAGGATGAAGAAAGGAAGAAGGAAGACCAGAAGAAAGAAGATTTTAATAAAGGAATTGTCAAAGACCGTCTCCTGTCATTTTTAACATTTTTGTCACTTTTTTGGTGAAATGGTAGGGGTAATTTTGTACCCCCTTATCATTTCACACAGGGGGGGGGGGGGGGCGGGATCTTGTTAAAGGGGGCTTCCAGATTCCGATAAGCCCCCCGCCCGCAGACCCCCACAACCAATAGCCAGGGTTGTGGGGAAGAGGCCCTTGTCCTCATCAACATGGGGACAAGGTGCTTTGAGGGGTCACAGACCCCCAAAGCACCCTCCCAATGTTGAGGGCATGTGGCCTGGTACGGTTCAGGAGGGAGGGGGGCCGCTCTCGTCCCCCCTCTTTTCCTGCGGCCTGCCAGGTTGCGTGCTCAGATAAGGGTCTGGTATGGATTTTGAGGGGGGACCCCACGCCGTTTTTTTTTTTGGCCGGGTTCCCCTTAAAATCCATCCCAGACCTGAAGGGTCTGGTATGGATATTTAGGGGGACCCCTACGTAATTTTTTTTTTTAAATCTAAAGTGGGGTTCCCCTTAATATCCATAGCAGACCTGAAGGGCCTGGTAATTGAATTTGGGGGGACCCCCACGCTTTTTTTTATATATATATTTTTTTTTTTTTATCAATTACTTTTTTTTTTATCAGTGACTTTCAATGAATGACTGTTCTCTGTGTTACGGGAGCCGGCAATTCATTAGCCGCAAGTGATTTTAAATAGCTTTTTTTCCTGCAAAAATAACACTTTGTGCAGGGACAGTTCTAAGCACGGGAAACATGCGCCCTTACACATAGACACCCCCCAGGTACGAAATTTAAAGGAATATTATACTTTTATTGTTTCACATTAAGCATTATTAAAAATCACTGCTCCTGAAAAAACGGCCGTTTTAAAAAAAAAAAATTTGAATTGATACATATCCCCTGGGGCAGGACCCAGGTCCCCAAACACTTTTTATGACAATAACATGCATATTAGCCTTTAAAATTAGCACTTTTGATTTTGAACGTTCGCGTCCATTGTAATTAATAGGGTTCGAATGTTTGCGCGAACTTTCGGTCCGTTCGCAGGTTCTGGTGCGAACCGAACCCGGGGGTGTTCGGCTCATCCCTACCTAAGACCCCTTTTACACAGCGTGCGTTTTTCAGGCACTACAGCGCTAAAAATAGCGCCTGAAAAAAACGGCTGCATTCACTCCAGATGCCGGTGGCGGCACAGTGTGAAAGGGGTGAAATGTACAGGCAGCACAGGGGCACAGTCAGCAGTACACATTAAATATTTGTGACTTACCATCCATGCTGCACTCTCCGACCTGTTGTTGGTGTCTGTGTCAACCAGCTGGTCACTCCCCCTGGCCCTGTCCTGCCCAATCACAGTCCCAGCTAATCCTGCAGCAGACATTAGGCTCTACCTCCGCAGGGACGGGTAAGGCTGAGAAAAGTGGGGGGAGGGCGTGCTAGCAGAAATGTGAGATCTCCTCTGCACTTCTCCTCTCTTCAGCTGCCGGCTGAGAAGCGGGGGGGGGGGTACTCGTGGTGATGAGCGATCGCTTCTTCCCGATCTGCCTTTTGGGGCCCCCCCAGGTCCCTATGCGTAGTTAGCGTATAGGGCGGATCGTATGTAATAAAAAAGTATGTTTTATGAGGGTGCGGCCAAGATGGAACAGTGTTTTATGTATGGTGGATGTGCCTAAGTCCCCACAACAGGCATTCCTCGGACACCCCGAGTCCCACCCAACACCTAATTTATTTAATTTCTACAGCAGCCAGAATAACGATTGCAAGATCCTGGAAATCCCTGGTGCTATCTTTTGATATCTCAAAGAACAAGTTGTCCTGGATAATGTTAACTGAATGCCTCTCTGCCATCCTGCAGGACAAGCTTCCCCAATTTTAAAAAACCTGGGACCCCTGGATCACATACTTGACGGGGTCAGCCTCGACAGACCTGAGGCTGACCTCTTAGTGCCTCAGGAGAGGCTTGCTGTCTCTTTCCCCCTTTTTTCATCCATTATATCTTTCGTTTTCTCCTCCTTCTTCTCTTTTTCCTACTTATTAAACCTTCTGATAGTTTGGGGAGTGATCTAGGATTTCTGGTCAACGGCCATTGGTCCCACTCCCAGTTTGTGGGCTATGCATTCAAACATAATGACCAGCTACCGTGATCGATTCATGGCTGTGATGACCCCTCGTCTCAGATGGGGGTGCATCCGGCCAGGCAGTTCCTCTTCGGAGGATGTATCTTCTGTTCCTCAGAACTATAGTCATAGCCCAAAATAGCATTATGCCTGTTACCTAACGACCAATGTTGTAGATCAATAATGTTGTCATGTACCGGCATTTCTCTATACTGTATTGTACAGTATTGTCTTATATATGTAAGGTTTATAACTTTAATAAAAACAATTGAAAAAGAAAATATACATATATAGCCACGGAAGACTGTGCAACTCCAATAGGGAGGTGCAGCACAACAGGCCCAGACTACATAGTAGTAGCCCACTGTACCTTCAGGCTTTCTAAATGGACACCTTTAGCTCAATTTACTTACACTTTTAGAGAAAACTGTATAGGAAAAGGACACACTCCTGGTCGCGCAGACCAGAAAAGATTAATGTGCAAAATTAAAGTGGTTCTACAGTGCTTTACAACATGAGGGCAGACAGTACAGTTACAATACAATTCAATACAGGTGGAATCAGAGGGGCCTGCTTGTGAGAGCTTACAATCTAGAGAGGGTCAAGTGATACAAAAGCTAATTACTGTGGGGGATGATCTTATGGGTTTTCAGGGATCGTTTAAAAGCAAACACAGTAGGAGATAGTTGGACAGATTGGGGTAGGGATAGGAGAGGCTCGGGAAAAGTCCTGGAGGTGAGTACTGGAGGAGGTTACGTGGAAGCTAGAGAGCAGAAGGTCTTGGATGGCTTTGTAAGTTGTTGTTAGTATTTTGAATTCAATTTGTTGGGTGAGTAGAAGCCAGTGAAGGGATTGACAGATTCAATGAGTCTGGCAGCAGCATTCATGATGAACTGAAAGGGGGATAGCCTATGTAAAGGTAATTCCGTGAGGAGGAAGTTGCAATAGTCGAGGTGGGAGATGACCAGGGAGTGAACTAGAAGCTTTTTGGTGTCATTGGTTAGAAAGGGGCATATTTTAGAGATGTTGTGGAGGTTGAGGTGGCAAGATTTGGACAGCGATTGGATGTGGGGCCGAAAGGATAGTTCAGAGTCCAGGATTACACCTAGAACCTTGGCATGCAGGGACGAGCTAATAGCAGTGCTATCGATCTTGACAAAGAAATCTGGGGAAGAGGCATGTAGGGGAGGAAAAATTATAAGCCTGTTTTGGATAGATTGAATTTGAGAAAGTGGCGAGACATCCAGGCTGATATGTCTGTTAGTAAATTAGTGATATGTGAGGAGACTGAAGGAGTGAGCTGAAGGGTAAAGAGATAAATTTGGGTGTCATCCGCATAGAGATAGTATTGGAAGCTATTGTACACAATAGTGTTCATTGGATTTAGCTGTTAGCAGATCATTTGTAAGTTTTAGGTGAGCAATTTAGTGGAATGTTGAGGACAGAATCCAGACTGAAGGGGATCAAGGTTATTCTCGGCACGGTGGTCGCTCAGACGGTTGTAGACCAGATGTTCAAGAAGTTTGGATAAAAAGGGGAGCAAGGAGATGGGACGTAGGTTGTTAAGATTGGTGGGGTCTAGTAAGGGCTTTTTAAGTATGGGGGTGACTAATACATGTTTTAGAGAGTTGGGGAATTCCGATAAGCAGATTTAGATAAGCCCTCTGCCCACAGACCCCCACAACCCCAGCCCAGGGTTGTGGGGATGAGGGCCTTGTCCCCATCAACATGGAGACAAGGGGGTCCCCCACCCTAAAGCACCCCCCCCATATTGAGGGCATGTGGCACTCGTGCACATGTACCAGCACACAGACAAGCCCAGGCTAAAATCCAGTGTGCACTGACACGTAGGCGCCTCCTGACCACCCTGTTGTTTTACCGTGTATGACCCCAGCTCTCCTTGACTACGACCCTGCTGTCAAGCTACTGGCAACCGTGCTTCTTTGAGCCTTGTACCTCTGTCACCACATTCAGGGGTGCTCGGACCAGAGCCGCAATGGAAGTCCTCTCATCAACTGGGCCTCCAACCAAGGTACGTGACACCCTAACCCCTAATCGTAACCCTAACCCCAACTCCTAACCCTAACCTAACCTTAAAGGGATTGTAAACCCTCCTAGGTTTTTCACCTAATGCATTCTATTAAGGTGAAAAAACTTTCTGTACTGCAGCGGCCCTCCAGAGCACCCCATTTATTTACCTGAACCCGATTGTTCCAGCTATGGTGATGAGCAAAGCAGCTCCAGCCGCTGTCTAGAGTCCTCATTGATAGATTGATAGCAACAGGAGGTCAATGGACGCAGCAGCAGGATTAGGGAGCATGCCCGCACAAGTTCCAACTTGGAAAATTGCTCTCCGAGAGGGCACTCGGGAGGTGGAGGAGCCAGGAGCACCACCGAGGGACCCCAGAAGAGGTGGGTCAGGGCCGCTCTGTGCAAAACCCTTGAACAGAGGAGGTAAGTATGACGAGTTTGTTATTTTAAAAAAACAAAAATAAAAACAACCTTTACAACCCCTTTAACTCTAATCCCTTAACTTTTTTTTTTTTACATTTATGTCTATTGGTTTTTCATTAAACAGAGAAAAAATTACAGAACATATCAACATACACGCTTACACATTATTGTCTTGTATTCAGTAACAAATTACCAGTATTACACCGTGAAGCGACAGTATAAACAATATAGTCTCGAAATAACATTTAAGCCTAATAAGGCTTACAGCTTGTGGCCACATGGCCACATAAGTGTTCCAATTCCTCAACGGAGGAAAAAACGAATACCAAAAGTGTATCGAGAGTATTTGACTGTGATTTTCACAGGACTCATTCGGTTATCAATACTCAGTAATACCTAGGTGCTTGCATTCATTCACACAACACTCATACCCATTCACCCGTCTCTTCCATCCATTTCCCCAGCCGAAACTACAGAATTATGATAAAGCAGGCAGGGGGGGTGTCTCCAGTCCAGACCTTTGGTCTACATGCCATGACCCAACACAATTGTCCATTCTGGGCCCATAGTCTGTGGGTACTGAGGCCAACGCAGAGCCCCTTCATTCACCTTCTCTCCCGTGAATAAAAACAGCCGCTTTACAGCAGGACTGCCTGTCCGCACTCCCCGTGATCCGGGCCTGGTTGCACACAACACTCATACCCTGGGCATTCACTCCTCCCACTCCTGGGGAAAACAGCTCCAAGATCATCTCTCGGACTCTCCGGATCCAATTCTGAGGGTGGGCAGAGGCCACCGGCACTCTGCGCTCTCCGTCGCCAGCGCTTTCTTCTGCACTGGGGATATAAACACTGTCTGTAGAGTGGGCTTTCCATCCACTGCCTGGGGAAACTCCGATGCCTTCCGGCATTCAAGCACTCGCAGTGCCCTCTGTATCATCGCCGCTTTAGGGGTATAACCCACTGGCCCCATTTGCTCTGCATCTTCGTGACTGTCCGCTTCTTCTCCCGGTACTACATTTATTTGTGATATATTTCGTGCTCCCCCCCCAGCTTCTTCACTTAGGATAGTAGGTAGCTCTTCCCCCCCATCCCCCCCCCGGCAAAACAAGAGGGGATTAATTTATTTTTTTAGGACCCACTACTGCTGGGGTTTCCTTCCAAAAGGAGCTGTCTATATCCAGCCAAGGCTGCCAGATCTTGTAGAATTTCTTTATACAGGCCCTTTCTTTATAGATTAGTTTAAAGATTGGTATGACCTTGTTTATCATGCGATACAACAGTTGAATATTGGGAGCAGATACACTCTTCCATTGTAGTAATATCAGTTTTCTAGCATAAAAGAGTATCAAGCGGACTAGGGTCCGTTTGTGGTTTCTGGGTATGTGGTCATTAAGGATGCCCAGGAGCCCCACCTCAACAGTGCGGGGGGGCACTAGGCGTAGCTTGTTTTTAAAAAAAGAGGTCCACCCAGAACCCCAAGAGGGCCAGGCAGGACCAAAACATGTGTACATAACCAGCATGAGTGCAATTACATCTAGGGCAGGAGGCCCCTGAATCATAACCCTGCCCAGATATTTAAACGTGGATCTGACTGACAGTTTAGAGTGAGATAAGTAAATATAATCCTGTTTGGGGCCTATGGGAAAAGCAACAGACTTGTCCCAGCCCACCTTTAGTCCTGAGACCTTCCCGAAATCCTCCACCACTTCCATTAAAGATTTAAAGGACTGTTCTGTGCCATCAAGGTATATTAGAGTGTCATCAGCATATAGTGATATCTTCTCTGTAAGATTACCATAACAGATGCCGCCCACCGACGCCGTCTGCCGCACCGCCAGAGCCAAAGGCTCTATGGCAAGTGGGAACAGGAGTGGCGAGAGTGGGCAGCCCTGCCGTGTTCCCCTGTGTAAAGAAAAGACCTAATCCCTTACCTTAACTAATTTTTTTTTTATAAATGAATAATAATAATTGAAAAATATAAAAGCTAAGGGAAAAGCTAAAAAAAAACTGAAATACCTAGCAAAAAAAAGATGCAACAGGGGATAGATTTGAGAAGAGTGAAAGTAGGGTAGCCAGGCAGAGAAATCAGTGTTTATTGCTAGAAACTGACTTAAACCCCCCCCCCAAACATTATATATATATATATATATATATATATATATATATATATATATATCTGACAGACACGATCGGCGGCTCTCCTGACAGGGGGGGTCTGCGCTGATTGTTTATCAGCACAGACCCCCCTTGGATTCCCACACTGGACCACCAGGGAAGCCACCAGGACCACCAGGTACGTACCCCATGGCCATCCACATATACAAAAATATGCCAAATATATGCCAAATATATGCCAATCAATTAATTTGGGTACAGTGTTGCATGACCGTGCAATTGTCATTCAAAGTGTGACAGTGCTGAAAGTTGAAAATTGGCCTGGGCAGGAAGGGGGTAAAAGTGCCCTGTATTGAAGCGGTTAAAAAACGCGCCTTGTTTACATGCTGGAGGAACCGTAAGTGACGTCATGACATCGCTTTGGTTCTCCATGGCCATAGAGATGAGCAGAGGCCATCTTGCCTTTACTCATCTCTATGCCAATACAGTAGCGGTGGCAGATGGGTCCCGGGCTTCACGATCAGGTAAGCCTGGGAAGCAGCGGAAGGGGGGAGAGCACTCCTCCCACTGCTTCTAAAAGTGATCAAGTGGTGACTTTACCACTCGGACCACTTTAATCTTGTAGAAAATCGCTGGCTGAAAAAAGCAATATGGTTATGGCTTATTGCTGCAGCCATAACCCCCGTATTCCACTTCCCGACCAGGACGTCATTTATCTATGGCCTGGTCTGCAAGTGGTTAATTTGCAGGGATTTCCTTTTTTGGCTTGGGGGCAGGAAAACCTCCCCAATGGGAAAAAGATGGCAAAAATAAATATTACAGGGGTTATAACGCTCCCTTACTCCATCCAAAATGAAAAAAAAAAAAATGTTTTACCTATAGTTCTACTTTAACATTGAGAGAGTTAACTAGAGTTCAGTTGTCTGTTCAAGTAAAGATATCCCATGTTTAAGACAATGACCCAATCCAAAGTGCCTAGTGTAAGCCAGAAGAACCCACCTCGGGGTAAGCCTCTCATGTGACTCACACTTGGCGCCCAACAAGGAGGGAAACATGGAAGAAGTATGAACCATCTATCCACCTGCCTCAGACATGCAGCTGATCACCGGGACCCTCTGCTGAGGTTCTCCCATCCACTGGGACCCTCTGCTGAGGTTCTCCCATCCACTATTACCCTCTGCTGAGGTTCTCCCATCCACCGGGACCCTCTGCTGAGGTTCTCCCATCCACTATTAACCTCTGCTGAGGTTCTCCCATCCTCCGGGACCCTCTGCTGAGGTTCTCCCATCCACCTGGACCCTCTCCTGAGGTTCTCCCATCCTCCGGGACCCTCTCCTGAGGTTCTCCCATCCACCAGGACCCTCTGCTGTGGTTCTCCCATCCAACGGGACCCTCTGCTGAGGTTCTCCCATCCACTATTACCCTCTGCTGAGGTTCTCCCATCCTCCGGGACCCTCTGCTGAGGTTCTCCCATCCACCTGGACCCTCTCCTGAGGTTCTCCCATCCTCCGGGACCCTCTCCTGAGGTTCTCCCATCCACCAGGACCCTCTGCTGAGGTTCTCCCATCCAACGGGACCCTCTGCTGAGGTTCTCCCATCCACTATTACCCTCTGCTCAGGTTCTCCCATCCTCCGGGACCCTCTGCTGAGGTTCTCCCATCCACCTGGACCCTCTCCTGAGGTTCTCCCATCCTCCGGGACCCTCTCCTGAGGTTCTCCCATCCACCAGGACCCTCTGCTGAGGTTCTCCCATTCTTTGGGACCCTCTGCTGAGGTTCTCCCATCCAATGGGACCCTCTGCTGAGTTTCTCCCTCCCACACTCTGTCAGGCCAAAACACACATGTGTAGCCTTAGAAAAAAAAGATAAAGATAGGCTTGCTGGGAGAAAGAGGAAGGCGAAAACATTGGAGTTTTTGTTCCCTGACCGAGGTTAAAGGGACCCTGTCACTAAAAAAAGTTACTAAGGCAAGAGTAAATACTTACCTCTCCTGCCACCCTAGTCAATGTCCTTGGTCAAATACAGGCATATGTCCATCTAAGGGCACTAACGTCACCAGCATCTCACCTCTTTGTTTACTGTATGTGTAATGCTGGAATGACCCGACCTGCAGATGATTGCATTAAAAAGAAGTGCAATTTGATACTTTGGATAGAAATTAATTTGAAGGAAGCTCTAAGCTTGTCTTTACTCAATACAGACCTGAACTGCAGGAATAGCCTGCAAGAGCCAGAGCATTGCACCTGTGACCCAATGCTTTGCTTTGCTCTGATGCAAAAATAATAAATGCATATTCTTGTTTTTTTTTTTTTTTTTTAGTATGGGTGCATTTATTTATTTATTTGCAAAAAGGTGGAAGTCTTTAGGCTCCGTTCACACATAGGTGTTTTGAATCATTTGGATTCTGCCCGCGATTTTAAAACATGCTGTTAAAATGTCAAATCCCACATCAGCGTGTTCAGGTTATATTCATTTCAATGGCACCTAAAAACTTGGTGCAATCCTGCCACAATAGTCGTGCGACTAATCGTGCTGCAAACGCGCACACCAAATTGCTCTTGTGCGATTAGACAGGTCCATGACAAGTTGCACCCCATTGCCGGCAATGGAACCATTCATATTAAAGTGACTCATGTCGCAGCGATTATGATCAAGGTTCCTGCACTGCTTTTTACCAGTTTCATTGCGACTTGCATAGACTTCTGTTAAATGAAATCCCAAGCCACAACAATATCATCAGTGCAAATTGCACTGAAGTGCGGCTTTGAAATCGCACGAAAGTATCGCGATTTCAAAGCTGCACCATAGTGAACCAGGGTGTGTTTTGAAATCGGGGGCAGAATCGTGGTGATTCCACCCGTGATTCAAAATGCCTATGTGTGAGCCAATGGGTACGTGCACTATCCTATCATTAATCACTTGCCGACCGATGCACGCCGATATACGTTGGCGCAATGGCAGCGGTGTACCTGTACATACCTGTACGTCCCCCTTTAATTGGCAGGGCTAGAGGGCGCGCGCGTCCACCATGTACAGTGTGGCCACCCGGACTCGATGTCCTAGCGATCGTGTCACGGAGCCGCAGAATGGGGAGATGCAAACAAGCCATTTCCCCGTTCTGCCTAGTGACATGACAGGGATCAACTGCTCCCTGTCATCAGGAGCAGTGATCTCTATCATGTTGTAATGAGCCCACCCCCCCCCCCCCCCACAGTTAGAATCACTCCCTAGGACACACTTAACCCCTTGATCGCCCCCGCGTGTTTAACCCCTTCCCTGCCAGTGTAATTTACACAGTAATCAATGCATTTTTATAGCACTGATCGCTATATAATTGTCAATCGTCCCAAAATAATGTCAAAAGTGTCCAATGTGTCCGTCATAATGTCGCAGTCACGATAAAAAATCGCTAATCGCCACCATTACTAATAAAAAAAAAAAATAATAAAAATGCCATAAAACTATCCCCTATTTTGTAGACGCTATAACTTTTGTGCAAACCAATCACTATACGCTTATTGCGATTTTTTTTTACCAAAAATATGTAGAATACATATTGGCCAAAACTGAGAAAAAATGTGTTTTTTATATATTTTTAAAGGAATATTTATTATAGCAATTATTAAGCATTTTTTTGTTTATAGCGCAAAATATAAAAACCGCAGAGGTGATCAAATACCACCAAAAGAAAGCTCTATTTGTGGGAAAAAAAGGACATCAATTTTGTTTGGGTGCAATGTCGAATGACCGTGCAATTGTCAGTTAAAGCAAAGCAGTGCCGAATTGCAAAAAGTGCTCTGGTCAGGAAGGGGGTAAAATCTTGAATTGGTTAATAAACATACAGACTGACAGAATCTGAAGCATCAGTGCATGGCAACCAATCAGCTTCTAACTTTCGTTTTTAAAACATAACTGAAAAATCTCAAGCTAGAAGCTGATTGGTTGCTGATTGGTTGCCTGCTCCAGATTCTGTTCCAATCTTAGTAAATTCCCCCCATAATGTTTTTACAATACAATGACTGGAAGCGATCCTCTTCACCAGCCGCTTTAGCCACGATCGATTTGTGGTTTGTGAGCATCGTTATCACTTTCTCGCCTGCAGCGACCCAACACCACCAAGATGGCGCTGCAGCGCCGGAGACGGGGACGCGGAGGATCGGGGAAGTTCGGCCTCTTGTAATCACAACTCTGTGATCCTTCCAAACAGGAGCAGCAGCGGCGCTGTGAGCAGAACTGGGAGAAGTGCGGCGATCGGGAGCGGGGCACTGCCACAGACAGCCCTGAGCATCGGCTACGACCGGAGACCCCCGCACTGCAGTCTGGGGAGAACTTGGCCGGGCGGTGTTGGGGAGGGGGGGAGCACGGTGAAGATGAATCGAAGTTTCAGCAAGTCCCAGACTCTGCGGTATGTGGCGAGCAGCGCTGTGGAGGTGAAGAGTAAGGTGAGTCAGGGAGGGGGGTGTGCTTTGTTTGGGTCTCCTAGTCCCCCCATCCTGTCCTCCTACCGCCCCCCTCTATATACAGCCCTGGATGGCAATGAATGGGGACAAGTCCTGTGCTCGATCACACACATCCACATCTTTTGTTTCTTGGGGAATGTAAAGAATTCCAAGTCCTCATCCATGGAGCTCTCAGCCTTCTCATCTCCATCTCTACAGGATTCATGGCTGGGACCTGATCATGTCACCCACAATATAGGGGATCACACATGACAGATCGCTAATACACAGCACTTCACCCATCACTAATGCACAGCACCCCCCCCCCCCCCTCCATCACTAATACAGAGAACCCCCCCCCCCCCCCTGTCCGTCACTAATACAGAGAACCCCCCCCCCCCCGTCCATCACTAATACAGAGAACCCCCCCCCCCCCCGTCCATCACTAATACAGAGAACCCCCCCCCCCGTCCATCACTAATACAGAGAACCCCCCCCCCCCCCCCCCCGTCCATCACTAATACAGAGAACCCCCCCCCCCCGTCCATCACTAATACAGAGAACCCATCCCCCCCCCCCCCCCGTCCATCACTAATACAGAGAACCCCCCCCGTCCATCACTAATACAGAGAACCCCCCCCCCCCCCCTGTCCATCACTAATACAGAGAACCCCCCCCCCCCCCCCCCCGTCCATCACTAATACAGAGAACCCCCCCCCCCCCCCGTCCATCACTAATACAGAGAACCCCCCCCCCCCCCCCCCCGTCCATCACTAATACAGAGAACCCCCCCTCCCGTCCATCACTAATACAGAGAACCCCCCCCCCCGTCCATCACTAATACAGAGAACCCCCCCTCCCGTCCATCACTAATACAGAGAACCCCCCCCCCCCCCCCGTCCATCACTAATACAGAGAACCCCCCCCCCCCCCCCCCCCCCCCCCCCATCACTAATACAGAGAACCCCCCCTCCCGTCCATCACTAATACAGAGAACCCCCCCCCGTCCATCACTAATACAGAGAACCCCCCCCCCCCCCCCCGTCCATCACTAATACAGAGAACCCCCCCCCCCCCCGTCCATCACTAATACAGAGAACCCCCCCCCCCCCCCCCCGTCCATCACTAATACAGAGAACCCCCCCCCCCGTCCATCACTAATACAGAGAACCCCCCCCCCCGTCCATCACTAATACAGAGAACCCCCCCCCCCCCCCGTCCATCACTAATACAGAGAACCCCCCCCCCCCCGTCCATCACTAATACAGAGAACCCCCCCCCCCCCCCCACCCCCCCCGTCCATCACTAATACAGAGAACCCCCCCCCCCCCCCCGTCCATCACTAATACAGAGAACCCCCCCCCCCCCCCCCATCACTAATACAGAGAACCCCCCCCCCCCCTGTCCGTCACTAATACAGAGAACCCCCCCCCCCCCCCCCGTCCATCACTAATACAGAGAACCCCCCCGTCCATCACTAATACAGAGAACCCCCCCCCCCCCCCCCGTCCATCACTAATACAGAGAACCCCCCCCCCATCACTAATACAGAGAACCCCCCCCCCCGTCCATCACTAATACAGAGAACCCCCCCCCCCCCCCGTCCATCACTAATACAGAGAACCCCCCCCCCCCCCCGTCCATCACTAATACAGAGAACCCCCCCCCCCCGTCCATCACTAATACAGAGAACCCCCCCCCCCCCCCCCCCCGTCCATCACTAATACAGAGAACCCCCCCCCCCCCCCCATCACTAATACAGAGAACCCCCCCCCCCCCCCGTCCATCACTAATACAGAGAACCCCCCCCCCCCCCCCCCCGTCCATCACTAATACAGAGAACCCCCCCCCCCGTCCATCACTAATACAGAGAACCCCCCCCCCCCCCCGTCCATCACTAATACAGAGAACCCCCCCCCCCCCCCCCCGTCCATCACTAATACAGAGAACCCCCCCCCCCGTCCATCACTAATACAGAGAACCCCCCCCCCGTCCATCACTAATACAGAGAACCCCCCCCCCCGTCCATCACTAATACAGAGAACCCCCCCCCCCCCCCCATCACTAATACAGAGAACCCCCCCCCCCCCCCCCCGTCCATCACTAATACAGAGAACCCCCCCCCCCCCCCCCTCCATCACTAATACAGAGAACCCCCCCCCCCCCCCCCCGTCCATCACTAATACAGAGAACCCCCCCCCCCCCCCGTCCATCACTAATACAGAGAACCCCCCCCCCCCGTCCATCACTAATACAGAGAACCCCCCCCCCCCCCGTCCATCACTAATACAGAGAACCCCCCCCCCCGTCCATCACTAATACAGAGAACCCCCCCCCCCCCCCCCCGTCCATCACTAATACAGAGAACCCCCCCCCCCCCCCATCCGTCCCCCCCCCCCCCGTCCATCACTAATACAGAGAACCCCCCCCCCCCCATCACTAATACAGAGAACCCCCCCCCCCCCCGTCCATCACTAATACAGAGAACCCCCCCCCCCGTCCGTCCATCACTAATACAGAGAACCCCCCCCCGTCCATCACTAATACAGAGAACCCCCCCCCCCCGTCCATCACTAATACAGAGAACCCCCCCCCCCGTCCATCACTAATACAGAGAACCCCCCCCCCCCCCCCCCCCCCCCCCCCCCCCGTCCATCACTAATACAGAGAACCCCCCCCCCCCGTCCATCACTAATACAGAGAACCCCCCCCCCCCACCCCCCCCCCCCGTCCATCACTAATACAGAGAACCCCCCCCCCCCCCCCATCACTAATACAGAGAACCCCCCCCCCCGCCGTCCATCACTAATACAGAGAACCCCCCCCCCCCCCGTCCATCACTAATACAGAGAACCCCCCCCCGTCCATCCTAATACAGAGAACCCCAGAGAACCCCCCCCCCCCGTCCATCACTAATACAGAGAACCCCCCCCCCCCCGTCCATCACTAATACAGAGAACCCCCCCCCCCCGTCCATCACTAATACAGAGAACCCCCCCCCCCGTCCCATCACTAATTACAGAGAACCCCCCCCCCCCCCTCGTCCGTCCATCACTAATACAGAGAACCCCCCCCCCCCCCCATCACTAATACAGAGAACCCCCCCTAATAAAGAGAACCCCCCCCCCGTCCATCACTAATACAGAGAACCCCCCCCCCCGTCCATCACTAATACAGAGAACCCCCCCCCCCCCCGTCCATCAAATCAGAGAACCCCCCCCCGTCCTACAGACAAGAACCCCCCCCCCCCCCCCCCGGTCCCCATCACTGATACAGAGAACCCCCCCCCCCCCCCCCAAAATCAACCAATACAGAGAACCCCCCCCCCCCCCCCCGTCCATCACTAATACAGAGAACCCCCCCCCGTCCATCACCCCCCCAGAGAACCCCCCCCCCCCCCGTAAGCACTAATACCCCCCCCCCCCCATCACCCCCCCCCCCCCCCCTCACTAATACAGAACCCCCCCCCCCGTCCATCACCAGAGAACCCCCCCCCCCCCCCCCCCTCCATCACTAATACCACCCCCCCCCCCCGTCCATCACTAATACCAGAGAACCCCCCCCCCCCCCCCCCCCCCCCCCCCCCCCCCCCGTCCCACCCCATACCCCCCCACCCCCCCGTCCCACCCCCCCCCCCCCCCCCCCCCCCCCCCCCCCATCACTAATACAGAGAACCCCCCCCCCCGTCCCACTAATACCCCCCCCCCCCCCCCCCCTCCCCATCCCCCCACCCCCCCCCCCACCCCCCCTACCCAGAGAAACCCCCCCCCCCCCCTAAGTACCTCCCCACCCCCCCCCCCCCACTCCACTAATAACCGAGAACCCCCCCCCCCCCCGACCATCACTAATACAGAGAACCCCCCCCCCCCCCATCCCTAACCCAGAGAACCCCCCCCCCAACCCTCACTAATACAGAGAACCCCCCCCCCCCCCCCATCACCCCAGAGAACCCCCCCCCCCCCGTCACATCACTAATACAGAGAACCCCCCCCCCCCCCCCCCCCCCCCCCATACCCCTCCAGAACCCCCCCCCCCCCCGTCCATCACCCAGAGAACCCCCCCCCCCCCCATAACCCCAATCACTAATACCCCCCCCCCCCCCCCCCCCCGTCCACCCCCCAGAGAACCCCCCCCCCCCCCCCCACCCCCCCCCCCCCCCCCCTCCCCTAATACCCCCCCCCCCCCCCCTCAACTAATACAGAGAACCCCCCCCCCCCCCGTCCATCACTAATACAGAGAACCCCCCCCCCCCCCCGTCCATCACTAATACAGAGAACCCCCCCCCCCCGTCCATCACTAATACAGAGAACCCCCCCCCCCCCCCCCCCGTCCATCACTAATACAGAGAACCCCCCCCCCCCCCCCCCCCATCACTAATACAGAGAACCCCCCCCCGTCCATCACTAATACAGAGAACCCCCCCCCCCCCCGTCCATCACTAATACAGAGAACCCCCCCCCCCCCCCCCCCCATCACTAATACAGAGAACCCCCCCCCCCCCGTCCATCACTAATACAGAGAACCCCCCCCCCGTCCATCACTAATACAGAGAACCCCCCCCCCCCCCCCCCGTCCATCACTAATACAGAGAACCCCCCCGTCCATCACTAATACAGAGAACCCCCCCCGTCCATCACTAATACAGAGAACCCCCCCCCCCCCCCCCGTCCATCACTAATACAGAGAACCCCCCCCCCCGTCCATCACTAATACAGAGAACCCCCCCCCCCCCCCGTCCATCACTAATACAGAGAACCCCCCCCCCATCCCCCCAGAGACCCCCCCCCCCCGTCCATCACTAATACAGAGAACCCCCCCCCCCCCCCCCCCCCCCGTCCATCACTAATACATAGAACCCCCCCCCCCGTCCATCACTAAACAGAGAACCCCCCCCCCCCCCGGCCATCACTAATACTGAGCACCCCCCCCATCACTAATACTGAGCACCCCCCCCCATCACTAATACAGAGAACCCCCCCATCACTAATACTGAGCACCCCCCCCCCCGTTTTCCATCACTAAGACAGAGAACACCCCCCCTCCGCCCATCACTAATACTGAGCACCCCCCCCCCCCCCCGCCCAGCACTAATACTGAGCACCCCCCCCCCCCCGCCCAGCACTAATACTGAGCACCCCCCCCCGCCCATCACTAATACTGAGCATCCCCCCCGTCCATCACTAATACTGAGCACCCCCCCCCCCCCCCCCGCCCATGACTAATACACGGCACCCCATCCTTCTCTATATTCTATGCGATAAGCTGCAACAATGTATAATATGGTATATACCAGGTATCATCCACCTAGATCTGCCCATGGAGGTATTCAAATTTAATAGAAAATGTATCATTACCAGGGCTGATCTACTTATCTGTTCATGTATGTATACATATAAAATGTATCCACACCAGGGAACATGTACTTAGATCTGCGCATAGTAGTATTCATATGTAACATAAAATGTATCAATACCAGGGCTGATCTACTTATAACTGTCCTTTATATATATCATTGCCTTGGCTGATCGCCTTTTGGACTGTCCTTGTATGTAGTCATCTGCAGCACAGTATAAACTGTATCATGTGATCCCCCTTCAAGGCTCAATCTGTGGGTGTAAAAATAGGCAGTTGAACCACAATTTTAAGCCCCCCCCCCCCCCACCTAAAAAAAAAAAAAAAAAAGGCAGCTGAATGGAGATTTATACGTTTCACAGCAAAAGTGATACCCTGCCAAACACAACCTAATCAAGCGAATGGGGCCTTACTGCAACCTGTTGCACCACAGCAGGCTGTGTTTAAACCAGGCACTGAGGGGGTGACATGCTGGCTTCTCACCACTTGTCAAAAGCCTTTCAAAAAGCAGTCCACCACTGATCGCTTTTCAGAGGGCCAGCAAGGTCTGCTGCATGTATAAGTTGTATTAAACCCAAAAGTAAACCTTTTATTATATTGCAGCTTACCAATTCTTAGATATGATGGCTGCAATAATTTCGGTTATTAAGCTTTCTTCCGTTTTCATCTGGGGATTTAGCTAGTAAAGTGAGGGGTACACTATAAGAAAATTAGGCGAACGATCGTCCGGTTTTCCTCATTGTTTCACAGCTAATCGGAACTAATTAACGGAAATTTGTGTAAAAATCCTCGTACGACAAAGACTTTTGTTTATTGTTTCTGACAATGCGCACTTTCTTATCTGATTCTTCTTGTACAAAAACGAAACATTAAACAAAAATCGTTCATTCTGGTCCCGTACAAGAAAAATTTTGGAGTTTGTCCCTTCGGGAATATTCGTACAAAAATTTGGAATCGGCTGTTGAAAATTGTGTACATACTATACGAAAATTGTACAAAAATTCTTTGGATGAAAATGTTCATCCAATTTTGTAATAGTGTGTACGAGCCTTAAAGGAGAAGTCCAGCCTGAGCTCGTTTGACTGGGCTTCCTCGGGTCACAGGAGTGCAATTCGTTTTGCACTCCTGTGACCCGTTTTCAGCTCTGGGAGTCTGGATGGATCCGCCAAGTGCCTGGACTGATGGCCATCTCAGAGAGCCGCTGAGACAGTCGCTCCCTGCCCCTCCACAGCACTCCAATGAGTCTGGAAGAACATAGCAGGAGAGCTGCTGACTGACAGGCAGCAGCTCTCTGCTCTGGGAGCCATCGGCGGTGTTCGATCTCTCGGTTCTCAGTGTGGAGGCGCCGGGGGGGGGGGGGGGGGGGGGTGGACAGATGCAGCATCCACCCAAGTATGATTATGGGAGGAAAAAAAGTCCCATTCTTCTTTTAGGTTTCTTGTTTTTCAAAAGCACAAGCTTTCCAGCAGAATGTATCAGTTTACCTGGATGAGACAAACCACTTAATGCCGACAGGGGTGATTAAAATGATCGACCTGAATTCATGCAAAACCTTTATCCCAAAAGGAAAAAAAAAACAGTTTGCTGTATCGGATTATAAACTGTGTGCTGGAGTTTGATTTCAATTTTGTTAGTGTATCTAAATCTGTTAATACATTTAACACTCCCGTCCCCCCTAGACTGACAATGCTGCTGTCTGTTGTGCCTCCTGTGTTCATCCCTCCAGTGTTGTCTCAATTATACAGAAGGTGTGTTACTGGCCAGATCACTGGATGAAAGTACCACATCTAATGATTGGTAAACTGGAATATATTACGTTTTTGGTTCTGGGTTTAATACCGCTTTAATTTACCTGTCCATCTAATATTTAGCCGCAGTATAATACAAAATGTATCCTTGCCTGGGCCGATCGCCTTATAACTGTCCATCAAATATTCTGCTGTAATATAGTATAAATTGTATCCTTGTGTAGGCTGATCTTGTAGAACTGTCCAGCTAGTGTTCATAGGTACCGTAATATAAAATGTATCATTGCCTGGGCTGATTTCCTTATAGTAGTTTATGTGGCATTCATCTGTAATATAAAATGTATAATTGCCTAGGCCAGTGATGGTGAACCTTGGCGCCCCAGATGTTTTGGAACTACATTTCCCACGAAGCTCAACCACACTGCAGAGTGCATGAGCATCATGGGAAATGTAGTTCCAAAACATCTGGCGTGCCAAGGTTCACTGGCACTAGCCTAGGCCAGTGATGGTGAACCTTGGCACCCCAGATGTTTTGGAACTACATTTCCCTCGATGCTCATGCACTCTGCAGTGTAGTGTAGCATCATGGGAAATGTAGTTCCAAAACATTTGGAGTGCCAAGGTTTTCCATCACTGGCCTAGGCTGATAACTTTATGGCCTCATGCACACTGGATGTTAAAATAACATTATAAAAACGTCAGTAGCTTTGCAGTGAGTTTTAACTTATCATTTTTTTTAATGTTTTTGCAATATCGTTTTTTAGCATTTCTTAGCGTTTTTCCACGTTAGCGTGTTTTTTTTTTTTTTATTTTTTTTTTTTTTTACGAAAAATTGTACTTTTTTTTTTTTTTTTTCAATGGATCAAAAATGTTAAACGCTGGTGAGAGACGTTTGTGGGCGTTTATCGACGTTTATCAGCGTTTTTACAGCTGAAAAACGTCTCTCAGAACCCACTATTTTTTTTTTTTTTTTTTTTTACTGCTCAAAAACGCCACTGCCCAAAACTGCTGGATAACAGCCTATGTTCGCAGGGATACATAGGATAACATGATGGAGAGTTTAATGACTGTAGAAAAAAAACATCTACAGCCAAAAACAGCTGCTGTAAAAACGTCCAGTGTGCATGAGGCCTATAACCGTCCATCTAATATCCTGCTGTAATATAAAATGTAGAATTGCCTGGGCTGATCACCTTTTATAACTGTCCATCTAACATTCATCTGTAATATAAAATGTACTGGGATGATCACATGTCCATCTAACATTCATACATAATATAAAATGTAGTGGGATGATCACATGTCCATCTAACATTCATACATAATATAAAATGTACTGGGATGATCACATGTCCATCTAGCATTCATACATAATATAAAATGTAGAATTGCCTGGGCTGATCACCTTCTAACTGTCCATCTAGCATTCATCTGTAATATGTATCCTTGCTGGGCTGATCCCCGTACTGGATGTGATCAGTGACAGGTCAGGTAAGATGTAAATCCATCCAGTCTGCTGTCATTGCTGTTTGTTTACACATAGAGAGCCCTACAGCTTGGCATTGGTGTGTCTGATTGTCAGGATTGTACACAACATCCCCGTCACAATCTAGCGGTGGATGGTGTGTGTTCATGGAGTCGGCGCTCTAACAATGTCTGGATTTAACAGCATGCACATGTTGTGGTGTGGAGATTCCTGCTGAAAACCCTTGGAAGGGCAGAGTAAGGAGAGGAAGGCTTTGTGCATACTGCTAGGGCCCTATGTTAGTACAGGCATGGCACTACAGGCGCTGTGTGGCTGTTTTAGTTGTGCTTTGTGCTGATTATATAGTGGGATTTACTGAAGTGCAGCAGCCTCGTTCCACACCTCTGTGAGTCAGTGCAGGTTCTGTGTGTACTCATCAATTAAGCTTTCATCTCTTGTCCTGTTTCGACTTGCAGCAAGGAGCTCCGAGCTGTTTTCTAGGCTCTGGCTCCTTTTATTGGTGAGGCAGAGTGATGTTTCCCATCATTAAATCACTGTGCGTGATGGGACAGGCGTGACATCACACACTGCGAATCATACTAAATATCTGTGTGTTTTTTTTTAAGTTGATGAAAGATAACATAGTCAGTATACTAAGGAGTTTATATTGTACCTGGTGCAAACTGATGCAGGTTTGTTCAGCTTGCCTATAGGAAAGCTCTAATTAATACAAGTAGCACCAACTATTTATGCCTCAAGGTGCTTACAATCTAAAACTGGCTACACACTGGTTGAATTTTGATCAGTGTGTGGGTTCACTTGCTCGACAGAATTTAATTGTTTATTCTGTTTAGGGAACATGGAACATTTTCTGCCGATCAGCGACTGCAGTCGCCGATCAGTGTTTTCCCTACAGTGGCACCTTACAATGGCCCAGCGAGGGGGGGGGATTCGTTCATCTACCTTGTTTTGTGTGGATGGAGGAACTTGTTAGTTCGTATTTCTGTCCATTGGCTGAATGAAAAACAATGGAAACCAATTTAGACAAGAGCCATTCCACATAAGCACAGGGAGAACATGGCGGGGGGTAACCCGTGCGGGCACAGGGAGAACATGGCGGGGGGTAACCCGTGCGGGCACAGGGAGAACATGGCGGGGGGTAACCCGTGCGGGCACAGGGAGAACATGGCGGGGGGTAACCCGTGCGGGCACAGGGAGAACATGGCGGGGGGTAACCTGTGCGGGCACAGGGAGAACATGGCGGGGGGTAACCCGTGCGGGCACAGGGAGAACATGGCGGGGGGGTAACCCGTGCGGGCACAGGGAGAACATGGCGGGGGGGTAACCCGTGCGGGCACAGGGAGAACATGGCGGGGGGGTAACCCGTGCGGGCACAGGGAGAACATGGCGGGGGGGGTAACCCGTGCAAACTCCATGCAGATAGGTTTGTACTGGGAACCGCGGACCCCATTGCAGCAAGGTAGAAGCGATATCATTAAAGGCAAAACTTTTTTTTTTTTTTAGTTTTGGATAGAGTGCAGAAGTATCAGAGTGCTTGTCAGTTTTTATTGCTGTCTGTGCCTCCATTGAGGAGATTCACCCTCTCTGTTTGTCCTGTTTACCATTATCGTTGAAAGTGAAAGTAAAAGAAAATCCCAAATTTTGGGCTGTCCCCATAAAAGTAATAGAGGGGAAATCTTCCAATGGGGACACTAGTTCTAGTGATCTGGGGGTCCCCAAGGAATTCCCTTAATTTGCAAGGATTTCCTTTTACTTCCTGTTTGGCTATGGGACAGGAAGTGTAGGGAAATCCCCGCAATGGGACACAGATGGCAAAAAAATAACCTGGCAGGGGTTAGAAACCTCTCTTGCTCTATCCCAAATGAAAAACAAAGTTTTGCCTCTAGCTCTTCTTTAAGCCATTTTGCTGTCCTTTTGAGAAGTATTGGTGCTTCTTGTGGACTTCTGAAAACTCTAGTTGCAAGGCTGACTCTGGCTTCAGTGCTCATGAGTTGCTGACCCAGAACAAGTTTGCAGCAAGTGAAGGCAGAAGTCCTGAGTTGCATAGTTGTTCCAGGTCAGTGATTTAGAAGTATTGAAACTACTGGATCATTGTGGCAGCTAACATTTTGAAAGGGTTTTAGGTTGTGTTTTTATTTTATTTATAATTTTTTTTTATTTTTTTTTTAAACATTTTATTAAAGTGGTTGTAAACCTCAGACATGAACAAAGCATATCCCCTCTATAGCGGGGGTCAGCAAGTGGTCAATCCCAATCTATCAGATGACCATGGGCAGCTGACAGGTAGATTGGGAAGACAGCCCTGCATTGCTGGTCCCCCCTGGCTTCCCAGGCCTTCCGCTCCTTCCGCTCCTTCAGCCTCCACTGCCACCCCGGGACACTGGTATGCGGAGGAAGAAGACACTACTGTATGGGGGTGGAGCAGAGGACACTACTGTGGGGGGGGATGATGTGAAGGGGACAGAGGACACTATTGGGGGTGGGGGGGGGTATAAGAGACTATGCTTTTTTTTTTTTTTTTTTTTTTTTTTTTTTAGGGGCTTGATAGTTTTATTTATTTTATTTTATTATTTTTTTTTTTTTTAAAGATTGCCTACCCCCTCCTCCCCTTAGCAGATTGACAGCCTCAGCTCTGTTCCTGTTTGCTGTGTGGAGAAGGGCGTCCCCTTCCCTCCAATCAGCTCTCAGAGCTCTCCTCACTGAGTAAAAACTTCACCTTCTCACCCTTTTTTTCTGAACTCTCAGACAAGCTTTATAATTTAGCACTTTAGCTGTAGAGAAGAGAGTGGTACAGATACAACTTATGTTAGACAGATACTGCTTATCGCCTAGCAGTAAAAAGGGTCGCTGGTTCGAATCCCAACCACGACACTACCTGCCTGGAATTTGCATGTTCTCTCTGTGCCTGCGTGGGTTTCCGCAGGGAACTCCAGTTTCCACCCACACTCCAAAGACATGCTGGTAGGTAAATTGGCCCTGGTATATGAATGAAGACCTTGGATTGAGGTTAGGACTGATGTGAGTGTGCGATGTACAGGGTTAGGGACAATTGTACACTCGCTCGTGTTGGACTGGTGTCTTTATTCAACCTTGCTAACTATGTAACTATGTATATGTAATCTGAAGCTAGACACTTCACTGAGTATATGGAAGATAGAAATAACAAAAACGGTGCTGCGCTATTAATAAAAGTAGTCAATAATGATTTTTTTTTGCACCACTCATTTATTGATGTTTTGAAAACAATCAGTCACTGGATTTAATTCATGAACTCATAGCACTTAATATTTTCTATAGATGGATAATTAAGTTTTTGAATATTGGTTATTTGCATGTATCACTATTGACTGCTTTTATTAATAGCGCAGCACTGTTTTTGTTTCTATTTTTCATTTAAGTGGAGTGAAAACACTTGTAAGTGATAGCAGCTATTATCAGTCAATGTCGTCTTTGCGGAGGTTTTCGGACGCTAGCGGGCCTCTTTTAACGCCCGCTAGCAGCCGAAATGGGGTTAAAACCACCCGCAAAGTGGTTTGTGTGCCGCTGCCCATTGATTGCAATGGGCATGGGCGCTTTAGCGCTCCTAAAGCGCTGCAAAGATGCTGCTTGCAGGACTTTTTTTTACCATCCTGCCAGCGTACCAGTGTAAAAAAAAAAAAAGCCATCGTTGCTGAAACAAATCTCTGCCCAACGACCACTTCATTAATAGGTGGTGAAGAAGGGTAGCAGTCAAGTGACCACAGGAGCACTGATGGTTAGGAACATGGAGCCAGCTGTGTTCCTATGGCCCTATTGTCTACTTTAAGGCAGACTTTTCATGCTGAATGGAAGTAGAGCAAGGGAAATTTGGAACGACTTGACAATTTAAATTTTTTTAATTTTTTTTTGCTGTGTATGACATTCTGTCATAATAACACGTGACAATGCTATCTTTCATTTCTTGTATGGGGTCACAGGGACAGGAAGTGAGACATTTTCCCCAATAGGCTCACAGACTAAATCAAAATTTGACAAAAGTTAAAACTTCCTCAAACTTTTTAGACCTACCCAACAGCCTGTGGGTGTAAGAAAATACTGGAGGAAGTAATGTTCTGGTAACTGGAGCTGTTTGTTTCACTTCTTTCAATGGGAATCTATTGATTGGGACAAGTGAATATTAGGCTCCTTTTACACTAGAGGTCCGGCTGTCTGTTTTTCAGCTTGACCCGATTGGATCCTCCCTTCTCCTCTATGGCGCTCTGGATTTAAACGGACTTCTGTCTGTGTACACCCAGTTACCTCCAGGTCTGATCCGAGGGGGAAAAAAAAGGAAGGGGATCGGTTCCCTTCAGATAGCCAAATCGGATCGGAGGGCAGTTGGGTGTAAACAGATAGCCGGTCCGTTTTACTTCCGGCTGCCCATAGAGCAGACCGGGCTGTGTCTGCTATACATAAGCGGAGTGCACATGGACCTGTCATCTGGCCACTTCGTTTAGCTCAGCGGATGGATCCCCTGCTGAGCAAAACCGTATACGGCCTGTGTGAAAAGGGCCTAAATGTTGTTTTTAATCTGACCCTCACGGGCCCTCTGAAACGTATCCATGGACCTCTTAGGGCAGTGATGGCAAACCTTGGCACCCCAGATGTTTTGGAACTACATTTCCCATGATGCTCATGCACTCTGCAGTGTAGGTGAGCATCATGGGAAATGTAGTTCCAAAACATCTGGGGTGCCAAGGTTCGCCATCACTGTCTTAGGGGGTCCATGGACCCAGGTTGCTGTAGAGGAAATCGTATGCACTGTGGACTCACGGGGTGCCCGTGCACTCATACAGTCCATCAGGCCTTTTCAGTGTAAAGAGCCCTTAAGGTGAAGTCTAACTGGTATTCTAGCAATTTCTTCCTAGACTGCTCAGTACATTTTGAACATTCATTGCATTACTAAGATGCTTTGCCGCCAGTGCTAACAATGAGGAAAAACCTGATGACCGCGCTTAGGTTTCTGACAAAGTGACGCTCGGCACGTGTCCGTTTTTTGTTTCTATTGCATGTATTTATTTGAAGAATTTTGACTACAGTGACGAGCATGAAAGCTAAAGGTTGCCCATCCCTATTTTGGAGAATGTGTTTTTATCTGTGTGCTGTAACCACTCCATATTGTTCTGCTCAGGGACTAGCCTGAATTTGCTGCCATGTGACGGATCACGCACAGAATGCAAATCAATTCTTAGAAAGTAGCTGTTAAGGGAATATAGCCTTTATTTCCATATACTGTATGTGTCTCCTCGTACACATCTGATTGTAAATACTTTGAGCAGTCAATGTAAGGCCAGCCATAGACGTTCAATACCAGCCAAGATTTGAACAGTGTATGGGCAGGCTGAATGTACCCAAGTTGATTGATCAACTTTGGTACATCCAGCCTACCAGATTTTACATGCGATTATCGCTTACAGCTGTTATAGTCACTATCAATAATCACTGTGTTCTCCCCCCGGGGGGCTGCGTCCCCCGCTCCCCCTGTCGAGAGAACACATGGACTCCATTGGAGGGATTCCCCCATCAACCCATGGTTGCAGAAAAGGAAATCTGTTATGTTAAATGATGCTCTGTAGGTATGGGACGCTTGCGAACTGCGCATACGCGACATACAATCTTCAGTAGGCATCCCATACCCCTTGCGACGAGCTGCCTATATCGTCAAAGCAGCTGCTTTTTTATTTTATTTGTTTTTTTATTTTTTCTTCCCAATGCGCATGTACTATTCGAGAGGGAGTGGCTTTTCTTTAAATGCGCATTCGCCATTCAAAGGTGAGCGTTTCGTGACGACTGAACACTTGTCGCAAAGTGAGTGGAACGTGGAATGAATTTGGAATGCATACCGGAAGATTATATGTCTCGCACGCATACGCAGTTTGTAAGCGTCCCGTATCGACATACCAAAACCACTCAGTTTATGGCCAGTCAGTGGCCTCATTCACATGAGCGTTGAGGCTCCTAAACCATGGCTAATCCATTTGTATATGCAGAATGAGCTGCCTGATGCTGCATGCAGGCAGCCTGTGTAAGCCTGGTGATCTGGCCAGTAACAGACAGACCTGTATTTGAGTGCCCCCCACTCTGGATGAAGGAGCACAGGGGGCAAAGCAGAATGCATCATTGTCAGTCTGGGGGGGGGGGGGGGAGAGTTGGATGCATTAGTAGATTTAAATACACTAACAAACTAAAGCTGAACTCCAGCTCTTTTATTATAATCAGTTTCAGCAAACATTTTTTTTTTTTTTTTTTTTTCCTTTTTTTTTTTTTTAGGAGAGAGGTTTTGCAGAAATAAATAAAAACTGATCATTGTACAATGAACAGCTTTTATTTATTCATGTAAAACTTTTTTTTCTCCTAAAAGAAAATGTTTGCAGCACCCGTACATCACCAGATAAAAATAGAAGAACGAAATCCTAAATAAAATAAGCAGCCATTACATTTAAGACTTGGTAAGATGCAATATAATAAATGTTTGCTTTATGTGCTTCTAGAGATTTGCTACAGCATTGTTTGTGCTACAATTCACTCTCCTTTAGCAATTTGTAGTTGAGCATAGCAATTGCTACAACATCTCATAGAAAAGTATTAAAGTGATTCTAAAGCCAAGAGATTTTTTTAAGCTTAGCGCATTCCCTACATTAAAGCGGAGTTCCACTTGTTTTTCAGTTTATTAGGAGTCAGCAGCTACAATAAGTGTAGCTGCTGACTTTTAATAAATACACACTCGTCTGTCCCACGGCCCAGCAATGCAGCCGCCCAAAGCCTTGGTTCTCTCCCCTGCCTTTCTCTGCGCTGGCATCACTAGTGTGGGCACCCGGCTGTGACAGCTTGCGCCTTCACAGCTGGGTGCGCACATGCGAGTCCCGCTGCGTGTCTTGAATGGCCGAGCAATCTTCTGGGACCTCTGACGTGTCCCAGAATATTGCAGGGAGGGGGAGCGGATGAGTCGCCTAGGCGGTACAGGCGGTACAGGCGGAAGTGTTAGCTAGGTATCTGTCAAAACTAGGTACCCACTGCCCCCTCTAAAAAATGACATGCCAAATGTGGCATGTCAGGAATTGGGGCTCCTTAAAGCAGAGGTTCCACTTTTTGGGTCCTAGTAGCAGTATTTTCCCATCATCCCCCTAAATACTTCCTTGAGTCTATCCAGCACTGAGCCTGTCTGTAGTGGCTCTCTCCCCTCTCTCACAGGACAGAGAGGCAGCAGCGGGAGTCATTGGCTGCTGCTTCTGTCAATCAAATCCTGAGTACAGAGAGGGGGCAGGCCCGAGTTGCGCTGTGTGTGTCTATGGGGAGACACTGCCCAGCCAATGCTGATATAAAGCAAAACTATGTAGTAAAAAAACAAAGAATACATTGCAAATTCCTTTTCTTATGTTTACAAGCAGTCGCATGACCACTATATAGTGTTGCCTCCCAGGGGTGCTGAGAGTGGAGATTCTGTATGACAAATACTAGCTTTTGCCAACATCTCATATGGCAGCTACGACACCCTGTAGTTCCAAAAGCAAGGATACAAATAGACAGTTCTTGGATGGATTTGCTTCTGTTCCTGGTGTGGTCAGTTTGCAGCGGTTTGTCCTAAGCTTCAGGACACGGCAGAGAGCCTCTGCACCTATGTGCATGCACGATGTACAAGGGTGCAAAGATGGCATGGTGAAGGAGGTTTGAGACCTCTTTTTCCTTTGCATACCTGAACACAGCTTGGCGCATGCTCAGATGAGCAATAAAGCTCTGCCAGATCCCAAAGGTCTGGCAGAGTCCTTTGGCACACATGTGCATGTGCGGGACTTAACTGAAGTCCCTCTTTAAGGTTTCTGAAACGTTTTTTTCTGTTTAAATTAGAACTATGGGCAAAACTTTTTTTTTTTTTTTTTTTTTTTCCATTTTTGGATAAAGCAAGGGAGGGTTATATTTTTATTTTTTGCGCTATAAACAAAAGAAGAACAATAAAAAAAAACCGTCAGATTTTTTTTTTTTTCACCATCTGTGTCCTATTGTGGAGATTTCTCTTCACTTCCTGTCCCATAGCCAAAGAGAAAGTGAAAGGAAATACCTGCAAATTAAAGTCGTTGTAAAGTCCTTTTTTTTTTTCCTCTTCAAATAACAAACATGTCATACTTACCTGCTCTGTGTAGTGGTTTTGCACAGAGTAGCCCAGATCCTCCTCCTTCTCGGGGTCCCTTTTTGCTGCACCTGGCCCCTCCCTCCTGTTGAGTGCCCCCACAGCAAGGACCTTGCTATGGGGGCACCCGAACCGAGCTGCAGCTCCGTGTGTCCATTCAGACACAGAGCTTCCGTTTGACCCTCGCCCCTCTCTCTCCTGATTGGCTAACTGACTTTGATAGCCGTGGGAGCCAGTGGTGCCGCTGTGGTGTCTCAACCAATCAGGAGGGAGAGTCTCAGACGACTGTGGGACGCGTGGACAGAGATGGGGCTCAAGTAAGTATTAGGGGGTGCTGGGGAGGCTGCTACAGAAGTTTATTTTTAATCTTAAAGCATAAAAATAAAAAAAACATTCTGCCTTTACAGCAATTGGAAAAAATCACTTTAATGAATTAAAAAAAAAAAAAAAACAGTAAAGTTAGCCCAATTTTTTTTTTGGATATTGTGAAAGATTTTACGTTGCGAGAATCGTGATCTTTTTATTCCAAGTAAAAAAAATCATGATTCTCATTTGGCCAGAATCGTGCAGCTCTACTTTCGATGATTATGGTAAACAGAAAAAATATAGAGGGTGAATCTCCTTAACAGGGGCACAGAAGGCAATTAAAACCTGCAGGGGTTCTAATACATCTCCACTATGACCAAAACTGAACTAAAAAGTTTTTTGCCTTTTTAGTTTTACTTTCATTTGTAAATGTATTTGAATGCATTGGCACC
Source organism: Lithobates sylvaticus (assembly GCA_028564925.1). NCBI lineage: Eukaryota > Metazoa > Chordata > Amphibia > Anura > Ranidae > Lithobates > Lithobates sylvaticus. The sequence continues at coordinate 191,144,088 of CM053030.1, read as the reverse complement.
TATATTTGTTTAGTGCCTACGGAGGCTCGGATTCCCAATTAATAACGCTGCACAATGACTGTGCTCCATTGTTCTTCATTCTCAGTACAAGTATATACTTCAAGTCTGATATAATTGTTTTGAAAGGAGTGGGGAAGGGATTGAACCTCTGCCAGCTTATGTTTGCAGTAAAGGGGCCCGATAAATAGGATATGATGGGGAATCCTTCCAACAGGTACACAGAACACCTTTTCCTTCAGTAGAATAAATTATTTTTTATTGCTTTTCATGCTATCTGCTGCTGCCTTCTCTTGTCTTGATGTCACAGAAATAAAACAATTTCCCCAGTGGAGTCAGGAAGAATAACAAACTAAATTACAAACTTCAACCATTGCCCATTCACTTTGAAGTGGAATACCTGCGTACACCTAACTAACCTTTAAAATGGTCCCCTCCTAACACCTATGTTAAATAACCTGTGTAAGAAAGATGTATATACTTACCTATTTTCAGGCCCCTCCGGTCTTCTCACCTAATCTCCTCTGTCGGCCACTGGTGGCTGCAAAGTGGAGATGAGCGCACGCCAACCATAGCTAGTAAAGCCTGCAGTTTTGATGTCACCCATAGGCTTTATTGGCCCATCCATCATCTGTGCTCTCTCCTCTCCCCTGCAGCAGCGCTGACTGACACAGGGGAGATGGTTCACCTGACCAGACCAGACCGACCTGCGGATAGCAAAGTATATACATCTTTCTAACACAGGTTAGTTAGCATAGATGTTAGTAGGGGGATAGAGAGAACAGTTTTAAAGCTATTTGGGTATAAGTAGGAATTCCAGGCAGATGTAAAAATACCCAAATTAGTGATGAGTGCTCAGCTTAGTGATCAATAATACATCATTAAAATGCAAGAAGCGTGTGTATCTGAATTTTACTTGTCCAAAGCTTCTTGCTTGTTGTTGATCAGATCTAATCCGGTATAGTCTCTTAAAAAATAGCTTGTAACTGGACTGTGTTGGGTAGCTTATGGACAAGAAGACAAAACATACTGTCAGTAAATAACCTCAATAAATAGAACTTTGAGACTAGGTGAACCTGTTATTCTGAAAATCTATCTAAAATATGCTTGCCATCCACGGTACTTTAGGGCTTGATAATACAGTGGTTTGGTAACTTGTGTTCTGCAATGGTATCTTTCTCAGGGACCCGAATGCTGACGTATACATTTTCAGCCTTGGGCAGGTAATAAATCTCATATGCTAATGATGGGCTTAAAATGATTATCCACTACTGAGTGCAAAACGGGTTAATGTGTTTTTGTGTGTGTTTTATTTTTTTTTAATTTTTTTTTTTTTTTATATGCAGCAGTTTACATGACACTCCAAGTGTGTTAAGTTATCATTATGTGCAAATAAGGCACTTTTATATCTCGCATTATAGCCTTTCCCCATCCTCTCCACCTACGTTTTTTGAACAGCTTTGCCATAACTCTCCCAGGGGTAAAGGCCTCATTTCAGACCTCCTATAAAGCTGCATTAGCTTCCTATTTTTCTAGTGGGCTTCCTTATAGGAACAAGTGGGAAATTGACTGTGATGCACAGTTCACTCTGGAAGATTCGGATATAATGCTGGATAATCTACATAAATGTACGAAATCCCTAGCAGTGAGATGAACTACATTTAAGGTAATGACCAGGTGGTATTATACCCCTTCCAGACTCCAAGCCATGTTTCCGGAAACATTTGGACTCTGTTTTCTGGGATGTCCACTCCTGGGTACCTTCAAACCTGTATTTTGGGAGTGTGGGCTTCTCTCTCCGGTATGGACTAAAATAACATCTATAGACTCAGGGATATCGGGTACATCCCTAAATCTTACAATCTTAATGTGTTTCATTGGCACGCCTATTCCAGGTGTCCTTCACAAGGAGGAAAGATTAACCCACAAGGTGTATCGACCTTGTGGGTTATTGCGCTACACTGGAAGTCCCCAGCAGTACCCCGGTCCTCAATACTAGATGTGGTTGATGGTGTTATGTTGATTTTATATACCCTACAGGATAAAATGCACCGGTTTGATCGTAAATAGGAAGCTTGGAAAACGTAGACATATTCTGCTATCTTAAATTTAATATAGTACCAAAGTACCTAATTTTTTTTTTTTTTTTTTTGTTACTGATGAATGAATGATTTGTATAGCGCTGCAACTGCGAACTGAATCGCCTCGAGGCGCTTGACTGCTCATGTTGGGATGCCATGTATTAGAAGAGGTGGGTCTTGAGTTTTTTCCTAAAGGCCTGATGGTTTTCTTCCATGCGGATGTTGTTTGGTAGAGCATTCCATAGCCGGGGTCCCTGTACTGCGAATCTTCGTTCTCCCTTCGATTTGTAGCGGGCTTTGGGGATGAGAAGGCGATTTTGGTTTGTTGATCGAAGTCTGCGATTCGGTATGTATTTTTCTATTTTCTCACAAAGGTATTGAGGAGCATTTCCTTGTGTACATTTGTGGGTGAGGCAGAGGGTCTTGAATGTGATCCTGTCTTTTACCTTGAGCCAATGGAGCATCCTTAGGGATGGGGAGATGGATTCCCAGGGTTTCTTTCCGGTGACTATTCTTGCTGCTGTGTTTTGGACAATTTGAAGGCGCGCAATCTGGTAATCTGGTAATCCTATGTAGAGTGAGTTTGCGTAGTCGAGCCGTGAATTGATGATCGTTCCTACTACTACCGCTTTTTCCTTTTCCGGGATGAAGGGGATGAGTCTGCGTAGCATGCGAAGGAGATGGTGGGATCCGCTGATTACGGATCCTATTTGTGCCTCCATTGTCATCTCTGAATCAAAGATTACTCCGAGGCTTTTGGCTTTGTTGCTTGGAAGGATGGTCTGTCCCAAGATGGTTGGTGGTGTCCATGGGGGTCTTCGTCTTTTTCCTTGAGTTTGCGTCGAGGAGCAGTAATTCTGTTTTTGATCCATTTAGTTTGAGGGAGCTAGTGGTCATCCAGTCATCTATCAATGTGAGACATTTTCCTAGTTCCTGGTATTGGTCTTTTTGTCCGGTGATCCGGAAGTACAGTTGAGTGTCGTCCGCGTATGAGTGGAAGCACAGATCCAATTTGCTAATAATTTTGAAGAGTGGTCGGATGTAGATGTTGAAGAGTACTGGTGACAATGGTGATCCTTGAGGGACTCCATAAGTGATTGCCCGAGTTTCCGAAGTGAAGGCTCCTAGTTTCACTGTTTGTGACCGGTTTCCTAAGAAGGAAGCGAACCATGGCAGATCTCCATCTGTAACTCCTGCCACTTCCTTGAGGCGGCTGAGAAGCATGTTGTGGTCCACTGTGTCGAACGCCGCACTGAGATCCAGCAATACCAGAAGACACGATTCTCCCTCATCCGCTGCTTCTAGGGCGTCATCCCATATTTTCAGAAGTGCCGTTTCTGTGCCATGGCCTGGGCGGAAGCCCGATTGTAGTGGGTCTAGGAGCTTGTGTGTGTCCAGATGAAGTTGAAGCTGTTGTACTACTGCTTTCTCCATGATCTTGGAAATGGTGTTCAGGCTTGTTACCGGTCTGCGATTGTTCGGATCCTTGGGGTCGAGGTTGGGTTTCTTTAGTAATGGTTTGATGCCTTGCTTGAGGGAATTCGGAACCAATCCTTCTTTGAACGACTGATTTACTAGGTGTGTGATAGCGGGGGCCAGAATGTCGGAGCATTCTTTCAAGAGTTTTGTGGGGATGATGTCGTTTGGCGAGGTGCTGTCTCGGAGGCTCTTGATGACATTTTTGGTTTCATCCGTTGTGATCGGGGTAAGTGAAAAATGTGGTGCTTGTGCGCTGTGGATGTAAAATTCCTTACCTGGGTTGAGTTGAGTAGAGCTGGTTGTTGTTTTTTTTTTTTTTTTGTTGAATTATTTTCTGAATGTTGTCTATTTTGTTGATGAAAAAATCTGATAATTTGTTGCAGTATTCTTGAGTTTCGTTTCCTCGGGGCTCAAGGCAGGTGGGGTTCATAGTCTGGGCGACTAGTTTGAAAAGTTCCCGTGGTCGGTTTAAGGCTTTTGAGAGGGTGTTTGAGACATGTTCTTTTTTTGCTGTGAAAATTGCTTTATGATATCTCTTGGTGAGTATTCTGTAGTTTGTGTGATTTTCCTTTGTGGTGTTTCTTCTCCAGGCTCTTTCTGCTCTTCTGTGTTCCTGTTTCAGTAGAGTAAGCGTGCCATTAAACCAACCAGAATTTTTCTTGCGGATGGGTACTCGATGTTTCGGGGCGACTGCGTCTGCTGTTTGTAGAAGTGCCTTGTTTATGAAGCTGAGTATTCGTTCTGTTGAGTGGTTTTGATTTAGTGTACCCATTTTGTGTGTTAGTGTGGTTTTGAAGATTTCCGAATGTAGTTTCTTCTGCGATCTAATCCAGTGTGTTGTTGCTGCTGGGTTTGGTTTTTGCAGGGAGATGTTGGTGGCGATCTCAAATTTGATAGCGTGGTGGTCTGACCATGGTAGCGCTATGTTGTCTTGAATGCTGATGTCCGTATTTTGCTTGAAGATGAGGTCCAGGATGTGACCCGACCCATGTGTGGGAGCCTTTACTAGTTGTTGAAGCCCTAGGTCTTCCAGTTGATGATGCAGGTGGTGGCGATGGGGTCTTCGGTGGAATTCGCCCAGAGGGTGAAAAAAAAAAAAAATCTGCAAGACAAAGGCATAATGAGATAGTATGCATTGCATACTAGCTCATTATGAAATACTTGCCTTAGAACGATGCCCTGGATCGGCGCCGGCCTTCCGAGTACATCGCGGACATCTTCCACCGGAGTTACTTCCAGGTTCGTGGCTCTGGCGCTGTGATTGGCCGGAGCCGCCGGACACGACAAGACTCCTGAAGAAACGACACTGTGGCACATTTCTTCAGTGGGCAAACGCTGCTGCCGACGTCATTGGCGCATCTACTGAATATCTCCTAAACTGTACAAGTTTAGGAGATATTCAAGGTTCCTACAGGTTAACCTTGTTATAGGCTTACCTGTAGGTAAAAGTGATGTAACAGGGTTTATAGCCACTTTTAAAGGATATGTTCAGCTTTCATGACATGTTACACCTATATTCGGGACCGGCACCTGCACATCCCTGATCCCCGATGTGCCAGCTGGGTGGGGGTGGGTTCTTCTCCACCCTCTAGCTGTCACAATTTGAAAAAAAAATGTGGCTGTACGGAGCTTTGCCCACCTGGCGTGGCGTCACTCATTCACAAAGCTCTTTGCGGCTTTCGGCTTGTAGTTTTCAATGAACTACCATGGTGCTGTGAGCGCCGTGGTAGTTCATTCATTCTTCCTCGTATGTGGTACAAGGAAGCAGATACACTGACAGGTCTGCAGGAGACCTGCATGGTATCAGCGATCTGCAGATCGCTGGTGCAATGCTTAACAGGCTCCTGAAACAAAAAATTAATAAATGCACATTTTTTTTTTTTTTTTTTTTTAATCTGCAAGTTTTTTTTTCCTGAAAAGGTTGAACCTGTCATTTAACCACTTCAGCCCCGGAAGGATTTACCCCCATCCTGACCAGAGCATTTTTTTGCGATTCGGCACTGCGTCGCTTTAGCTGACAATTGCGCGGTCCTGCAACGTTGTCCCCAAACAAACTTGACATCCATTTTTTTCCCCCACATATAGAGCTTTCTTTTGGTGGTATTTGATCACCTCTGCGGTTTTTATTTTTTGCGCTATAAACAAAAGAAGATCGACAATTTTGAAAAAAAATAAATACATTTTTTTTACTCTTTGCTATAATAAATATCCCCAAAAAATATATTGAAAATAAAAATACAAATTTCTTCCACAGTTTAGGCCGATATGTATTCTACATATTTTTGGTAAAAAAATCGCAATAAGTGTATATTGATTGGTTTGCAAAAAAGTTAAAGCGTCTACAAAATAGGGGCTATATGGCATTTTTATTATTTTTGTTTACTAGTAATGGGGGCGATCTGCGACACTTTTGACACAATTTTTTTGCGACCATTGACATTTATACAGTGATCAGAGCTACAAATAGCCACTGATTACTGTATTAATGACACTGGCAGGGAAGGGGTTAAGTGTGTTCTAAATGTAGGGGGGGATGGTCTCAACATGACAGAGATCACTGCTCCCGATGACAGGGAGCAGTAGATCTCTGTCATGTCACTAGGCAGGACAGGGAAATGCCTTGTTTACATGGGCATCTCCCCGTTCTACCTCTCCTCGCCGCAATCGCGGGCAGCCGGCGAACATTGAGTTCACAGGACCCGCGGACACACTCCTGTAGCGCACTCACTAGGCGGCAAATTCAGGTATGCCCTTTTGCCTGCCCGTGTCATTCTGTCGACGTAAATCGGCGTGCTGTGGTCAGCAAGTGGTTAAAGCGGAGCTCCACCTGCACCAAAAATATTAAAAAGTCAGCAGCTACAAATACTGCAGCTGCTGACTTTTAATAAATGGACACTTACCTGTTCCAGATTCCAGCGATGTCGGCAGAATGTGATGAGCGATCGCTCGTCTCTCGGCTGCCCCGCCGCCATCCTCTGTCAGGGAATCAGGAAGTGAAGACGCAACGTCTTCACTGCCCGGTTCCCTACTGCGCATGCGCGAGTCGCGCTGCGCGTCTCTATTGGTCCTCGTTGTGTCCTGGGAACTGTGTTTCCCAAGACACAATGGGGCATCTCCGGATAGGGGGCGGGACAGCTCTGGATAATTTGTCACGGAAGTGGGTGCAGATACCTGTAGTATTATACAGGTATCTGCACCCCCCTCACCCCCTGAAAGGTGCCAATTGTGGCACCGGAGTTGGGGGGAGGAATCCGATAAGCGGAAGTTCCACTTTAAGCTTTGCCTAAAAAAAAAAAATGGAAGCTGATTGGTTTCTATGCAAAGCTGCACCAGATTTTGCACTCTCCAGTTTTAGTAAATCAACCCCTTTTTATATTCTGACAGCAGGGCCCTGTTGCAGTAAATTGGACCATACTTTATGTGGGTTTTTGCCTTTCCCTGGACCAACTGTCAGTTTAGGGTTCCGTGGATATGGGTTATAATTTTTTTATTGGTTGATCATGGTGTTTTAAAGCGGGAGTTCCTCCGTTTTTTTTTAAAGTCCGCAGCTACAAATACTGCAGCTGCTGGCTTTTAAAATATGGACACTTACCCGTCCAGCGCGCCTGTGATGTCGGCACCTGAAGCCCATCACTTCCCAGTTCACTACTGTGCATGCGCGAGTCGCGCTGCGCAATAAGGACGGTCCCTGCTGTCTCTGGGATCCGTGTGCTTCCCAGCAGACAGCGGGGGCCCCGCAGGAAGTGGCGTAAATACCCGCAGATTCTGCGGATATCTATGCCCGGAAGTGGGTGCAGATACCTGTATTATACAGGTATCTGTACCCCCTCCCCCCTGAAAGATGCCAATTGTGGCACCGGAGGGGGGGAAGGTTCGGATGAGTGGAAGTTCCACTTTAGGGTGGAGCTCCGCTTTAACTATGTAGGCAACTATGAGTTCCACTAGCATCAAGGCTAGGCAGGCCAGAACTGCCTGACAATGGATGGAAGTTGTGGAACCCGATCCATTGCATGTAAAAGAATTCTGCAATTTTAAGCGTCAACATCTTCTGTCACTTGTTAGAATATTCAGATTGTTTCCTTCTCCATCCTGTCCATTGACCTAAAGTAACCTCACACAGCATCAAGTGCACAGGCTGCACGTCTCCGAATGGAAACATGATCTAACAGAACACGCTATATAAAAGTCAATGTAAAAAAGATTTGCACAAAAGAAAAGAACATTACTTTTTACACAGTGGGCAGCAGCAAAGAAACTAGTCCAAAAATGTATTGCAGTATAACTCATGTTAAGCCAAAGACTCCCCGCTGGAACTGAACAATAGGTCAAAATATGAGTTATTTGATCTATTGTCAGAGGTAAACTTGGAGGTAATTCAAATTGCTTGGAGGCGAAGTTTTGTAGAGAAACTGGAAAAGTCCAGCAGGATATTGGCATGTAAAGAAAGCATTATGGGCACCAGGAAGACTTCACGTAGAGACATGAACTTAATGTTCTTCATCTCATAATTTAACAATTCAAAGCAGGCCCATACTGAATAACAGATTGCAATAGACAAGATTAAATATCAGACGCACGGTTCTATCAGGCAGAATTATACTGATGATTGGGAACCAAGTAGAGATCTGACAAGCTGATGAATTAAAAGAAGATGGTGTGGTTGATCATAGGTTCCAGCTTCAATCTTCTTGTGCAGGTTAGAAATGATTTCTAATGTTTATTTCTGCCAGTTTTGCGTATCAGCCTGGTTGTTCTCCAAGATGACCTGGAGGCACCCCATTCTAAAATGTGACAAACTAAACTTAGTTTTACATTATGCAGGAACATCCACACACATAGGACACCTAACGTTAGGGGGGATTTATTTTTCCAAAGCAAATACACCTTTGCACACTGGTAGAGGTCGACCGATATGGGTATTTCTCTGGCCGATGCCGACGCCGATATTTAGAAATCACGGCGGCCGATATATGATGCCGATTTTTTTTTTTTTTTTTTTCCCTCCATCTCAAAAGATCTAAAATTTCACACTGGCGTTTTTCAGGTGCTTTTGGGCTAAAAATAGCGCCTGTAAAGTGCCTGCAAAATGGCTCCCCTGCAGTCTCGGTGTGAAAGCCCGAGTGCTTTCACACTGAGGAGATGCGCTGGCAGGATGTTAAAAAAAAAGTCCTATGGAGCGGTGTACACCGCTACTCCTGCCCATTGAAATGAATGGGCACTGCTGTTAAAGCGCCTGCAAAGCGATTCGGCAGCGTCGCCAGATGGGTGCATTTAACCACTTCCTCGGACGCTAGCTGGGTTATAATCGACCCGCTAGCAGCCGAATAGCACCGCTAAAATGACAGTAAAGCACCGCTAAAACTAGCAGCGTTTTACCGTCAATGCCTGCCCGCTCCAGTGTGAAAGCAGCCTTAATTAATAAGTGATTCAGAAAAATTCTTACATTTTATTAAACAAAACAAAACCTCCAATCAGTTCACTTGTATGTATAATTTAGATAACAAAAAAATATATATATTAAATACACAAAAACAGGTAATCAAAACTTTGACGAAAAAAATGGGCTATCTGCTGTTTTTTCTTTTTTTTTTTTTTTTTTTTAATCATTAGTGTATTTTTTCCCAAAAAATTGCGTTTGAATGACCGCTGCGCAAATACCGTGTGACATAAAATATTGCAACAACCGCTATTTTATTCCCTAGGGTCTCTGCTAAAAAAAATATATATAATTTTTGGGGGTTCTAAGTGATTTTCTAGCAGAAAATACAGGATTTTTACTTGTAAGCAACAAGTGTCAGAAAATATTTAGGCTTTAAATGGTTAAACTGGGAACTTCTCCACAGGCCTTGAGTTCATTGATAAGAAACATTGTATCATTTTCTCACACTTGGCAGTCTGCCCAGACAAGTCACAAGACGCTTCAGGGAAAACTTCAGGCAACTTGCATTAACTTCTATCAGAAGTCATTTGCAAGTCCCGCTGAAGTTTTAAAACCGTCCTTTTTTAGCAGCACAATCGGCCGATGGCGATTAATTAAAAAACACCAAATATCGGCCGATATATTGGTCGACCTCTACACACTGGTACTGACTAGTATTTCAATGCTTTTCCTTCCGTTTCTCATCCTCAGCTAAAATGACCCCAATGCTGATGGAGAGGGGCAGGGGAGGGGCAAACAAGGATGCTGTACAGGCGCCCAACATCATCCTTGTGAACCGATGATGTAATCGATTGTTAGGACGCTGGCACCTTTTGAAGGTTGTAATGATGCACAATGAAACCTGTGGCTTTGTGTAACTAAATGTAAACGTTTTGGGGTTTGGCCAAAACTTGGATGGAAGACAAGGATGATTTACTGTGCGTCTACTGGATGATCCATCCTGTGTCCACTTCTGGACGGTTTGGTGATACCCCAAGGCTGCGTGTCCATATCCACAAGGCGTGCTCGTAGTACCCGGAACCACCTTCCATCTAAAAGGAGAAACACACAAGCGGTGAGAAGTACCTTCCGGTAAGAAGTACCTTAACAAGTGTCTCTATTTTCCTGGGATCACATTCACACATTTCTGTGTGCACAGTACCTGTACAATATCAGATTGTACCCACGTCCGCGTTTGGAAGCGAAATCTCCATTCATCTACCTCATTAGTGTCTACCTTGAAATAGAGAGACTTTTCACCACTAGTTTTACCACTATTTATTATACTTTAGTATTGTTGCACAAAAAAATTTTTTGTCACTTTTTTATATAATATTTTATACATATATATTTTCTCTGCATTTTTGCACAATTTTTTGTGTTTTAGCACTTCACACCCCCTGGAGATACCTGAAGGCACCCTGGCTGAAAAGGGCTGCTCTACCTAATTTATAAGGACATGGCCGCCTTTTATACTTTTATACGCTTTTATAACCAAATGCTTGCCAATTTCCCTCTGAAACCTCTGACTATTTTGCCTAAATTTTCACATATCTTTCTGTCTGTGGTCTTGGTCTTTTGAACCATTCAGATAGTTACAATATAGCATTGTTAAATGGAACTGTTCTCACTAAGGCGCAATTTACATCTGAGCATTTTGTAGCCTGAAGCTCAAAACTACAAAGTTCCTAAACAAGATCCCGTGTAATTAAATGGTAGCCAAGCCATTCACAAGTGAGGCACCTGTAGCTCAACATCTCATGCTCCAAAAGCTACATGAGCTAATTTTGAAGCAGATTTTGGTATTTTTTACTCAATAGACTTTAGTGGGAACAACCGTGAAAGCTAGAACTGAAATGCTGTGTAAGGACTGGTCTCCCCTAGTGCTTTCCATTGGCTAAAACAAAGTGCCTGAAGTTTGATTACACATGCAAAATGCTTGAAATGCACTTCTAAGGCTGGGTTCACACCTATGCAAATTGGATGTGGGTTTCCCCCTATCCAATTCGCATGACAGGGGATTGTGAACAGCTCTCTATGGAGGCGGTTCACATATCTCTGTTGCGGGTGCTGTGCATCTTTGGCTCCGTTTCAGGGCTGCATTCGGGCACAAATCTGGCCCTGAGTCGTCCCTGAAATGGAGAACGGGCGCATCCATCAGGGAGGTGTGAACCCAGCCTAAAAGCTCATATGTGTGTAAAAATGCTCAAATTAAAATGCCTAAAAATTGCTCGGCTCAAGGGTGATAGCCGCCTAATACACAGTGTTTCCAATGGGTATTGTATAAAAATCCTGGTTTAGCTTTAGTAGTACCAGCTCACTGATACATTGATAGTCTTACCTCACTGTAAAGCTGGGTATACACATACTGAATTTCGGTTGGTTTGGTTTTTCGGTAATGAGCTCTGAGGAAGGTCTGTCCCCCGAAACGTGTAAGCTTTTCCACCCTAGGGCTACAGGGTCACCTGCCTCACCAGTTGAAGCTTTTTTGTTATGACAAGCCTGATTTTATGCCTACTTTGGTGAATGTAATGCACTAGGCGTTTGTGCCCCCTTGTGTACATTTTTGCAGTAATTTGTACTGCTGTCTGTTCAACAGAAACTACTGGCTTCTGCCAATGGCTGCAGCGCTGATCCTGTATTCTGTCAAAATACGATAGAACAGTGGGGGGATCCCTGCATCAGCATCCCTTGTGTTGACGTTAGGATCTTTGACTTTTTTTTCCCTTTAACTCGCTGGTTGAACAAAAATAACTATGCATGTATACCCTTGGCCTGTACACACTATCCGAAAATGGGACGACAGATCGTCCATTTTATTTATTTACACGTATTTATTTTTCATGCTAGTCGCATATCGAAAATAGAGGTTACTAAAATTACGAAAATTCTCTTACGACAGAATAAAAAATTGGAAGTGATGTCATGTGTTGTAGTGTATTTCTATTGTCATTTCGGATCACAATCGTATGATCTGGTATCATGCGAGAAAATTTTTCATGTTTGTCAGATCGGATAATATCAGATGAATTGTGATCGGCTCTCGAAAGCTCTGTACCAACAATCCGATTATGTCTTTAATGCGTCAAAAGCGGTATTTTTCATCCGATTTTCGAATATTGTGTACGGACAGGATCTGTCTGATTAAAAACAAATACATTTGGTAGTCTCGAGCATGAAAAACCCATGGTCTTCTGGAGACCATGTGATCTATGCTTTAGTTCACATTAGGGGACTTGGAAGCAGCAGATTTTGATAATTTGCAAGCGGAAGACAAATCTCTTTTAAAACAATAAAGTGATTTGCGCAATTTTGACTTTAAGCAGTCCTGAGCTTTTCACATGAGTAAAAGCAACAGGTTCATTATAAATTGTTACTCCAACCACCTCTAAGGCCTGATTCAGACTTATGCATTTGTAATGCTTTTTGCATTTTGCAGATTTGCACTACAGTCCATTTAACAAGGTTTCCTATGGAACATGTTCTGTAGTGCAAATCTGAGGCCTAAGGGTCCGTTCAACCAGCCGCTGCGCTGTATTGGAGCACAATCACACTGTTTTTTGCTTTTTATTTTTTAAATGAACTTTATTTAAATGTCTTACATTTTGGCTGCGCTGCCCTATTGTTTTCAATGGGTAGGGGCGCTTTAGAAGCGGTGAATTCACTGCTACTACAGTGCTGCAAAGATGCGGCTTGCAGGACTTTTTTGACTGTCCTGCAAGCGCACCGCTCCAGTGTGAAACCCCTCAGGCTTTCACACAGGAGAAGCTCTTTACAGGCGCTATTTTTAGCGCTGTAGTGCCTGTAAAGCGCCTCCGTGTTAAAGTAGCCTTAATATTTGCAAACAAAATGATGGTTTCCTATTTAGAATAATAAACTGTCAGGTTAGTAAAACAGCGATATCAGTAACGATTCAATCGTGCAGTTTGTAGTGTACATAGATTTGCAAAACAATGGGATAAAGGAATATTCCTGAACTTTGTTTTATCTCATGGTTACTGTGAAATTGTGTAAATGCATCAATGCAGTGCATGTTATCTCAGCTTGCAGAGCTTGGATTCATTGAATGAGTTTACCAGAAATGTAAATATTGCAGAATATACAGTCTCATGTTGCATAACTAAGCTCCATTTCATGCTGAATAAACTAAATTTATGTATCTTAAATAGAAAACTATCCCCAGAAAAGCATTGTTATTAAAATAAATTTTAGAAAAATAATCAGATAATAAAAAAATTAAAAAATCATTTATTTTTAATAGCCCTGCTAATTTTAAACTTGTAAACAAAAAGTCCTGGTCAGCAAGTGGTTAAATGAGATTGGAGTTGGTGAATATTTCCCAAAAAGCAGCAAGGCACCTTATTCTCTAAAGACGTTTAGTAATCAAACATCGGATTTTGTGGTGTAAAATAAAATAGACTTTGGGCAGCATTTGCTCCCTTGAAACAATTGTGCTCCAGTGTTTACTGCATGAACAGTCCAAACCCAAGCTCAGGATTGGTCACCACTCAATTTAAATGATGGCATAATAAACTATGCAAACAGCGTAGCACTGGGTAAATGCATGGCCAATATTACTCCATGACACTGAATTTAAGTGGATGTTCAGTCTCTGTCGTCATAATCCCAATTCTCCTGCTATATTGTGCAGCTGTCATCTGTCAGTGCCTCCAGAATGCAATAAATGTTAGTCCTGTTCTTGTAGATGACAGCTGCTAATCTCTGCAACCCTCACATGTCACCAATGAGAGGTTTCAGAGGCTGCAGATGTCCCTTAGAAATTTCCTTGAACAACTTGTCCTGCAGGGTTGTCAAGTTCATGTTGTAGTCTAGCAGTCTACAAGCAGTGGGCTACGGGCTGGCCGAGGATAATATCGTTTGATCCCTTTGTTTTATTCTGAACAAAAGTCCTGCCTCCAGTTTGTGTAACCTCCTGCTATCTGCACTTAGTCCTTCTTTTTTTTTTTTTTTTTTTTCTTTTCTTTTTTTTTTTTTTTTTTTTTTAACAAGAATGTTTATCTTTTCATCTGAACTGCTGACTTTATCATGTGTTTAATCTTCACTTGCCTCTGCCCTGTATGACATAATTAAGTACGTTTCAATGATCTTCCCATCCGTTGCCAGCATTACTCATAAAATGTGCCCCGGTCATTAGTTAACTTTGATTTCTGGGGAGATCGCTCCTTTACAATACAGGACAGGAAACGCATCATCTGCAGGAGAGACGCTAAATATAGTAGACTGGGAGATAAAAGGAGGAAGTCGTGTTTTATTAAGGTACAGTTGTCAGACATCCAAGTAGAACTACAAGAAGATTATTACATTTATATACAGATGTCACCGATTTCCTTAAATATGAGCTTTATATATAGAAGCTGTATGTGATCATTCTATGTAGGTACCAATAGTTAGAACTTCATCATTGGGGAAAAAAAAGTTGGCCTAAACTAGTATCCCCAACTTATCTTTTTAGTTGTGTTTTTTTTTAGTTTTGAAAAAAGTGGGAAAATATTGGGTTTTTATTGCAAGCTGTGTCCCCATAAAGGGAATTTTCCCCTCTCCAAAATGAGGGAACAATCCACTTCTTGCAGTTGTCATAGGAATACGTGTCCCCATTGATAGATAGTAGGGATGAACCGATACCATTATTTTTTATTCGCCGATACCAATTACTGATACCCTATTGCAACTGTTTTGTTTACACTTCAGCGGTCAGCAATGGTTCAAAGCATGGAAAAGTTATTTACAAATTAAATGCATTTTATTTATTTATTTTATTTTAAATATTGTGTTTGTTTTTTGTTTTTTTTAAAGTGAAACATGGTAAAAACATTAACAAACAAAGCAAACAAAAAAAAAATGTTTAAATTAATAATGGTTTATAAATTGGAAGTGAACAAAAAATAAATCGGTAGGAAAATAATTAAATGGAGAATACGGGGTTAATTAGGGTTTATTAAGTGTTAAAACAGAGGAACATTTAATTTAAAAAAAAATACGTGTGTGTGTGTGTGTGTGTGTGTGTGTGGGTGTGTGTGTGTGTGTTTTTTATTTTTTTTTACATGACAGGTTGCTTGAAACTGACTTCATTTGCCAGGGATGTTCATCCCTTTTGATCTGGTAGATGAAGAAACCAATGCAAAAAAAAGTTTCTTTTTATCTCTGTTTCAGCGGCTGAGCAATGTTGTTGATAAACGGTGCCGGCTGCTTTTTTTTTTTTCAACCCCTATTGCTGGGACTTCGTTTATACTTCAGCTGTCAACAGGGGAAGCCCGCTGACAGCTGAATGAGTCATCGGTTGTCAAGGATGTGGCTGCCCTGCTTCTTAACCGATAGGAGTTTTTTTTTTATTTTTATTTTTTTATAACATTTCAGCTGTCAGTGTGGGAATCCCGCTGAAAGAACCAAGCCTGAAAGTATTGGTTCCAGGTATCTGAGGATTTGCACAATTACAGATGCAAATGCTTAGTATCGGCACCGATACCAATATCGGTATCGTTGTAACCCTAATAGATATCCCCTCTACTTCTACTGTTCTGGTGTCTGATTTTAAAGCGGTTGTATTGCCCGTTTTGGTGATTTTTTTTTTTTTATTTATTGATTTTTTTTTTACCTACAGGTTAGCCTATAATGAGGCTTACCTGTAGGTAAAAATAATATTTTTTAAACCTGCAAAGATTAGGCGATATTGACCCTGCATGCAGCCGCTGACATCAGCAGCGCATGCGTTCTGCAGGTCCGGTGTATCCTTCCGGAACAAAGGGCTCCTGCAACACTCACAGCACCGGAGCCAGCGATCCCAGAAGAATCGCAGAGGGAACATGTCAGCTCCCTCAGCATTGACCAAGCATGCTGCGGGAGCTTTGTTCTAAGTTACTTCATAATGTGCTAGTATGCGATGCATACGAGCACATTTTGCTTTCGTCTTGCAGGTGTTTGTGTGTGTTTATTTTTTTTTATTTTTTTTTTTTTAGGGGTTTACTACGCTACCGCTTTAAATGTGGGATTTTACAGCTGCTATCTAGGGATTCCTATAGAGTTGCTTGAGAGGTGTGACAATAGAAGGGGAGCAATAAAGTGCACACAGCAACAATGCGCAGATACTGTAAAGCCGGCCATAGACAGAGCGTTTTTTTTTTTTTTTTAATTATTTCCTGCAAACAACCATTGTGTTCTCCTAGTGGGGGAAGCTGGAGAGCATAATGATTACTGTTCGTGGCTGTAACATCCGCTTGCAATAATCGCATGTAAAATCAGGCTGGTTGTACCCAAGTTCATCAATCGGATTAACTTTGGTACATTCAGACTGCCCACGCATGGTTCAAATCTCGGCCGGTCCCTACTGAACCGGTCGAGATACGAACAATCTATGGCTGGCCTTAGCTGGTACATTGAGGAATGTTTTTTCTGTTTTGAAGTGCCTTTTGGGTTGGTTTTGAGAAATCTGTGTTGATTGGAAACTGTGTGACTTCCTAGAGAAAAATCTTTGAACTGTACCACTGGTACAACCTGTATTTGTTATAGCACAGTCAGAGGTGTTCAAATGATGAGTAAGTATGACTCGATGTGTACACCTGGCCACATTCCTCTATTCAGTTGAATGATTCTGCAGCTAAATGATAATGCGAGTACACTGGGTTCACACTTGTATGACAAACGCTCCGATTTTGGGAGCTCATGTTGCAGGAAGTGTGAAAATCAATGTTTCCCTATGGGAGCCATCTTAACTGGTCTGACACAAGTCGGTCCGACTTTGAAAATGCTCCCTGCACTACTTTGGTCTGACTTTGATTTTATTTCAGCCCATTGAATATCACTGAAGTAAGATCAAAGTCAGATCGCCGTCTTAACTGATCCGACTTTGGCATGCAACTTGTGCTCTGATGATCTTGAAGGGGAACTCCATGCCAAAAAAAAAAAGAAAAAACAGCATGGGTTCCCCCCTCCCAGACCAAACCAGGCCCTTCAGGCTGGCATGGATTTTAAGGGGAACCCCCATGCCAAAAAAACAGCGTGGGGTTCCCCTCAAATCCATGCCAGACCCTTACCTGAGCATGCAGCCCAGAAGGTCAGGAAGGGGGGTGGAGACAAGCGAGCGCCCCCACCCTCCTGAACCATAGCAGGCCGCATGCCCACCCCAAAACACCTTGTCCCCATGTTGATGAGGACAAGGGCCTCTTCCCGACAACCCTGGCCATTGGTTTCGGGGTCTGTGGGCGGGGGGCTTAACAAGGGGGCCCCCAGGTCCTGGCCCCCCAGCCTATGTGAATGAGTATCGGGTACATTGTACCCCTACTCATTCACCTAAAAAAAAAAAAAGTGTCAAAAATAAAACGCAGCACACAGGTTTTTAAAGTAATTTATTAAGACAGCTCCGGCATCTCTTCTGATTTCTTCTCCCCTCTCCGGCTCTTCTGCCTCTGCCGAATTATGTCACCTGGTGACCCGCCCTATGCCAATATTGCGAGATACCGGTGTCCTTATATTCAAAGTTAGCAGCTACAGTATTTGTAGCTGCTGCCCTTTTTTTTTTTTTTTTTTTTTTTTGAGGCTTGAACTCTGCTTTAAAGTCTACAGCAGTTTCTCATAATCTGCATTCTGTATAATCAACTGCAGCCAAATTTTAAAAAGTTTGAGTTTTTTTTTTCAAAAGAATATATTGTGTAACTGTATTACTATCTCACACAAATTTAGGACAGGGTTTCAGTTTGGCCCCTGTGAGACATGTCTTAATGCCATAAAGTTCTTAATTTATCAGTACTGTTAGGCCCCTTGCACACAGGCGTTATAATTTACTGATGTTTACTTGTGACACTGTGTGCCAAAAACTGTGTAAAAGACCTGAGCAATGTTGAGTATAAGCAAGTAAAGGTGCAAAAGTGTATAGACGAGTAAAAATTCTTCTTCATTGCCAGGATTGTAATATACTCATTTATACTCGCGTAAACAAGCTAAAATATGAGCAAACGTATACGTCAGTAAATCTCTGCATTTAAATGAAACATTTTTCTATTTTTGTTTTACTGCTGTGTACTCAAGAAGTCCAGTAAATGAACAAGTACAGTTAAATCTCTCCAATTCATAAAGAAGCAACATTAGCCAACGACGTCTCATGAACACAGACTTAAATGTAGCATATACAGTAGGTATATAGCCAATGTAGGAGAATAGTATCTTAAAGGGGTTGTAAACGTTTGTTATTTATATATAAATAAAAAAAAAAATATATATATATATATATATATATATATATATATATTAAAAAAAGTATCATACTTGCCTTCACTGTGCAGTTTGTTTTGCACAAAGTGGCCCCGATCATCGTCTTCTTGGGTCCCCCAACGGTGCTCGCAGCTCATCCCCACATCAGTAAACAACCGTAGGAGAAGCGCTCTCCCGGGGGGTTACCGTGCGGGTTCGCTCCCGAGTCCAGCATTTGTGTCCATAGACCCAGAATGCCAGACTCGGCGCTGGCGCCCGCGTCATTGGATTTGTTTCACAGCATATGGCTGCGCTGCTATGAATCTATCCAATCAAGACCTGAGAACCCTGGCCAGAGAGGTATATTATCAGTTTGGTTGCCCGTCTCTGCACTTTCTCCAGTTCCCTGATATCCTTGATATGAACTGGTGTTCAAAACTGAACTGCATATTCCTGATGAGGCCTTACTAATGCTTTGTACAAGGACAAAATTCTGTCTCTGTCTCGATTTTAGAAACTTCAGCTTGGCATTACATGCTTTTATTAAGTCTATGACCTACCAGAACACCCAGACCTTTTCCACAATAGACTCCTTCATCTGTTCTCCTACTAGCATTTAACCCCAGGTGCATAACTTTACATTTATCAACAGTAAACCTAATTTGCCACATAGCTGTCCAATTAAAGTCTCGTTTTTTTTTTCTTTAAAAATAACAAGCATACTTACCTGCTCTGGGCAGTTGTGTTGCACAGAGCAGCCCAGATCCTCCTCTAC
Organism: Lithobates sylvaticus; assembly: GCA_028564925.1. Classification (NCBI taxonomy): domain Eukaryota; kingdom Metazoa; phylum Chordata; class Amphibia; order Anura; family Ranidae; genus Lithobates; species Lithobates sylvaticus. The sequence continues at coordinate 191,125,136 of CM053030.1, read as the reverse complement.
TTTGGTTCTTTGGTGCTCCTGGCCCCTCCCTCCCTGTTGAGTACCCCCACAGAAAGCTTCAGAGACGTACCTGCGGTCTGGCCCCGCCCCTTTCTCTCCTCATTGGCTGACTGACAGCAGCAGGAGCCAATGAGGAGGGGAGTACCAGGCAGCTGAGACACTGCTGGATCTAGATGGGGTTTGGGTAGGTATGTATCTCGGGTGCTGCTGCACACAGAAGGTTTTATATCCTAATGCATAGAATGCATTAAGATAAAAAATTCTGCCTTTACAACCACTTTAAATGGTGCATTGAGATTGGTTTGTAAGTTGGAGACATCTTGTAAAGATGTTATTTCACTAAATAGCTTGGTGTCCTCTGCAAAACCTGAAATGGTACTTTTAATCCCAGACTCTATCATTTTTAATTGTGTTTTGAAAGTAAGGGTCCCAGCACTGAACCTTGGGGTACATCACTGATAACCTTAGACCATTCAGAGTACGAATCATTAATCACTACTCTTTAGGCCAATTTTCTATTGTGTCAAATGCTTTGCAAAATTCAAGTTCTTTTTTTTTTATTATTTATTTATTTAAAAAAAAAAAAAAAAAAATCTGATTTCTTTGACAATTTTTGGTCTTTCATTTATTCCATTCTGTCATTTGCTTAAAATATTTTATAGCAAAAACTCATCTATGTGGTCTTTTATTAAACTCGCAAATATCATCCCGACTATAGAGGTTAAAGTAATTGTAAAGGATGTTTATTTTATTTTTTTTAAATAAACCTATCTTACTTACCTCCACTGTGCAGCTTGTTTCGCACAGAGTGGCCCCAAACATCATCTTCTGGGGGTTCCCCCGGCGGCTCTCGTGGCTCCCCCCCCCGCATCATAATAACCCCCTAGGAGAAGCGCTCTCCTGAGGGGGTTACCTTGCGGGCGCACTCCCGAGTCTAGCATTTGCGTCCACAGAAGTGAATGCCGGACTCGGCCCTGCGGAGAGAGGGACAGCGCGTCCCTGCCGAGGAGATGGGGGGCCGATGACTGCCAGGTGTTTTTTCACCTTAATGCATAGGCTCTATAAATCTAGATGGCACACTGTGCAAAGAGAAGTGAATGCTGAAAAGCAGACCAAGGTCCCGCCCCAAACAAAAGATGCATTCACGTAATCGCTTTGAAAAAGGAGAAACGCGCAATAAAAATAATTTTTATATAAAAAATAAAAGACACACACAATAGGTGATTTTTGGCCAGTAATATGAATTACATTAAAGTGGTTGCACCACTTTTACCTACAGGTAACAAATTCCATCTCTGCTCCTTAATTAAAGCACCTAACCGTACAAAAAAAACACTGGCTAGAAACGGTTTCTTTGATCGCCCCTGATGTTTAACACCTTCCCAGCCAGTGTGATTAGTACAGTGACAGTGCATATTTTTAGCACTGATCACTGTATTAGCGCCACTGGTCGCCAAAAAGTGTCAGAATGTCCGCCTCAAAATTGCAGGCCTGCTATAAGTCGCTGATCGCCACCATTACTAGTAAATAAAAATATCCCATAGTTTGTCAACGCTATAACTTTTGTGCAAACCAATCAATATACGCGCAATTGTCAGTTGAAATAACGCAGTGCCGTATCGCAATGGCCTGGTCATGAAAAGGGGGGGGGATCTTCTGAAGGTCAGGTGAAAAAATTAGGCAAAGCACTCAGCCTGACACAGAAAGATTTTGCGTAAGTGACTTTCATGCATCCTAAGGCCCCATTCACACCTGAGCATAGCATTTTCAGGCAGAAAGTCGCAATTTTTGCAGCGATTTTGCACAGGTCAAAAGGTCATCAATGTAAAAAGCAGAAAAACGCCCCAAAAAAAAAGTTCCAGAACTTGTTTGAGCTTCAGGCGTTTTGGAGCTTCTGGCTTCAGGCGTTTTTGGAGTGGAGATGTGAACCATCTCCATAGAGAATAATTTTTTTTTTATTTTTTTTCCCCTCTGTTACTACAAAACGCTCAGGTGTGAACAGGGCCTAAAAGCGGTGCAGTGTGTGCCAAATTCATGTACCTGTCTTGAACTTGATTTTAGTGCAAGCTGTGCCACTTTTAGAATGCACACGGGACATTTTCATCAAAAATTGGTCTGCGCCAGTTTCTCTCTCTGTATGCCAAAAAAGAGTTTGGTCTTAATTAGGTAACTGTCTGTATTTTAATTAGAATTTGATGCGTTCATTGCGCCACAATGTAAAAGTGGCGCATTTTAGAACTGCCTAAGCACAAGTCGCTGTCAGAACCACAATGCGAGGAATTTACACCAGAAAAGTAACACATCAGCGTTATTAAATTCACCCCTTTTTTTAGATTTTTTTTTTTTTTTTTTTTTGTGTGTGTGGCAAGCATAAACACTACAGCAATTGGATACCAATGCTGTCTCCTGTAATGCATTTATTCTAAAAAAAAAATTAAATATTTCACTTCCTATAACTTTGGAAAGAAGCTTGGTAAATATTAGCTGAAGATAAGCAGGTGAAATCACAGTTCTGTGAAATGTGTGGTTTACTTGATAGCTCAACGCCAAGCTGAAATTTGTCCCTGGAGACCTCCATTCAATGTGGGTTCCAGATGAGCAGATAATTAAATCTATGTGAAATTGAATAAAACTGCCAGCAAATTGTGTGATTGTTAATAGCGGCAGTAAACACGTTCTCAGCAGTTCTGTTTCCACGGGTCTGCAAATTGTTTTAAAATATGTTTTAATTAGTTTGCTGCTGTTTTTCTAATGGGATGCCCTTTAAATGTTCATTTGTTTCTCATTTGATGAAAATAATTTTTCTTTCTTTGCGTTCTCATGATTTTGTGCCTGGGTGCGTGCAAACTGCTAGCATGTGTTGGTGTTGCATTATTACATTGGTTCTTATAAAAGTAATTGCTTGCACACTGCTCAAGTATTGCACCCTACCTCTAGCAGGAAATGAGTAATCCCATCATCAGACTTTCTTGTTAATGCTTGCCGAAAATCTCTATGCAGCTTGGCCGATCTTCCCACTCTTCATTAACCACTTCAATACTGGGCACTTTTACACCTTCCGGCCCAGACCAGTTTTCAGCGCCATCACATTTTTGAATGACAATTGCGCAGTCGTGCTACGCTGTACTCAAAAGAACATTTTTATTCCCCCCCCCCCTCAAATAGAGCTTTCTGTTGGTTGTAGTTGATCACCACTGGGGTTTTTATTTTTTTTACAAATAAAAAAAGACCGAAAATGTTGAAGGGGGGGGGGAGATTTTTCTTTCTGTTACAAAACTTTTGTAAATAAGTACATTTTCTCCTTCGCTGATGAGGCACTTGTATACAGCACTGATAGGTGGCACTGGTGGGCACGTATAGGCGGCACTGAGAGCCACTGATAGATGGCACTGTTCAGCAGCACTGATGAGGGGGCACCGGCAGGCATCACTGATGGGCACAGTGCCATCCCTATTGGGCACTGATTGGCATACCTGGGGGGGGGGGGGGGGGCTGCACTGATCAATCAGTGCAGACCCCCCCCCCCCCCCTGTCAGGAGAGCGGCTGATTGGCTCTCCTCTACTCGCGCCTCTCAGTGTGAGTGGAGGAAAAGTCGATATATGGCTCTTCCTGTTTACGCTGTGTTTTGACACAGCTGATCACGTGGTAAAGAGCTTCCCGAGGCTCTTTACCTCAATTGGAGTTGTGGTGTGTCAGACGGACATACCACACCAATGATCGCCGCGTTGCGCACCCCCCATGGCTTGTCCTGCTGGACATCGTATGACGTTCAGTCAGGATAACTAAACCAATTTGCACACCTCATATTGATATACGGCGTGCGGGAAGTGGTTAAGAAGAGGAACAATAAGTGTGCTGCATAAAGCTGAAGTTTAGGTATTGCAATTTTTACAGTTTTTATATTGGTCCAGCTTGAACCAATGTAAGTATGTATATGCCATACCTGTGGCATACCAGTAGAAGTTGGAAAGGCCTGTAGTACACACTACTAGAGTGATCTCTAGTAGCCTCCAGTTCCCATGCTGAGTGACTGCCCTGCTGCTTGGTGAACACAGGAGGTTGCTTGCTTGGCCCAGACGCCATTCAGAGAACACTTTTGCATATTCTCAGTGAATGAAAAGTGTTTTCTGATTGGATGATGTGGTGAGGCCGAGAGGCAATGTCCTGATCGCCACCTCGTTACGTCGCCTCTCCACCTCCATCCAATCAGAGAATACTTTGCATTACCATAAAGTTCTTTTAAATCAAGTTTAATCTGTTACTATACAGTAAGGGTATGTTCACACTATAGTGCTATACACTGTAACACTTATGTTTTTGTAAATTGGGGTGCACCACGGCAAGCTGTGTTAGGCTACTTGTTCAAAACGAATGGACTTCATTGCACAAAATTTTGTGCATTTTTTGCATCTTGCAGTGTGCTGGGGTGCAGTTCAAAACTAACGGTTCCACGGTGCACCAATGAACACACAGGGGTTTATTTACTAAAGCTAGAGAGGGCACAATTAGTTACAATTCTGCAGAGAAACCAACCAATCAGCTTCTAACCTCAGCTTGTTTAACCACTTACCCACTGGGCACTTAAACCCCCTTCCTAACCAGACCAATTTTCAGCTTTCGGGCTCTCACATTTTGAATGACAATTACTCAGTCATGCAACACTGTACCTATATAAAAATCATTTTTTTCACACAAATAGAGCTTTCTTTTGGTGGTATTTAATCACTGCTGGGTTTTTTTTATTTTTTGCGCTATAAAAGAAAAAAGACTGCAAATTCTGTAAAAAAAAAAAAAAAAAGCATTTTTCTTTGTTTCCGTTTATAGAATTTTGCAAAATGGTAATTTTTCTTCATACATTTTGGCAAAAATTTATACTACTGCATATCTTTGGTAAAAATAACCCAAATCGGTGTATATTATTTGGTCTTTGTGATAGTTATAGAGTCCACAAGCTATGGTGCCAATCTCTGACAATTGATCACACCTGATGTACTGATCTCATTTCTTGCGACCCTAACAAGCCAGGAAAGTACAAATACCCCCCAAATAACCCGTTTTTGGAAAGTGGACATTCCAAGGTATTTGGTAAGAGGCATGGTGAGTGTTTTTTTTTTTTTTTTTTTGAAGTTGTAATTTTTTTCCCACAATTCTTTACAAAATCAAGATATTATTTTTATTTTATTTTTTTCACAAATTTTTTATATTAGCAGGTTATTTCTCACACACAGCATATGCATAGTACAAATTACACTTCAAAACACATTCTACTACTCCTCCTGAGTACGGCAATACCACATGTGTGAGACTTTTACACAGTGTGGCCACATACAGAGGCCCAACATGCAGGGCGCACCATCGGGTGTTCTTGGAGCATAAATTACACATATAATTTCTCGACTACCTCTTACACTTTTGAAGGTCCTGGAGCACCAGGACAATGGAAACGCCACAAAAATTACCCCATTTTGGAAAGAAAACAACCCAACGTATAATCTGAAGCATAATGAGTTTTTTGAACGGTTAATTTTTTTTTTTCTACAAGTTTTTGGAAAATGTGTAATGAAAATGCATTTATTTTTTTTATTTTTTACACAAAGTAGTCCATTTATACAATATTTCTAACACATAGTATGTACATACCAAAAATTTCACCCCAAAATAGATTCTCCTGCTCCTCCCGAGTACGGCGATACCACATGTGTGAGACTTTTACACAGCCTGGTCACATAGAGAGGTCCAACGTGCAGGGAGCACCATCAGGCGTTCTAGGGGCATAAATGTCAAATCTAATTTGACTAACTATTACACACTTGTGAAGCACTCTAGTGGCATGGATGAGAACTAACGTGGCGTGGCTGGATGAGTATTTCTGAGGATGGATGAGCATGGGTGGCTGGCTGAGTATGGATGGCTAGAGTGGGCACAAATCAGCGCTGTGGGTACTACACATCCAGCCCACAGTGCTGCAGCACCTGATACGCACACGAATGCACGGTACAGAGAAGGGAGAGAGGAACCGGATATGACGCTGGTTTGTTTACAAGTGATCACTCCGTCATTTGACAGCGATCAGGTGGTAAACGTCATGGATATTCCCGGGTGCGTGCCCGATTCTGGGAGTACTTCAATGTACGCTGTCCCAGCGTTATCAAGCCGCGCTGTAGCAGTCATTCGGCTATGGCGCAGTTGATAAGTGGTTAATTAAGCTTTAGCAATAAAACCTGGAAGCTGATTGTGTTTTCTGTAGAATTGTGACTAATTGTGCCCTCTAGCTTTAGTAAATAAACCCCACGGTGCCTTACAGCAGGCATTTATGAATGGGCCCTAAATTAAAATTGTAATTTATGTGGCTAAAATGAATCACTATTATCATGGCAACCCCAAAGTTTGTGCAGCTAACCAGTCAAACAGCAGTCTCCATTTTTATCATGTACTTATCAAATATAGAATGTATATGAGGTGAAGTGTTTGAAGTGGAAACATTCCAATAGCATTTGCAACACTACACTTCTGGTTTTACACACTATGCTAGTGCAAATGCAGCAATTACATCAATACTAGTCTGCTTGGCTTAACCACTTCAGCCCCGGACCAATTTTCAGCTTAAGGACCAGAGGTCTTTTTTCAATTTCGCACTGCACTAATTTAACTGGTAATTGCGCGGTCATGCAATTTTGTAACGAAACGAAATTTGCGTCCTTTTCTTCCCACAAATAGAGCTTTTGCATTTTTTTTTTCCACGCAGTATTTGCGCAGCGATTTTTGAAACGCAATTTTTGTGGAAAAAATACACAAATTTTTTTATTTTAAAGCACTACAACCCACTATATTGCTCAAATTGTTGATGAAATAAAAAATTTGATCTTAGGCCAAGTACATGAATACCAAAAACGAAAAGCTTTAAAATTTCGCACAAACACGCACTGGCGACAAACTACATATATTTTTAAAAGCCTTTAAAAGCCTTTACATGATACCACATTAGATTCACGGAGGAGGTCTACTGCTAAAAGCACTGCCCTCGATCTGACCTGCGCGGTGATACCTCACATGCATGTTGCAATTGCTGTTTACAAATGACGCAAAACCAACCCTTGTGTACGCCTTTGCGAAAGAGAAGGGGAGGCAGGGGTGCTTTTTTTTTGTTTTTGAAAATTTTTTAAAGTTTTTTTTTTATTTATTTAGCTTTTTTATTCTATTTTTTAAACTGTTCCTTCCATTTTTTTTTTTGTTATGATTTTTATTGTGATCTCAGGGAATGTAAATATCCCCTATGAAAGCAATAGGCCGTGACAGGTACACATTTTTTTGAACAAAATTGGGGTCTATTATACCCTAGATCTTTCCTCTGCCCTCAAAGCATATGACCACACCAAGATTGGTGTGAAAAAATGCTTTCCCAATTTCCCAATGGCGCGGTTTATTTCCGGGAGGGGGGACATTCCCTCCCACTGCTTTTAAAAGCAGTCTAGAGGCTAATTACCCGCTAGAATTGCTTTTAGATGAACGCCGATCACTGGCTGAAAACAATGATACCAAGATGATACCTGAACCTGCAGGCATCATTCTGTTATAACCATTAAAAGTGCAGCAACATACTGGACATATTTTGTAATCTTTTTTTTATTTTCATGCAGCCTATTTGCTGAACGAAAATAAAGAGATTGATTGGTGGGTATGCCCACCATTAAAATACCTCCCTTCATCGACAAACTTCTAATGATGGGCATAAATGCACCATTTATATATGCCGATTCATGGGGGCATCCTACCGCAAAAGTTATGCCGTCTACACACGGTCGGAATTTCGACCGCATGTACGTGGCATTATGAGCCAATCGCTCCTCCGCCGCCCCTGCTGCCCCCAAGCTTCGGCATGTATGCTCTTTTTTTTTACTGTGGTGGTTAAATTACCTCCTACAGCCTTGGAGTCGCGGCTTTATGTATCGTGGGAGCAAACGCTGTTGCTGACAAGATAAATAAATCCGCGCTGCAACTGAATGGCGCATCTGAAAACAAAAAAATGCTTAACACCAAAACACAGTAAACAAAATTCCCTACCTGAAAAGCAAGCATGCTAAAACATAATAAATCATTGCAGAAAAGAATGGAGTAAAAAAAGAGCATCAATAGATAGAGAATAGAGTGAGAGATAGAACAATAAAACTTTTTTTTTTTCTAACCTGGGCGACGCAGACCTTATTTGACCCTAAAACCTCATAATTCTAATGATGGGCATACAAGCACCAATTATATATGCCGATGCATGGGGGCATCCTCCCCAAAAGTTATGCCGTGTACACACGGTCGGAATTTCGACCGTTTGTGCATTAGGAGCCAATCGCTCCTCCGCCCCCCCTCTGCCCCCTCTAGCAGTCTCCATTTTTATCATGTACTTATCAAATATAGAATGTATATGAGTGGGGTGAAGTGTTTGTAAAAATAAATCCGCGCTGCAACTGAATGGCGCACCTGAAAACAAAAAAATGCTTAACATAAAAACCAGTAAACAAAATTACATACCGAAAAGCAAGCATGATAAAACATAATAAAACATTGCAGAATAGCATGGAGTAAAACAAGAGCAACAATAGAGAGACAATAGAGTGAGAGAGAGAACAATAAAACGACACTATTTTTGTTTTTTTTAAATGCAGCAATTACATCAATACTAGTGCACTAACCTTTACATGTTCTCTGCTCTGCGTTCCGGTCACATAGACCGGCGCACCGAGCGTGCTTGGCTTAAAAGAAGTATGTTTTTTGTTTTTTTTTCTAATCATACTTCTCTCGGTGGATGGACCATCAGACCGATGCTGCAGCTGTCCCCCGGCATCTCTGCACTGAGAACCGAGCCACCGAACATTGCTGATGGCTTATTTCTCACTCCTCCCGAGCAGAGCGATGCTGTCTGTCAGTCAGCATCACTCCTGCTCTGCTTCTCCACGCTCATTGGAGCACTGAGCTGTGGAGGGGCGGGGAGCAGCCGTCTCATCGGCTCGCTGAGACTGCCATCAATCAAGGCAGCTGGCAGATCCAGACTTGGGAAGTCGGGATGACGCGCTGCCTCGACTGATTGCAGTGACGTCAGCGGAGATCGGACTTCAGATCGCTCTCGGCTGAAAAACGGATCACAGGAGTGCAAAATGAATTGCATTCCTGTGACCCTTAGGAGAAGCCCAGCTTAAAAATCTCAGGCTGGACTTCTCCTTTTAATTATTACAATATTTTAAAGTAGCAGTGTTAAGGCCTTAAAAGCGCAGTTAAATTAAAGTAAGCGTGTGCGTGTGTGTGTGTGTGTGTGTGTAAAAAAAAAAAATATATATATATAATCAGAAAGTATAGTGTTTTAATATTGGTAATGATTAATTAACTTTTTTGTATTTTAGTTTCTTTATATTGAGCCATTTGTTTATTTAGAATTTTTTTTTATTTATTTTTTGGCCCTATACATTTGTAGCAGATTTTCTGCTTTTGTGAAATGTGAGAGCCTTGTCTCCACAAAATGGGAGTGAAGGTGCTATAAATCAGAATGGGAATTTAGTGGGTATTGACATCCACCCTTTAATGCTGTTGACCTTTTTGTCTCGTGAAAACGGCCATATATCAAACAGAAAAAAGCATGTCGGTGTGCTTGTGGCATCTGACAAAAGACGCATGATTTTTCTTTGGCAAAAGCGGTGTGGATCTGCATTCTCCAAACATCTAGCAAATGGACCTCCTAAATTATTTGTGTTAATTCTTAAAACTGAATGAAAGTCCAGACAATTTCTGTTTAATTTACTTTTCTATCTCTTTAACATACTTAAGATGAGATGAGATTATGAGATGAATGATCGTCCCATTTTTTTTTTTTTGCTAGTCTCATATCGAAAATGAAGAGGTTACTAAACTTACAAAAATTCTCATACGACTGAATACAACTTCGGTCGTGATGTAATGTATTCTTTCATTTGCGAGTATGCGTGGTGTTGCTCTTCTGATTTTTTTTTTTTTGACAAATACTTTACTGATTAAACAAAAATCTTTCTTTCTGGTATCATACGAGAAAAATGTTTGTTTGTCCCTTTTGGATAATTTTGTCGTGATAGGCTTTCAAAAGCTGTGTACTAACGATCAAATTATCGGATCGCTTCGACGGTTGTATTTTTTCGGCTGATTTTGAAATGTGTGTCTTAGGCATACCATACATTAACAGATCATGACAAAGCAGAGAACAATTCTATCAATACAGACCAATAAAAGATAACTTGTTACGCTGTATAAGCATTAAATATTTCCCCTAGAAAAAAAATAAAGTGCCCCATAACATATAAACTGACCTTGTGAGATGAGGATGACTCCTCCACACGGTGGAAAGGTTGGAGAAAAGTGACATTAAACATAAGGACATTTTTTAAAAATTGTATTTATTTCAGGTACTTGTATAGCGCCGTCAATTTACGCAGCGCTTTACATATACATTGTACATTCACATCAGTCCCTGCCCTCAAGGAGCTTACAATCTAAGGTCCCTAACTCACATTCATATACTAGGGCCAATTTAGACAGAAGCCAATTAACCTACCAGCATATTTAAGAGTGCATGTTTATATGGCTGTGGTCCGCTTTCATTAGGGCCATAGAATAAAATGGTTTTCAACCTGTTAACTGTCTCAGTTCATTTAGCAGTTTACAGCAGTTTGTATGAAATCTTTGTCTAATCTCTTCCTAGAAGGGATAACTAGACCGATTATGATGAGGTAGATTTAAAATCTGGTTATAGTTTGGGCAATCGCTGCCCAGTATAAGCCATGGTTGCCATACACTACTGACCATGCCTAACTATCCCAAATCAGCTGTCTGCAGTTTGGAATAAATGGCTTAATTTGTGTTTTTACAACAGCGATTCAGGGTTGCACAGCTCCACATATAGAGGAATACACCTCCCTATTCTTTTTATTATTATTTGTGATGGAAGTGAGTCATGAAAATACCTTATGTTTTATGGAGGCTCTGCTGTTCTAATCTCCTGTAGTCTAGAACTTGTTTTGCAAATATGCATTTAATATGTGACAAAGGTTTCATAGAGTTGTATGGGCTAGCTAACTTCCAACTAGTTTGATAAGGGTAAGAGTCTTCCCTCTGATTTAATTTAGCATAAACTTTTTTGTTCTGTAAATAAGATGCTACGTTTAGTTGACTATAATTTAATATGTAATTTTTCTTATTTACCTGACTACATTTTTTTTCTTTTTATAAATTCGTTTTTTCTCTAGCCAAACTCATAATGGAAGATTTGTGCAAAACTATATGTACATTCCCATAATCACTGTAGTTTGGCAAATAAATGAAAATGTAGCATCCTGTATATCAGTTTTTGAACCTGCCAGTGTCCCTGATATTGTTCAGTTGGTCGATGCACACCAGAAGGAAGATAGAGGGAATTTGGGGTCTTTATTGACCTGCATTGTTCACAAGCCAGCCTGACACAGACTTGACCTCATCGTCTTTATGTTCCTTCTAAATGGCCGTATGAGAAGAATTGGAGGATCTTGCACTGTACTGATCCCTACTTACAAAGGTGTACTACTTATCCCCAATTCAGGGCACTTTTTGTTAAGTAATGTTGTAATTGCTGCCCAATCTGGCAGAAATCACCTAATGTCTACAAATACCTTTTAGAAATGTTAAAAAGGATGTCTAAGGATCTTTTTTGGGTCTAATATATATATATATATATATATATATATATATATATATATATATATATATATATATATATATATATATATATATATATATATTATATATATATATTTTTTTGGATAGAGTGGAGGGGGATTAGAACACCTGTCGGTTTTTATTGCAGTTTGTCCCCCCCCCCCCCCCCCCGTTAAGCAGATTTACCTTCTCTATTTGTCCTGGTTTACCATTATCATTGAGCCCGGGTTCACACTATAGCGAACACAGACATTGCATGTGATTTGCACCCACACTGCAGTGCCACCTGCATGTGATGTCTGCAATGCGAGTTTAGCAATACAGTTGTATAGCTGAACTGGAATCGGATCGCATGGGTATTCTTGCGATCTGATTGCTGTGCGAGTTCACACTGCGATCTGTGAACCGATCTGGGGGTGTCATTAACATTGTCTTGACACCCGCAGCTGTTCGCAGAGGGCAGTGTGACCTGCCTGCGGGAGAAAAGCGATGCGGGAACCGGTGCTGTAATCGCGATGATTCCCACATCACTAATAGTGTGAGCCTAGGATAAAAGTAAAACGAAGAAAAATAATTCCATATTTTGGGTTGTCCCCTGAAAAGTAACGGAGGGGGAATTCTTCCAATTGGGACAGTAGTTCTTGTGACCTGGGGGGAATTCCCATAATTTGCCAGGTTTTCCTCTCACTTCCTGTTTTGGCTATGGGACAGTAAGTGAAGGGAAATCTCTGCAATGGGACACAGATCAAAATCTGTCAGGGGTTATAAACCTCCCTTACTCTATCCAAAATTAAAACATAAGTTTTGCCTATAGTTCTACTTTAAAGGATAAGTTCACCTTTGGGAACATTTAACGTGTTACACCTGTTTTCAGGTTGGAACATGCAACATGTTCCCAATGCTACAGCCACGGCCCGTTCCCCTCCCCGTACTAGCTGTCACCTTTTTGAAATCAGCGAAGCCCTGCACCGCTGCGTCATTCATTCACACAGCTCTGCGTGTGAATGAAGTACAAGCTCTGACATCCTTTGTGGCTGTTGGCTTGTAGTTCTCTATGAAATACCACATCACTGTGGAGCACTGGGGTAGTTCATTGATTCTTCCCGTCAGTGTATCTGCCTGGCTGTACGGGATGTATAGGCACACAGATACACTGACCGATATACAGGAGACCTGCTCTGCTGATCACTGGTGCAATGCTTTACAGGCTTCAAAAATACAGCTGATCACGTGATGTAAACAGAAGATCGTAATCGTTTATTTTTTTTTTTCTCCTCACGCTGACAGCGCAAGGACAAAAAAAGCTGATCATTGGCTTCAGTGCAAGGGACATTGGTCCCGAAGAGTAAGAGGCAAAGCCGCCTCATCTGTGCCCACCAATACCGCCTTCCAGTGCCACCTGCCAGTGCCCACACAGTGCCATGAATCAGTGCATAAGTGCCACCTATCAATGCCACCAGTGGTGCCAATCAGTGCCACCTAGCAGTGCGGCCTCGTCGGGGCCCACCGGTGCCGCCTCGTCGGCGCCCACCGGTGCCTCGTCGAATCAGCGTACATCAATGAAGGAGAAAAATTACCTGTTTACAAAATTTATTAACAAAATATAAAATTATTTCGTTTGTTTTTTAGTTTTTTTTTTTTTGTTTTTTTTTTTTAACAAAAAATAAAAAACCCAGAGCTGATCAAATACCACCAAAAGAAAGCTCTATTTGTGGGGGAAAAAACTTATAAAAATTATCTTTTGGGTACAGTGTTGTATGACCGCGCAATTGTTGTTCAAAGAGTGACAGCGCTAAAAGCTGAAAAATTGGTCTGGGAAGGAGGGAGGTTTAGGTGCCCAGTAAGCAAGTGGTTAAGTGAACTTTATCCTTTAAAAAGTTCCAATGTTTAGATCAGTGTGTTGTCTATTTTACCTTTTTTGCCTTTTTATAGTATATAAAAATCCTTGTTTTTTTAACATAATTTCTGCATACTAGTTATATTTTGAACTTTTTGGCCTTAAAAAAACTAGAATTGGCAGAAAAATATAAATATTTCCTGTCTTCTTTATGCCATCAGTCTCTTTTCAGGATGAAGGAGGTACGGTTAAAATTGACATAAAAACTAAAATAAAAGTTGGAAACATATGTATGTTACCTCCTGCTGTTACTTGAGATATTTGGCATTACCTTCACAGTTATGATATCTGTAAACAAAGTTGGCTGTAGTTCATTCACTACCTGTAGCTTCAGCTCCATGTTTGCCTCAAATGTCATTACTCAAGGGGCCCTCCCGAGGTAAGTGTTTTTAGTCTGGTATGCTTCTTGCATTATCAATCGGCATTGCATTTTTCGGCACAAATGTGGTCTTTTTATGGAATTTTTAAAAACTATATTTAATTGACAATCTTTTTTTTTTTTGTTTTTTTTTTTTTTTACCCCCCCCCCCCCCAAAATTCTGCAGGATAATCACTAATTCAGTGGTCTCCAAACTTTATAAACAAAGGGTCGGTTTTATGTCCATCAAACTTTGGGGGGCCGAACTGTGGCTAGTGGGAGAAGACCTGTCCTAGCGTCAGTGGGAGCAAACAATGCCCCATCCTTGTTATTAGGGGGGGGTAATAATGCGCTGTCGTCTGTATCATTGGGAGATATAGTGCCCCATCATTGGTGTCAGTGGGAGGAATAGTGCCCCATCATTGGTGTCAGTGGGAGGAATAGTGTCCCCTCATTGGTGTCAGTGGCAGGAATAGTGTCCCATCATTGTTGTCAATGGGAGGAATAGTGCCCCATCATTGGTGTCAGTGGAAATAATTGTGCCCCATTGTCTGGGCAGGAACTCCACTGTTGCAGATGGTGGGGGGGAAACCATGCCCCAAGGGCCAGATAAAAGCAAGCGGCCACATCTGGCCCCCGGACTGCAGTTAGGAGACCACTGCGCTAAATGAACACTTAAAAATACATGTGTGTTTTGTTGCCTGCCGATGGACTTGTGTCCATTCCTGAGCTTTACACAGCCATGAAATGTTGCACAGCCAATCTAGTAACTTGGCTATTCTCTGCTACAATTCATCAACACAATTGGGTCACCCTCCTGCCCCATCCAGTAGGTGGGTCCAGTAGGGAGTACTGCATTTCTAGTCTGTTGCTGCTCCTTCACGGTCCAAGTACTGTAAGGGCCTGCTCAAACCTAAACATGCATGAAAACGCTCAAAACACATTGCCTTCCATTGACGTGCATTTTTTACGTGCGTTGACACACATGTAACATTTTAACACAACGAACCTCATTTCACGTGACGCCAGCATTGTGGTGTGAACAGGACACATAGAAAATAATTGTTTTCTATGTGTTCTTGCGGTGACCTTGCATTCGTCCAGTGTAGTAAAACGCAGGTAACTGCAGTGTGTGTGAACAAGGCCTGACTCGCTCTTTCATTCATGCATTTATACTGGTTTGTTTTTAAATGCATTACATTATTTTAAATGCGTAACCGCATTTGTTGGTGTTTTTATTATCTGCCTTTCTGCACTTTTTAGTATTGGAAATATCTTGTGACTTTTAATATATGGTGTAGGCTGCAAATGAATGAGAGGAGCATACACTCAATGGACAGATTTTTGTATTCTTAGAATCCTACGCCGTAATTCTTTTCTGTTTGATTTTTTTTTCTCAATTTGTCATGGGTTGAAGCTTTGCTAATTATAAGAGATTACCGCCGACTGACCGCTGACCTTTCTAAGATGCGTGAATAATCAATACATGAAAAGCCTATATGCTTCTAGGGCTTACGTTCATCGTTTCCAGAGGGCACTCCGTTACAAATAACTATTCCTACATAAAAAAAAAAAATCAATAAAATTTGCTCTGGAAAATTATCTTTGTGTAACAAACCTTGCATTGGGAAAACAAAATCGAATGATCATTAGAAATTATTTACATTTTTTTTGTTGCTAATCATTGTGAATGGCCAATGTCAATCGACCAAAACATTCCTTTAGGTAATTTCATGCTAGATGTAATTTGTAAATCGGTTTTCATTTCCAAAGTGCTGCATATATTGGCACCTGAAAGGCGTGGCCTGTGATAATAATACAGGACAACTAGGGGGTTTAGTGGAAAAATATGAAGTTATAAGCCTGTTTTGCACCTAATTGTCTGTGCTGCACAAATGATTATGCGAAATAAATTGACTTCCTTTATAGAGCGCCAATTTATAGCGTATCTAAACCCATACAAAAATGTTGTATTACAACAGTCCTTCAAGTGGAACATTACTCAAAATTAAGTCCTGCTAGATCACTTGCCCATTTTTTTTTTTTTTTTTTTATGTAAATGAAAGAATACAGAAAATTTAGAAAAAATAAAAACTTGATCACTTGCCCATTTTTACAGGTATAGCTATGTAAAACATTAAAAATAGGTGCCTATACTGTTTTAAAGTGGTGTTTCCACCAAAAAAAAAAAAAAAAAACATTGGAATTTTTTTTTTCACTCACCTCTAAATGCCTGTTGCTAGGGGGTCTCTCGTAGTCTGCCTCCTTTAGTGCCCTCCTCTTTTGCCCTGTGACAAGGACACTGCATTTCTGGTAAGAGCGAAAGGTACTGAAAATGTCCTTAGCCCGAAAAATTAAAACTAATGCAGCCACCACATTTAATGACTGATAAACTGCAATATATTACATTTTTTTGTTTTTTAGTTTAGATACCCTTTAAGAGATAATCTTATGACTATCTAATCTGTTTTTTTTTTGTTTTTTTCAGTATGGAGCTGAATTCAGGCGGTTTTGCCTTAATCGGTACAAACCAGGAACTTTCGAGGAATTCTACAACCTTATACTTCAAGTCCATAATATCTCCAATGTGGATGTCATGCTTGGATATGCGGATATTCATGGTGATCTTCTACCCATTAACAATGATGATAATTTCTTAAAAGCTGTGTCAAGTGCCAACCCCCTCCTAAGAGTATTTATTCAAAAACAAGGTAAGATGCCTATTTGTGTTTTTTTCTTTTCTTTGTTTCCTTTTTTTTTTTTTTTCTTTTTTGTTTGTTTTTGTTTGTTTTTTTCAGTGATTTGCAAGCATTTCATCAATAATTAAAGAAAGAAGCATTTGTAATATTTGAAGTAGATTGTTTTGGTTTTCAAAATGTTGGCTCTTTTACGGACATGAACATGGTAGCAATCCATGAGTAAGTGATCAGCTCAGACGTGTTTTGGATTCTACTCTGAAGTTGTCTGGGCTATCCTGCCAGAAAGCTGTCGCTGCACACAGCCAATCGTAAGTGACTGTGGTACTCCCCGCCCCTGCAGCCACATGTATAGAAGGGGTGTATGTGTGTGGCTGTTGGGTGGGGAATGGCTTGGCTGCTTATGATTGGCTGTGTGCAGAGACAGCTTTCTGGCAGTGTAGGATCTGAACATGCCTGAGCTCATCTCTGTCCATGTACATGCTTCTATGTGCCTATTCTGAAGTAAGTCTGCCCATAGATGGGTGTTTTTTTTTTTGTTTGTTTTTTTTTTTTTTTTTTTTTGATCATCCAGTGGGCTGGTTGAAAAAAAACAAACAGATTCCTCGATCCACTCAAGTGACGTGGATGGAGGAATCCTCTCCGCTGTGCTATTGTATCCTTTGTCAGCACTGCAGCCCTTGCTCAAACGAAAATTCTCCATCATTCCTATTCGACGGGGATGGATCAAAATTCGGCTGGCCTCTACTGAACTGACTGAATTCCGATCCATCTATGGCTAGCTTAAAAATCTTATCATTCGAATAAAATAAAACCGTTTTTTTGACTGAAAATTTTCAATTCAGCTAATTGCCTGGTTACCTAGCAAAGCATGTCTGCTGTCCGCTATAGAGAACATATCCTACTGTTTTCAGGCAGTGGATAGCATAAACTACCCATCTTGTATGGGCACCTGGTGTGCGGATCTAAGGTGCGCTGATTGTTGTATTGTGATTTTTGCTGTAAGAAGAATTGGGGATTATTTATTAAAACTGGAGTGTGCAAAATCTGGTGCTGCACTGCATATCCAGATTTGATTGCCAAAGTTTAACCAATTTAGGACTAGGCATATTTTTCAAACTTGTTTACAAGTTTAAAATCTTTTTTTTTTTTTTTTTTGCTAGAAAATTATTTAGAACCCCCAAACATTATTTTTTTTCTTCAGAAAAAAATGGCGGTTGGTGCAATACTTCGTCACACCGTATTTGTGCAGCGGTCTTACAAATGCAATTTTTTTGGAGAAGAATGACATGTTTTGAATAAAAAAAAAAAAAAAACAGTAAAGTTAGCCCAATTTTTAGATTGTAAAAGATAATATTACACTGAGTAAATTGATACCCAACATGTCATGCTTCAAAATTACGCCCGCTTGTGGAATGGCGACAAACTTTGACCCTGAAAAATCTCTTTTGCTAAAATGATTGCTCTCACGATCGCAGCGATACATCACATGTGTGTTTTGAACACCATTTACATATCCGGGTGCGACTTACTTCTGCACACGAGCACGGTGGGACGGGGCGCTTTTAAAAAAAAAAAAAAAAAAAGTTTTCTTATTTTACTGTTTTTTTTTTTTTTTTTACACTGTAAACATCCCTTGTAATAGCATGATAGGACCTCTTCAATGTGAGACCTGGGATCAAAAATACCTCAAATCTCACATTTATACTTAAATGCAATAAAAAGAAAAAAAAAAAAAATTATATATATATATATATATATATATATATTTTTTAAGTCTTTTTATTGAAAAAAAAAAATTCCCCTTTAAGGCCGTTGGGTGGAAGTGACGTTTGACATTGCTTCCATCATCCAACGTCATTGAGTCGAGTGGGGGGCCATCATTTTCTCACTCAACTCGCAGCCTCTGAGGGGAAAGGACCGTATCGTCTCCACCGCTACCGGCGGCTCCAGTAAGTGGCAGACGACTGGAACGCGGGGACCACTTTTATCCTAAACGACCGCCCCTGCCGTTTCAGAAAATACTGGGGTTATGGCAGCTATCTGCCACCATAACCCTGGTATTCTATGTTAAAGTACTGATGTACAGCTATGGCGGTTTTGCTGTAAGTGGTTAATTGAACAAGCTGAAGTTAGAAGCTGATTGGCTACCATGCAGAGCTGCACCAGGTTTGCACTCTCCAGTTTTAGCAACTCTTCCCCCATTGTGTCATAGATCGTTTTTGCTATGAACCTCATCTAAGGTCTATGGAAATCTAAAGTTGGCCATACAATCCCCAGACCAGGCTGCCAACTACACCTACACTTGGCTCAGATGGCCTGTGCTCCAACAAATTTGAATATTCATGTGAATGACTACATCTGAACAATAGTTATTAGGCATCCCTGGTTTTGAAGTGGTTTAATGTGTTGGAAGCATATTTAATAGAAAGCTGTTCCGGATGAGTGCGGTAATCATAGATTCGATTCCCTTTTTTTTTCAGTATGGATATTTATCTGGTAGAAGTGTCTGGATTGCTCATATATGGGTTTATTATTCTGAAGCGTCAAAGGTTTTCTGGCTCTTGGCTGCCATAGGAAGTAGCCCACTTTGCCTATTGTGGAACATGCTATTAAAGATTAAATCTTTCTATTCTGCAGCTTCCTAGGTTTGAGGGATTAAGATTGTAATTTAGATAGCTAGAGGTCAATGAGCCTTGGTGAGTCACTGACACATTTCTACTTTGCTTGAATGTTGGCATTTAGTTGAAAAGACATTGCCTGCAGGGTGGCAGGAGATGGAGCAGTTGGAGGTTCCATAGTGTTCTGGATACGAGTAGCTTGTGCACAAAATCATTAGAGGGGATGGAAGGAGAGATTGACACAGCAGCTGTGTGTAAACTTTCCAAGACTATCGGACTCATTTCATGGCTTCATTGGCTTACACAAGGCTTCGGGGATTTATGGCAAGTGTTTTACAAGGCCTTGTTGTCAAACTGCAGCTTGTGTGACATTTCTGGCCCTTACCCTCTTCATATATTCTAGAATTTAATTTCAGGTCTGAACATGACTTTTATTGACCCCTTTAAAAGGGATCTGCGTAACGCAATTAAAGTACTATAAAGCCATGAAATCGAATTTAACCTTCCCACAAAAACATCCCTCAGAAGGCCAATAATGAAAGACACCAGACTCCAAATTTGTTGTGTATGATCACTTGTAAAACAGTCCGTTCTTTTTCACTAGGGAGATTTGTATTCTCTTGGCATTAATGTTTATGTGGGTGCTGCGTCCCAAGAACATCTGCTTTAGACATTTAAAGTGAAGCTATCATCTAGTCTGTAAGCAGAGAGATAGAGATCAATCGGTTGTAAGCATGAAGTGGCCTTCTCACTTTCCATCTCATGGCGTACTGTTATGTCACAAGCAGCTTACAACTTCATGCTGACGTTATTTATTATTTAAAGTTAATTTGCAATAAAAATCGCACAGCAGTAGCAAGCAACCATATTCTTCACTGCTTTAACCTCGATAATGCTGCGGGTTACTGAAATTAGTTCTGTGCATTGCTTTATTGGATAAACCAATTACTGGAGTTTCATTATCTCTAAGAGCCATATACATGGGGAACAAAGGAAAAGCTGTGCGTGACTAGTCTTCCTTCTCCCCATCGGTGTAGGTGTGAGTCAGAACCTGCTGCCATGATGAACCCGTAGGAGCCTTCTTTTCTGTGCTTTCTATATCCGTCATCATCATGCAACTCTGGGTGTGGGCAACAAGTCCCAGTGATCTTCTTTTTTTTTCTTTTTTTCTTTTCTCATAACTTTAATTGCATAACTTATAAATGAAAATCAATTATTTCATACACAGAGAGGTCCAAACTGCAATATTGATTTCAAAGGATAAAACCAAACTTTTTTAAATTCATGGCAAAAAAACTTTGCTTGTTGTGTACTAATAAATCCGCTCTAATACTGTGATATCAATGTGTGGATGGCTCTTGTGTTAGTTGGCTGGCCATACATTGTACAACTTTCTTAACTTTCTTGTACAATTCTCCTTTATATTTACCAAAACCATATACTGTAATATGAGGTCAAACCTAAATACTTTCAATTTGGATCCAATCAGGCATTCCTTTGTACTAGTTAAAGGATATGTAAAGGTTTGTTTTAAAAAACAAAAGAACAAACATGTCATACTTAACTCCTCTGTGCAGTTGGTTTTGCACAGAGTGGCCCGATCCTCCTCTTCTGGGGTCCCTCAGCGGCACTCCTGGCTCCTCTTCTTTTCTCATCGGAGAGCCGCTCTCCCTCGGGGGACTCGTGCGGGCCCGCTCCGGTGTCCTGCTGCGCCCATTGACACTGACAGCAGGACTCGGCCCCGCCCCCCACATCATTGGATTTGATTGACAGCAGTGGGAGCCAATGGCTGCGCTGCTATCAATCTATCCAATCAGGACCTGAGACGGCAGCTGGAGCTGGTGTGCTCGTCCCTGACGCTGGAAAGACCGGGGGCTCTGGGGGGGGGCTGCTGCATCACAGGAGGTTTTTCACCTTAACGCATTTACAACCCCTTTTTAAAGGTAAATATATTGGAAATTGAACAAGACAATTGTATAATGTATGACCAGATTAAAGCTTCATTCACACTACTAGTTTTACTAACTGACAGCTCAGGTCGGAGCCGTGGGGGAACCATGCTAATTTCTTTCCTGCAACATGTGGTTGCAGGGAAGAAATTCACACGGTCTATAGCCTGCCTTAAGCCTAGTACACACTAGTATTATTATTTTTTTAATTTTCGTTTAACCCAGCAGGGCTGAATGAAGAAAAAAAAAAACTGACGGCTTCAGTCGGAGCCGCTGTACTAACAACCTGACCTTAGTACTGCAATCCCCCTGCTAAACTTTTGTGTTCTGACAGGGGGACGGCCCCCCACCAGAACATGCTGACCAGGAGTCAGTCAGCAGACCTTCTTTTTTTTTTTTTTCGGTCATGAGCCTTCGGTCTGGCTGCTATACAGACGAGCTGAATGTCAGTCAGTTTGTACTGAACCAGCTGATGCCACCCTGTGTTTACTAGGCTTAAGTAACATTTAGGCCCCTTTCACACTGGGGCGGTGCAGGCGTCTGCGGTAAAGCGGCGCTATATTTAGCGCTGCTTTACCGTTGTTTTAGCAGCGGTATTCAGCCGCTGACAGGGCGGTTTTAACCATCGCCGGTGACAGAAAAAGGGTTAAAACCACACAGTTTAACCGCTCTGCCCCATTGATTTCAATGGGTAGGAGCGGTGAATACACCGCTCCAAGGATGCGGCTAGCAGGACTTTTTTTTTACCGTCCTGCTAGCGCACCGCTCCAGCTTTCACACTGGAGTGAAAGAACCCGCTTTTTTCAGGCGCTATTTTTAGCGCTGTAGCGCCTGAAAAAAGGCTTCAGTGTGAAAGGGGCCTTAGGCTTAGCTTGGAACAGTTGTATTTTTGCTAGGCCACCGTCAATGCACGGTATAGTCTGTTACCAATTTATGGCACTGCATGGTACCAAGGCATGAACTGTATGTGGTAGTGTGGTGGTGTGACTGGGCCCTGAAACAGAGCAGGAGATTTATTCTGGATAAGTATATTTGCATATTGGCCACCCCCCCTATCACAAACTGCTAGAATTTTTTTTTTTTTTGTTTTTTATATTTAATGAATACATTTTATATTTAATGGCTATCAGGAATGAGGGGTCATTATGACTTTAAAGAATATTTTTAACCAACAAACATGCTTTTTACATTTTAGTCACTTGATTTCTTGTCAATAGATAACTTCTTATCCATTTTACAGTACATAATGAAATGTCTTGCTACTGGTTTTCTACATGGGTCGCACAGGTTGGCATCATTCTTACTGCTGCATTGACAAATAATGAATCGGTGGCCTTTCAGACTTTGCACACTCCACATTATCCTCAATCTCACTTTCCATTTGGTTGTGCTGAAACAAGTAACAGTTTATCTTCATTTGATAGGGGACAGATTTTCAGTTTTGTTCAGCTGTTTTCTAGTCTGCCTAATCAATGTAAATGATTGCTTGTGTCCCTTATGTGTGTTATGCTTTGTGAAATCATTGGCCACAAATACAGGCATCTTTCTATGAAATGTAACAAAGCTTGCTTAGGTTTCTGAATAGCGGTTGCATCTGCTGCTTTTTGTATGGAGGAATGTCGGTTCAATTGGTCCCATTGAGGGCAATCATAATGAACAGGCAATAGAAAAATAAGCTGATGTGCTATGTTGGTTCCGCAGATGTAAGCTGAATGCAGTGGGTTTCAGTAAATCAGTAATGAACCCAAAAGCAAACATTTTATTATATTGCAGCTTACCAATTCTTGAATGTGATTGCTGTCAGTGCCAGGACAAGATCATCCGGTGCCCAAGGCAAAATTGCCGAATTGCACCCCTCTTCATTATGTGCAAGCTTATGAGGAGGAGGAGGAGGAGGAGGAGAGAGAGAGCACAGCCTGCACCTCCTCTCCTTGACGCTTCCAGCACCGGGCTGACAGAAGTAGTGATGCCACTGTCACTACTCCTGTCAGCCTTATAGTAGAAGGAACTTGTGGCACCCCCATTCCTACAATACATGCTGCGCCCAGGGCAGCCACCCCTTGTCCTGGCCCTGATTGCTGTACCGTAAAACCTTGGTTTGAGAGTAACTTGGTTTGAGTGTTTTGCAAGACAAGCAAAATGTTTTAATACATTTTGACTTGGTATACAAGCGATGTCTTGATATAAGAGTAGCGTCATGTCACAACTGAGTATAAAAGAGAAGAGAGGCACCTCTATGTGTAGCAATATGGTTACATTTAATGAAGGTACAACATTTAGCAACTCACATGGTTCATGATTTAAAACAGGCACATCGAAGTATGCAGGCATCCGGGGTAAAGATGTCCACATAGACCGTCCTCCGCACCGCCATAGACGCCGTCCCTTCTACACTGCGCTCCACGAGCTGTTCAGGCCTCGCTTTCAGATCGCTCTACTGCAGGGTAGTCTTCACGTTCGCGATTGCAGACTGAGAGCAGCCGGCACGGGGGATGGTCTATGTGCACAGCTTTACCCTGGATGCCTGTGCCATGTACCTATTTTCATCAACAACCATGTGAGTTGCTAAATGACATGACAAGAAAAAAAATAAATAAAAAATGAGTGTGTGCAGAACCGCTTTAAAATGATCAGCTTTTATTTATGTAAAACTTTTGTCCCAGAAGGAAAAACAAAGTTTGCTCAAACGGTTTTCTAAAGTGTGAGATTGGAGTTTAGTTTCAATTAGTGTATGTAAACCTGCTAGTACGTTTAAATGCTTTTTCCTGGAGTGTTCATAGACTCCTTGCTATTTTCTCGGTTATCAAATAGGTACAGGGATCTTATTTACAAAATGCAGTAAAAATGGCAATCCATCAAATGTCTTCTCTCTGGAAGTGCTGTGATGTGACAGCTGTTGACTATGGCTTAAAACTCTTTAAAGAGGAGATCCCGCAAATTAAAATTTTTTTTTTAAAAGTCAGACGCTACAAATACTGCAGCTGCTGACTTGTAAAATATGTCCAGGGCGCCCGCGATGTCCTCACCCGAAGTCGATCTGTCGCTCGGCTCTCAGGTGCTGCCGCCGCCATCTTCGGTAAGGGAATCAGGAAGTGAAGCCTTGCGGCTTCACTTCCTGGTTCCCTACTGCGCGAGTCGTGCTGCGCAATACGGATGGTCTCCGGTGTCTCTGAGACCCGTGCGTTTCCCAGCAGACAGCAGGGGGGGGGGGGGGGGGAGACGTAGACTCCCGCGGGAGTCTATGCCTGGAAGTGGGTGCAAATACCTGTATTGTAGGTTCCTGCACCCCCTCCTCCCTGAAAGGTGCCAAATATGACACCCGGTGGGGGGGGTTCCGAAAAGCGGAGATTTTCATTTTTGTGTGAACCTCCGCTTTAAATACTGTTATTGCTGTTTGGACTCCTATTTGAAGGAAAATACTAGCTGACTGTCCTTTGTGATATGTATGCGTGTTCTGGGTCAGAGTCCTAAAGTAGAAACTTTTTTTTTTTTTTTATCTATTTTTTTTCCAGTTTGGAAAGCGTAAGCAAGGGTTATAACTCCTGTCAGATTTTTTGTTTTCGCCATCTGTGTCCCATTTTAGAGATTTCCCCCTCACTTCCTGTCCCATAGCCAAACAGGAAGTGAGAAGAAGTCCCTGAAAATGAAGGGAATTCCTTGGGGACCCCCAGGTCACCAGAACTAGTGTGCTCAATTGAAGGTTTCCCCGCATACTTTTCTGGGAACACCCAAAATTTGTGTTTTTTTTTTACTTTCACTTGCAATGATAATGGTAAACAGGACAAATTTGAGAGGGTGAATCTCCTTAACAGGGGCACAGACAGCAAAAACAAAAAAAAAAAAAAAAAGTTTTGCCTTTTTAGTTATACTTTAAAATTCCAGTGCCATCATCCATATACAGAAATAGAAGGGACAATGTAAATTAAACAGTGTGTGTTTAGTATCACTTTAACTGCTAATACAAGTTATCAGCCACACAGGGAGTGCAGGATTTTCCATGAGTCGTTTGACCCGTAGATTTACATTTTTAATTGTGATCATTGAAGTAAAACCCTTGTGTAGCACTGCAAGGCAGGAAGCAGAAATTGCTATGTAATGAGATTTATTTACACTTTAACCACTTCAGCCCTGGAAAAATGGACCCCCTTCCTGACCAGAGCACTCTTTGCGATTCAGCACTGCGTAACTGACAATTGCGCGGTCGTGCGACGTTGCACCCAAACAAAATGATGTCCTTTTTTTCCCCCCACAAATGGAGCTTTCTTTTGGTGGTATTTGATCGCCTCTGCGGTTTTTATTTTTTGCGCTATAAACAAAAAAGAGACAATTTTGAAAAAAAAAATACAATATTTTGTACTTTTTGCTATAATAAATATCCCCATTTTATTTATTTTTAATTTTTTTAAAAAGCAATTTTTTTCTCAGTGTAGGCCGATATGTATTCTTCTACATATTTACAATAAGCATACATTGGTTTGCGCAAATGTTATAGCGTCTGCAAAATAGGGGATAGATTTATCTGATTTTTATTATACTTCCTCTTCTTTTTTTTTTTTTTTTTTTTTTTTTACTAGTAATGGTGGCGACCTGCGATTTTTTTTTTTTTTTTTTTTTTTTTTTTTTTTTTTATCGTGACTGCGACATTATGGTGGACACATCTGTCAATTTTGACCCATTTTTGGGACCATTGGCATTAATACAGCGATCAATGCTATAAAAATGCATTGATTACTGTAAAAATGTCACTGGCAGTAAAGGGGTTAACACTAGGGGGAGATCAAGGGGGTGAACTATGTTCCCTAGGAGGTTATTCTAACTGAAGGGGGAGGGACTAACTACAGGAAGTGACAGATCCTGGTTCCTAGCTAATAGGAACACACGATCTGTCACTCTTGTCAGAACAGGAAATTGTGTGTTTACACACACTCGTCCCTGTTCTGTCTCCTTGCTCGTGGCAGGCGGTCATCGCCTACGTATAGCTTTTTATTTCTTTTTTTTTTTCTTTCTTTTTTTTTAATTGGTTATTCTGTCACTCTGCCAGGCAGGTCCTTCACACTCTCAGCCTCTTATTTAAAGTATAACTAAAGGCATAGTTTTGTATGGAGTAGAGGGGGGTTAGAACCCCTGTCAGTTTGTATTGCTCTATATGACCCTGTTAGATAGATTGACCCTCTTTATTTGTCCTGTTTACCATTATTATTGAAAGTAAACGAAAATCCCAAAGAATCCCCAGAAAAATAATGGAGGTGAAATCTTCCAATGGGGACACTATTTCTGGTGACCTGGGGGCCCCAAAGGATTCCCTTTAATTTGCAGGGATTTCCTCTGACTTCCTGTTTGGCTATGGGACAGGAAGTGAAAGGAATATCCGCTAAGGGAATCCCTTACTTTTTTTTTTTTTTTTTTTTTTTTTACATTTTGGATACAGTATTGCCTATAGTTCTACTTTAAAGAAAACCTGCTGCTATTATTGACCTCTTATTTTGAAAATGCTAGTGGCCAGGCTGTCGTGCTGATGCATTGAATCCCATGTTGGGTGTTTGACCCAGAACTAGTATGCAGATTGGGAGATTTCACTGCAATCCAGTTCAGTTGGTCTTCCAGGTGAATGACCCATTGGCAGCCTACTGTATCTGTTTCTGTACAGATTTTTATTTTTAATGAATATACCACCTACATATTTCTTTGAATATTGTTTGACAATGTTAGCATGTAGCGTGTTCTATACAGCAGCAGTAATGGATTGAAGATTTACATTAGTGGCATAGTGTCTAGCCGGGCAAGGACTAGATAATTGGATCACATTGGGGAATGGAATCTACAGCAAGGCCCAGTAAATATTAACATTTCACATAAACCTGTGGGCCCCTGTTCTTTTAACTGCTCATAGGCAGCATAGGAAGAGCGAGAGAAAATGTCAGCCAGTTTTAGGTAGAAAAGAAAACCAGATCTGTGGAGTATTCAACATATTTTATACATGCAGCAAGTAAATGGAGATTGGTACAGCAGGGAAACATCCAGATCCTCTTTTTAGTTGTATGGCGGATAAAGCATTTCTTTAAAGCTTATTTAAACAAAATGTAATATTGTGCAGCTTACCAATACTTTAAAGGGGTTGTAAAGGTTTTTTTTTTTTTTAAAATAACAAACCTGTTCTGCTTACCTCCTCTGTGAAAGCGTTTTGCACAGCGTGGCCCTGATCCTCCTCTTCTGGGGCTCTCCTGGCTCCTCCTCCTTCTCGAGTGCCCCCACAAAGAGCCGCTTTCCCTGGGGGAACTCATGCGGATGCGCTCCAGAGTCCAGCTGCTGCGTCCGTTCGTTGACACAGACAGCAGGACTTGGCCCCACCCCCGCCGGCTCCCGAGTCACTGGATTTGATTGACGGCAGCGGGAGATATCCATCTATCCATTGAGGACCTGAGACAGCGGCTGCTGTGCTCGTCCCTGTCGCTGGAAAGATCGGGTTTAGGTAAGTACAGGGGGGGGCTCTGGGGGCAGCTGCACTAGTGCAGAAGTTTTTCTTTTAAAAGTCAGCAGCTACAGGTACTGTAGCTGCTGACTTTTTATAAGGACACTTACCTGTCCAGGGAGCCCGTGATGTCACCCCCCCCCCCCCCCCCCCAGGCCGATTCGTCCACCGGCTCGGGTGCAGGCGCTGCCATTCCAACTAAGGGAATTCGGCAGTGGAGCCTTCAGCCTTCACAGCCGGATTCCTACTGCGCATGCGTGAGTCACACAGCGCTTTGTGAATGGCTAGCTCGTATTCTGGGGCGCACACAGGTCCCCCAAAGGCAGCGGGGGAAAGGAGGAGGGCTCGCCGCAGAAGAGGACATGACATACTGCGCCACAGCTGGGCTAGGACGGAAGTCATTTTATTCTTTTTAAAAAGGTAGGTAAGGGGGGGGGGGGTAGATATCCAAAAACGAGGGGTGGTCTTTAGTTTAAGACCACCTTGTAAAAGTGCGTGGAATTCTCACCTCCAGAATAAACTTGGATATTGGAATGCTGATCCACAAAGATCAAGTTGTCTTTGTCTCTCAAGCAGATTGAAGACCGCAGCCGCAGAATCGCCATCTTCGAAAAAAGATTGATTGCTGGGCCCTCGGGTGGCAATCATGTTAATATTTTACATGTGCCTCTAAAGTCCATTTTTCTCTATCCTTTAAAGAATCGCCATCTTCATCAAAGCTGCGACAAAGCATCTCTCGTATTCATTCCCCTTGATATGAAAAAAAAATAATTTTAATTCGCTATCTTGGCCTCATCTATTCTTTATCCTGCGGTAATGGGGATTTGGACCGAAATTTTGTAGCTGGGTTGCGTCTCTTCTTCTCCTCCCTTTCTGCTCACATCCTTTGTTGGAAATACTCAGGAGAACTAGACAAGGCCACCCGCCATCCCCTCCCCCCATTCACACTAGTGAAAGAACCATTGGCCCAGCTCATTGGAGACTGTCCCGATATTCACAAGCCCCACTGTTGCCAGACATCATTACAGCTCATTCTGTTTGTTGATGACATTTTATTTAAGCCCCGTACACACAGGCTGATTGTTAGACGGCCTCCGCCGGTTCAGTAGAAACTGGCCGACATTTGGCCCATGCATATTGTAGCCAGTCCGACCGAAGATGGTCGTTCAGCTGGCTTCTGTCGAAAGGACATGATCAAATAGGATCTGCTGACTGACATGTTCTGGCTTAGGGGCCGTTCCCCTGTCAGAAGACAATGGCACAGCAGAGGAGATCGCTGTACTAACATCGGGTTGTTAGTACAGTGGCTCCGACCTTAACTGTCAGTATTTTTTTCCTTTAGCCCACTGGGTTTAAATAAATAATAAAAAAAAAAAAAAAAAACTAGCGGTGTGTATGTACTAGGCTTTATCCTTTATACCCCTCATCTCATTGCCCAGCCTGACACCCTGAACTCAATGGTGGGTAGGGAGTCCCACACTTCTTATCAGGCTGCACAGTTTGCTACACTCATCAGGTTCATTGACTTTTAACCCCTTCTCCACTTTTTTCAATACTAGAAAAAAAATATTTGGTCTGCCGTTTTACATTAACTTGGAAATTGACATAAGTGATTTGTTCACCTTCCAGTTTCTTTTCTTACACTAAGACCCCTTTCACACTGGGGCGTTTTTCAGGCGCTTTAGCATTAAAATAAGCACCTGTAAAGCGCCTGAAAGAAGCCCCAACTGCAATCCCAATGTGAAAGCCCGAGTGCTTTCACACTGAGGCTCTGCGCTGGCAGGGCGTTAAAAAAAAAAGTCCCGCAAGCAGCTTCATTGCAGTCACAGGTGGTAGATGGTATGTGTGTCTTTTTTTTTTTTTTCCTTCTATAAAATTCGGTGAATAACTGTTGCTCCCTCCTAAGCCTTTAACTGATGCTGGACCACACCTATGCTTCTAAATAACATTTACTGGCTGTGGCTGTCCATCATACTGGTAGTGTCATGTGTTAATAATAGAAATGATTAATGTATTTGAGATTTAGACAAGGGTTTGCAGTTCACTGATCTGTCTTGTGTTTCAAGGAGCAGTCTTGTGGCGCATTCACACCAGGTCCCATGCATTAACATGCTTTGTGTTGATGTGTGTTTTAATTGGCTTGAATGGCAGATGACAGGTCAGCATACTGAAAAGGCAGCACACTGGGCTTTTCCCAATGCTCTTCTGTGCAACTCATTGATGGGAACGGGTGCTTTTGAAAACAATGGGTTTTCTGTTATCCTTATTGGGTTTCTGTGCTCATTATGTGTCGTATGGCAGTTAATGATGAAACCGATATATATCACTTGTCTCTGACAGGTTGGTCTTTGCAGAATTTGGGATCTGAGTGGAGGAATGTTCTACACATGATAATATACTTACTAAAGGACCACTGAACTGGCAGTAGTTTAAACGGACACATTGTCCCACCAACAGAAAGCCACTCTGGGCTCCTCTTAGAGGCTGAGCCACATAACTATGCCCTTGCCACTCCTCCTGTTGCATATGCTGAATGCATTCCAGGGATGGGTTCACCAAATGCAAATAACAGCTTTGAGCAAGATCACCAGTAATATTGCCTCTTACCTGACTATTATATATACTTTACCTACTGATGACGTCTGCTCAAAATCTGGTAGAGGAGGCATAAAACTATTTGTGAATGAATTAACAAAATTTTTCTCTTTGAAAATGGGTCAGGTAATACGATCAGATGGGAGAAAAAGTTCTTTTTCCCCTGAGCTCTTGTTTTACAGATGAGATTTTCTTGGAAGGCACAGGTGATGTAGCCTTTCCAGGATGCATCTGTGAGGTCAGGGCTGCATCACCTGTGCCTCAAGAAACCAGGAAGTTGAAACCACACACAATAATAGCAGTGTGTTTTAAAAAGTAAGGCTCAAAAGCCTTCTAATAGCTTTTATTGGCATACACACAAATGCTTTGGGAACACTGCACAGTCTATTCCAAAGCAAAGCATGAAGAAAATGTTGTTTTGTATTTCAAATTTGTTATTACTACTGAAAGTGAAGAAAAAGGAACATTAGGCTTTTCCAAAAAATAGCAGTGTCTGCATTTTTCTTTACAAACTCAAACAGTTACTGTATAAACTGAAACATGCTTGAAGATTTAGCTTTCCTGTGAATGACTGAACTAATATGTAGTTGTATAACCACCGTTTCTGAGAACTGCTTCACATCTGTTGCATGGAGGCCACCAACCTCTGGCACCTATGAACAGGTATTCCAGCTAAGCGATTGCCCTGCATTCCACAATTTCTCTGCATTTCTTGGTCTTATCTCAGAAACAGCATTTTTTCATGTCACCCCACAAGTTTTCTATTGGATTAAGGTCCATGGAATTGGGCTGACCACTCCATAACTTTAATCTTGTTGGTCTGGAACCAAGATGCTGCTCGCTTACTGGTGTGTTTGGGGTTGTTGTCTTGTTGAAACACCCATTTCAAGGGCATTTCCTCTTCGGCATAAGGCAACATGACCTCTTCAAGTATTTTGATGTATTCAAACTGTTCCATGATCCCTGGTATGTGATAAGTAGGCCCAACACCATAGTATGAGAACCATCCCCATATCATGATGCTTGTACCACCATGCTTCACAGTGTACTGTGGTTTGAATTCAATGTTTGGGGGTCGTCTGACAAACTGTCTGCGGCCCCTAGACCCAAAAAGAACAATCTTGCTTTCATCAGTCCACAAAATGTTGCACTATTTCTCTTTAGACCAGTCAATGTATTCTTTGGAAAATTGTAACCTCTTCAGCACACGTTGTTTTTTTTCAACAATGGGACTTTGTGGGGGCTTCTTCCGAGAGCTTGGCTTCACATAGGCGTCTTCTGATTGTTACAGTACTCACAGGTAACTTTAGACCTTCTTTGATCACCCTGGAGCTGATTGGTTTGGCTGAGTCTTTGCCATTTTGGCTATTCTTCGATCTATGTGAATGGTAGTTTTCCATTTTCTTCCATGCCTTTCTGGTTTTGGTTGCCATTTTTTTTAAAGCATTTGAGTTTTTTTAGCTGAGCAGCCTATCAGTTTCGGCACCTCTTTGTTTTCCCCTCTCCAACTCTACTACGTTAACCACTTAAGGACCGCCTCATGCACATTTACGTCGGCAGAATGGCACGGCTGGGCACAAGCACGTACAGGTACGTTGCTCTTTAAGAGCTTGCGACACGGTCCTGAGCTCCGTGGCTGCGGGACCCGCGGACCCGATCGCCACTGGTGTCCCGTGATCGGGTCACAGAGCTGAAGAACGGGGAGAGGTAAGTGTAAACAAACCTCTCCCCGTGCTTCCTAGTGAGGCTGTCACTGATCGTCTGTTCCCTGTCAAAAGGAAAGACTATCAGTGATGTCACACGCCAAGCCACGCCCCCTACAGTAAAAAAAAAACACAGGTCACACTTAACCCCTACACTGCCCCCTAGTGGTTAACCCCATTCACTGCCAGTGACATTTTTACACTAATCAATGCATTGTTAATCGCACTGATCGCTGTTTTAATGCCAATGGTCCCAAAAATGTGTCAAAATTGTCCGTCTCCACCATAATGTCGCAGTCATAATAAAAATCTCTGATCGCCATCATTACTAGTAAAAAGAAAATTTTTTATAAAAATGCCATAAAACTATCCCCTATTTTGTAGACGCTATAACTTTTGCACAAACCAATCAATAAACGCTTATTGCGATTTTTTTTTTTTTTTTTTTTTTTTTTTGCAAAAATATGTAGAAGAATACGTATCAGCCTAAACTGAGAAAAAAAAAAAGTTTTTTTATATATTTTTGGGGATATTTATTATAGCAAAAAATAAAAATTATTTTTTTTTTTTTTTTTTTTTTTCAAAATTGGCGCTCTATTTTTGTTTATAGCGGAAAAAATTAAAACTGCAGAGGTGATCAAATAGCACCAAAAGAAAGCTCTATTTTTGTGGAAAAAAATTTTTTGTTTGGGAGCCACGTCGCACGACCGCGCAATTGTCAGTTAAAGCGACGCAGTGCCGAATCACAAAAAGGGGCCTGGTCCTTTTAGCTGCAAATTGGTCTGGGGCTTAAGTGGTTAAAAAAAAATATAAAAATTGTTAAAAATGAATTTTACATCAGTGTCATCAAGGTGTAAACTAATGTTATGTCAATCTGTATTTTTTTTTAACTCGTCTTTTTATACAATTTGTGGTAAATTATGCAAAATATGTACTGTAGCCATAGTTGCCAATGACAGTGCTCCGTTGTGGCTTCATTACCTAGTGAGTCACTGACCTGGAACCATGATTGCAGCAGCCTGGACTGCCAGCCTGCATACTTGTTCCAGGTCAGTGACTCACTGGGTAAAGATGCCAGGGTACTGATGGCAGCCCTTGGGCCTGCACCTTAAAAAACAAGTCAGAAATAGCTATATTTCTTTCCTCACGTATTCCTTTTTAATCAGAGCACACCTGAACTGTTTTGTGAATGTTCTTTTTTTCCATAAGAACACAATCTCTTTCTAACCTCCTAATAGCTGTAATGAAAGGTGTTTATTATGTGCTGCCGCCTTCCAATGACTGCTGCGATTTTCTTGTCAGTTATATGGAATAAAAACGGAATATAGAGATTAGAGGTGATCACCCCTGCTGACAATGAGTAGGAGCATACATGTGTGTTCCCAGTTTAAAAAAAGCCGTTGAGGTTTTATTTCCATTAGCCGCTTCTGGCATCTGTTACAAAATGGCCACAGGTCAAGAAGCAGCTTTACCTTTTCCTTCCTAATGCACTAGAACAAAATCTGCGGATTTCTACATAACTTGGCAGTCAGAATTTGAGCTTTAGAAGAGAAGACTTGTGTCTTTTTTTTGGGAGCAGTTCATGTACAGTGCTGAAGATTTCGTTTCATATCATCGACATAACATTTTTTCCTAAACGTTTTAACTAGCATGTAAATGGGAATGATGGGTTAAACATCTGCCATTTTGTAACAGCCATGTGTTACTCAACCAACATTCTAGAGGTCTAGGGCCCTTTACATGAGCGTTCTGATCAGGTAACCCTGTCAGTTCTTCAGGTGGATCTGATTGACACACATACACCTTCACAGGTTGAACTGGATGGACTATTGTCTTTATTCAACCTTGCCTACGTCCGTTTTCATCCGCCTGGACGCCCAATGCAACTCTGAGCAGGCGGATGTAAACGGACTTGTGTGTGTTTACATCTGCCTACCTCACTGTCCAGGTCTGAAAGAAAAAAACGTACAAGGACTACGTAGTTTTCCATTTTTCAAGACCTAAACCTGATGGATCTATTTGCATCCGACTGCCCATAGAGCCATTCTGGGTCCACTGCAGTCTGTTGTTAAAATACTGAATGGGCATGTAAGTCACAAAACTGACATTAGTCCCATTCTCTCTGATTCAGCAAGGGAATTGTTCACGGATCCCCTGCTGAGCGGAACAATCCTATATTCGTGGACCCTCACTTTCCAAAATGCCGCTGTGCTGTCTATACTGTAAAATGTTCATCAGGTTTGCTTGTTAATGATCTTGTACATCTTTTGGCCCCAAATCCCAATTTCCTCAACTGCTGACCCATTTATGCCTCAAATCTATGTTAGGGGACAATATAGCTAAAAATATTGTATTGCGTGGTTAGTACCTAAAAATGTAGTATTCCTTGTGTGAGTTATTTTTTTTTTTTTTTTTATTCTTCACAAGTCTTTGCTTAACCACTTACCCACTGGGCACTTAAACCCCCCTTCCTAACCAGACCAATTTTCAGCTTTCGGTGCTCTCACACTTTGAATGACAATTACACAGTCATGCAACACTACCCAAATTTTTTGTCCTTTTTTTCCACACAAATAGAGCTTTCTTTTGGTGATATTTAATCACCGCTGGGTTTTTAATTTTTTGCGCTATAAATCAAAAAATACAGAAAATTCGGTAAAAAATTATTTGTTTCTATTAAAATTTATGGCAGAGTGGTGGCAGAGTAGCTGTCACTGATCAGCGCTGTGGGCACTACACATCCAGCCCACAGCGCTGGTCCTATCTCTCCACTTCTCCCCTCTCACTGTACCGATCAGTACAGAGAGGGGAGGGAGGAACCGGCGTCATGACGTGACGCCGGTTTGTGTACATGTGATCGCTCCGTCATTTGACGGAGCGATCACGTGGTAAACGGCCCATATCAGCGGCCATTTACCGTGATCCGCGAGAACCCGGCGGTCAGGGATGTTCCCGAGTGCGCGCGGGAGCAAGGTTCTAGGAGGAAGTCCTACGCGCTGTAGCCGTCTTTCGGCTATGGCCTGGTTGGCATGTGGTTAAAATGCTCTCTTAAATAAGCTGACGTCACAGAAATCGTCACAGGAATCATTCCAGGCATCCCGTTATCCCGACAATGGAAGTCTGGATCCGCCAGGTGCCTGGACTGATACCCGTCACAGCCATTCAGCTCCCCGCCCCTCTACAGCTCAGCACTCCAGTGAGCGTGGAGGAGCAGAGAGGAGAGATGCTGATTGACAGTCAGCAGCTCTCTGCTCAGGGAGCTGATAGAACCGAGCCATCTGTGATGTTCGAATCGCTCAGTTCTCAGTGTAGGGGCACCAGGGCACAGATGCACCTAGGTTAGTATGATGGAGGTAAAAAAAACCAAACCCATACTTTTCTTTTGAAGTGGTTATAAACCTCCCTGTAACATTTGTACCTATAGGTAAGCCTAGAATAAGGCTTACCGATAGGTACTGTAAATATATATTACATAGATAAATGGATATTTACAGTTATACTGCGCTGATGTCCTCGGCGCATGCATTCTGAAGGAACGGTAGCCAGTGCCGTTTCTTTAGGGGCGTGTGCCGTGACCAGCGGCTCCCGTGCGCATGTGTGGGAGTGATGTCAGGCAGGCTCCTGCCAGTCAGACAAAATCCGTGGCCCTGGAAGGAAGACTGGTGATGATGGATGCGGCCTGCCATGTGGACAGCGCAGGCTTTGTTTGCAGGCAAGTGTCACATAATGTGCTAGCCTGTGTAAGCTCACCTTACAGATTTTTCTGTAAAGGTGAACTTACCCTTTAAAGTCCATTTTAAAACTGCATACCCAGCCTAGTAAACGCGATGAAAATATCGGATGCAAAATGCAGCTTTCAGCCCAGGTTCACATTGCTGTGGGATTGAAATTGTGCGAGTTCAGCCAAACTCACGCGATTTCATTCCTGCATGTCGGTCCAATGATTTCAGAGACGTCTGTGCAGTTTCCTGCAGAGATGTCTATTGAAATCGCACCTGAAATCGCAAAAAGTAGTAAAACTACTTGTGGGAATCGGTGCTGCGCCGCAAAGCCGGCATCGCACCAATTCAGACGCTTCCATTGCGGGCAATAGCCACCGATTTGGCATGCCATTTTGACATGTCAAATCACATGCCAAATCGCATCAATGTGAGCCAGGGCTCAGCGATCGTAAGATAATCTGATTATTAGTACACCGCTTTCGAGAGCAGATCATGACCATGCATGCAAAATTATCGAAGAGACAAACCTGAACATTTTTCTCGTATGATACCAAAACATTTTTTTTAATCAGTACAGCATTCGCTTGAGACAATCGGAATACCAAGACCACGCATGCTCAGAAACGAAAGAATACAATGCAACACATTATATCACTTCCGACGTTGTATTTTGTCTTACGAGAATTTTTGTAACTTTAGTGAACTCTTTATTCTCGATATGGAAACTAGCATGCAAAAAAAAAAACCAGACAATCGTTCTTTCAATATTGTCATCATGTGTACGAGGCTTAGGACTTTCCTGCCTGGCAATGCTGTATAGATTTCCTGAAAAACAAACCGTGGGAAAAATAATACATCTACTGTTAGCATCAACCGGTAATAAAACTGTTACTCAGGAAAACAAAAACTGCTGTATTATTGCTAATGACAAGCTGCAACGTATATGTGATTTTTACCTATAGTTCTACTTTATTGTTAAATGCGCCTCTACCATGGGTATCTGGGTATCGGGTAAATAGGGTGTGCCTCTCCTGCCCAGGAAAACCTATAGCTGCTGATTTCTATTTTTTAGACATGGCTACTGACAGGCTCTTCTGGGTGCCCTTAAAATTCTGCTCTGACAGTTAAGCTGCACATTTCCTAACTGGGTGATCTGCCCCAACTTCATACGTTGGCAAGCTGCCAGCAGCAGGTATTCTAAAATGCAGATGTAAAGTGAGGAACATTAGGCCTCATTTATACAGCATCAAGTTGTTGTTCACATAGGGGTGACTTGTCAGGCGACTTAGCCGCCTGACAAGTCGCGCTCTGTTCTGTACAATGGAACTGTTCTAATAGGAGCGACTCAAGTCGCTCTGACTTAGAAAAAGGTTACTGTACTACTTTGGGGGCGACTTGCATTGACTTCTATATAGAAGTCGTTGTGCAAGTTGCCGCTGAAGTCGTGTGCAGGTTGCCTGCAAGTCGTGACGCCCCTGTGTAAACCGACCCTTAGAGTATGTGTCCAGGCATTTAAAGGCAGGAAAAAAAAAGAATATTGCCAGTGAGCAGCCACGTTTTGGCAGAAAAAACACCTGATGTGTATAAACGCACTTAAAGGCCCTCCGACCAACCCCAAATTTTACGCTTACCTGGTGGAGGTATGTGGACATTTCAGATACTCACCCATCCAGTGGGTCCAGCGTTTAACCCGCTGAGATCATCCCATGCCCTGCCACAGCTACCTCCCACGCCACCATGTTTTCTCAGACGTCATTGAGAGGCCCGCCAGGTCTTCTGGGTTCAGTGGGGAGGGTCTCTCGATGACGTGCTGATAGGCCCGCCCCCTCCTGTTCTTGAATGAAAGTCTATGGCTCCTGGGATCTGTGACGTACATATCCCGGGAGGCACAGTCGGCAGTGTGCGCCTCATTCGCCTAAGGCGAGGGACATACATGGGAAGGCAGGGCAGACTGGACTTTACAATAAAAAAAAAAAACAAAAGGAAAAAAATTAAAGCGATGCCCTATTCCTGCAAAGAAAGGGAGGAGGGGTGAAGAGGCGGTATCATCCATGGGAGGGAGAAGGCTAGGCTTTTCAAGCGCTTGAGTGTTCATTTCAATGGACAAAATAAATGAATATTCTGCCTAATAAAATAAATGAACGCCCAATTGCTTTAACGAGCCTAAACACGTTTTCAAATACACGGCTTTAGGCATGTTTTTTGATGCTGCTTTACTCCTGGTGTTTAGAAGAACTGGGCAAACGCCCAGTGTGCATGATGCCTAAATCAACACAACCAACACTAAACAGACTGAAAAGGCACATTTTTGTTGATGTGATAAGCTCATCTAATGTAAATGCTTCTAAGCGTCAAATATAGAAATGTATAGAGAAATCCAGGATGAGTTAAGATCCATTGTTCAGTTTTTAGACGCAATCGTTCCATTTTCGAGCCTAAATGGAAAACATCTGCTTTCTTCCTCTCACCTTGATGTTGGGTCAGACAGACACTGGCCATTGTTTCTTCTCCCTGGGTTTTCTCCAAGCTGATGACAGTGCATCAGATCCCTAAATAAGACAAGGGTCCACCTGTTCACTCTTAGTAATCCTGGCTAATGTCGCTCTTACAGGTCACAAGGGTGCTTACTTGCCCTAATTAATATATCAGCTGCTTCCAGCCCCCCTCCCTTCCCCATCACAGCTTTCTAAGAAAAACATACATTGCTGACCTCAAATTCCCCTACTCCATGGAAGTCCTGGTTTCCATACACTGCGCCTGATGGCCAACCAGCCTGAAACAGCTGTCCACTGTCCTACAAAAAATAATAATCCTTTTATTTTTGGATTTCTGGTGGAAGTGAGACATGTAGATTCCTTCTGTTAGAAGAAATATCTACCGTAATGATAATTGCTTTTTATTTTATGATTGCCACAAAATGTCGCCTGGTTTTCCTCCACGTCATACAAATTTGACATGGCAATTTACAATATGAAAAGCGAAATAAAAGCAATACTACCTCCAAGAACGTGTGGTCTCTGCTTTTCTTACATGTCCAAATTCTTAGTAGATCCAAAGGCGGCAGCTGGAATTGTATGCAAATCTTGACTTTCAACTGGCTTGCATTACCATTCCTTCCGATTTTGTTCTTTTCATGTGCTGGGTGGTTATATTGGCCACTGAAGAAAAACCGAGCGTAAACCAGTTTTGTATGTTTGTTTTTATTTCCTGATTTATATATTAGAGCAGCCTTTGGCACCTTTCACACGGGCGATCCGATCAGATCCACCTGTCAGTTTAACAGGTGGACCTGATTTGACCCTCCAGTCTCTTCTATGGAGCAGTAGATGTCAGCGGACATGTCCACTGACACCCGCCAATGTCCCATCTGATCCTGTCTGCCAAAAAGACGAGTGATGGTCCTATTCCCCATCTGCCTGGCGGATCGAATGGAAATGGACAGGCAGCCTGTTTCCATCCGATTTCCCCATAGAGAAGAGCGGGGCTGTGCCTGCTCTGCATAGGGGAGCAGACACGGACCAGTCATCTGCCTGTTCTGCTGGAATCAACAGAGATATCCCCAGCTGAGCAAGTGGATTGCGCTTCACGGAGGCGCCCATGTGAAAGGGGCCTTTCTCAACCTTTTAACCCAGGGGAACCTTTAAAATAATTTCCAGGTTCCTGGGGAACCCCTGCTAAAAAATTGTCTACATCTCATGATACATTAGTATAATTTAATACATTAAGGGCACTTTCACACTGGGGCGTTGGGGGCGTAGACGGTAAAGCGCCGCTATTTTTAGCAGCACTTTACTGTAGTTTTAGCGTCGATTTTAACCCTGCTAGCAGCTAAATAAAGTGTTAAAAGCGCCTGCAAAGCGCCGCTCTTAAAGCGCTGCAAAGGTGCTGCTTGCAGTACTTTTTTTAACGTCCCGCAAGCGCACCACTCCAGTGTGAAAGCCCTCTCCTGTCACACCGGAGTGACAGGAGAGGCGCTATTTTTAGCACTATAGCGCCTGTAAAGCGTCTCAGGGTGAAAGTAGCCTAAAGAGAGTTTAATAGAATAAGTAATGTAGTGTACTTAGTATCCACTGTAACATTAGTGGTCAGTTTAGATGTAGTGGAAAATTACCCCCTTTCATTGGTGATCACTAAAGGTGGAAGATCAACCCACCATTGCTTAAAACTCAAAGAACCTCTAGCAACCTCAGGAGGAACCCTAGGGTTCCACAGAACCATGGTTGCAAAAAACACTGTATGAAGCTGGGTACATGCTATGAGAAAATCGGAAGAAAAATTCCATACAAGGCACAATCGTTCGTTCGATTTTTTTTTATGGTGTGTGTGTGTGTGTGTGTGTGTGTGTGCGCACACCACTTTCGACATCCGATTCAGACTTTCTAAATGAAAATTTTCGAGGGAAGAAACGCCAAATTATTCCAAACTACAAAAAAGGAAGCCTTTGTCGTACGGAAATTTTCGTACATTAGTTCCATCCTCGGATTTGACTTGCTGTGAAACAATGAAAATGGGCCATTGTTCACCCAATTTTCCTAGTGGGTACCCACCTATATACTTGCCTGCTCGGTTCTATTGTTTTGCACAGAGCAGCCCCGCTGCTCCTTGGTCCTCCCCACTGCCAAGTGCTCACTATATAGCAAGACATTTGCTACACACAAGCACAGGGTGGCTTAGCCAATGGCTCCTGCTGCTGTCTCTGAGCCTATGAGGAGGGAGAGAGCTGCCGATCTCATGCACATCGCTGGATTAGCTCGGGTAAGTATAAGGGGTGGCTGGGGGGAGTGCTACACACAAACACAGGGTGGCTTAGCCAATGGCTCCTGCTGCTGTCTCTGAGCCTATGAGGAGGGAGAGAGCTGCCGATCTCATGCACATCGCTGGATCAGCTCGGCTAAGTATAAGGGGTGGCTGGGGGGAGTTGCATTCTGAAGGTTTTTTTTTACCTTAATGCGGAGAATGCATTAAGGCACAAAAACCTTCAGCCTTTAGAACCACTTTAAGGCTATAAGGGTGTTCCTTTTTTGTGTGTTGTCTCTTTATGCTGGGTTCATACTGTTGTGCTGCAGCGCATCGGCGCACAGTAATGCACTACTGTGCATTTAAAAAAAAAAAATGCACCTTTTTCTTGGTGCATTAGGCAGCAAATTCAAATGAATGCATGTCGCTGCACAGCTTGTTTTTTGAAAAATGGCATCCATTGCAATAGCAAGTACCGTTTTTTCTCTGTGACACCTGACCAAACATAATTGGTTGACAGTTCCAGAGAACATTAAATTGTTTGCAGACAATGTAAAAGCACTAATAGTAAGTAGTTTGCTGTTATTGAAGCTACAAGAAAAGGTAGTAAGAGCTAAGCTACCGTACCGCATACATGAGATAACTGTGAGCATAATTTTCATCATTACGATGTCTGTTATCAGTAAAGCATGTCCACATTAATGAATATAGTAATTGATACATGATGCAAAAAAATGGAATGTTCTGCTTGCTTGCTGTACCATTACAGTGTGTAATTTACCTTGAATATTTCTAGCAGGGCATTTATGATGCACACTTGTTAGTTTTAATCATATTTAATAATGATTTGGATTATTGTAGGCTGACATATAATCAGTTGGCGCCCTTACTAAGGTTATAGATATGGAGTTATCTTGTTCTTATCATGTGCGCCAATATTTACCTTGTTACTATTGTAATTCAATAATGATAGCACAGTGCATTTGTTTGCTTATACTGAAGGTGCTTCAAGGCCACCGAGTGTTCACTTTCTGTTCACAGTACACCAAATCCTAATACCTTTTTTGTACAAAAACGGACAAACCTATGTTCTGCCGGTAGAGAATTCATTTGATGTTTCTAGTGCAATGTGAAAATGTGCACATGCAGTCTTCTATGTGAAACTAGAACCCACATCGAAGTGGACTTGTCAGCCATTTTTAACTGTTAATAGTAAAAGTTTTCCCGTCCAGCAGACACCACAATGCTGTGTTCTGAGCTGAGCCCTGCCCCACCCGTGTGTGGGGGTGATAAAGGATTTCTATATGAATGGAGTGGTCAGATCTTCCAGAGTCTGGAAACTAAAGCCATTAATAACAAAAAGAAAACAAGAGGCTAAACATTACATAGTTAGGTTGAAATAAAGACACAAGTCCATCTAGTTCAACCATAAAAATAAATACATACAATCCCATATACCCAATCCTATACCCACAGTTGATCCAGAGGAAGGCGGAAAAAAAAAAACAGAAAAGCAGGATCCGATTTGCTACAGCAGGGTAAAAAATTCCTTCCTGATCCCAGAGAGGCAATCGGATTATCCCTGGATCAACTTTACCTGAAAATGTTAGTACTAGAGCTGCACGATTCTGGCCATAATGAGAATCACGATTTTTTTGCTTAGAATAAAAAGATCACAATTCTCGCAACGTAAAATCTTTCATATTTATACTTTACTGGTTATTTTTTTTTATTTTTTATTTTTTTTAATTCATTAAAGTAATTTAAAAAAAAAAAAATTGTATTTGAAAGACAGCTGCGCAAATACAGTGTGACATAAAATATTGCAACAACCACCATTTTATTTTCTAGGGTGTCTACTAAAAATATATATATAATGTTTGGGGGTTCTAAGTAATTTTCTAGAAAAAAAAAATGATTTTAACT
The DNA here is from genome assembly GCA_028564925.1 of Lithobates sylvaticus. NCBI lineage: Eukaryota > Metazoa > Chordata > Amphibia > Anura > Ranidae > Lithobates > Lithobates sylvaticus. The sequence continues at coordinate 191,082,759 of CM053030.1, read as the reverse complement.
TGAAACCAACAAATGTCAGAAAAAAGTTTAGTGTTTAAACTTTTTTTACTTGCACACAAAGTCTATTCCGTTGACAAATTGTTACAATGTTTATACTTAAAGTGGAGTTCCACCCACTTTTACAACTCTTCAGCATCCCTCACTAAACTGTGCACTGTAAACAAATTGGATATTTTTTTTATTTTTTTTTCAGCACAGACTGTATATCTGCCGTATTCATTTTTCACTTCCTCCTCCCTGGCCGCGGCCCATCGCATCATTTCCTGTTTGCAATGCCTCCTGGGAAGGGGTAGCAACTTCCTCTCAAACTGCCGTTGCTATGGAAACCTGACCTGAAACCTATTACACTGCTTATGCTGCACTGAGCATGTACGAGATCTGCAAGGATGAGATCCAGGAAGAAATACAGTCTGGCTTCAGATGCCCACACTTAAGATGGCCACTGCCTGCTGCAAGTTTATAAAATAGCAAACTACTGCTAAAAACTAACAAAACAGACCTTAGTTTACAGACTAACTTTACTAGAATACATTAAGCTTGTGTATTATAGGGGTATTTTTATTTTAAAAGTATAATTTTGTCCGGAACACCGCTTTAAGATCGACTGATAAAGAATGTTTTGATTCTTGGCAGACTGCCCAGTTTTTCTCTTCCTTTCTTTTGATGGCTGTGGCTTCAGAAGAGCAGAGCGCATTCTTTGCATAGACAGATTCGTGAAAAACTTTAGTCAAGATCGCAGTAACGATTCTTGACGATTAATCGTGCAGCTCTAGTTGGTAGCCAGTTATATTCTGTAAATTTTAGGAAAGTATACAGGCCTTTCTTAAAGCAATCTACTGAGCTAGCCAGAACCACCTCTGGAGGGAGTCTATTTCACATTTTCACAGCTCTTACTGTGAAGAAACCTTTCTGTATTTGGAGATGCAATCTCTTTTCCTCCAGACGTAAAGAGTATCCCCTTGTCCTCTGTGTTGACCGTAAAGTGAATAACTCAACAAGTTCACTATATGGACCCCTTATATATTTGAACATGTTGATCATATCCCCCCTTATTCTCCTCAAGAGTATATAAATTCAGTTCCTCTAATCTAATCTTTCCTCCATGCCTCTTATCAGTTTGGTTGCCCTTCTCTGCACTTTCTCCAGTTACCTGATATCCTTTTTGAGAACTGGTGCCCAAAACTGAACTGCATATTCCAGATGAGGTCTTACTAATTTGTACAGGAGCAAAATGATAACTCTCTCTCTGGAGTCCATACCTCTCTTAATACAAGAAAAAACTTTGCTCGCTTTGGAAACCGCAGTTTGGCATTGCATGCTATTATTGAGCTTCTGATCTACCAAAACCCCCAGATCCTTCTCCACTACGGATCCCCCCAGTTGTACTCCCCCCTAGCATGTATGATGCATGCATATTCTTAGCCGCCAAGTGCATAACTTTACATTTATCAACAAAGTGACGATAGCAGGCATATTCTTGGTGTCTGGGTTCTTTAAAGCTCCACTCTAGTTTGGTAAAAATCACCAATAAACGTGCATATTAAGTTCCACATATACCAGTTAGGATACCGTCCTTTATTATATTGGTATTTCAGGTTCCTAACCTTCTAACCATCTTCTCCCCCAATAGAGCTACACCCTCCACATTTACACCTCATGTACTGCCTGAACTTTAGCCACTTTCAGACCGGACCAATTTGCAGCCAAAGGACCAGGCCCCTTTTTGCGATTTTTTTTTTTTTTTTTTTTTATTTTTTTTATTGTTTTTTTTTTTTTTTTTTTTTTTTTTTTTGACTGTGACATTATGGCGGACACATCAGACATTTTTGACACATTTTTGGGACCATTGTCATTTATACAGCAATCAATGCTATTTAAATGCATTGATTCCTGTGTAAATGACACTGTCAGTGAAGGGGTTAACCACTAGGTGGCAGTGTAGGGGTTAAGTGTGCCTAGAGGTGTTTTTCTCACTGTGGGGGGGCGTGGCTGTCAGCTAGTTAATGCTGATCTCTGCTCCAATCACAGGGAGCAGAGATCGGCGTTGCTAGGCAGAACGGGGAGATGCTGTTTATTTCGCCATCTCCCTGTTGAGCCTTCTTGTGAGACGATCGCGGGTGTCCCCGCGGCTATCGAGTCCGCGGGACCCGCGACCGGCCTCACGGGGGTCCCGAGCCCCCGTGAGGGCATCTTAAAGGGGACGTATATATACGCCCTTATGCCTGTCCATGCTATTCTGTCGACGTATCTCGTTGTGCGCCGGTCGGGAAGCGGTTAAACCTGATGTGAAATTGCAGTTATTAATTAAATTCCATTAAATGCGCCTCTTATGCCCTCCCTCACACCTAGGGTCGTTAGAAAAGAATACCTCATATCAGGCCTACCCTTCTACCTGGAAGAGCCACAGCTCTCCGGCTTTGGTTACATTGGTTCTTTGTGTTGAATGAGTACAACATTGTGCCTGTACTAGTAAACTGCATGGACTTCTATGGGCTGGCAATTAATAGAACTATACCTCTCAGCCTCCATGAGTTTTCATAGAAATTCTGTGTCACGCAGATAGAGGCTAAATCCCGCCACTCCAATTATCGCCATTGGATTACTCTTCAGATGCCATTTGACAGGCAGGGTAAGGAAGCGGTGCATTGCTTCCTCGCCACCACCTATATCCCCTTCAGTCATATAGGAGTGCTGTGGGCATGCCAGGTGCTAGAATGGAAGGTTTGCATTTCTATTAAAGCGGAAGTAAACCCATTGATTTAACGGTTTCAGAAAACAGTTAAATTTCTTGGCATGCCGGGATTGCCAACTGTCACATTTGCTTGTACGGTTAACCAAACTGTCAAACCATCCAATGGCTGGTGTCATGGCTGATCGCGTGCAGCATCATAGCAGGTGAAGATTAAACGGAGGCCAAGATGGCAGCTTCCTTAGCTGAAAACTATAGGAGGGTTTACTTCGACTCGGCAGCCTTTACTGGAATGTAGTTTATCATTTCAGTTGCACCTTAAAGTAACACTAAAGGCTTATTTTATTTATTTATTTTGCATGTTATTTGCAGTGGTTTTGCACAGAGCAGCCCAGATCCTCCTCTTCTCGGGTCCCTCGCCAGCACTCCTCCTAGCCCCTCCCTCCTGCCGAGTGCCCTCACAGCAAGCAGCATGCCATGGGGGCACCCAAACTGAGCCGCTTCTGTGTGTCCATTCAGACATGAATCCTGCCCCCTCTCTCTCCTGATTGGCTCAATCGCTTTGATTGACAGCAGGGGCCAATGGCAACCGCTGCTGTCTCAGCCAATCAGGAGGGAGAGTTCTGGACAGCCGAGCCTCTTGTACAACATTGCTGGATCGAGATTGGGCTCAGGTAAGTATTAGGGGGGCTGCTGCATACTGAAGGTTTTTTTTATCTTAATGCATAGAATGAATTAAGATAAAAAAACCTTCTGCCTTTGCAACCATTTTAAAGATGTGCGTGTCAGGGAAATGTCAGAGTTGGCTCCTATGTTATCTGCTGACATTAGTTATCAAAGATCTATGGTATTGGCAGAATTGTGTGACCGTTGTGATGTCTATGGGTACCTTTAAGACTGTGGCAGAGACCTTGGCCAATCATTATGTAATGTCTATGTTCATGTATTTTCAGTGACTGTATATATGCTCAGGGAAACTAGTGTCCCCATTAAAAGATTTCATATACTGGTTGCAACTTAAAGTATTGGATTTACCTTCACTTTCATCCCCTGTAACATGGGACAACATGGCAAGTTATTTATGTATTTATTACAGGTATTTATATTGTGCCGACAATATACGCAGCGCTTTACTTAATAATAATAATAATAATAATAATAATATTGTTTATTATATGCGGTTCATATGGCGCCAACAGTTTGCACAGCGCTTTACAATGTAGCGGGAGGACAGCACAATTACAATATACAGTGGTGTGAAAAATTGTTTGCCCCCTTCCTCATTTCCTGTTCCTTTGCATATTTGTCACACTTTTTTTTTTTTTTTTTAATCAAAACGAAGTTTATTGAGCATATAAAACCGAATGAAACAAAACATGGTAAGCATCAGGTGCAACAGGCACCATAATATAATACAAGGTAAACATACAATGCTTGTCTAGTACATGCGTCTTAGTGCAGTTGTCATAGCATGAACACATGGTACTTTGTACAATGTTTATAACCTTACTTGTCGCTCTCTCAGTAGGGGTAACTAAGTCTTCGTAATCTGGATCACAAAATAACATTATGAAAGAATATGCATATTAGTCTGTACACGTATGAGCGCTTTCGGTCCACCTGTCCCATATCTTCTGGTATTTACTCGGGCACCCACGGTGTAAGTATAGGTTTTTTTTGTAGGGTAGCGTACCGTTTACGCCCCTTTTCCATTGCTGGATAGTGGGCGCTACTGGTCTGAGCCAAAGCAGGGCTATTTGCATCTTGGCTGTAAATAGTGTTTCTTGTAAGAACGTTGTAAGGTACTTCTCCTCCTCAGGCAGAGGGAGAAGACCCAACAGACATTGGCGCGGGCAGAGTGTCAGGGGGGAACCCATGTGGTCGTGTAAGAATTTGATGATCTGCGCCCAGTATTGCTGGATAGGTGGGCATACCCATATAAGGTGGTAAAATGTGCAGTCCATATCTCCGCATCTGGGGCATGCGGGGTCCGTGTCAGGTTTGTACTTGGCTTGACGGGCAGGCGTGATATACGATCTATGGAGTATATAGAGATGAGTAAGTCTGTCCGAAAGCTTTGGGGACACTTTCTTTGGCGTCTCCAATATCTCCCCCCATCGTTCGTCGTCGATGTCCCCCTCCCATTTGGTTTTCAGTTGATAAGCGCGGGCTGCGGCTCCAGGGGTAAAGAGATGTGTGTATAGGAAAGAGATCAACTTTTTGGGATCGTCTCCCACTAGCAGGCCTGTTATGGTTAGGGATTCCAGAACAGGTGGAGAGTTACCCAGCTGTGTCTGCAAGGCATGGCGAACCTGAAGGTAGCGGAAGAAAGCATGATATTTGTCACACTTAAGTGTTTCGGAACATCAAACCAATTTAAACAATAGTCAAGGACAACAGAAGTAAACACAAAATGCAATTTGTAAATGAAGGTGTTTATTATTAAAGGTGAAAAAAAATCCAAACCATCATGGCCCTGTGTGAAAAAGTGATTGCCCCCCTTGTTAAAACATACTATAACTGTGGTTGTCCACACCTGAGTTCAATTTCTCTAGCCACACCCAGGCCTGATTATTGCCACACCTGTTCACAATCAAGGCATCACTTAAATAGGAGCTGCTTGACACAGTAAGGTCCACCAGAAGATCCTTAAAAGCTACACATCATGCCGAGACCCAAAAAAATTCAGGAACAATTGAGAAAGAAAGTAATTGAGATCTATCGGTCTGGAAAGGGTTATAAAGCCATTTCCAAAGCTTTGGGAATCCAGCGAACCACAGTGAGAGCCATTATCCACAAATGGCGAAGACATGGAACAGTGGTGAACCTTCCCAGGAGTGGCCGGCCGCCCAAAATTACCCCAAGAGCGCAGCGACGACTCATCCAAGAGGTCACAAAAGACCCCACAACAACGTCCAAGGAACTGCAGGCCTCACTTGCCTCAGTTAAGGTCAGCGTTCATGCCTCCACCATCAGGAAAAGACTGGGCAAAAATGGCCTGCATGGCAGAGTTCCAAGGAGAAAACCACTGCTGAGCAAAAAGAACATCAAAGCTCGTCTCAATTTCTCCACAACACATCTTGATGATCCCAAGACTTTTGGGACAACATTCTGTGGACCGATGAGACAAAAGTGGAACTCTTTGGAAGGTGTGTGTCCAAGTATATCTGGCGTAGAAGGAACACTGCATTTCAGAAAAAGAACATTATACCAACAGTAAAATATGGTGGTGGTAGTGTGATGGTCTGGGGCTGTTTTGCTGCTTCAGGACCTGGAAGACTTGCCGTGATAAAAGGAACTATGAATTCTGCTGTCTACCAAGAGATCCTGAAGGAGAATGTCCGACCATCTGTTCGTGTACTCAAGCTGAAACGAACTTGGGTTCTGCAGCAGGACAATGATCCTAAACACACCAGCAAGTCCACCACCGAATGGATGAAGAAAAACAAAATGAAGACTTTGGAGTGGCCTAGCCAAAGTCCAGACCTGAATCCTATTGAGATGTTGTGGTATGACCTTAAAAAGGCTGTTCATGCTCGAAAACCCTCTAATGTAACTGAATTAGGACAATTTCTGCAAAGATGAGTGGGCCAAAATTCCTCCAGGACGCTGTAAAAGCCTCATTGCACGTTATCGCAAACGCTTGGTTGCAGTTGTTGCTGCTAAGGGTGGCCCAACCAGTTATTAGGTTTAGGGGGGCAATCACTTTTTCACACAGGGCCATGATGGTTTGGATTTTTTTTCACCTTTAATAATAAACACCTTCATTTACAAATTGCATTTTGTGTTTACTTGTGTTGTCCTTGACTATTGTTTAAATTGGTTTGATGTTCCGAAACACTTAAGTGTGACAAACATGCAAAGGAACAGGAAATGAGGAAGGGGGCAAACACTTTTTCACACCACTGTAGTTCAATACAGACGGGAGGTCCCTGCTTGTGTACTGTAAATTATACAATCTAAGGTTCCAACTCACATTTATAAATACAAATACTAGGGCTAATTTAGACAGGAGCCAATTGACCTACCAGCATGTTTTTATAGTTTGGGAGGAAACCCACGCAGGCACAGGGAGAACATGCAAACTCCAGGCAGGTAGTGCCATGGTTGGGATTCGAACCAACGACCGTAGTGCTGCCCGGCAGGGATGCCAACCACTCGCTGTGCTGTCCCAAGCAGTAAAAACCTGACAGTGGTCTGTTTTTGCTGGACAGTTTTTCTGGATTACATGACTGATCAAAATAGACAATATTTTAAGGAAATGAGATTTCCATTTTGGCATCATGTTTTTTAACAGAGAAATCTGACAGCTTATTGTGTTTTATGAGGCAGTAGCTTTACTGATGGCTAAGTAAATAGATTAGTGAGTATCTGAATGTTTTCCAAATGAATTTTAACAGCAGAGGTTTCTTAAGCGGTGGGTAAAAGTGCTGCTGCTGCAGATATATCATCAGGAAAAACAATTTACCGTCCAAGTTTAGCTACCGTAGTCAGTGTGTACTATCCTGAAGTCTGTGATGTAATTGACTGTTGCTGCTTAAAGAGTACCTACCTATATATTCAAGATATTATATTAGACAGGCAACATAAGTCACTTGCATGTGTTTTTTTTTTTTTTTTTTTTCTTTAAATTCTTCTCCCTGGTTTCTCCAAATCTGCTTGGATGCTCTGTTACACTTCCTGCAATGTAATAACTCTCTTTAGTTGGTGAGTTACATGCATTGCATTGATGGATGGGGGGGAGGGGGGCTGTATCTGTGACTTTCAGCTAGAAAAATGTTGCACTTAATAATATACAGTATAGACCAGTGATGGCGAACCTTGGCACCCAAGATGTTTTGGAACTACATTTCCCATAATGCTCAGCTACTCTGCAGAGTACATGGGCATCATGGGAAATGTAGTTCCAAAACATCTGGGGTGCCAAGGTTCGCCCATCACTGGTATAGACAGTTCAAGTGGTTAAACTGGGATGATGCCTGCAGCTGGAGGCATCATCACGTTGCTGTTTTTTTACAGCTAGCGGTCAGCTCTCTTGTTAAAGCAATCCTAGCGGCTAACTAGACGCTGGATTGCTTTTACAAGCAGCAGGAGAGGACATACCGTCCCCCTCCTGCTGTCTTCCACAGCTTTCTCAGGCTCTGACACTTCTGCCGGCTGATCGGAGAGCCGAGCAAAGCTCAGATCGGCTTTGACTGGCTCTTGGCTATGGTAACCCTGAAGCAATGACCTGACATCACTTCCGGTTTATCTGGGTGTCAACAGCGCCATTTGTAAAAAAATCGGAAGCATTCTAAAACGCCGATCTTGGTGTGTTAAATGCTTTTAAGGGCATAGGAGTATTTGGGGTCTTATTAAACCCCAGATCTTTCCATAAAGAGTACCTGTCACTACCAATTGCTATCACTATTACATTCCTTGTGACAGCAATAAAAGTGCTTAAATAAATAAATGCTCGCATGCAAAGGCAAAAGCATGCATCTGTCCCGCAAACAGCGATTGTCCCACATGTGAGTTGTCACCATGAATATCAGATCATGGACAGTAATTCTAGCACTAGACCGCCTCTGAAAATCTAAAGGTGGTAAACTGTAAAGGCTTTAAAGCATCGCCTAGGAATGTAGTTTGTCGCCGTTGCACGGCTTACTTTTTACCTATAAAATTGTGTGTTTTATATATCGTGTTTTTTATTTTTATTTTTTTTGCATTAAAATTCTAAAACATATTTTTACCCAAAAAATTGCATTTGTAAAACCACAGCGCAACCCACCTATTTATTCCCTAGGGCCTCTGCTTAAAAAAAAATATATATACAATGTTTTCTTAGTATTTTTCTCGCAAAAAATACTGATTGTTGCATAAACATTGTAAACAAAAAGTGCCAGAAAAGGCCTGGTCTGGAAGTAGAGGTATGTACATCTGGACACATTTACTATTTGTTTATATTTTGAGTATGCCCAGGTTTGTGGTTCCCCCAGTCCTTGAATGAGGAAAATATGCAGTCACCTTGCAATGACTGCTTTTGTCCTGGAGTCAGTGGAAGAAACTGCAGTGCCCATCAGAGGACACAGGCATTTGACACTTACGAGTGTTGGGTGCCAAAGAGACTGATGACGCAGGCCGCACGAGAGAATATACTACATCGTCTTTTACAGATATTTATTGCAGTAACCGAGTCTCTATAATCTGTTGCCATTGGCTGTACACATATGTGACAGCACAGTTGGTGCATTTGTTCTGTTCTACAGGCATGCTCACTGAACGTCCCTAGCACTGTGACCGAGATACCCACAGCTCCCCGGTCACTGCTTACATTCGGGAGCTGGTAGGAAGGGCTCCCAATCATGTAACCACCGTGACCGCCAGTGACAGTGATCACATGACCAGGAGGCCGCCTACCAGCCTCTGATGTACATAACCCCTTAAACGGTTGGCAGGATTAGGTGGCACGGGGTTAAAGGGGGAAGTACAGCCAAAGCGTTTATGGCTGCACTTCTCCTATGGATCACAGGAGTGCAGTTCGTTCTGCACTTCTGTCACCCGTTTTCAGAAAACAGTGGGCTAAAGCTCACTGATGTCACAGTGCTGGTCCAGGGACTGAAAAGATTACGATCATATGGTTTGGATCCACCCAGAAGCCCGGACAAGCACCTGGCTCATCCTTTTTGAGCTTTCTGCGGAGAGCCCGGGCCAGCCCCTCCTGCCCCCCTCCACAGTCCAACGTTCCAGTGAGCACTGGAGGGGAAGAGCACAGAGCCGGAAACTGAAAGTCCCGGCTCTTTGCTCAGAGCCTAGGGGGAGAACTGAGCAATCAGTGGTGTTCCATCGCTCAGTTCTCACTGCAGAGACGGCAGGGGACAGATGCAGCATCGGATTGATGATGCATGCACCTAGGTGAGTAGAAGGGTTATTCTTTATTTATTTTTTTGCCAAACTTCATTTTTATGCTTTCTTTTATAGCTTTAGGTTGTGACAGGTCTGTTTTTCAATTCTTTGGATTATTTATTTATGTGCACTATCCAAGCACTTAGGCCGGCCATAGACGTTTCAGCAGGAACTGGCTGAGATTCGAACTGTGTGGGCAGGCTGAATGTACCAAGTTGATCGATCAACTTCGGTACAACCAGCCTGCCGGATTCACTTGCGGTGATCGCTAGTGGCTGCTATAGCTGCTAGCAATAATCACTCTTTTACCGGCGGGGACAGCTTCAATCCCTTAAACCGGAACTTCAGTCATTTTTTTTTTCATCTTTCCATCTATTAAATCTTCTGCCCTTGTTGTTTTAACTTTGGATAGTAAACCATTTTTTTTTCTGCCAGTAAATACCTTATACAGCCAGCTTCCTGTCTCTTGTCTGGTCATTAGCCTAGGCTTATGACATCATGTCTCTCTCTCTCTCTCTCTCTCTCTCTCTCTCTCTCTCTCTCTCTCTCTCTCTCTCTCTCTCTCTCTCTCTCTCTCTCTCTCTCTCTCTCTCTCTCTCTCTCTCTCTCTCTCTCTCTCTCATTATGTGAGCAGACTGCAGTTCTTCTTTAAACTAATTTTGAGCTACACGTAGCCCCCTTTTGGCTGCTTTTAATAAAAACGAATAGAAAGCCTTGTAGGATACTTACCTCTTAGTGAGTCCAGCTTCTTGGCATGCTGATGGTTGCGGCAGAGCCATGGCATGATCACTGCAAAAAAAAAACAGCCAATCAATGCTTTTGTTACTGCAGGAGCCATTGACCTGCCAGAGGTGCAAGGGTGCCTGAACCTGCGAAAAGTCGTGTCCATTATCGCACAGCAGTAATTTTGTATTAGTATTGATTTTTAGCATGAACTGCATTTTCCTACAAATATAATGACATCTACTGGGAGTAAATCCTATAATAAAGTATAATTGTGATCGACATATGTAATATTTTTTCATTTCTAGGCTCTTGGTTGGTGGCCACAATTTAAACGGGTTTGTTTGTCTTGCTATTATACTTGTCATTTTAGTTATTAAGCTGTTAAGTGTCAAACCTGCGCTAATGTAGCCAAGTTAAGACAGATGGTGCCAGAGCAGCGACAGTCAATGTGCAGGGTCTTTGCAAACATTTGATCATTAAAAGCTAATGTGTGACATGAGACGCAAGATCACAGCGATGTAGAGCAGGCTGAGACGCTGCAGAAACCGCTTCTATGTCTTTGAAGTCGTGCTGCCATTGTGTACAATCGGTACTGGAAAATCAGGAGCTTTGGCATGTTTATTTAAACCTTTGACTATATTGCAATTTACATAGAAGTCGCATGGAGCTGAAACATTTGTCGCTGTTCTGTACCTGCACAATGAAGAGTATTATTCAATATGACAGCGCCCAGTGTGCACGTGTTCCTCTGAAATATTAGTACACATACAGAGATGAAAATGTTACTATGTCTAATGAATGAACTTCTGTATGTCATTTCTTTTCACACCAGTGCAATTTGACAGTTTAAAATCGTATGACATGTTGCACCCCATTGCTGGCAATGGAACCGTTCAAATTGTTGCGCCTTTGAAAAAGGCTCCTGCACTACTTTTTTGCAACTTCATTGCGACCTTGCATTGACTTCTGTTTAAATAAAGATGCAAGCAATGAAATCGGAGGTCCAAATCGCACTGATCTGCAGCTTTGAAATTGCGCTGAAGTAGCACGTTTTCAAAGCCGCGCAGGGCAAAAGGAAACCTGGAATGTGAGAAATATGTGGACTGCCTTTACTGAACTCCTTAGGAAAATTCTAGTTGCCTGTCATTAAAGGATAATACCACTTTTAGTCCACTTATTCTTAAGATGAACCAATTAGAAGTTCATGATAAATCCTGAATGCTGTGAGTTGCTTATAGAACGTACAAATTGGCACCTGAGAATTAAAGTATAACTAAAAGCCAAACTTTTTTTTTTTAGCTTTGGATAAGAGGAGAGATCTGTCAGTTATTCACCCTCTCTATTTGTCCTGTTTATCATTATCAATATTGATAGTGAAAGTAAGGGCCCTTTCACGCGGACATGTCCGTGTACGGGCTCAGCTTTGCTTAGCAGGGGATCGCTCCGTCGATCCCCGGTGAGCAGGCAGATGATAGGTCTGTCTATGCACTCTGCGCAGGGACCGACCTGTCAGAGCGCCGCACTCCTCTATGGGGGATCAGATGAAGACGGACCGCAGAGTCCGTTTTCATCCGATCCACAGACGGATGGATAAAAGGGTTTTCCTCCGTCACACTTTCGGATCGGAGCGGGTCGGATGTCAGCGGACATGTCACCATCTATGGAGCGTCCGTTCAGGTCTGCCTAGAAAACTGACAGATGGACCTGAACGGTCTGTCCGTGTGAAAGAGGCCTAAAAGAAAATCCCAAATTGTGGGTTGTCCCCCAGAAAAGTAATGGAGGGGAAATCTTCCAATGGAGACACTAGTTCTGTTGACCTGGGTGTTCCCTAGGAATTCCTTTAATTTGCAAGGATTTCCCCTCTGGTTATGGGACAGGAAGTGAAGGGAAATATATACAATGGGGCACAGATAAAAAAAAAAAAATCTGACGGGTTATATAACCTTCCCTTAACCCTACTTCACATTGAAGCGACTGGTCATGCAATTTGACAGGTCAAATTGCATGACCTGACTGGCAACCCTATTGCCGGCAATCGCACTGTTCAAATCAGTGCGACTCTGACTTTGCAAAGCCACACCATTTTGAAAAAGTAGTTCCTGCACTATGAGAAATAGAAATAAGCGGGGAAAGCACTCACAGTGCCACATCCATATAAATCAAGGGGAACATAAGGGAAGGATACCAAATGGGTACCAACAGGTCGGACTTTTAAGGAATGGAAACAAAGGAGAAGATGGCGAAAAAATATTGTTTATTGAATACATAGCATCGTAACAGTGTTCAAAACAGATTAAAAATCATATAGAATGATACATTTTGTACATTGAGCCCTTGTGTGTCGCGTTTAGGCGTTTCGCCGTAAGGATTCCTCAGGACACGGAAAAAGGTTCAAAGATTCCTCAGGACACAGAAAATTAGTGAGATTTATCCTGCTCTTTCTTGTTACGTCTTTGAACCTTTTTCCGTGTCCTGAGGAAGCCTTATGGCGAAACGCGTAGACGCGACGCACAAGGGCCAATGTTCAAAATGTATCATTCTATATGATTTTTAATCTGTTTTGAACACTGTTGCGATACTATGTATTTTTTCAATAAACAATATTTTTTCGCTATCTTCTCATTTGTTTCCATGCCTTAAAAGTCTGAACTGTTGGTACCCATTTGGTATCCTTTCCTTTAGTTCCTGCACTACTTTTGGCAATTTCATGTGCAACTTGCATAGACATCTGTGCATGAAACCACACAGATGTCTTCCAAGTCGCACATGCAGCTTTAGAAATTTCAAATGAAGTTGCACGATTTCAAAGCCGCAGTCAATGTGAACAAGGGTTAACTTTATCCAAAATGGAAAAAAAAAAAAAAGTTTTGCCTATAGTTATACTTTAAGAAATCATTACTGAATAGGGATGGTTGTAACATAAGTGCTTCCTGTAAAGCAGGTTTTGGTTATGATAAATATTACGACTGACAAGAGTAACTCATTGGAAATGTGGATTTTCTTAAATGATAATTAGTCTGTTGACACAGTGTAACAAACACGTGATGACCATTGTTGCATCATTGTTTACTGAGGCTGGGTTCACACTGCCGCACGGAGTGGCTCACAGCAGGGGTTCACCGGTTCAGGTCTGATGTCGGCATGAATTTTTGGCTGAATTCGGACCTGAAATGGACCAGAAGACACAATGGACTCCTGTGCAATTTGTCCCGGAGATATCTGAACCGGCTCCATAGAAAGCCAGCCACACTCTCCTGACATGCGAAATGGATGCTGGGAAACCCAAATCCAATTCACAATAGTGTGAACTCAGACTTGGTGTATAGCTTCTGATTGCTGCATCACTAGTTCTTAATACAGGTAAAGTCCTGTACACACGGGCAGGGTGTCGGGAGACATTTGCCGGTTCTAAAACTTGCAGTAACTTGAATGAACTGTTCCCATATCATTGCAGCACTAGCTAAATTTACATTAATAGCAAGCCTCAACAATAAGTGACCAAGCAGTACTACATTACAGGAATATGAAAAGGCATATACTTCATTTTTGATTTGGATTACTTTTTAATAACCTAAATCCATTCCATCAGTTATTGAGCCTAATGTATAATAATTTTGGCCATAGTTGCTGACAACAATTTGATGGTTGGTCATAGAAACGTAGATATTATTTTTCATCTCTGCAGTGAATACTGGCGTGCTCAGTCTATTTATTTATTTATTTTTGTCAGTCTTGGATAGAGTGTGGAAGTGCTAAAACCCCTTTTGGGTCTTTATTTGCTGTTTGAGCACTGATTAGGAAATTCACCCTGTACTCTAATTGACTGTGGTAATTGTCACCGGGACAAAGGGTGATTACAATCCAAAATTTGGTGGAAGTCATTAGTGCAGGGGTGGGAGGAAATCTCCCAGTCAGGATACATGTTCCAGTGACATAAGTCTAAGGCCCCTTTCACATGGATGGACCGTTCAGATCCGCCTGTCAGTTTTGACGGCGGATCTGAACGGGCGCTCCATGTTAGTCTATGGAGCGTCGGATGTCAGCGGAGACATGTCCGCTGACGTCCGACCCGGTCCGATCCGCCAAAAGCAGACGTATGGCTCTACGTCCAGATCCGTCGCTATCGGATCGGGTGAGATCTGATAAAAAAACGGACACGCTGTCCGTTTTCATCCGATCTCTCCATAGAGACCAGCGGCACTCGCAAGCCCCTCCCCGCTCAGTGAGCAGAGAGGGACTTGTCATCCGCCAAGATCAACGGAGAGATCTCTCGCTGAGCTGGCGGACAGAGGCGGGCTCTGTGGAAGCGGAGTCCGCCTTGTGTGAAAGGGGCCTAAAAGGTTTTATCCTCTTGGGCTACAAGTACATGGACATAATTGGGCATAAAATTATACCTAGCGTAAAAAACATCCCGTTGCCGGAGAGCCACAGGTGGGTGTACAACCGGCCATAGAAGTGAATGGCTGAATGCCCCCCCCCCCCCCCCCCCCCCCCCCCCCCCCCCCCCCGTATGCATGTAAAATGTTAATGCTTCTATGCATCACCATGTTTTACCATACGCAACATGTCTGCATTCTGTAAAGATATGTTGTATGGCATACGTAGATACATAAATGCATCAACATTCACTCTAGTACAGAGTCATGCATCCATTCACTTCTATGGCCAGCTGTACCTGCTTCTTGGCCATGGGGAAACTATGTGTTTTTTACGCTAGGCATATTTTATGCCTAGTTACTCCTGTGTGCATGAGGCCTTGTTTTGGAGATTTGTAGAGACCTCTTTTAACTTCCTGCTTTGCCTCTCTAACAGGGAAAGAAGGGAATTGTGATACTGAGCTTTGGCTTTAGATGTACGTTTATGTGCAACTTCCTTAGGCTTGGACCATTCACTGACCACTTGAGGAAATATGCAGGAGCAAAGGTTCAATTAAGGGCTCATGCACACTGCAGCTCAAAAAGAAAAATCAGCTTTTTACAGGCGTTTGAGCTTTTATTTCTGCCTACAAAAGCTTGAAGAAGCTTGTTCTTTTTTGTGGTCTTTTTCATGTTTTCATTGAGCTCTTTCAGACTTTTTTGGGCATTAAGCTCTTTTTTTTTTCCATAAGCCCTCCTAGATAGTATTTTCTTAACCATTGTATAAACAAAACAAAAAGCTGCAACAAGGGTTTTCGCACGTTTTTGTGCTTTTGTGGGGCACTAGCTCCTCTCAAAAAACGTGAGTTGGGTGGGGGGGGGGGGGGGGGGGGGCGGTTTATACCTGTAGGAGCATATGGCTGCAAATGCCTGAAAAATCCCTAGTGTGCATGGATACATTGGCTAACATGAAGGAGAGTTTCTAGGCAGAAAAAAATAAGAGTGCAAAAGAGTTGAAAGGTCTGAAGGAGCCGCTTCTTTGAGCTCCTTTGAGCCCTAATGCCACGTACACACGATCGGAATTCTCGTCGGAAAAAACTCTGACGGTTTTTCCAACGGAATTCCGCTCAAGCTGTGTTGCCTACACACGAGCACACCAAATTCCGACGGTCAATAACACAGCGGCATAAAACACGTTCGACAGCACTATAAAAGGGAAGTTTAATGTTTCCGAGCATGCGTCGGAATTTTGCGTGTCGGAATTGCCTACACACGATTGGAAAATCCGATAGGTTTCAAAGTCTGTTGTAAATTCCGACAGAAAAAGACTGCTTGGCATACACACGGTCGGAAAATCCGATGAAATGCTCCCATCGGACTGCTTCCATCGGAAATTCCGACCGTGTGTACGCCGCATAAAACTCAATTTCCGAACTATCAGTTGGTCTAAAGCATTGTAGGTGGCCTCAGGTGCAGCACCTGACGACATTAAAGGGCCTCAAACAATATTGACTGAATGTAATGCTATAGAAAGCGGTCATACACTTCATCCATGCACCAGGATATGGTCGGAGACTACTGGCACGTTACAAAAGGTATTCATAGACTGAAAATGCTATATAAATTGTTGGAGACTCGGGATGTGGAGACAGTCCTAGACTAGACATGTTACCTGACACTGTTCGAGATCACTACTGTAACAGCTCCTTTAACAAGCAAGTCATCCACATTCATCACCCCTACAGACTCCTAAAATGCCTTTGCCACATTTGATATTTATGTCAGTGTGATCCATTATAAAAGTATATATAACAAAAATGAAAGGGATGGAGAACCTCAAAAAATAATATAAGATTAAAAACATAAAACAGACCAGTTAGATACTACAGCTGAGGCTAAAGACATTTTTCCTTCACTGGTCTAAACCATAATCTAACTAAGGAGAATACAAACTACTATTTGTAAGGGCCATGAGGGCTGGGGCCACACATGTTCCAGAGGGCCTTGGGTTGGGCACTAGGGGTATACGTAGAAATGTAAACATTTTGCTGTAACATCTGAGGTGAGATTTGGTTGTAAAAGGAGGACAGTTGGGAGCCATGGCGAGGCCTAGGAGCTCACCAGTGAAGTCCCTTAGGGGTAAAGTAGTTTAACTCTCCAGCATCTTCCAAAAAATGAAATATCAGTTGTATGTTAACTGAACTTTAAATACAAATTTTTACATACTGGCAGATGGACATTGATGTTTGTCCATGCTTGATTCAAATTGAATAAATCGCTGATACATTTTTCAGATTTTGGTTCTCTACCTCAGATTGTTGGAGCTGAAGATGTTTCAGAAAGCGATTCATGCGCGATGACTCGTCTCTTGTCTTCAGTGTATCGATGTTTTCCTTGTCCTACTTACGGAGTGGATGACATTTAATAACACAGTTGGAAGGCATATTCCCTGCAAAATCTGTCAACACTTGTGACATTCTATGGAGCAGAATGTCATGTTTTATCTGTGATTCTGAAGGATGACATAAATTTACAGAATAGTATTGCATTATATTAAATGCTAATGTACCAGAGTGTAGTGGAGTTTAGTGTGTCGTCTGAAGAGTATACGATTTTTGTCGTGGTTGATTAGGAGCTGTTTCAATGATGTTTGTTTTGCAGTGGATGTGCTATAGACACCCTGGGGTGATGTGACATGTTCCTCCTATAAAAACACTTCTGAGAAACATTACTATTAGGGCTGTGGAAATTAAAGATTAATTCGTCGATTAGAGATCCGGTGACGTCACGGACATCAACGTCACTGGACTCCTCCCCCCTTCCCCAAGTGCCTCCGTCTGCTAACGAAGGGAAGGGGGGGAGGAGTCCGGTGACGTCGAAGTTCTGATTAAACACAACACGTACGGGGGGAGAAGCTACGCATGACGTCACCCACTGCTGCCCTACGGAACTAACATAAATTGTCGGCTTTACATGCTGTGTTTCTCTAGTCATCTTCCAGGACGGCACACCTGAGAGATGAGAGGCTCCTCCCTACAGGAAACACAATCAAGCGACAGCTGTTTTAAGTCCCCACCCTTCCCCTTGATCCTCAGTTTTTGATTGTGTTTCTCCCTACACAGCGAAACTGTTTGTTTTTTTTTCCAAATGACCTGAAGCCTAGGGCTGGTGGTCTCCCCCTGGGAGCCGGACCACAAGCTTTTGAAGCCTCTGGGTCTGGTAGGATATTATTATCCTTCCTGGGGGGTTCCCCTATCTTTTCCTCAGGGGGGGCAGCAAAAATTGGAAGAGCCCCCCTGAGAGCTGAAGGACCCTGGATACAGTGGTGTACCCAGAACTTCAGGGGCCATTATCCTGTCTCCCCTCCTTACCTGTCCAGGCGTCTGTTCAGACGGGGGGCTGGCCATCGGTTCTTTCCAGGGGGAAGCGTGTCCCCCGACTCCTGGGCTCCCGGTAGTTCGCGTGGGCTGCTGGGGAGGGCACGGCGACAAGCACCCGTGTCATTTTCAAACTTTGGGGAAAATGGCGGCGGCGTTCTTACCCAGGAGGGAAGGCTGAGAGTCAGCAGGAGCAGGCGCCCACATCCTCCTTTCGCGAGAGCGAGGAGGCACCAGTTCACTACAGTGGATGTCTGCCTAAACCACCTCAGATGGGAATGAGGAACGTAAGGCATTGCCCCCCCCCCCATGTGTATATACTGACTGGTACAGTGCAGGACACAGCCTAACCTTGCAGCTCCCTATGGGGACAGCAGTTGGGGGGGCACTTTGGCGGCTATCCTCCTGGCGTGTGGACCATAAGGATGGAAAAGCAAGCCCGGTGGCGGTGGCAAAAGGGGAAGACGACAACGGTGAGTACTTTCCTTTGCCTTGGGAATTTAGCTGCAAAGTCCCCAATTCCAGCCAGATGGTTTCTGGGCAGTTGAGATAATCTCCCCTGGGGTCTGGATTCATTTAGCCCAGAAGCTTCTGCTAAAAATACCAGCCGCAGCTCCCTCTTACATCAGAGACGCTGTATGGTGGATAAGTGGTGCAGCGGAACAAGTGTGCTTAAACCACCTCAGATGGGAAAGAGGTAGGTAAGGCATTGCTCCCCCTTCCCCGTGTATATACTGACTGGTGCAGTGCAGAACCTGGGGTCGGGATACAAATAGCCCAGAAGCTACTGCTAAAACCACCAGCCACAGCTCCCTCTGTGGCTGAGACACTGTGGTTATCGCAACAGTAGGTTGCCAGCCTCTCCCTACATGCCCAGTTGTGGTACATTAGTAGGGGTGAATATAGTGAACAGGGGGGACCTGACAGGTATACCACTGAACTAGTTATTAATTGTGCAGTGGTTGGTGGATTTAGAAGCTCCCCTGGTCAGCAGGTGCGCTAGGTTACCGGCCCTATTAGCCCAGCTGCTAGGAATCTGAAGTTGTTCCAAGATGTGTAGCGTAATGTTGGGCAGGGACCAAGCGTCTGTGTGGCACAGTACGGGGTTCCCTTGTGACAGATCCTCCTTTTGGGAGTTTCTTGCTATAGGTAATTTTTTTCACAAGCTCCAACCTCCCACTCCACTTTTACACTGTGGTTATAATATAGTGCAGGAGGTAAGAAAAAACCTTGTTGGTTTGGGCTACAGTCCACTCAGTGGCAGATCTAGAGGCGATTTTACCATAAATTGCTTCCTACATCCTTTTGAGGATTATCTGTGCAAACCTATGCAAGAGCTACATGATTGTTTTAAAACCTGCAGGTAGCTATTTACCTCTAGGCTAAATTGTTAACCACCTCTTCTAGGGGCTGTCTTAAATTGGTCTCTAGGGCTGGGCTCATTGAGACTTTAGTTGCTGATCAGCCCCACCTGGGTATGATCTGGATAGCATTTACTCAGTCTATGGAGGTAAGGTAGGACAACAACTACTATAGTAAGGTATCCAACCATTTTAGGATTTGTTCCTTCACTGGTGAAGGGTTAGTATCTACTGCCCAGGCTATGCCTATGAAATTGCCCCTGTTGGTTATTTCATAAAGGGATACCCCATGACTCCTTCTTGGCTGCACACCAGTAGACCTCCAGTAGTGAAGGTTTGTCCTTGCTGGGATATTTTGTGGCACAACAGAAATACACATTGAGATTTGTGACATCTCTGCTCATAAGGGGTATATTGCTGTACATCAGAAATGCACTGCACTGAAGCTTGTTTGGTGTCCTTTATATCCTAAAGGTACTACTTTGTTTGGCTGCAGATCAGAAAAATGGAACAGTGAAGGTGGTCTGTACTTTCTGGTTTGGTGCCGCACAGCAGAAATGCACATCATTGAGTCTGGTGACATCTCTGCTCATAATTGTTATTGCTGCACATCAGACATGCAAAAGATTGAGGTCTGTCTGTGGGGATATGTGTCATGTATTACTGCCTTATTGGTTGCTTATCAGAAATGCAGCAGTGAAGAATAATGGTCCTGATTTGTTGGGCTGCATAGCAGAAAAACAAATTGAACCTGGTCTAGGGGTAGTACATATACTGCCTTTGGTAATCAGGCCAATTTTAGGCATGCGATTTGACATGTTGAGTCGCATGTCAAATCACTTCAATATGGATGTGCTATCTCTATTCAGAATTGTTTTATTTTGTTGCACATCAGACATATACAAGATTGAAGGTTGTCTGTCCTTTATGTCTTGTATATACTGCCTTATGGGCTGCATATCAGGACATAGCAGTGAAGGTTGCTTGTCTTTTTCTGCTTTTGTTTTTGCTGCTCAGCTTAGACACATTAAGGAGGATGGCATCTCTGCTCAGTATTGGTATATTGCTACACATCAGACATACACAAGGATTGTTTGTACTGTATGTCCTATATTTACTGCCTTATCGTCTGTATATCAGGCACAGCAGTGAGCAGTGTTTCTCATCTACCTTACTGCTTCTCTAGGGATACACAGCAGGGGGTTGTTACTGCATTCCTCCAGGGAGTCGCAGCATTGGGGACCCCTCACTTGTTCGACCTGAAAATTGCTATTTTGGTGACCTGTGGATCCTGGAATCGGGGACTGCTGGAGTCGCACACACGAATGGTACCCTTTGGAAGCCATAGTGTATAACTTCTATTGCGTCTTGCAGTCGCAGGTTGGGTCGCACAGGTGTGGGAGCCCTAAGCTTATCTGTCCCTTCTGGTTGAGGTTTTGCTATGCAGCAAGAATACTCATCATGGAGTTATTGTCTTAATTTGCAGCAGACCAGAAAGATTGCAGCTGTAAAGGCTGTCTGTTTTTTTCTTAGTGTCTCTGTTTTTATGTTGCACAGCAGAAATACTCAAGATTGAAGCTTGTTGGTGCTTTCTGTTTCATGTTGCTTTACCTTACTGCTCTTCAGAAAAACACAATGCTGCAGGTTGCTTGTGTCTTGTCTCAGTGGTGGTTCTATCTGACTACAGAACTGAATAACAGAAATGAATTGTCTTGTGTTCCATATTTTACCCTGTGGCACAGCAGAAATGCACAACAAGGGAGTGTTCTGATAACTGTATTTGGTGGTTTGTCAGAAATACGCAACATAGAGGTTTGGGTCTTTCTGTCTTATATTTATAGCCTTGTTTTGCTGTACATCAGTAGAACACCACAGTAAAGGGGGTTCCCGTCCTTTCTGTATTTATATATCAGTTATGACTTTGCTAGCTGCACTTCAGAAATACGCAGCCTTTAGGGTTTGCTTGTGTCCTAATGTTTTTACATCTTGGCAGCACATTAGAAAACCAGACTGTGAGGACTGTCTACATTGAGGTTCAGATTTGGGTCTCTTCCCATATTTGATGTATCGGTTTAGTTAGTCACACTCAGATACACAACATTGTTGTCTATGCTTGTGTCATTCTCTGTCTAAATCTATTGTGCCATGCCCACAATCTATGATCTCTTTATTTGTGATATTAATAATACATGTATCACCTTTTTGTATTTCAGCCTTCTTTTCCGTGGAGGGGCCAGGAGTTCTGGCTGCAGACGTCATATGTCAGAAAGCTTTGACCCCTTACATTCTGGGATGCCAGTACCATTTCCTAGGGTTTAAGCCCAGTAGGGTTATGGGACACTGGCGGAAGGGGATAATGAATCGCCCTGTTTAGTAAGAACTTGGGAATCTCTGTTCAGAGGAGTGTTCTGGCCTGACGATGAAATATAAAGATGTATACCTGACCGAATAGGTTACGGCTCGGTGCTTGGCCTTCATTTCGCCCTTGTAGCAAAACTAGATGTAGAAATATGGGTGTTCTACTCCTGCTATGGACTTTAATCTCCTGAAGTAGGCTCTCAGGCGTAAGTAAAGCCATAGATTGGGCATGCCTTAAACCCAGGGATCAAGCTTTTGTTAATCTATTACCCTTAAGTAGGCTTCCCTTTAGTCTTTGCTGACGTAAAGATAAAAAGGAACAAAAAAGGTCTGTCAGGGCCCCCCCCCCTTTTTTGCAGTTTTATTTCCCTGAATAGGGTAGTGTTAAGACGGGCCCTCTTATTGATTAATGTAGTGTCCTTGTCTTACAACACAGGTATCTGATTAATCTTTTTAGTGGTTCTAAGTAGCACCTACAGGTACAATAGGCCATGTTGTTGGATGTGTGAGACAGGCAACATTGCTAACCTACAAGTTTAACATGTTTTCTGATTCTATCTTTAAGAGCCCACTCCACCTAGATCCTGCATCCGAAGCAGGAAAGGCAGGGACATCTGTGGAGCAGACCTGCAGATCAGCAGCATGATCCAGCTAAGATACCTTCATCAAGCATATGGAGTGGAGGTAAAGCTCACTGCAGAACCAAGGTTCGCCAAGAGCGTCTTGCAGTGGTCCCACCCTAAGGTAGGCCTGAGGTACTTGTTCATCCTCTCAGGTGTGCCGTCCTGGAAGATGACTAGAGAAAATTGACAGTTACTTACCGGTAACTGCTTTTCTAGGATATCTTCCAGGACGGCAGGCCTACTTCCCGCCCGTTGGAGGAGGGAAAATTGTACAACACTAGAAGGTGAGTATCTGAGGAATGATTTCCCTTGTGAACCGGGTTCAGGAGTTACTTCTCTACAAACTGAGGATCAAGGGGAAGGGTGGGGACTTAAAACAGCTGTCGCTTGATTGTGTTTCCTGTAGGGAGGAGCCTCTCATCTCTCAGGTGTGCCGTCCTGGAAGATATCCTAGAAAAGCAGTTACCGGTAAGTAACTGTCAATTTTTTATCATCTTTATGTGAGTAGTTTGTGTTTGAACACAAAAATGAAATCTTATACTTAAGCGGTGAGCACTTTCTTTCTACCCGTGACCTGGCATCCTTGCTGAGATCTAAGGAGATGTGAGAGAAGTTTATGGTCCGTGTTAACCCTTTTGATACCCGCTTGCATGACCACCTGTTTGCACAGGGGTCCATGCCATAAGGTGAGAGTGATTAGTTAGACCAGAGGTGGAGGGATTGTCACGCTACTGTGAAAAAAAAAAAATTACTTACGTCAGTGCTACAGTTTGAATTTAAAAATTATTTGTGTGAACTGTGAAGTTAAGTCATGGATTGTGAAAACTAACTAATGTTGGGTGATTGTATATAGTGTATACCACATTTACCACTTACTAATGTAGAGTTGCAATACAAGGAGATCAGCTAAAAGTAGTTGGATCTGTATGTGCTTTATAATCGAAATTAGTCGATTAATCGATTTAAAAAAAAAAAAAAGAATTGATTAATGGAACACGAAAATTTTAATCAGTAACAGCCCTTAATTTATTTTTCTTTACTGCTACATTTTACCACTACTAATAGCAAAGTGATTTTACCAAGGGATGGGGCCCTGACAGTATAAGTGGGCTTTAGATTTTACTGCAACGTAAAGTGCACATGAACTTCTAACGTGGCAATAAATGCCACTCTTGCCGCATAACGTAGTGTTCTTATTTATCTTAGCTAGTGCTCCGAATGCAAATATCCACCAAGCTTCCTGGTAAGACATCTGGTCCATAGGGGGCTTACAAATACACGTTACCAGTGATTTTTTAATTTATTTTGGTTCACTTTAGTAGAAGAAATAAATAAAGTAAAACAGAATTTTAGAAATGTCTGTGAATTTATTAAAAAGAAAAAAACTGAAATATCACATGTACTAAAGTATTCAGACCCTTTACTCCAATACTTTGTTGAAGTACCTTTGGCAGCAATTACAGCCTTGAGTCTTTTTGAGTATGACGAGACAAGCTTTGCATACCTGGAATAGGGCATTTTCCGCCATTCTTCTTTGCAAATTCTCTCAAGCATAGTCAGGTTGGATGGTGACTGTTGGATGACAGTCCTTTTTCAGGTCTCTCCAGAGATGTTCAAGTCAGGGCTCTGGGTAGGCCACTCTGGGGCAATCACAGAGTTGTCACTAAGCCACTCCTGTGTTGCTTTGGCTATATGCTTGGGACCGTTGTCATGTTGGAAGGTGAACCTTTGGCCCAGTCTGAGGTCCTGAGTGCTGTGGAACAGGTTTTCCATTGAGGATATCTCTGTACTTTGCTCCCTTCAGCTTTCCCTCAATCCTGACCAGTCTCCCAGTCCCTGCTGCTGAAAAACGCCCCCACAGCATGATGCTGCCACCACCATGCTTCACTGTTGGGATGGTATTAGGCAGGTGATTAGCGGTGCCTGACATCCTCCAGACATCACATATATAATTGAGGCCAAACAGTTCAATCTTGGTTTCATCAGACCAGAGAATCTTGTTCCTCACTGTATGAGTCCTTCAGGTGCTTTTTTTTTTTTTTTAGAAAACTCCAAGAGGGCTTTCATGTGTTGTGTACTAAGGAGAGGCTTCAGTCTAGCCCATGGGTGCGCAACCTGTGGCCCTCCAGCTGTTGCGAAACTACAAGTCCCATGAGGCTTTGGAAGGCTGACAGTTACAAGCATGACTCCCAAAGGCAGATGCATGATGGGACTTGTAAATCTGCAACAGCTGAAGGGCCAAGGGTTGCGCACCCATGGCCACTCTGCAAAAAAAAAAAAAAAAAAAAAACAGATTGATGGAGAGCTGCAGTGGTAGTTGTACTTCTGGAATTTTGTCCAGTCTCCACACAGGATCTCTGGAGCTCAGAGTGACCACCGGGGTTCTTGGTCACCTCTTACTAAGGCCCTTCTCCTCTGATTGCTCAGTTTGGCATAATGCCAATGTGATATTTCAGTTTTTACTTTTTTCATACTTTTGCAAACATTTCTAAAATTCTGTTTTCACTTTGTCATTATGGGGTACTAGATGTAGATTAATGAGAATTTTTTTTATTTAAACCGCTGTAGTATCAGGCTTCAACATAAGGTAAATTTCAGTAATAATTTGAGAATTATTAGGTGGCACATCTACAGCAGTACTACTTGGGATGTAAAGCGTAATTTAGCCCGCAGGGACTCTGCGTTTCTGAAATAGAGTATAACAGCATAAGGTTTTGCACATCCAGTTCGGGTCAGATGATATAAATTTCTACATGCACAAGTAAATAATTCATGCAACATTAGGGATCTTGTCCAGGCATACTGGGCTGTGTTAAAAATAAACACTTGCGGATGAAGTTGGTTAGCTATAAAGCGTTGTTCCGGCCAAAAAAATAAATAATGTTAAAGCCAGCAGCTACATATACTGCAGCTGCTGGCTTTTAACAATAGGACACTTACCTGTCCTGGATTCCAGCAATGTCCGCACCGCAGCTGATGTTTCCATCAGCTATCGGGTGCTGCCGCCGCCGTCATTGCGGGCAAGGGTACCCGGCAGTGTAGCCTTACGGCTTCATGCCAGGAACCCTAATGCGCATGTGCGAGGCCCTGCTCCTCTCTCCTACTGGCCGTCGACAGGGAGAGGAGGAGGGAGCCCCGTGGCGATGTCATGGGCCGCGGACAAGACTCCCAGAAGTGGGAACAGGATACCTGTCAAAGACAAAGGTAACCTTCTCCCCCCCTCCCCCTGAAAGATGCCAGTTGTGGCACCGGACGGAGAGAGAAGACAAATGAGCGGACGTTCCACTTTTGGGTGGAACTCTGCTTTAAAATGGCCTTTTTGAAAGAGGGCTACTTAGGTCATTGTGAC
Source organism: Lithobates sylvaticus (assembly GCA_028564925.1). Lineage (NCBI taxonomy): Eukaryota > Metazoa > Chordata > Amphibia > Anura > Ranidae > Lithobates > Lithobates sylvaticus. The sequence goes on along the minus strand of CM053030.1, from coordinate 191,057,036 downwards.
ACGTGGTTTTGTAGCAGGGATCTATCGCCAGTGGGTTTACCTGATTATAACAATGACTTGCGTTCATAATATGATGGCATCACATCTGGGGCTCCATCAGTTCTGCTACCAATTTATAGGCAATAGCTAAAGTAGTACGCAGGTTATTTTAATCTCCATATTTTGGAGTCCCTAAGCTAGTCCAAGCATGTAAATGGTGAAAAACTTAAGTTGCTGAAATGTTTGGATTGGTGAGAGAACTTTTTGAAGCCTCTGGATCAGCATAACAATTACACATTTCTCTCATCAGCTATATGAATATGCATTTTTTGGTGATACACAGGGTAGAGCTGCCCGATTTAATTGTTTAAAGAATCGAGAGCGTGAACCTATCCCCCCCCCCCTCACGATCGTAAAAGTGTCCGATCTGTCCGCTGCAATGTCGCAGTCCTTCTAAAAATAGCAGATCGCCGCCATTACTAGTAACTAGTGTTGCCTTTCCCTTTACTCATCATGGGGCGTGATCCACAAGATCAGCAGAAGAGCAGTGTGACTGAGGAGGATATTCATGGTGCAGTCAGCTCCCAGGACGCCAGCAGAAAGAGTAGGATAGTGTAGAGGTGGGCGGGGAGTCTTGTGTCATCACGATTTTGCCCACCGTGCTCCGGCAAAGATGCCCACCCACCGATTCCAGAGTTTTGTGGGGCTCCTACAGCTGAAGGGGGTTACAGAGGAAAGGTAAGGGTACATGCAGGGGTCTTGTATATGTGCACAGATTAAAGCAGACCTTCAGTCATTTTTTTTTCAACTTTTAATCAACTCTTCTGCGCTTGTTTTTAACTTTGGATAGTAAAACATTTTTTTCCTGTCAATTAATACCTTATACAGCCCACTTCCTGTTTTTTGTCTGCAAAAAACCCTAGGCTTATGACATCATGCACAACGCTCTCTCTCTCACTCTTGTGAGAGTTTGCCAGGAAGGGAGGGGGGGATGAGTCATAAGAGGGCCAATGAGAGCTGCGGAGCTGGAGGTGTGACTTTGTAAATCAAGTGAAAAGGCAGCAGCTTCAGCTGCCCACAGTTAAATTGGCTGCAGCCAGACTCAGTGGAGGGAGATTTCTGCAGCATATTTGGCAAGTACAGAATCGCAGCATATATAAAATAATATGCAAAGTGGTTGGAGGGAAGCTTTAGAATGGCAAAGATGTTTTTATTGCAAATTATGTGAGCAGACTGCAGTTCCTCTTTAACAGTGTGCCATTAGTTTATACTGGGTGAGTGGTGGGTTTACATCCACTTTAAAGACTAAACACCAAGAGCTGCACGATTAATCGGTAAAGAATTGAAATCGCGATTTCCCCCTCCCGATCTTAAAGCAGTGATTCTATGTAACAAGTGAAGAGAGTTCTCTGTTCGCTTTTGCCAGCTGGCAAAAAATAAATAAAAAATACAGGCAGCCTGCCAAGTTTATCTCCACATCAGAACAAAGTAAAAATTCGTTCTTCGATCAAAGGGATGAACTTCTGTCTGTAAATTAGGTCAGTTTAAAGACTAAACCTTTTTCTGACACTTGTTGCTTACAAGTTAAAATCAGTATTTTTTGCTAGAAAATTACTAGGAAGCCACAAACATATATATATATATATATATATATATATATATATATTATAATTTTTTTTTTTTAAGCAGAGACCCTAGAGAATAAAATGGCGGTTGTTGCAATATTGTATGTGATACTGTATTTGTGCAGTGGTCTTTCAAATGCAATTTTTGTGGTCGTCTCTGCTGCTTACCGGAGCCGTTGGTATCGGTGGAGATGATTGGGTCCTCTTCCCGCACAGGCGATTCAGTTCGCAGTTGCAGCACTATACAAGTCTTTCATTCATTCAGGCTGGATGCCGAGTGAGGGAAAAAAGGCCCCCGCTCGGCTCCATGTCATTGGATGGCGGAAGCAACGTCACTTCCGCCCAATGCTCTTGAAGGGGAAATATATTTTTTTAGTTAAAAGAATAAATAAAATGCTATTTTTTTTATTTTATTTTTATTTATTGCATTTTGGTGTCAATATGAGATCTGAGGTATTTTTGACCCCAGATCTCACATTTAAGAGGTCCTGTCATACTTTTTTTTCCTATTACAAGGGAATGTTTACATTCCTTGAAATGGGAATAAAAAAAAATAAGAAAAAAAAATATGCAAGTCGTGCCCGCATATGAAAACTGTGTTCAAACCACACATGTGAGGGATCGCCGCGATCGTTGGAGCGAGAGCAATAATTCTAGCCCTAGACCACCTCTGTAACTCAAAAGTGTTAACCAGTAGAAATTTTTAAACAATGCCTATGGAGATTTTTAAGTCTAAAAGTTTGTCGCCATTCCACGAGTCAGGAAATGGGGAATGAGGGTGGGGAGATGGCACAGTTGATGAAGCTGGCCGTAATTTTAATCCCAGACTCAAAAAAGTGATGGACTTTCTCAGTACTGATAACAGACAAGATAAATTGTATATAAAAAAGACAATTTATTACATAAAAATTACATACAATTGTTTTCTAAATTGCTGTTTTAAATATACTCTGTATTCCAAATAGCAAATACCCAGGGAACACCCGGCAAGTATCTTCTTTTGAAGTAATTCTCAAAATTTGTTTTTGGTTCTCTACTAGTTTTGCGGGTGACCACTTCTTCAGGAGAACTAATCTATAAAATAAATAATGAAATGAGGCACAGTTCGAATACAAAATATTCAGAATTGCACACAATAAGATTCAGCAAGATATACAATCTAGTCCATATTAATATACATTCCACGAGCGGGGGCGCAATTTTGAAGCATGACATGTTGGGTTTTGCAAATACAGTATGACCTAAAGCATTGCAATGACTGCCATTGTATTCTCTAGGGTGTCTGAAAAAAATATATATAATGTTTGGGGGTTCTAAGTAATTTTCTAGCAAAAAATAATGATTTTAACTTGTAAACACCAAGTCTGAAAAATAGGTCCGGTCCTTTAAGTGGTTAAATAAGCTGCACACTTGCATTCAAGTTAGCCCGAAACAGCATGGATAGGGAAAACCTGTAACCAAGCAGCTGTGATCAGTGTGAGGCATTACTGAGCAAACAGAGATGGATGACAGGGCACCAGCTAGCTCAATGTATGGATATTGGCGGCAACGTCTTCAGCCACACATGAGGATGACAGCTGTCAAAATGCCTGGTGGATGTTGGGAGAGGGAGTGTGCATGATGTGTTTCCAGGGACTTTGCCTTCTTTTTTTAAATGCATTTGTGTACTATAATTTTTTTGGGGGTGTCTGTAGTAGTATTTCCAAAGTGTTGTACTAGTTAATGTAGTTAATGTTCCTAAGTTTAAAAATAGTCAAGATACAAGCATGGCATGAGTTCAACACCCCTAAAAAAAAAAAAAAAAAAAAAACTTGCAGGGGTACCACCTTGCATCGTTTCTTCCCCCAGGTTCCCGGTGTATGCTGGCGGTGCAGAAATGTTAAGGGAACGATGCTCCCATATTTTTTGGAATTGTCCTAAACTTGGGCCCTTTTGGCATGAGGTGGTCTGCACAATTAAACACCTGACAAATGTTTATCTGGAAGGGAACCCTGCAGCCTGTCTACTTCACCTTTCAGAGAGACCGATCAAGAAATAAAAGGCCTCCCTTGCAATCCAGCTGCTGAATGCGGCAAAGGCATGCATCCCCCTCCTGTTGGAGATTGGAGAATCCTCCATTAAAATCCCTGTGGTTCTCTAACGTAAATGAATTGAGAGACATGGAGGACCTCACCACTACCTTGCGCAACCGGGAGGAGACCTTCTGAGAGACCTGGCGTCCTTGGAACCATTTTGTGTACACTGTCGCTTATCTTCAAGAGGTGGCACAATCGAACTGACCTCTTCAATTCAACTCCACTCCCTGGGTGAGAGGCCCTCCCTGCACTTCTCTCCCATCCTTATCCCTTTTCTTACCTGCTTTGGGGACATTCAATCCCTTAAAGGGTTTGTTAACCCATCCATATAAAACTATGCCAGCCCCTCCTATTAGAGGCTGGCATAGCACACTATGTCAGTAGTTTTAAAAAACGAGCAGTGTAAATACCTAATTTGAGCTGTGTTCAGGCCGGTCACATGACTTGCGGCCGCTTAACAGCTCTGATGGATTGCTTCTGCAGGAGGGGCCATGATCTCCCTCTGACGTCAGACGGGGAGATCACATGGCCACTCGTCTCCGCAGAAGCCGTGTATCGTAGCTGTAAAGCGGCCGCGAGCCACGTGACCAGCCCGAAGACAGCTCAAATTAGGTATTTACACTGCTCATTTTTGAAAACTATTGACATAGTGTGATATGCCAGCCTCTAATAGAGAGGCTGGCAGTGAAAATGTTTTAATTTTATTTTACAAGAATAGCGGCAGGGGCGGGGCCTGCCAGAGACAGACACAGAGGGGGATGACAGGCAGTACGGATGGGGGAGAGGAGAGCAGGGCAGCCTACCATGGAGGGAGGCACTTTGACCATGGTGATCAGGGCGGAGCAGCCCTGATTTTCATGGTCTGTTTAGAGAGGCCATACAGAAAGTGGCAAGTTCAGTTTTTTTTTTCTTTTTTTTTTTAACAGTTTGGGGGGGGGGGGGGGGGGGGGTCAGATTACACAGCACTTTAATCCTTTCCCCCTCTGGCTGCTTTCCTTCCTCCATTTTTCTGACTCGGTAATGGACTATGTTTTTCTATTATGGTGTATATCCCCGCCTACATTTCGCCTTTTACATTATCCCATAAACTCCACTGCTGATAAACATCCAAAAACTTCCATGTGTGCGTGGACACATAGGATAACATAGAGGGGAGTTCATGGGTTGGTAAAAAAAAAAAAAAAACTCCCAAAAACGTCCGTTTATGAGCTTCAGTGTGCATGGAGCCTAAGGGAAACTTAGAGTTATGTTAAAGTATATTATTTGTGAAAAACTTTGTAGCCGTTCCATGTATGTGGCACCTGGTTCTTTAAGTACTTTGCCCCCTTGATCGGGCTGACTGGCTGCTGAATGCTGCAGGCATTTTTCTGCACGCAAGTGAAAGGAAAGTAGAGTTATTTTAAAACAAGGGGAGACGGCCTTAACCATGGAGTGCTGATTCTCTTCAGCTTCCTGAGTACATTATGTTTCCTTTCTCTTATGTTGGATGAGTAAATCCTTCTGATGTGTGTATGTGTGGGAGGAGGGATCGCCAGCTGCCTGTATTAAGCAGATTGTTGCTTTCCTGTAAGACGTCACAGGCTTAAGGCATTTTGTTTCTCAGGCGTTACCGTGTGCCTGGACACAACATAGCAGACAGTTGTAACCCCCTTGCTATTAAAGCGGTTGTATAGTCAAAAGATTTACTTTTACCTACAAGTAAGCCTATAATAAGGCTTATCTGTAGGTAAAAAGAATATTCCCTGTGCAATGAGCCACTGACTGCAGTGGTGCATGCGTACGGGGGATTCTCCGCTGAAAGGCCGGCAGAATCCGAACCTTGCCGGGAAGAAGTCTCCCATGTGCGGGAGTGACGACATTGTGGCTCTAGCCACTCGCAGTGCTGGAGTCGCGATACCTGGAAGACACGCCGAGGGAACATGTCAGCTACCTCGGCGTAGACCAGGTGAGTTACCCTTACAGGTAAAGGCAAAAAAAGTTTCAGCGGGTTTACTACCGCTTTAAGAAGCAGAGGTTGATTTTTTTTTTTTTTTTTTTTTTTTTTTTTAGGTTAGGAGTTTATGGCTTTGGCCACATGATCAGAAAATCAGACGGAAAATATGGATTTCGAAATGATCGTACGATAGTCTTAACGTTAGTACACAGCTTTTGACAGTCGATCACGACAGTTCATGTGAAATTATTTGAATGGATAAACACGAAAACATTTTCGTAGGATACCAGAACGTACAATATTTGTTTAATCAGTACAGTATTTATCCGAAAAATATCAGAAGACCAAAACCACGCATGCTTGGAAACAAAATAATACATCACAATACAATAGAACACATGACCTCTCTTCCGAAGTAGTATTTTATCCTACAAGAATTTTTGTAACTTAAAGCGGTAGTAAAGTCCGCTTTGTGATTTTTACCTACAGGTAAGCCCATAATAAGGCTTATCTGTAGGTAAAATGAATATCTCCTAAAATGTACACCATTTAGGAGATATTCACCTTAGATGCAGCCGGTGACCTCACCGGTGCATGCACTCTGAAGGTCCGGCGTACTTTGCTGGAGCCCGCGAAACCCCAGGTGAAGATGGAAGCCCTGTCAACGGTGACGTACTAGCACGTTATGCAATTGCCTTACAGGTGTGTTTTTTTTTTGTTTGTTTATCTGCAGCAGTTTACTACCACTTTAAAGGGGTTGTAAACCCTCGTGTTTTTTTCACCTTAATGCATCCTATGCATTAAGGTGGAAAAACACCTGGCAGTCACCGGCCCCCCAGCCCCCTGTTTTTACCTGAGCCCCTTCATCTCCTCGGCTGGGACGCTCTGTCCCTCTCTTCACGGGGTCCTAGCTCTTGATTGGATAGATTAATAGCAGCGCAGCCATTGGCTCCCGCTCCTGTCAATCCAATCTAATTATGCGGGGGGCGGGGCCGAGTCCAGCATTCTGCGTCCATGGACACAAATGCTGGACTCTGGAGCATGACTGCAGGCAGGGTAGCCCCCTCGGGAGAGCGCTTCTCCTAGGGGGTTATCTGATGCGTGGAGGAGCTGCGAGAGCCGCCAGGGGACCCCAGAAGAGGAGGATCAGGGCCACTCTGTGCAAAACAAGCTGCACAGTGGAGGTAAGTATGTTTGTTATTTATTTAATTTTTTTTAAATGATGCTTTACAATCACTTTAACCTTCATTTTTGATATTAGATTAGCATGCAAAACAAAAAGACAATCAGGCTTTAGTGCCTTCACTGAAATCATGGCTGCTGGGAACAGTCCGATCACAGTGCATGTACACTAATATACTGTATATCAATTTTTATTTATTTATTACAGGTACTTGTAATAGCACCAATCGTTTATGCAGCGCTTTACATACAGTTTATATTGTACAATCGCATCAATTATGTACACACTAATGTGTGCCTCTGCAGTCACTCAGATGTCTGAAAACCTATATATGCAGTGATGTATAGTTCTCTACTAAATCAAACCTATATCCGGGTACCTTCTAGCTAAACTAAATCCTCTGTTGATGGCACTTCAGCTTTCCTGCTGCCCTTGCTGCTCCTTAGCCAAAGGTAACACTAACACTCTTAAAATACTTTTATTTTCCCTTGAGCAGATTGCTGTCAGCTGCCTGTAGTCAATGCGACCTATCTCAGATAAAAGTAAGTATTGCAGTGATGTCAGCATGTTTGGCTAGGGAGCAGCAAGGGCAGTAAATTCACAACTGAAATAAACTATATGCGAAGTGTCTTATCTGCTAAAGGATTTGTACTCGCACACGGCTAAAGTATAATTCCGGGATAACCCTAACTAATCCTTAAAATACTCCATCTCCCTTCCTAACACCTGTGCTTCTAACCAGTGTAAAAACGACTATCTACCTATTTTCATGCCGATCCAGTCTGGTCACGTGATCCTGCTCCCCTGCGTCAGCCAGTGCCACTACAGGGGAGAGGAGAGAGCGTCAACAGCGTATGATCCTATGGGTAACGTCACTGCTCAGGCATTACCAGCCGTTGTTGAGCACGCTCTCCTCTTCCTTGATTCTGACATGGGGGATATCACGTAATCGGATCAGAGGGGCATATAAATAGGTAAGTATATGCAACTTTCTTACACAGGCTTGCAAGCATAGGTGTTAGGAGGGGGGGAAGGAGTTTTTCTTTGATTAGTTATTCACCCAGTATTCTACTTTAGGGAATACAGTGGTGACATCTGTCTGCCTGTGGGCTGTGGTATGCCGATTAGACAATAAGGGAGCAGCAACACATTGGTAAGTCACTGATGACTCCCTTTGCTCTCTCCTCCTGGCAGCATCAGTACATGTCCATACTGTAGAAATGAATGCAGATTCTAGTGTCTACCCCCCAATATTGCAAGCTGCTCTAAAAGGGATTAGAAGAGGCTGATATTAACCACTTGCCGACCAGCGACAGACACCATCCTGGTATTGTTTTTTTCAGCCGGCGGTTGGCTTTCTTGTAAAAGCAATCCTAGCGGCTAATTAGCTGGTGGATTGCTTTTGCAAGCATCAGGAGGGGCCGTTACCATTCCATTCCACACCCCCAACACCTTCTGTGGCTTCCCCATCCCATCGGGAGTCCTTAGTGTGCAGCTGGCAGTTCTGCTGGCTGACCATGGAGCTGATCAGGGACTAGAATGGCCTCAATCATCTCTCTGGTCTGAGGATCGGAAGCATTGAGCATTTCATCACTGATTACGTTTATTTAGATAGGTTCATTATCTATATCGGTGATTGATAAATTGTGATCTTCCTGACTTTTTCTGCTCATCATCTATCTTTATTGTTCGTGTATTTTATGTGTGGCCCAAGACAATCCCTCTTCTTCCAATTTGGTCTAGGAAGGTCAAAAGGTTGGACACCCCTGCTCTACATATTTTCTCAAATCTGGGTTGAATGTGAAGACTACTCATGTTTTATCATCATGTCTGAGTACTATGTTGTCGTTTGCCGGTTTATTTTTGGATAATTGAAGTCTTACATAAACAGACCTTTTTCCTGTCAGTATGTCGCTGCGGCTACTGCAGTACATCTTTAGTTTATCCTCTGCATTCTTATGCTGCCTTGGAGCCTCCTGTCACATTCCACTTTAGATTTTTGTCTTTTTATTACTTTTTGTCTTGTTTAGAAACAAAGGTGAATTGGAATATATATTGAGCAGGGCTTTAATTTAATCCCTTCTAGTGTCTGGCATTCCAGTGATGTCCAGACCTTCCTCGCTGGAATACCTCCCAAGGAAGGGAGGGTATGCAAGCTTTACATCATTCCGTTTGTTGTTCACGGTTTCTATTTACCATTTTAATTAGTCCGAGCTTGTGATCATTAGGTTTCACAGCACGTAGCATATTCTGTCTCCCCTCAGTTCCTGAATTGCAAAGCTTTTTTCCCCCCAAGAATTATGTTTTCTTCTAATTTGAGGTGATTGTAGCCATTTTCTTCTAATGAAAGCATTTGGTGGGCATATCACCAAAGTACTTAATCCTACATGATATGAAAGGTAACAGAAGTATGTAATGTTTTATTTGTCTACTCACATTGGAGGGACCAAAAAAATTGCTTCAACATTTAGAATGGTGTGAAACGCGTAAACGAGGACCTGTTTCAGAATGGCGTGAGGGGTGTAAAGGAGGACATGTTTTAAAAGGATGCAAGGGGCGTTTGAGGACCTGTTTTAGAATGGTTTAAGGGGCGTAAACGGGGACCTGTTTTAGAATGGTGTGGGGGTGTAAACTAGGACCTGTTTTAGGCCCCTTTCACACTTGTACGACCTGTCCTACAACTTGGGACTGCAAAGTCATATCACAAGTCGTTCCCCATGATTCCCAATGACTACCATTCATATTAGTGCCGACTTCCAAGTAGTCCCTGCACTACTTTGGTCCGACTTTGATGTGAGTTACACAGGTATTCCCTGAAATCACAGCAAGAATCGTGTACAGATCCTGCGACTTTGAAGTTGCGGTATTGTGAAAGGGGCCTTTAGAATGGTGTAAACGAGGACCCATGTTAGAATGGTGTGAGGTGCATAAACAAGGACCTGTTTTAGAATGGTGTGAGGGGAGTAAATGAGGACCTGTTTTAGAATGGTGTGAAGGGCTATAAACTAGGACCTGTTTAAAATGGGCGTAAACGAGAACCTGTTTTGGAATGGTGCTAGGGGTGTAAACGAGAACCTCTTTTGGAATGGTGCTAGGAGTGTAAACAAGGACCTGTTTTAGAATGGTGTGAGGGGCCTAAATGAGGACCTGCTTTAGAATGGTGTGTGTGTGGGGGGGGGGGGGGGGGGTGGGGGGGGGGGTACATGAGGACCTGTTTTAGAATGGTGTGAGGACAATTCATACAGCCACAAATTTAGTATTTTCCCCATTACTCAAAACCCCAAAATGCTAATACAATTAAAGGCACTGCCTTCACGACATTGTGTGCTGTGGGACAATGGTATATATGCAACATACTTGAATATTGTTTGACATGCATTGAACAGCGGGTGTGCATGTCTGGTGAAAGGAAGCTTAAGCAGGCCATAAACGAGCCAAAAACTGAACAAAACTTCTTGGTTTTTTGCATCATTAGAGTGCCAGCTGCGACACGCGATTTTCATGCCCCAATAGAAAGTGCCTGATCCAACAGGCTGGATTTTGTTCAGAAAAACCAAACAAATGATTGCACAATTGTATGCGCCATTTTTGTTTTTCAATCAACGGAACGTTCATTTTTCGACTCGTCTATGGCCGGCCTTATTCAGTAAGTGGATTCAGATACAGACCACTTGGATGCTCAGCTATCAAAGATGTGCTGTCATTTAAGAACCACTGGAGTTAAAATTAACCCGTAATATGACTGAATTTACCATATCCCCATAAGAGGAAGCCAGGGGCCACCCAATTCTGGTAGGTGTCACTGTGGTGCCTTCGCTATGAGCCTTCCTGAACTGCTAAACCAAAGATTTGACTTGCTGAAAGTTGATTATTGTATAGAAACAGACATACAGTTTTAAAGCTATAAAGGAGCGGGTTTGGGAGTATGGCTAATGCAATATATTTTAAGAAGAATATTAGAGTAATGGAAGAGCAGTAATAAGAAGTCTGAAATAGGGAAACAGAGGATAAAAAGTAAGAGAGGGCAAGATAGAAAATAGGCTGATAAAAATAAGAAAGATATTAAGGAGGCAGAAAGAATAAAAGGGCAACTTCGGTTAAGAACAATAAATTGAAGATATAAAAGGAAAACCTTAAAGCAGAGATAGTAAAGATATGCAAAATGAGATGGAGAAAGAGGACTCTCAAATAGACATTTAGTTGAAGAAAAACCAACAGCTCAAAAAGATAGTTGCACAGCCAATACAAACAGTGCCTTGAAAAAGTATTCATGCCCCTTGAAATTTTGTCATATTACAACCAAAAATATAAATTAATTTTATTGGGTTTTTATGTAATAGACCAACACAAAGTGGCACATAATTGTGAAGTAGAAGGAAAATGATAAATGGTTCATTTTTTTTTACAAATATCTGAAAAGCGTGGTATGCATTTGTATTCAGCCCCCTTTTACTCTGACACTCCTAATTAAAATCTAGTGGAACCAACTGCCTTCAAAAGTCATCAAATTAGTAAATAGAGTCCACCTGTGTGTAATCTAATATCAGTATAAATACAGCTGTTCTGTGAAGCACTGAAGTTTGTTAGAGAACCTTAATGAACCAACCGCATTATAAAGGCCAAGGCATACACCAGACAGGTCAGGGATAAAGTTGTGGAGAAGTTTTAAAGCAGGGTTAGGTTATAAAAAAAAAAAAAAAAAAAAATATCCCAAGCTTTGAACATCTCACGGAGCACTGTTCAATCCATCATCCGGAAATGGAAAGAGTATGGTACAACTGCGAACTTGCCACAGCATGGCCATCTCCTTAACTGTTCACATAAAAACAATCAGCGCAGTGCAGAGAATAAAAATGGATACAGAAAGATCAATCTATATGGTAGTCGCCAGCTGAAAGATCATGAATGATCACAAGGTGCAGGGCAACTAAATAAAATAATCCACATAAAAGAGATAAAATCCCAAACTTAGAAGTCCATGAAGTATAAAGATGTCCAATTAGGTAGTGAAAAAGTGGGAACACAAGCCGCTAACCTCAGGATAATGACCCCTGAACCAACAGGATGGTCAATATGTACTTTCCTATCAAGAGTTAAAACCTCCAAGGAGTTCAGCTTCGATAGTTCTGGCGTGGTGGGTACACCAACATAGAAAAAGAAAACTAATAGTGCTCTTCGTTTGTATCCGTAGCTTTATTTATATAAGATTAAAAACGTTTAATTTGCTTGCATCCAGGCATCAAAACGCATATAAAAATCCACTGCTCGATGCGGATCGAGATCAAGATCTGGGTGACCGTCACATGCCTGATGAAGGGGTCCTGCGTGGCTCTGAAGCTTTGCTTTCTGTTATAATGTTGTGATCACTGATTAAAGCTTTGGACTCATTTTTGGAGATCTCGGTGGGCTTGTAATATTACTCTCCATGCTCCGAGGACCAAACCAACAGTGGATGTGCCAACAAGGGGGTTATAAACTTCTAATCTTACCTAGAGAACACATAGAGAAGGTCAGGAAAAGGAGAGGAATGTCTTATACATAAGGGAAAGTAAAAGAAGGCAGATCATAAAGATATTGAAATAGGTATGGTTAAGGAAGGGGTCCATGAAGAATATGAACCGAGCAAGAAGGAAGAAAAAAGGGAGAAAAAAATAAAATAATATGTAGGGACAGATCCCAGATGTGATTCCCATCTACCCATGACCCAAGATACGCCCAGAAAATATGGGTAGAGCGCAAAATGAGTGCTTTACAGGTTCAAAATAAAATTTGCAGAGTGTCTGAAGTGAAGCCAAGGAAATCACAGTTTAGGTATCCATCAATTCAATCTCACACTTCCACTCTAAAAAGTAATAACGGTGCATGATAACACAAAAGTGGTTAAAGTATAACTAAAGGCAAAACTTTTTTTATTCTTTTTACTTTGGGTGGAGAGGCATTATAACCCCGGTCAGTTTTTATTCTCTGTGCCCCTGTTGGAGAGATTCATCCTCTCACTTTTTTATTAATATTATCAATTTAAATTAATATGAATTTATTGTTGGCCATTATTGGCACCTTTTTAGTGCAAGAAAAGCTCAAGCAAAATACAGTCTGCAATCTGTAACCATCTCTTGTATCATTTCCGCAGTCTCTTAATTAAACTTAAACACACTGCTAATAGTATTAGCAAAATTTCCATTCGGTGCACCTCTAGCAGACATGATACAGAAGATGGTCAGAGACTACAGACATAGTACAGGAAATGGTCAGAGACTGCAGGCATGATACAAGAGGTCAAGTGCGGCCTCGCCAGTGCCCAGGTCACACAAAGGGGGGATCTCCCCCCCCCCCCCCCTGTTTCAAGGAGCTGGATTTGAATTGCCCAGGCCGGGCAGCCGCAAAAGAAAAGTCCTGCCTCCTTGATAGATGTTGCACTGATTCAATTTCCCGGCATTGGATCAGTGTGCCGCCTCCTATAACAGGAGGCGGGACTTTGTTACAGCGGCGTGACACATGGAGATTGCCGCTCTGCGTGACAAGGGAAAGAGGAGGGAGGGTAAGGACTGGGTGCACGCCAGGATGACACCCCCGCAATGTGCGCCACCCGGGAGGCAGACCGCCCCTTTTTTTTTTTTTTTTTGGTGCCATTTTCGGCCGATATGTTTTGGCGGGAGAAATTTTGTTGCACCTCTACTCAGTGCAGACTGCAATGCAAGAGTAAAAGTCAGTTATGCATAACACTGCAGCCTTGACACATGGGACACATATATTGTTGGTGTAGGTTTAATTTTACGGGTCACATGTCAAAAAATTGTGTTTGGCTGGCATTCATCTTTGAAGCTATACTCCAGCAATTCAGCCACTTTCTGAAATGTGCCAGATTACTATGGGTTAAGTCTGAGTTGCACATCACCTCATTATCTTTTTCATTTACAATTTAGACTTTTACTGAGTGCTCGGAGCTTAGCTATTTCTATACTCATGACACTGGACCTTCTAGTCTCAGCTCCAGCTGCTGCAGAATCTTATGCAGCCACCCTGCCCGCCCCTCCCATCCTCCTGCCCAATCACAGATCATTTTTGTATTATGTGAGCCCATTCACAAAATGCAAAGCTTTCAAAGAATGGTCACAGAACGGGAGAGTAGAGCTGCTGCTGTCTGAGAAAGCAGCTTCTCCCCTGTCAGTGTTGGCAGTATAGCAAAAGCTGTACTCCCAGCACTCCGTAAAAGAGAGAGGTCCACAAGGTGGCATGCATCTTATTGGACTTTTACATTTTTTGCATCTAACTGGATATTTTACCAAGTGGCTGAGTTCCTGAAGTTTAACCTTAATGTTCAGTAAGGCTCGATGTACTCTGGCAAAAAAAAACAAACGTTGATTGTACAGGCATTTAACATTTTTATTTTTTTTCACCTGCCTGTAGAAGCACTTCCATTGTATTCTATGGGTCTCTTTGCACATTATGACGGCTACAGGCATTTTCTGACACGGACGTTCAGAGGCAGGAAAAAAACCCTTCTCGATTGCGTTTTCTGGAGAAGTTTAGGAGCTGTAAAAACGTCAATCACTCCTAAACTCTTGTTATCTCTTATGAACATCAAGTTTCAACGTTTTTTTTAATTTTATTTGGGAGTTAACTTTTGCAGAGGGGAGTGTTGTTAAGTGCAAAAAACGTCTGTAAACGCAAACGATCATAACCGCTCAAACTTGCCTAAACTTTGTACAATATGCTCTCAAGTCGTTTTTCCAGCTAAAACGCTGGCGTTTTTTTTTTCTGCTCTTAGTTTGCATGGAGCCTAAGTGCGAGTACCTAAATATAACCCTCTGTTGTGGAAAAAAAGCACTTATGGCCATGAAAGGGATGTGTTTATTACTGAGGTGTTCCAAACCTCAATGACATTTATGGAATGATTTATCTAGTTGTGACCTGTGTTCGCTCATCTTAAATCTCCATTTACTGCTTATTACCTGGTCAGTCATGTTGACGTTTCAGCAATTTTCTGACATTTTCAAGCTATTGATAAATATGGAATAAATTGTGCTTTTTGAACTTTATTTTTATTTTATTTTTTTTATATATATATATATATTATATATATATATAAGTTTTTAAGTAGCTATTGGATTGTTTGATTGTCTGTCTGGTCTACTGATGGGTGCATGGTGGTCTATCCAAACACCATATGGTTCAACAGCTACTATCAACAGAACGCAGGCTGCTGTCATTATCTACAAAGAGGATAGATCCCAGCTTCACCTATCTCTTCCTTTCCTGGCTCTGCACAATCTCTGTCCTTTTATTATCTATTTTGAAGGGTTTGATTGACATTACAAAAAGTTTTAAAGATTTTCCTGCCCATCTTTTCCTACCGGTTTATCAGGCAATTCAAATATAAAGCCCTAGAAATAAATACAGCGTTGTGAAAATGTCCTCATCGTTTGGACCATTTGTTTTAAGCTCGATAATCAGAATAATTTGGCTGTTGTACATACTGTACTTTGGTACACCTATGTAGGTCTGTTTAAAGACTGGAGAAGAAACATTCACTTCTGAAAGGAGATACCAATCAAA
Organism: Lithobates sylvaticus; assembly: GCA_028564925.1. Lineage (NCBI taxonomy): Eukaryota > Metazoa > Chordata > Amphibia > Anura > Ranidae > Lithobates > Lithobates sylvaticus. The sequence continues at coordinate 191,041,685 of CM053030.1, read as the reverse complement.
CCTAAACTTTTATTATCTGGGGAAAATAAGGCAATAAATCTCATTGACAGCTAGAGGTAAGATCTCCAACTTATGTGGAGGACTTTATTTTCTCTTGTTTTTAACATGCCCCATAGATTTTGAGATGAGCTCCCCACAAATATCCCTGCTTTTCACTACTTTGCTAGTAGTATTTTTTTGTGACCATTATATGATCATTAGTTTTATGCAGTACATTGTACAGACAGCATAGTGTACAAAATGGAATGGTATGGCATTTATAAACCATGTGGAGTAGTGTAGTTTATTTTTTTTGTCCTAAACAAAAGAATGTACATTTTGGCGATACATTCCCTTGGACAGCACAGTAGCTGAGTGGTTAACACTTCCACTTTGCAGTACTAGGATTGTTGGTTCAAATCCCAACCACAGCACTACCTGCCTGGAGTTTGCATGTTCTTCCTGTGCCTGTATAAATTTCAATGCTGGTAGGTTAATTGGCTCCTGTCTAAGTTTGCCCTAGTATGTCTATGTATGAATGTGAGTTAGGGGCCTTAGATTGTAAGCTCCTTCAGGATAGGGACGGATGTGAATGTATAATATATATATGTGTGTGTGTGTGTGTGTGTGTGTGTGTGTGTGTGTGTGTGTGTGTGTGTGTGAAGCGCTGCGCAAATTGACGGCACTATATAAAAACCTGAAATAAATAAATATAGGTTGCACTGAAAACTGTTGGCGGTTGTTTCTCTATGATGGGAATCGGTGGCAGAAACATGCATGGAGATGCAATGATATTTGCCAGAATGTTTATATGCTTATCAGTGTGATTGTTGATTGAGAGAAAGTTCCAAAAATTGCAGTAAACCTCTCAAATCGGTGGGAAGGAAAATGCTATTTTTACTCCCTAATTGAATGTAAAGACCTTTTAATAGAATCTGTCACAATAAAACTATGGGAATGCCCCACCTGAAGCAGTCAGAGCTGACCTAAAATGTTATAATTGCTGGCCCATCAATTGCCCTTTGTCTCATGCATGGTGTCCCTTCTTTGTGCAGGGTGACGTTGGGCAGTTAATAGGCAACTGCTGTCATACTTCAGGTAGCCTCTGTCCATTGACACTCCAGCTGAAGACAACATAGAGCTAAATAAGGGGTAAATCTAAATTTATAATAAGTAAACCTGTGCAGTTATAATATTTGAAGGCTGAATTTTCCAATGCCTTCGTAAGCCCAACTGCAGCTGATTCTCCTTAATTTAAAAATGGTAATATCTTCTGTGTTATTGGTTTCATTTAACAAAGGCTCTATGTACACCACAATTGCATCTGGGACTCTCCCTCCTGATTGGCTGAGACACCGCAGCGGCCATTGGCTCCCACTGCTGTCAATCAAACTCAGCCAATCAGGAGAGAGGGGACGGGGCCGAACCGCAGCTCCCTGTCTGAATAAATATATGGAGCTGCAGCTCGACTTGGGTGCCCCCATAGCAAGCTGCTTGCTGTGGGGACACTCAGCAGAAGGGAGGGGCCAGGAGCTCCAGCAAGGGACCCGAGAAGAGGAGGATCCAGGCTGCTCTGTGCAAAACTACTACACAGGGCAGGTAAGTATAACATGTTTGTAAGGTCTCTTATTTTCTATAAAAATAACAATCACTTTAAAGACCCTTATTACGTCTTCTGTTTGACTGCTGTAATTGAAAAGGAAGACAACATAGCATGGTTTACCTTCTAATTTGCTGATAGCTCATCCTTGATGTCCTGCAGGAAAATAGCAGAGTTGTAGTCTAGTTTAGAAAACTCTGGGTCACAAATAAGAGGGAAATACCTAAATAAATACCAGTTAGCCTCTCTAAAAAGGCTCTCCAATTTGACAGAAACCAGGTACCATTTACTTAGGTTTCAGTCATTACCTAAGAGATATATACACACACAGTATCACACAAAAGGGAGTACACCCCTCACATTTTCGTAAATATTTTATTATATCTTTTCATGTGACAACACTGAAGAAATTACTTTTTGATAAAATGAGTGTACAGCTTGTATAACAGTATAAATTTGCTGTTTCCTCAAAATAACCCAACACACAGCCATTATTGTCTAAACCACTGGCAACAAAAGTGAGTACACCCCTAAGTGAAAATGTCCAAATTGGGCCCAAATAGCCATTTTCTCTCTCCCCAGTGTCATGTGACTCATTAGTGTTACAAGGTCTCAGGTGTGTTAAATTTGGTGTCATCACTCTCACTCTTTCATACTGGTCACTGGAAGTGCAACATGGCACCTCATGGCAAAGAACTCTGAGGATCTGGAAAAAAAAAATTGTCGCTCTACATAAAGATGACCTAGGCTATAAGAATTTTGCCAAGATCCTGAAACTGCGCTGTAGCACAGTGGCCAAGACCATACAGCGGTTTAACAGGACAGGTTCCACTCGTAACAGGCCTCGCCATGGTTGGGAAATGGAGGTATGAGTGCTGCCAGCATTGCTGTAGAGGTTGAAGGGGTGGGGGGGTCAGCCTGTCAGTGCTCAGAACATACGCCGCACACTACATTAAATTTGGTCTGCATGGCTGTCATCCCAGAAGGAAGCCTCTTCTAAAGATGATGCACAAGAAAGCCCGCAAACAGTTTGCTGAAGACAAGCATTCTAAGGACATCAATTACTGCAGCCATGTCCTGTGATCTGATGAGACCAAGATAAACTTATTTGGTTCAAATGGTGTCAAGCGTGTGTGGCGGCGACCAGGTGAGGAGTACAAAGACAAGTGTGTCTTGCCTACAGTCAAGCATGGTGGTGGGAGTGTCATGGGCTGGGGCTGCATGAGTGCCGCCGACACTGGGGAGCTACAGTTCATTGAAGGGAACCCTGAATGCCAACATGTACTGTGACATACTGAAGCAGAGCATGATCTCCTCCCTTCGGAGACTGGGCCACAGGGCAGTATTCCAACATAACGACCCCCAAACACACCTCCAAGGTGACCACTGCCTTGCTAAAGAAGCTGAGGGTAAAGGTAATGGACTGGCCAAGCATGTCTCCATACCTAAACCCTATTGAGCATCTGTGGGGCATCCTCAAAATGGAAGGTGGAGGAGCGCAAGGTCTCTAACATCCGCCAGCTCTGTGATGTCATTATGGAGGAGTAGAAGAGGACTCCAGTGGCAACCTGTGAAGCTCTGGTGAACTCCATGCCCAAGAGGGTTAAGGCAGTGCTGGAAAATAATGGTAGCCAGACAAAATATTGACATTTTGGGCCCAATTTGGATTTTCACTTAGGGGTGTACTCACATTTGTTGCCAGCGATTTAGACATTAATGGCTGCGTTGAGTTATTTTGAGGGAACAGTACATTTACACTGTTATACAAGCTGTACACTCACTACTTTACATTGTAGCAAAGTGTAATTTCTTCAGTGTTGTCATATGAAAAGATATAAAATATTTACAAAAATGTGAGGGGTGTACTCACTTTTGCGAGATACTGTATGTATATATAAAATAGATTTTTCTTTATTGTACATTACGGGACACAAAATAGGCTATAATCATGACCATCTGGGTTATGTGCCACCTTTAGGTAAAGGGACACTGGTAGACCAAAAACACAGGAATCCCTCCCCTACATAACCCCTCCCACACAGGAAGCACACCGCTTATTCGCCAGTGTCTTGAAGGTGATGGTCCTGAATGGTTCCAGCAGGGATCATGTTGCTGGCTGACCAGATCCATTCCATAGATTTTATTTTTATTTTATTAATCAGCAACCTATAAACAGGCAAAAAATTGAATCAATATTTGCCGTGTTCACTTTTGCCTTTAAAACGGCATCAGTTCTCCTGGGTACACTTGCACACAGGGCCTGTTCACACCAGCTTACGTGCATTATGCTCTGTAAAATGCATGCACTCTGGTGTGCGTTGTGTTGGGACAGTGTTCTAGCTGACAAGAAGACACTCCAGATGTGCTGTCCATCTATTCTACTGAAACACATAGAAATGGGTGGCATTAGTGCAGAGCAAGTCATGCTGACTTCCCTCTGCAGTCATAAGATGTCTGATGGCACCATCAGCTCAGCCTTGGCAGAAACAAGTGGACTTTGGTACACCCATCTACAGTTTAGAGAAGTCTGGTCAGATGTCTTCATGGAAGACTTGCAGCTATTGAAGCCAAACCTCTAATGTGGTAACAAGGCCATTGATTCTCCTATGCATCAAAAATACAAGAACTGGTATTTGGAAAAATGGCAGCAGGTGCTCTGGACTGATGAGTCCAAATGTGAATTTCTTTTTTTGCTGAAGGCCTGAAGAAGGCCTGAAGAATGCCTCAAGGCCTGAAGAATGCCTGAAGAAGGCCTGAAGAAGGCCTGAAGGAGGCCTGAAGGAGGCCTGAAGGAGGCCTGAAGAATGGTACAAGCATGAGTGTCTACAGGCAAAGCATTATACAGGTTTTGGGACTGCAGTTCTACACATGGAGTTGGGGATTTGATGAGAATTAATGGTCTCATCAATACTACAGAAGTACGGGCCTTTTTTTCTGTTTTAAGCACTTTTATAGATTACTAGTTGAATGATGAAAAACGATTTCTTTGTTAATGAAAGCATTGTTACTTTACAGCATTTTTCACAAGTGTCTAAATCATTTGCACAGTACTGTATGTATGTTGATGACTAAGAGTAGAGACACCAAATATTGATTGGATTTTTTTCTTTGCTTTATGCACTTTGTAGGCTGCTAACTAAGAATAATACTGTTCATTTAAAGTGTCACTAAAGCCAAAACCTTTTTTTTTTTTTTTTTTTTTTTAGTTTTGGATGGAGTGGAGAGAGAACTTTTGTCAGGTTTTATTGCTGTCTATGCCGCCATTAGGGAGATTCACCCTCACAATATGTCCTGTTTCCTGGTAATATCAAAAGTAAAGAAAATCCCTAATTTTTGGTTGACATTCAGAACAGTAATAAAGGGGAAACACTAGTTCTAGTGATCCTGGTGACATCCCTGGATTCCCTAATTGTGGAGGGATCCCCCCCCCCCCACTTCCAGGTTTGGCTAAGGGACAGGAAGTAAGGGGGAAATCTCAGATGGCGGCAAAAAAAAAATTGACAGGGTTATAACTCTCCCTTACACAGATGAAAGTGTGATTATAACTTTCGCTTACTCTATCCAAAATGGGAGGATAAAAGTTTTTTGCCATAAGTGACACTTTAATTCTTGTAGGAAACCTCTTCACTTTAGGCCCCTTTCACACGGACGTGTCCGTGTACGGGGTCCGCTTTGCTCAGCAGGGGGATCGCTCTGTTGATTCCCGCTGAGCAGGCAGATGACAGGTCTGTCTATGCACTCTGTGTAGGGACCGACCTGTCAGAGCGCTGCTCTTCCCTATGGGGGATTGGATGAAGATGGACCGCAGAGTCCGTTTTCATCCGATCCGATCTGCAGACTGATGGAAAAGTAGGGGTTTCCTCCGTCATCAGAAACTGAGCATAGCGAAGACTGATGTCAGGGGATGTTTATCCACTATCCCATAGGGATACATGTATGTCCGTTTTTCATCCGAAAACAGATGGATGAAATATGGACATACGGTCCGTCCGTGTGAAAGGGGCCTTACAGCATTTCTTCCTAAAGGACCTACATCTTTTGAGCAGTACTGTGAGGGTATGTACAGTTGTGCTCATAAGTTTACATACCCTGGCAGAATTTGTGATTTCTTGGCCATTTTTCAAGCCAAACACTAACCATGAGTGAAAGAAAAAAGTTTTTGTGTTATCATTGATATTCTCCGAAAAATGGCCAAGAAATCATAAATCTGCCAGGGTATGTAAAATTATGAGCACAACTGTGTGTGTGTGTGTGTGTGTATATAAGATATATGCCCTGTACAACTGGAATCCATTTTTTATTTCAAGACCACTGCTGACTGCAAATTTACACACATTAACAGCCATGTTGTGTGTGTGTGTGTGTATGTATGTATATATATATATTATATATATATATATATTATATATATATATTATATATATATATATACACACACACACACACACACACACACACACACACACACACACACACACACACACACACACACACACACACACACACACACACACACACACACACACACACACACACACACACACATATATATATATATATATATATATATATATATATATATATATATATATATATATGTGTGTGTGTGTGTGTGTGTGTGTGTGTGTGTGTGTGTGTGTGTGTGTGTGTGTATATATATATATACACACACACACACACACACACACACACACACCACACACACACACACACACACACACACACACACACACACACACGTGTATGTATGTATGTATGTATATATATATATATATATAGCACTGAAAAAAGCACAGCTAAAATTTGGAAGTCAACATGTTTGAAAGCATAGTTAGTCAGGTTGATAAAAGACAAAAGTCCATCCAGTGCAACCATAAAAAATATCGGACAGTCCAATATACCCACAGTTGATCCAGAGGAAGGCAAATAAACATCTCCAGCAGCTGAATGCCTCCTTCACAGTCATTTGTGCCCCTTGGCACCAGGTTAAGAGGGCCACAATGCAGAAGGTTTATATTTCATTTATGTCTACTAACTAACTAACAATGACACAGCTGCGCAAATGGGTGTTCCTATACGTCCCCTTTAAGACGCAGCATTGTGGGTGCGCCCACCGCGTACTCAGTGAGCGTGCCCACAGATCCCGTGGACTCTGTCTGCCGGGGGCCCGTGATTGTGACACGGAGCTGCAGAACGGGGAGATGCAGTCATCTGTCATGTAGTGAGCTCACCCCCCCCCCCCCCCAGAGTTAGAATCGCTCCCTAGGACACACTTAACCCCTTGATCGCCCCCTAGTGTTTAACCCCTTCTCTGCCAGTGTCATTTACACAGTAATCAGTGCATTTTTATAGCACTGATCGCTGTATTAATGACAATGGTCCCAAAATAGTGTCCGATGATGCCCACTATAATGTTGCAGTCACAAAAAAAATTGCAGATCGCCGCCATTACTAATAAAAAAAAAAAAAAGAAATTAATAATAAAAATGCCAGCGTGTCCGGACGTTGAGCAGGGAAGACGTGTGGTAGCTGAGCTCCGCACAAACGAGCATCATCCATCGCCATCCTTGGCTAAAAATACCCCTCTAAAGCTCCATCCACCCCAGGGAGCCTGCAGGACATCTTACCCTACCCCGTGGGCACGATATTTGGGGAATCACAGCATCACGAGACCGTTCTCTGCTTCATAGCGGACCCTGCACACGAGGCGCCCGGCGCCATCTTTCGGCCTACGGACCCGGCGAGCCTGGCGGCCCTCTCCTTCATCCATCCCGGCCCCATCACGCCACTGTACCTTGACCGGCCATCTGCTGCAGAACCGGAGGACATTTGAGGACGATACCTGCCATCGGAAGCCGCCCCCATCAGGCTACTCTCCTAAACAGCCAAGCGCCTCCTCTCAGGCCTGCAGGCTCCAATACCTCCAGGGACGCAGTGAGTACCGGCCATCGGCCCCTAGACGCGCACTCGAACCCCCCCCCCTTGAAAGCATCTGCCCCTGACCCCACCAGAGGTCCCCCGTGCTGCCATCTAGCTAGAAGAGACACCGGGCCAAAGCAGTGTGGTAAAGCGAACGGCGGTCGGCAAGGCTAATAGAGCCCCCGGCTCCGGCCTACCTTCCGTCGGCCATCTTGCTACACCCAGCGCTTCCTACCCCTGCATCCACCGCTCTGCTCAGGGCATACTCCCCCTCATACCTGGCCCACCATAGCCCTGGCACTGAAGTGGCATTTAAGGTGTTAAAAACGGAGGCACCTTGCTGACATAATTAGGCTACCTGGCTGCTCCTGGATTACGGCGGCCATCTTGGTGCTCCATATACACCCATCTGAGCCTGTATATATCGCAGCAACCTGAAAATAGACACAAAACAAAAAAAGAACAAACAGCCAAGACACTGGGTGAAACTCCCCCTCTTACCCTCCACCACTACATGCCACCTGGCCACAGCAAGTCTGCACGAACCAGGGACGCACATCACTGTAAATCCCACTCTCTAACATACACATGCTGTTAAACTAATGTGAATAAGGGGTGCTCCACCCGGCATCCGGCCCCAAGCTCCAGCTATGCCAGCAAAGACACCGAAAACACGCTCTGTAATCGCAAAGAAATCCTGCAAGGGTACGTCAATAAATCAGGCTGCTACCGGCTCTATTCAAAAATTCCTGGCTACTAGCAGAACAGGCCCCAGCGCAAGCAGCACCCATTCCAGGCCCTCGAGGCGCAGCGCATCCCCGGTTTCAATAGCTGCTTCCGTGAGGGAAAGTTCGCCTGCATCATCTTATTGTTCAGACCTCATGGAAGACCCTGGGTCCCCCACGGGCTCTGAAATGTCATCCCTAATGAGCGGCATTAAAAAAGAGCTAGCAGGAATGTTCCGCGGCTAGAAAAATCAATAAAAAAGGAAATTACAGGGGTGAGAGCGGATATGGCACACATCCTAGACAGAGTCGAAGTCACAGAACAGAGGCAAGACTCGCATGCAACAGCCATAAGAGAGCTACAGGAAACTGTCACACAGCTAGCCTTTGCCCACCGCGCCTCGCTATACAAACTCGAAGACCTCGAGAATAGAAACCGCAGAAACAACCTGCGTATTAGAGGTCTTCCTGAGGCAACTGGCGATAACGACCTAGAGCCGTCAATACGCGGTATCTTTAACACAGTATTGGGAAAACCACCCACTGACCCGCTGCAATTCGACCGGGTTCACCGTGCGCTTAGGCCCCGCAGTACCAACACCGAACAACCTAGGGATGTCATATGCCGACTTCACTACTTCTCAGACAAAAATGCCATCACGGCCAAGTTGAGGAACACCCCCAACATTGACTTTGACGGAGCGATCCTAAACATCTTCTCTGACTTATCTAAAGAAACACTCGACCGACGCAGGGCTCTCAAGCCCCTTCTGGAGCATTTGCGCTCCAATGGGATCATCTACAGGTGGGGTTTCCCGGCCTGCCTTATTGCCACCAAAAATGGCCGCTCTCATACCCTCAGATTCCCAGAAGAACTGCCACAATTCCTAAAGGATCTTAATTTACCTCCAGTGGACCTGCCCGGATGGCACGACCCGGTCCCTAAGTTTTCTCACATTCAAGATTCTCATTGGCAAAAATCGCCCACAAAGAAAAGGCGCTCATCTGTGTCGGGCTCCACACAGCAGTACGGCTGAGAACCGAGCGGTCTGGCCTTAGGGCTGCGCTCTCTGCTTTCCCCCTCTCTTTTTTTTTTTGTTGAGCTCCCTTTCTTTTTTTTTTTTTTTATTTTAGTCATTTCTCGCCCTTTCTATGTTTAGATTGTTGCAGATACTCTACTATCTAGAAGCGCTCATAAAGAGGAATGTCCACTGGCAGAGACTATCTACCTGTTCATGACTACATATCTGGATACGGACTGCCTTCTGTAATGCATCGGGACTCCAGTGGACGACCCCCCAAAAGGACTTCCTACTGTTGGTTGAGTATCTCTGCCATTCATAATGTTTCATACTTTGTGTCTTATCAGTTAAAGTTTTCTGGTTGAACGAGTTTTATTAATATTGTTTACTTATGGAGCAAAATATTTGCTCTCTTGTTATGTGCAATATTGCTGGATGCGGGTGGAGCACACTGCTCCCATGTACCTTCTGTACGGTACGCCCCCCTTCCCACATTTCCTTCTGGGGTGGGTGAGAGCGGGCAGCCTTCGACTCTTTCGGTCCACGCTCCCTTCGGAGCTGTGGACGGAGGTCCGCTCTCTCTCCCCCCACAGGGATCACCGCAGAATTCTGCGTGACATGCTAAGATTTCCCACATGTGTCCAGTTGGACATCTTTGTTGTTATTGTAAATCTGATTGTTTCCCTCTATTCTTTTCTCTACTCTTTTTCATACTGTCACATCTTTCTTCACCTCTGTCCCCCCCCCCCTGGTTGGCATGCATGGCATTTCAGGCCTAAGGGATACGTCCTACCGACATGATGGCCACAATTAAAGTCACCTCCTACAACGTTCGGGGGTTGAATGTTGCAGCCAAAAGGCATCAGATCACGCGTGAACTTCGGAAGACAGCCACTTCCATTGCATTTCTTCAAGAAACGCATTTAACTCACACTACACAGGTCAAATTGACCTCGCCTTACTTCCCTCAATGGTACTATAGCCTTTCAGATACAAATAAAGCTAAAGGGGCCGCCATAGGCTTTGGTAGAGACGTTCCCTTTCGACTTGTAGCCATGCAAGCGGATGATCATGGTCGCTTCTTGTTCTTAAAGGGCTTTCTGGGCAACACCCACTGTACATTGGCAAACATTTACTCCCCGAACCACAACCAGCCTACCTTCTTCTCCCAAATACTCACCAAGTTGACTGATTTTGCTGAGGGTCTGGTTATACTTGCGGGAGATATAAATATGCCCTTAGATCCCGTGTTGGACACCTCCCTGGGACGCTCTCACATCCCCTTTAAACGCCTAGCTTACGTTAAAAAAAGGTTAACAGAAAAACAATTAGTAGACGCATGGCGTATACTTCACCCAAAAGATAAAGATTTCTCTCATTTTTCAAAAACACATCAGTCATACTCCCGCATAGATAACATTTTCATAGATCACTACCATCTCCCGCAACTACAATCAGCAAATATAGGCACTGCGACACTATCAGACCATGCACCTGTCTCGATTACCTTGACCATGCCCACCTTGGCCCGCCGCTCCTACAACTGGAAACTCAATGATTCACTCCTAACTAATGAAGCTGAAGTTAATATGTTATCTACACAGCTATCGCAATATTTCAAAGACAATAAGCCATCGGAGACCTCACCAGCAGTAGTCTGGGAAGCTCACAAGGCTACCATGAGAGGTCGTTTTATTGAACTAGGGGCAAGGAAAAAAAGGGAGCATGGTCAACAACTCGAACAGGTCTTGCAAGAAATAGCAGATCTCGACAAACAACATAAACTCACCCTGCACACAATACACCTAAAGGCTCTTACGCTGAAACGGGAAGAGCTGAAAAACCTCTTGAATTTAGACACTACTAGAAAATATCAGCGTTATTCACAAAAACTATATGAATGGGGGAACAAGCCTGGTAGACAATTAGCGAGATCCCTTAAAGAAACACAGACTAGATCGTATATACCGAAAATAAAACTACCTGATGGAAACTTAGTACACGCGACCCCACACATAGCGAAGGCCTTTAGGGAATATTACGCAGACCTATATAATGTACAATGCGACTCGCCACCCCTGACTGTAAAAGAAAGGCGGCGCCTCATGCTCACATATCTAAGGGAAGCCAATTTGCCAAAACTGTCTTCTGTAGCCCTCGGGGAGCTGGAGTCCGAGCTTTCGGTTGAAGAATTTCAGACAGCTTTGAAGTCATCTCCGACAGGTAAAGCGCCAGGCCCTGATGGCTACACTATACTATATTATAAAACATTTAGCGAGATCCTCCTACCTCGCCTTACGGCATATGCCAATTCTATCTCACAGTCCTCGGGACTCCGCCCAGAATCCCTTACAGCCCACATTACGGTCATTCCCAAATCGGGAAAAGACCCTACCCAATGCAGCAGCTACAGGCCGATTTCCCTGTTAAATGTTGACATTAAACTATACTCTAAAGTCATGGCCAATAGATTACTCCCCCTTATATCCAGTTGGGTCTCCACGGACCAAACGGGCTTCATGCCACATAGAGAAGCCAAAGATAACTCTCTCAGAGCAATATCCCTAATTCAATATGCCCAAAGGTCAGCCCAGTCCACCCTACTCATCTCCACAGACGCTGAAAAGGCGTTCGATAGGGTGGATTGGGACTACCTAAAAATGACCCTACGCCATTTCGGATTGGGGCCAAAAATGTTCCATCGCATAACATCCCTCTACTCCTGTCCCACAGCCCAAATTCGCATAAATGGAACCCTAAGCGACTCATTTCAATTATTTAATGGGACTAGACAGGGCTGCCCCCTTTCACCCCTCTTATTCGCTCTCACCCTAGAACCCTTTCTAGCTACTGTAAGGCGTAATGCAAATATCCACGGGATTCAAGTAGGCAATAACACCCATAAATACGCAGCATATGCAGACGATATTTTATTTTTCACTCAACAACCCCACATCTCACTCCCTAACCTAATGACGGCCTTCTCCACCTTTCAGACAATATCTAACTTTAAAATTAATTTATCGAAGTCCGAGATTTTGAATATTAACTTACCCAGCAGGGAAGCAGAACGATTAAAACCCCTCTTCCCATTTAGATGGGTACACCGAAGTATGAAGTATTTGGGAATATATCTCACACCCAACATCCAATCCCTCTTTAAACATAACTACATTCCTTTACTGAACAACATTAGGAATGACCTCACAAAGTGGAACACGTTAGCACATTCCTGGCTGGGCAAGGTGAGCATAGTTAAGATGAATATCCTCCCCAGAGTGCTGTTCTACTTCCAAATGATTCCGTTGGGTGTTCCCATAGGGTTCTTCTCTTTATTGCAGACCATGATCTCCCGCTTTATTTGGAGGAACAGCCACCCTAGAGTATCCAAGGAAGTGCTTTTTCGCTCCAAGGGTTCTGGGGGACTGGCTCTCCCAAATTTTAAAGCATATTATAACGCTGTAGTCTTGTCCAGGGTCTCAGAATGGAAGTATGCCGCTAACTCTAAACTATGGGTGAGTCTGGAAAACGCTCTATGCCGCACAGACCTAGCAGTCTCTCCTTGGCTCCCACGCCCATACAGGCACCTCGCCCCAACTACCTCCTCGTTGACCACCTCCACCCTTGATATTTGGGACTCTCTACATAGGAAGTTTTCATGGTCATACACTTCACCATTATTACCGCTTCTGGGCAATGCCTTTTTCCTCCCTGGTCAACTTGATCCGGGATTCCAGACTTGGTCCCCAGGCAAACCCCTGTTACTACACCATGTTCTTCAGGCCAACATTCCCAAACCCCTAAGAGATATCCTTGGCCCCAAGCCACCTGTTTACCTGGATAAATGGAGGTTCAACCAACTGCAACACTTCCTCGGATCTCTTCCGCAGCCTCTAAGAGGGTTACAAGACTTAAATGGTATCGAGGAAGTACTATACCCTACAGATCCGCCGGATCACTGTATCTCACTTTTTTACAAAGCACTCATTAAGCTCCAGGATGACAAACATCCTCCCTTCCTCGCCAGGTGGGAGGCAGATCTGGACTCCTGCCTTCCACACAGCCAAAAGGATAAAGTACTACAACTGACTCACATCTCTTCATTAGCATCAAAAATGACAGAGGTCAACTACAAACTGCTCACTAGATGGCACTATACCCCATCAAAGCTCCATCGGATGTTCCCAGCTAATTCCCCGTTGTGTTGGAGGAATTGTGGGAACAAAGCAACCCACGCACACATATGGTGGTCGTGCCCACTAATTCGCCCTTATTGGGACAAGGTTATCCAAATAATACAGCAGATCTCCAATGTCCTCCTCCCCTCTGACCCGTGGATTATCCTTTTCCACGCTACCAAGGAACCGATCGGCAAATACAAGCGTTCTATAGTCCCGCACCTACTCAACACAGCCAAGGCATTAATACCTGCACAGTGGGGCCAGCCGGAGATTCCACCAATGAAAACGTGGTTTCGAAAAATTTCTGAAGTCGCCCTTATGGAAGAAATCACTCACCGAGACAAGGACACCTCTGAACGTCACAACCTGACTTGGTCCCAATGGACGGACTTCAAAAACACCACGACTTATAAGGAGATAATCACACACCTGTGTTGAACCCAAATTTACATTTATAGACAGGCCTCATACGCCCTAGGCCGAATCCGTATGGCTATTGTTTGATTGAATGTATATCACCTTCTCTTAGAATAACATAATTTGAGATAGCTAGCACACAGTGTATCATGCATGCCAACCACCCCCCCCCCCCCCCACTCCTCTTCTTCCTTTCTTGCACCCTTGCATTTCCTTGCACTTTCCTCCTGTACTTGCTATTTCTCTAAATAACTTGTGCCAAGACGGTGCACTTTATCCGCCCTAAGTGTTCACTTATTGTCCTTTTTGAAGGAAAGACCAAGTGCTTCTTTTTACCTTTGATGGTCTAGAAGCAAATTGATAAGGAAGTGGTCCTTTAGCTTAGCGTGGGGTTAACACTGGTAGCATTACGTTCTTAAATGCATTCTGTAATCCCCCACAACTTTAGCACAAAATTGCATAGTCTGTTTTGACGGTTTATTTCGACTGTATTTGTATTTCTGTCTGTATTTCTTCAATAAACATTTATTTTAAAAAATAAAAAAAAATATAAATTTTCGTTTTTTTTTATATATTTTTTGGGGATATTTATTATAGCAAAAAGTAAAAAATATTGCTTTTTTTTTTTTCAAAATTGTCGCTCTTTTTTTGTTTATAGCACAAAAAATAAAAACCGCAGAGGTGATCAAATACCACCAAAAGAAAGCTCTATTTGTGGGGGAAAAAAAGGACGTCATATCTGTGTGTTAGAAAAAATTAATAAAAAATAGCTGCTGGTTAAACTGACTTGCTGTGTATAGAAGAAAATGCTTATTCAAGGGGACGTGCAAAGTTTTTTTTTTTTTTTTTTTTTTTTTTTTTTTTTAAACAATTATCAAAGTTTGAAAAAATGTAATGTTTGCATTTTTGTTCATTAGTCTACATGCCCATGGGCACATCTGCCCATGCAGTATAAAGACAGCATATTTCTGGTGTGCCAGATGACCTAGAGCTTCAAATGGCCACCCACAAATGGAGGAAGGCAGTTGTACGCAGCTGTTTGCATAATGCACCAATATGTTACATGTGCACTACGTTATGCAAATAGCGCAGAGCTGTGTACAGCCACCTTCACCCACAGCTGTAGAACATGTAGCACACCAGAAATACACAGTGTCTTTATGCTGTATAGGTTGCTCATGTGCATATGTACCCTTATGTACTTTTGAACAATGTAAAAATGTAGGTAGGCAGTTCAGCCATAGTTTTTGTTAAAGGCAAAGTACAGTCAAAGCTTGTTTGGCTGTACTTCTCATGTGAGTCAAAGGAGTGCTGTCTGTTGAGTGCAGTGAGCGAGGAGGGGGCAGAGCAGAGAGCTGGTGACTGATAGTGAACAGCTCTCTGCTCACAGAGCTGTGAGAGCTGAGCGATCAGCAGTGTTTGATCGCTCGGTTCTCAGTGTTAGAGCTGGCAGGGGAGAGATGTAGCAGTGGACTGATGCTGCATCCAGCTAGGTACCGTAAGTATAATTCCACAAAAACCCTGATTCCCATACTTCTCCTTTAAGTTATCTTATGCGTTCTGGTGCTGCTAAAATTGGTTTGAGCATCTAGCCATTAGCTATTACTAATCAGGAAAAGGGTTAATTGGATGGTTCATGTCTGAGTGTTTTGTAGATGGCTTATTTACCTGCCAAAGGATCTGCACTTTTGTTCAGTCAATCTTATGATTCAGACAGCACAGCCAGAACCTGCACTGTATCGGATGTCTCTACTATTCTACATTGGAGCATTTAAGTTTATGTAAAGCTAAACAATGAACTTTTTTTATTTGCTCCCAACCTGTTGAATGTGCCAGAAATCAAGAAAGGTGAGGGGAGGTCTGTGTTCTTTGCATTGCAACAAACAGTCGGCAGGGCTGACACGGGTGCTGTGCAATTCAGAGCCAAATATATACTTGAGGTATTCAATAAAGCCCAAATGACACTTTGGGGTTATGGCCTCTTCAAAACGCCCTGTGCCAGTTTTAAAAAAAAAAAACTCTGCCGCCTGTTTCGTTAGCTTAACTGGCACATGCAGCAGATTTGGGTAGTTTTTAATATCTATGAGCTGGAGGTAATTATTTTTGATTTGGTGCAGTAATAGTGCCACTTTGTAAAAATGGTGCTATTCATGCACCCAATTCAAGAAGAATTACCTCAGGTTCGTAAATAAAAAAACTGGCAGTAATTAAGACCAGCTGTAAGCTGGCATACACAGACGAGCAAGAGGACTATGCCTGACTCTGTACTCTGTGTAGCAGGCAGCAAGTTTGCTGCTACCGCCTCCTCTCCCCACCTGTCACTGGTTGCTAAGGGCAATGTCTGCTTCACAGCCAACTGCTTCCTAGCAACCAGTGATATTGCCAGAGAGCGCAACTTGACTGAAAAGCTGAGACACTAATTCCCCACCAGGTCCACTTTCTTCTTGTGATTGACAGCAGGCATTGGGCAGATTCTAAAGCCAATCGTAGACAGTCTGTTGGGTATGGATCCGCCCATTGCCTGCAAACAATCACAAGGCCTGATGGTGAACTAGTGTCTACATGCCTTACCCTAAAAGGAAGCTCTCCAGCAGCGCGCTGACAGGGCTTCCATCTTCAACGGTCTTCCTTCCTTGTTGGCAGGCTCCGGTCCTTTGATTGGATGAGCCGCGATGGCACGTGGGAGCCATCGGAGCACAGAACTCTAAAGGCACTGCGTGGGTATGCCATTCTTTCACAGCGCATGCGCCAGTGACGTCACCGGTGGCTTCACAAGTAAAGATCTCCTAAACGGTGCACATTTAGGGGATATTTTTTGTACCTATAGGTAAAAAAACATCCATGGGAGTTTGCTCCCACTTTAAATCTTTGCCAGATCAGGTGATGGGATCACATTGCAACAATATACAAAGTAAAGCTGGAGCCGTGCTTTACTTAGATGCAGAATCTGTGATAATGAATTTACAGGATGTCATTTTAGACTGATATTGTCTGTTACCACACCCTGGCTCATCCCTTATCTCAGATTTCCTCCTGCTTATCCTGTTTTCCTGCTAAACACTGAAATCTGTCTGCACAACTAAAGTGAATTCAAAGAGGTAATCGATGTGTAATTGCTGTGAGCTCGAGCCCTTCGTTACCTGCTAGCATTCTCTTTCTTATGAAACAGTCATTAAATGAAGTGTTGAAACATCTGTACCAGTGTTCATGACGACGGGCCCCCTCAGGCGTTATTTTATTATTCTTTTTTTTTTCTTCCCCCGTCACCTGCCAGA